>OY728133.1:1454632328-1455851972 GCA_963277665.1 Viscum album | reverse complement strand
TGTTGTAATTTATGGTTTCTTAAAATTGGGCAACATTAGTCGGAATCAAATCATATATGTGAAGAGTATATTTTTTGTAGAAGATCTAGGAGTATTTATTCAGGTCACTGCATAATTAAATAATATTGTTAATGGGTTCCATAATAATCAAATTTTATAAATACATTTACAGTAAATACATCATTTTTTATTTAATTTAATAAATTCATTAACAAATTTTTAATAAATATGGAAAATATACAACGCACATAATAATTAAAATATAATACTTTATATTAATTATAAGATAATATCATAAAATCATCTACTTACATAACACCTCAAAAATTCAAAAAATTTCCATTTAGAAGATAATAATAATCAGTTTTTTGTCATGTAAGTCGCCGTTATTTTATCTTATTATAATTTCAATGAGTTGGAATTTTTCCCATGAGCAATTCCTCTTCAAGAAACCATATTATAGTTTGGCATGGGAAAGATCTAGAGAAACCCATACTGAATATAACTACCTAACATTCATCATCCAATGCACTCCATAAATTATAATTCTAGTCATTTATGCCATTTCATTTGATTTTTTTTTCGATTTCATAATAAAATTAGATAAATTTACACATGATAAGTCAATATCAATATTATAATGGTCAGAGTTTGTTTTTCTTTAGTTAGTCATGAAACAAAATCTATAACAACATTATAGTATTATAATTTTTGGTTGGTGAAAAATTATTACTACTGATGAATTTTTTAGAATTAATGTTTCATGATGTAAAATATATGTGTCTAATGTTTGGGTTATATCAAATGGTATCAAATCATATATATAGAATTTATATTTCATTATTGTATTTGGGAGTGAAATGATTTGGTTTCACATAGGATTTATCACTAGTTTTCATCCATTTGATAGGATATAAATAATATAAAATATGGTCACTCTCTTAATTTATTCTTTTTTAAAAGACATCTAGGATCTCTACCATATAATTGGATAACTTTAATCATCATAATAATGAATATATTGAAAAATATATTTTTAAGTCTCTCACTCTCAATACAACCCTTTTTCAAATGTTTCTATTCAGATATACTCATCATCTAACATAGATAAAAAACATTATACATCAAATATGAAAACCATACAATCATAGAACCTCAATTATCAATCATTCTTAGCTATCAAAAGTCATTTAAAATAGTAATATATAATAAATCCTTAAAACTTGGTGTCTAATCACTATGTGATATTTAGAATTATAAAATCATTATATTTCACTAATATTAAAAAAAATCTATATTAGTATGATAAAATATAGTGAAAAAGTTGAAAGTCAATGGATTTTTAAGGACATATTATTTTTTTAATTTTTGGTCATACTCATGAAAACATCACCAGTGGAAGAGTGTGACACTCATATAACACTCTCATTGTAATGGTCTGGACCTCCCCGGTCCATTCCTTTGTGAAAATAAGGTGCCGGAGGTGTTCACGGAGGTCAAAGTGAATTGGGGGGTTCTTTTGGGTGGACTTTTAAGGAAAGCTAAAGAGAAATAGCTTTTTCACGGTTTGCCTAAACCATGCGGTAAAACCATGCAAGGTTGGTGTTGGAGGCGGTGGCTAATGCACGGTTAGTGCACGGTTTGTCTAACTATTTGAACTAACCATGCGAGGAGTGTTTGGGGAGGTACAATCTAATGCATAGTTAGCGCACAGTTTATTAAACTGTGAGGACTAACCATGCGGGCACTTAAAGTTAGATCCCAAAATTGTGGATCTGAACTCTTTTTCTTCTAAATAGTTCGTTTAAGCCTCTAAGTGGCCATAAATCGGGATTAACCTTCGTTAGAGGTAGAAGAACCTATCCCATGCATTTTTTAGGTGATCCAAAAGCTTTTCATGGCGAATCAAAGCCAGTTTCTTGAGGTATGTGGTCATTCTTGCTTGATTTCATAGATCTACTTAGATTTACTCCTCCTCTTCTTTCGGTTTCAAAGATTTACGCCCGTTATGGGTAGATATAAGCATGTTGATGTTTAATAAGATGAGCTTTGTTCTTGGTTGTGTTTGGAGAGTAGATCTAAGGAGGATTCATAGAGAATCGGCCCGGTTTCTAGGGTGTTCTTCGACCATTGTGTTTTACTTGAAAACCGTTGAGGTAGGGGATTCGTGATTCTCTCTCTTTTATGTGTAATTGTATTGTTAGCATGTATAATCCCACTAGATGACTTTGTAATTGACTTAATAAATATATTTTAACCATATTAATAAATTGCATCGAACGTATGTTGTTGCCTCATGTTTCTCTAGAGAGTGCGATATCTATGCCTTTCTTTTTAGCATGTTGTTCATGATGAAATTGATAAAGAATGTAAATCCAAAATTAATTGATAATTAATTGGATAAATATAAAGAGGCATGAAAAAGAATCTGGTTCTTTTTGTAATTTGATGTTGATTAAATTGGCATATTAAACATGTTTAATCTTTGTGATAGCTTACTGATTTGGTTCATGATGTTGGAACCAACGAATTGAATTTGTTAATTCATGATGGATTAAAGAACTTGACTGATTGAATTCCCTGAAGGGTTCTGAGTTACCCACTTATTGTGAAATATGGCTAAGAGCCAAGTTGATGTGATGTTTGTTTTCTTGCTTCTTGTGATGTGATGTGACCCTGGAAAGGTGTTGTGATATTTGGAGGTAGGTAGGCCTTGTGGTTGTGGCAGCGGATGATGCCTAGGATGTAGAGATGCATTGGTTTATGCATGTGGGTGTCGGGGAGGACACCAGGGATTATGGTATGGTATGGTTGTCATGGCTTGATGTTTTGTGGTTTTTATTGGTTTTTTATCTACTTTGCTTTTCCCCACAGCTCAAGGCAGCTGTTTTTTCTTACCCTCCATCCGAAAGAGAAAAAGAAACATAGGGTATGCCACGTGCTTTCCGTGTTTGGCCTCTCAAGGAATAATGTGTCTACGCTTTTGCTATAGGCGGGAAAGACTCGACGGGTAGTATATCTACTCACTGTGTTGATCACCGTTTTGTTTAGTAGCATAGTATGCTTTTCTATAATTCCTGAGAATATGGGAAAGTAATTCTGTAATGAAATATTGATTAAATGGTGATAATCCACAGGGATGGAGATGCTGGAATTTAATGGTGATGTTTTAACTTTTAAAGGAACAGTTGATTTTTAATGTGATGATAATGAATTTTAATGTGGTTTTGTTCATGGTTAATTAATGTGAAAATAATTAATTAATGTAAAGTGGAATTGATGAAAAAGGGAATAAAGTGACCTAATGAAGTTCTTTAATTGGTTGTGTGCTTATAGGATACCTAGTCTTAGAAATAGCGGCCCGGAGTCCGAGAGACATTAGCTGTAGTTGAGACTAAGACTAGGCTATGACCATAGTGTGTTTGTGATTTATATATTCTATACTTTTTGTTTTTCTATATGATAATCCACCCTATCAGTAAGGGAAACTGACACCCCAAGGATTCTGATCCCTGGGGGTGTTTTCCCCAACATTCTGATGGGAGGTTGAATGGCTGACTACCCCCTTTAGCCCCACTCTCTTATCTTGGTAAATACCAGTGCCATTGGCACGGCAGTTAGTTTTCCCCATATATGTGTGTAGAATAATGTAATGGATTGTGGTTATTTCCACACATATATTCTGTATATAGTATCCTATGGACTACTATAGGTGTAACGTGTATAGGCTGTGATGGCTTTAGGATCCTTACTCGGTGTATGGTCTGTAATGGCTTGAGGTATAATACCCAGCGTATGATACATGTTATGCGAGATGTGGTGGCTCTCTAAAACTACCTGGTTACTTTTGGTTGTGAGGATGGTGTGGTGCTTCACCCAGGTGTCTGCAGGTAAGCCTTTGCGGTACACGTGGTGCAGATTGTGGAGCTTAGCCCAGGTGTATACGGGCAAGCCTTTGGAGAGAGATGAAGAGGACGTAAGTCATTTCAACAAAGCGATAAAGTAGTGGGGAAGTAGTAGTGGGGTACCCTTGATATTATTTATTATATGATATATTATTTTACGAGTTACATGGTGAGAGTAGTTATGGTGAGGTTAGGAACATAATATACCTATTTAGGTGACGAGTTAGTTTCACTTGTTGTTCACTGTGCTTTAGCATGCTTTATTTAATTTTTCAAGAGAGGCTTAGTGTAGGATCCTACTGAGTATACTGTTATACTCACCCTACATATATATATATACTGTTTTTCAGGTCACTTGGAGCAGGACAGAGATCAGGCTGGTTACTACTATCTTGTGGTTGCAGGAGCTGTTCGGGCTTGTGGTTGCTGCTCTTTTTACTTTCTTTTGGGTACTTGCAGTTTTCCCTTTCAGTTGTAGTACTTTTTCATGACAATAAATATGTACACTTGGGTTTTCTTTTATGCTTCAGTTCTAAGTTGGAGTTGGTTGGTGTCTATCTTATCTCTCTCTTCCGCTTGTGTTCTCTTAGAGGGTACTGCCTTCCATTTGTGTGTTTACTATACCCTTGGTGCTAGTCACCAACCCGGGGCTTACTGGAGGCGGGACTCGGGGGTCATTATCTCCCTTCTCATATTTCCATCCCAGGATGGGTTTAATTTGTGGGGAGAGGGTCGTGAAAAAGTGGTATCAGAGCTCTGGTTGAGGGATAGGATGGAGATCAGAGTTCGGTACAGGTGAGGCTGCATGCGTTGGTAAGGAAACAGTGTCATTAATGTTTAGAAAGTAAGGTAAACACTGGAGACCGGCTTGGACATAAGCGTTTAAGGCCCCCTATGATTTTATGTACGAACCTTTAAGTTTACAATGGCTACTAAACAGGATGATACTGGTTGTAGGGTAGAGACCTAGGAAAGGATCAAGCATCATTATTCTTTGTCCCTGTGTTTTAATGGGTAGACCTTGGGATAGGTTAACCTAAAAATTATAAAAGAAAACAATTAATTAATTAATCTTGTGTCTTCTATATTCCAGGATTAGGAGCTCTATGTGTTTGTTATTTTATAGTTATGGCTCCAGGTTGACGTCCTCGTCAGGTTTGTGCAGAAGATGTCCAGTAGGTCGTTCCAGCATGTCGCCATAGGGTGGAGGTCGACGATGACGACACTTGGAGGAATACACTACAAGAGTTTCAACACCAGAGTCTGTAGAAGTACGAGGGCTCTGTTTCAGATGTAGTCATAGAGGACTGTTTAGAGGAGTTTGAGATCGTCTTCAGTTCGATTCATGCTCGGAAGGAGGACTGTGTGTCCTTGGTTGTGATGATGTTGTGTAGAGCACCGAGGAAGTGGTGGCTTTTGTTCCTCAAGGATCGTGTGGAGTCTGTGATATCATGGGAGGAGTTTTGTGACAAGTTTAGGGTTGAGTTCCTTTCTTCGACTGCATAGGAATATAGTCCCTAAGAGCTTCTTACCCTTCGACAGGGGAGATCCAATGTTTGAGAGTTTGGAATCTGTTTCAGGAACCTTTTACAACATTCTTTGGATCTGTTACCAAATGAGGAGGCCATGGTGAGGCATTTCAAGGAGGATTTCCATCCAGATATCTAGTGTCAGGTCACCCCATTTATGCTGATGACATATCTTGAGGTGCTGGAGAGGGAAGAGGTTGTTTAGAGGACTTTGTCCAGGATCGGATCATCATGAGAGGGGAATCAGCATGATTCCTCACGAAAGGGAGCTATGATCCGGGGTTCCCAGTTTTTTGGGTAGAAGTCGGGGGTAGGTCCCAGCCCTTTACATCTCGTTTTTGTAGAGTCATCAACTCTCAGGCCTTTTCCAGGGGATTAGGTGCTTGTTTTTCTTATGGTGCTCGTGGTCATCAAAAGTGGGAGTTCCCCACCTTTCAGAACAGTCATCGTGCACCAAGAACTCCGCTCTAGGTTCCTCCGTTGAGGCATTTCCAGACGAGGCGGCAATAGCAGGTTGCACCAGCTTTCGATCAGTAGAGGGTAGATGGGGCAGGGAATGGATAGCCCCATGACACTCCCTGTCCTCAGAGATCAGAGTGCAGCCGTGGTGGTGGTCATCATTAGGATCAGAGAGGCCATGGAAGAGGTCGTGGTCAGCTTCATGATTTAACATTTCCATCTCCAGGAGAGCCAGATGTCGTTCGAGGTACCCTTTGCATGTTTTCTACCTTGGTTTATGCCTTGTTTGATTCAGGAGAGATGTTCGCCTTCATATCACCTACCCTTGTCCAAGCTTTGGGACTTGAGGTAGAGAGGTTTCCAGTTCCCTTGGCATTGACTATGCCAGTGGGAGGATTATTTGACTTGTTTGAAGTATGTACAGACTGTGAGCTAGTGTGGGGGAAATACTGCTCTTAGGGAGATTTCCTATGATTATGAATACAATCATATGATGTCATCCTCGGCATGGATTGGTTTTATTCGGTGTTGGCTATCGTGGATTGATACAGGAAGAAGGTCATTTTATTTGATGCAGATAGAGAGCAAGTGGAGTTTTTTGGTGAGTGAGATCCTCAGATGGGTCATAGACGGGTTCCAACCTTATCTTCCATGGTGGCTGGGATGATGCTGAGTTCTTCAGAGGCTCAACAGTTGGCATTTCCTAGGGTCATGGAGGAGTACCCTGATGACTTTCCAGAAGAGGTTGTAGCATTACCCCCTCTACGAGAGATCGAGTTTGGTATTGAGATACCGCTAGGAGCATCTCCTATCTCTATGTCTTCGTATAGGACGGCCCCTTTAGAGTTACGAGAGCTACATATAAAACTTGATGGTCTATTGTAGTGCGGTTTTGTTCAGCCAAGTGTGTCACCGTGGGGTGCACTAGTTTTGTTTGTGAAGAAGGCCGATGGCAGTTTGCGGTTGTGGGTCGATTATCATCACTTAAAAAAGTGATAATAAAGAACCTATATCCTCTTCCATGGATTGATGATTTTTTCAATCAATTGAAGGGTGCAATTTGGTTCTCAAAGATCGACTTGTGGTCTGAATATCATCATATGCGGGTGAAGGATGAAGATATTCTGAAGAATGATTTCCTTTGTCATCATGGGCATTATGAGTTAGTTGTAATGTCATTTAGTATGACGAATGATCTTGATTTTTTCATAGGATTGATGAATGTTGTGTTCTGTGAGTTCCTGGACAGGTTTGTGGTAGTCTTCATCGATGACATTCTTGTGTACTCCACATCTGAAGAGTATCATGCAGAGCATCTACGAGCCGTTTTGGGAGTTCTTCGTCGACATCAGCTGTTCGGAAAGTTGTCGAAGTGTGATTTTTGGGATTGAGAAGTCCGTCTCTTAGGGAATTTTGTGTCTCAAAATGGAGTGGCTATAGATTCATTGAAGATAGAAGCAGTTGGGTCTTGGGCAGCCCCCAAGACAGTTTTAGAGGTGCGAAGTTTCCTTAGTCTCACAGGCTACTTCAGGAGGTTCGTAGACAATTTCTCATGAGTTGAAACTCCTCTAATAGCTTTGACCAGGAAAAATAAGGCTTTTATATGGAATAATTAGTGTCAGGAAGCCATCGAGTATCTAAAGAAGAAGTTATTGAGTGCTCTAGTTCTTTGCCTTCCAGCCGAGGGAGTCCAGTTTGATGTTTTCTGCGATGCTTCACATAAGGGTCAAGGTTGTGTTCTCATAGAGCATAGGTCAATTGTTTCTTATGGGTCTCGGCAGTTGAGTCCCCATGAACACAACTATTCCACCCATGAACTTTTGTTGGAATTCGTGGTGTTTTCTCTAAAGTTGTGGATACATTACCTCATTGGTGTGCACTTTTTGGTTTTCACTGATCATAAGTGTTTGAGGTATGTTTTCTCCCATCATGACTTGAACTTGCGGCAGCGTTGGTGGATGGATATCTTTCAAGAATACGACTTTGAAAAATCATATACACCTGTAAAAGGGAATTTTGTAGCTAATGCGTTGAGCCAAAAGACACGTAGTGATGTTTTGCGTGAATCTGGTGATTCCTAGAGAGTAATGGAAGAACTATCATCTTTACATCTTGATATGGAAGAAGTTTGACATAGAGGTCATCTTTTTCAGATGATGGTGCAGTCAACCCTAATGAAAAAGGTGGAAGAGTCCCAGTTGGGGGATCTAGAGGTGGAAGTTTGGAGAGACTAATTTTTTTGTGGTGAGGCCCCTGATGGTTGGTCAGAGGACAAACAACACCTAGTGTTGTATCAAGGAAGGCTTTTTGTTTCCTTAGAAATGCGCGAGATGGCTCTCAGGGAGTTCCATACTTCACCCTTAGTAGTAAATCCTGGCGTGAAAAAGATGTATCGATCCTTGAGGAGTCAGTTTTGGTGGCCTGGGCTGAAACGTGTGGTTGCAGAGTTTGTGTCTCGATGTTTAGTTTACCAAAAGGTGAAGGCCGAACACCAAGTTCCAGGTGGTCTTCTTCACCTCAGTGGAAGTCGGAGGACATCTCAATGGATTTTGTTACAGGTTTACCTCGAGCTCCGAGAGGAAATGATGCTATTTGGGTGGTATTGGATATTTTAACAAATTTGGCCCACTTCATAGTGACGAATGAGTTGAGCTCAGTGGAGGTTTTGTCGAGGCAGTATCTAGAGGAAGTGGTGAGACGTCATGGAGTCCCTGGGATGATCATTTTTGATCAATATCCTTTAATTACCTCCAAGGTGTGGAGAGATCTCCAACATGATTTTGGTTCTCAATTATTCCTTAGCACTACTTTTAATCCTCAAACAAATGGTCAAACAAAGCAAACTATCCAGTCTCTTGAAGACATGTTATGTTCTTGTGTTCTCGATTTTGGAGGGTCATGGATGAGGCACTTACCCTTGGTAGAGTTCTCTTATAATAATAGTTTTCACTCCAACATCGGTATGGCGCCGTTTGAAGCCTTGTATGGATGACCTTGTCATTCTCCGTTGTGCTGGACTGGGGTTGGAGAGTCAGAAATCCTCGGACCGAAACTAGTGCAGAATACAACAGAGATGGTTTAGGTGATTCATGAGAGGATGAAGACAGCCCAAGATTGTCAGAAATCATATGCTGGTTAAAGGAGGAGACCATTAGAGTTTAATGTTGGGGATCATGTGTTTTTGAAGGTGACTCCCCGTCATGGGAAATGAAGGTTTGGTCGTGGAAGTAAGCTTTACCCTCGGTTTTTTGGGCCTTTTGAGGTGTTAGTTCTTGTTGGAGTTGCGGCGTATCAAGCAGAACTTCCCCCATCAAGGAGTTAGATATATGATGTTTTCCATGTATCACCGCTCTATCGTTATCTTTATAACAACTCTCACATCATCTATTGGGGAGATATCAATGTTGATAATGATGAAGCCTTTGAGGAGCGACCTGTGGAGATCCAAAACCGCAAGGATAAGGTGTTGTGCGGGCATTTTATTCCTTTAGTTCATTTCTTGTGGTGACACGACTGCTTGGAAGAGAGTACCTGGGAATGTGAGTCAAAGATACGTTCTCAGTACCCAGAGTTGTTTGAAGTTTAACTATTTTCAGGTTTTGATGTTCCCTTTTGTGGTTGTGTAACATTCATGTTTATGAGATGGAACCATTTGTTGCTTTGGTGGAAAACTCTCTTTTGAGAGGTATCTCGATGTGTGGTTGTTTAGACCCAGTTTCGTTTTCTCTTTATGTGGGTTTTGGATTCTCGAGTACGAGAATGTTTTGAGAGGTATCTGATGTAGTGGCCCGGACCTCTCTGGTCCATTCCTTCATGAAAATAAGGTGCTGGAGTTATTCTGGGAGGTCAAAGAGACTTGGGGGTACATTTGGGTGGACTTTTCAGGAAAGTTAAAGGGCAATAGCTATCGCACGGTTGGCGCACAGTTTTCCTAAATCGTGCGGCCAAACTGTGTGAGGTTGGTGTTGGAGGTCGTGGCTAACGCATGGTTAGTGCACAGTTTGTCTGACCGTGTGGACTAACCATGCAAGGAGTGTTTGGCGAGGTAGAAGCTAACGCACAGTTAACGCACGGTTTATTAAACCGTGCAGACTAACCATTCCGGTAGTTAAAGTTAGATCTGAAAATTGTGGATCTGAACTATTTTGACTCTAAATGGTTAATTTAAGCCTCGAAGTGGCCACAACTTGGGATTACCCTTCCATGGAGGTAGAAGAACCTCTCCCACACATTTTGGAGGCGATCCGGAGGATTTTCTTGGCGAATCGAAGCTGGTTTCTTGAGGTATGTGGTCGTTCTTGCTTGATTTCTTAGATCTACTTAGATATACTCCTCCTCCTCTCTCGGTTTCATAGATCTACGCCTGTTATGGGTAGATCTAAGCGTGTGGATGTCAAATATGATGATCTTTGGTCTTGGTTGTGTTAGGAGAGGAGATCTAAGGGAGATTCATAGAGAATCGGACCGGTTTCTTGGGCGTTCATCGAACATTGTGGTTTTCCTCGAAAACTGTTGAGGTAGGGGATTCTTGATTCTCTCTATTTTATGTGAAATTGTATTGTTAGCATGTATAATCTTGCTGGATGACTTTTTAATTTAAAAAATAAACATATTTGAACCGGAATAAGAAATTTCATCGAACGTAAGTTGTTGCCTCATGTTTTTCTAGATAGCGTGATATTTATGCCTTGCTTGTTAGCATGTTGTTCTTGATGAAATTGATAAAGAACGTAAAGCTGGAATTAATTGATAATTAATTGGATAAATATAAATAGGTATGAAAAAGAATCTAGTTCTTGTTGTAATTTGATGTTGATTAAATTGGCATAGTAAGCATGTTTAATCTTTGTGATAGCTTATTGATTTGGTTCATGATGTTGGAACCAATGAATTAAATTTTTAATTCAAGATGTATTAAAGAACATGATTGATTGAATTCCCTGAAGGGTTCTGAGTTACCCTCTTATTGAGAAATAGGGATAAGAGCCCAATTGATGTGGTGTTTTTTCCCTGTTGCTGGTGATGTGATGTGACCCTTGAGGGGTGTTGTGATATGTGGAGGTAGGGAGGTCGTGTGGTTGTGGTAGAGGATGGCGCCTAGGGTGGTGAGATGCACTGGTTTATGCATGTTGGTGTTGGGGAGGAAACCATGGATTAAGGTATGGGATGGATGTGATGGCTAAATGTTTGGGGGTTTTGATTGGTTGTTTATCTACTTTACATTTCCCCACATCTCAAGGCAGCTATTTTTTCTTACCCTCTTTCTGATAGAGGCAAAGACATGCGGGTTATGCCACATTCTTTCCATGTTTAGCCTCTCGAGGGAGAATGGTTCTACGCTCTTGATATAGGCAGAAAAGACTCAATGGGTAGTATATCTACTCACCGTGATGATCCCCCTTGTGTTTAGTAGCATATGATGCTTTTCTAGAATTCTTGGGAATATGGGAAAGTAATTCTGTAATGAAAGATTGATTAAATGGTGATAATCAACGGGGATGGAGATGCTGGTATTTAATGGGGATGTTGTAACTTTTAAAGGAACAATTGATTTTTAATGGGATGCCAATGAAGTTTAATGTGGTTTTTTCATGGTTAATTAGTTTGTAAATAATTAATTAACATAAATAATAATTGATGAAAAAGGTAATAAAGTGACCTAATGAAGTTCTTTAATTGGTTTTGTTCTTATAGGATACCTAGTCTTAGAAATAGCAGCCCGGAGTCTGAGAGACATTAGCTGCAGTTGATACTAAGTCTAGGTTATGCCCATAGTGTGGTTGTGAGTTATATATATTCTATACTTTTTGTGTTTCTATACGCTACTACACCCTGTCAATAAGGGGAACTAACACCATGGGGATTCTGTTCCCTGGGGGATGTTTTCCCCAACATTCTGATGGGAGGTTGAATGCCTGACTACCCCCTTTAGCCCCGCTCTCTTCTCTTGGTAGATACTAGTGCCATTGGCACAGCGGTTAGTTTTCCTCATATATGTGTGTAGAGGGATGTAATGGCTTGTGGTTATTTACACACATATATTCTGGATACAGTATCCAATGGACTACTATAGGTGTAATGTATATAGGCTGTGATGGCTTGAGGATCCTTACTCGGTGTATGGGTTGTAATGGCTTGAGGTATAATACCTGGTGTGTGATAAACGTTATGCGAGCTGTGGTGGCACCCGGAATCTACATGGTTACTTTTGGTTGTGAGGATGGTGTGGTGATTCGCTCTAGTGTCTTCGGGCAAGCCTTTGTAGAACACGTGGTGCATATTGTGGATCTTAGCCTAGGTGTATACGGGCAGGCCTTTGGAGAGATATGCACAGGACGTATGTTGTTGGGGCAAAGTGGCAAACTAGTGGGGAAGTAGTAGCGGGGTACCCTTGATATTTTTTATTATATGATATATTATTGTATGTGTTACTTAGTGAGAGTATCCTTGGTGCGGTTGGGAACGTTGTATACCAGTTTAGGTGACGAGTTAGTTTCACTTGTTGTTCACTGTGCTTTAGCATGATTTATTTACTTTTGCACGAGAGGCTTCAGGGAGGATCCTACTGAGTATACTATTATACTCACCTACGTATATATAAAATGTTTTTCAGCTCACTTGGAGTAGGCTGGAGATCAGGCTTGTTACTACTAGCTTGTGGTTGCAGGAGATGTTCGGGCTTGTGGTCGCTGCTGTTTTTAGTTTCTTTTGGGTACTTGCAGTTTTCCCTTTCAGTTGTAGTACTTTTGCATGACATTACATAGGTACACTTGGGTTTTATTTTATGCTTTAGTTCTGAGTTGGAGTTAGTTGGTGTCTATCTTATCTCTCTCTTCCACATGTTTTCTCTTATAGGGTAATGCCTCCCATTTGTGTGTTTACTATACCCTCGGTGCTAGTCACCAACCAGGGGCCTACTAGAGGCGGGACATAGGGGTCATTATCTCCCTTCTCACATTGCCGGCCTAGGAGGGGTACACGTTGTGGTAAGGGGGTCGTGACACTCATCATCACTCACTATAGTGCATCTTTTATCTATATCAGTAGGAAATTGCCTCATGGAATTTTTATAAAACTAAGACTAATTTCTTCATCATATGAAAATATTTTCCATACAAAAAATACATTTTCCATCTCTAGTAGCTGTTCACACTTATTATATCACGGTTCATTTCATATCATTTCCAATCATTCATCTTATAAAATAGTCAGCATAAAATTCATTTAATCATTACATAATAATTGATGTCCCATGAAGATGAAATCTTAAACAACAACATAATAAATGTGTTTTTTAAATAATTTAAATTCTTATGAAAGAAATTTGACATCTAAACCCTCTTGTTTAATTCCAAATGTCCAACATTTTCATAACAAATGTACTTCTGAAATATTTATCATATATATTATAGTATTGAGGTCTATTATATTTTTTATTTTCCTCTATTGTATAATCTTAGGTATTACAATATGATTCTTTTATAAACTTTTGAATACTGAAAAACTATATTATATATCAATGGATATTACATCATAATAAACTTCTTTAACCCTTCTTTAAAAATCATCCATGTTTATTTTTATATAATATATATCAACAACATGTGATCACTCACATAATGTAACAACAAATCAATCTTTATTATATTAGTAACAATGATTTAATATCTAGAAATATCAATAACATATGGAACTATTCTCAACGTATTTAATGAAACAAAATTTACTATTATTTATCCACTTTAAGATGGATGATTATTGTGATACTCCAGGTAGTGGCATCCACATTATCTCAAACAGTTTTTAGAATCATTATTATACTAGTAGACCATATGAAATATTGGAATCAACTCATGACAACATCTTTTTCATGTGAATGTAACTCCATGTGTATCTATAATGGAAAAATCTCACTTATACTAACATTTTAGTAATTATAAAAACATTGATCAATGATCATAGTATTTTTTTATTAGCTATTCATTATTTATAACTAAACATATAATGAAATGATTATTTGGAACATCAAAAATATTCTAATCATCATTCCTTGGTATCTATACCCTTCCAATATACTCATCTCAATACATATTGATATTTCATATAGAATTCATTCATAAAGAAAACAAATCAAAATCAACATTATTGGGTTTAATAATCTTCTTTTTTAATTTTTTATCAACGCCTACACAAAAATTGTGTTTGAATATGTTTTCATCCATTGTAATCTCCCACTAACTTATTGAAATTAAATATTATGTACCATGAGATTTGGTGATATCATTTCAGTACAAGTAAAGAGATTTCAATTATTCTAGACATTGTATATGTGAGTAATTATCATTGATAAATTAAGATGGAATAACCTAGAAAAAAAATGTTTTCCTTAATAAATCAACATTATGATTCAAAAGTAATATTCTAATTTTAGGGGATATTTAAATATATTATAGGATGATTATGATAGATGAAAATATTATCATAATATAAGTCTATTTTAATTGATGCACTTAACTCAATAATATATTAAAAACATTTAAATATAGTTGGTTTAGATTAAAAAATACAACATGTAATTACTTCTAAATTTTCAAGACATCTTTTAATCAGATTATCCCAAATCACATCATATTAGTACATTAAAAACAATGATTATAGTATATCAAAATATTACATTATAATAATAGATTTGAAAAACTATTCCAGAATTCTAGATTTTAATATAATATATGAACCTAGCATATTCTCAATTACCCCCCTTTAAGCGATACACTCCATCTTTATATCCACAAGATAGATGTTTTTATCTAATATATGTTTCATGATACCAAATTTCATAATAACTCCAAATACATTAACTTCTAATCTATTTTTCATATTTGACATTATACACATCACCTTGGTTGACACCTTATATCATGTGTCCCCTTCAATTAATTCCATAGAAATTACAAACACACTAAATATATTGAATAAGTTTGAACTTTGTTTCTTCTTAATGAGAGAATAATGGTTTATATTATCGTCTCAACAATGACGGTCCTTTCATTATAGCTCCATTTTTGGAAGAAATATTAATTTATTGTCTTATAATATTGAAAGTTTCAATCATGGGTTTGATGAACATAATTAATTCCTCAGTAATGTCATTATTTTAAATTTTCACTACTATTTCATCCTTAAAATATGAGGAGCATATCAGTTCTATAATATTAATATTTACATTTAGAACTTGGGATAGCAACATGAATAACAATTCATTTGATATATGACTAACTTTTCTCTATATTCACTATATATTACCATGATTCTGTATGATATAACATTTTAGAATCTAGTTGTAAGATTAAATATTTTATAGATATATGTCATCCACCAAACCAATCCTTTTATATAATACATAGATTTGTTCTATTCTAGGATTCTATTTCTTGCATTAATCAACATTGATTTGCTTTGTCTTCTCTCACTCTTCTGTGGTTTGAACACTTCTGTTACTCTATAAGAAACTTCTTATTCATGGTGATGTATCTTTCTTGTACATTTTTATTTATGAAATATAATTATTATTTTTATTATAAACTGAGTATGAACACATTTTATTATTCCTCTTTATTTTTGAGGTCATGTTATTTTTGTTCTTTTAGAACATGGTTTTTTATTATTCATAAACATTATAACCATGATAAATCATGTTATAAAATCAACATAATTATACAATACCTTTAATCCTATCTCAGAAAAATATTATTCATTCGTATTCTCTATATATTACATTATCTTAGACTTTATCCCCCTTGGTTTTAGATTTTATTATCATCAATCGGTTGACACCTTATGCCAACAAAAATATCCCTTATGCCAAAATAATCAAAAAAAACAATATCCATCAAATCTTGATATCTTAATTAATGAAAAAATTTATCTATCATGAATAACATTCATTTTTATTATATTTTATCCTTCGGTTGGGATTTTTTCAATAAATAATTCTCATATTTATGCTTACATCCACCCTTGATATATTAGCGAGCTCCTTCTCAATTTTATTTATCCATATTTGTAGAATTTTTTATTTTAAACCAACACATGAAACATAAATTAGTTTATAAAACAATTATGAAGAATATGGTACTTTTTTCATCATAAAACATTATTATCATAATATTTTATCATGATATATATTTTCTATGATATAAATCTTTTAACACAAATATCATCATTGGATGTTCGAATGGAATAATTTTTTTTGTCTTCTTATTGTGATGAATCTCCTTGGGATACTTCCATACATTCTGGTTACCCTCAAATTATGTAAAAATAATGTTGACGAAATTGTTTTCATCCTCTACCAAAATCAATCTATCATTTCACCACATTTTTATTCTCCTAATAATATATTAATTTTTCTTTTTCTTCTATTGAAATAGATCATCAATTATGTTAACCATATCGGCTTCGATTACAAGATGGTCATTTTTTACATCAATGGAATCATTTTATCCATTAAATTATAGAAACTAATATTTGAACCCTTTAAATAATCATATTTATATTGAGGTTTTTAGCACATCATTTTTATATCCAGAACATTTTTTTATTGATCTATATTCTTAAGGATTTTGGCCTATTCATTTTTTGGTGAACTTTTTGTACTCAATTTATTATTATAACATTAAATATACCTTCATATATTATTCTTCCGAAGGATGGGTGATATCCCCTTAATATAATTTTAATATTTAAAAAATTAAAGAATATATATTTCTATGTAAATCCTATAGAATTTACAATATTTAGAAAAATTATTCATGATATGATTTAATATTTAATCTTTAATAAATGAGATGTTCGCAAGTTGTTTGTGGTCTATAAAAGGGATAATTTTGATAACGAACAACATTTACCTGGTCTTTATGAATATATTTTAGAGAACCTAATATAGATGTATTCTCTATTTTCATCCAAGTAAATATTTCTAAAAAATCATTAATGGTCATTCTAGATTGGATATCACCATAATTGTAGAATTTGGAATTTAGATTTTATTACTAAATACATAAGATATATTTCATATAACTATACTCTTTAATCTCAATGATCCTTATCTATAACCCTATATTGGATGTGATATAGTAATGATCAATAAGTGATATAAATTTGATATGATTTCACTTCATCATTATATTTTATTGTTAGTAAAAAACAATTTCTTGGATATTGGAGAATAAAATTAGAGGTTTAACAATAGTTATGTTAATAATTATAGATTCAAAAGGTTTAGTTAAACTGAATTGATAGAATGAGAATCATTTTGAAGGAATATATACCAATTAAAACCATTTTCTCACTCTTACCTCAACTAATATTCAATGACTCAATCACACACCCCTTTTCATTCATTTAGTTTTAAAGCATGGACTAATATTTAGGAAATAGAAAACATGGCACAATTTTATTTTATAATAAAGATCACATATAGGGATGATCAATGAATCCCTAATATTTAGTTGTCGTTATAAAACATGAACACTACTCCTATTTTATTATCAATAAAAACCTCATAAAATGGTATATCCATGAACATGAAATCCTATCCATAACAACGTCATATTGAATCCATAATTTTATTTTTTATGGATTTGAAACCAACCCGAACATCCTTGAAAAATTAGTGATTCACATTTTTTTATCAATGTGTCATTAACACTATAGAATCGTGTCTCTCGTAGAGAATGTAATCCAAGTTATATCCTCAATATGTAATAATAATAAAGAGTCTAACTCTAATATTTTAATAATGGTATAAGAAATGATTTTATCCTTATAGATATCATAGTTCAACTTTCTCACTTATTTGATTTATTTAAGAGTTAATAGATAAAATGAGAGTTAGTTTACCTCTCTCTCCACTCCTACTTATTTAACATAGTTGGATGATATATAAATTCACATTGGATTTCATTAGTCTTTATCGAATTGAATTTATACATTAATGATAATTTCAGTTATCTCCCTCAATGAAAATAAAATTATTATACTTTACTTTTTATGTATTTAGAATATCACATAGATATTATTTTAGTACATTGAATATGAAAACACTCTTATATAAACACAGAAATTTTCTACCATTATCACTTTATGACACTCATATAAACTAATATCAAATAATATCTCGATTAAACACAATCTATAATCTCAATTTTATATCTATAATTAAAACAATTTTAACTTTCAACAAAATAAATGGGAACATAGTTTGACATATATATGATAACATTTTGTACCACTAGTATAGTGTAGAGGGAGTTGTCAAGATGCATGACCTTTTTCATTCTTCTGTGGTTTCATTGTATATTCCATAAAACTAGTAGATTTAATAAATTGGTTAAATTAATACATTATCATAAGATATAAATGATCGCATTCCCAAAGGAATAAATAATTTAATATTCTTACTGAAGTAAATTCATACTTGAATCTCACATAACATTAAAAAATATATAAAATTAAAAATAGTGAAAGTAAATATTCGGCATCCTTAAAATCATTCAATGATACCATATTTACAACCTAGAAATGTAATAAAAATAATAGGTGGGATAAAATGATCATTAAGGGTTATATATAGTATAATGTTTCAAGTGTAAACAAGGCTTAATTAATATTGAATAGTAGATAATAGAAAACATATTCCATTTAATCAATATCATGAGCATGAATAATAATATAAAAGGAATAAATTATGATCAAACACACCCAAAAAAATCATAATAACATGAATCTTATCTTTGTATAAAATAACTATTAAAATAATCACATGGACTTCAATAACTAATCTCATAATGATGAATTCATAATTCCAGTCATCGTAAACATATCATCAAGTCATCATTCTATGAAATCTTATATAAATAGTTATGGAATCATCCAAATATGAAAATTAGTTTGTCTAATGAGACCTAAAAATACATCAAGGTGCTATAATGGTTCACATCCATAAGTCACTAAGTTGAATGAATTCATTGTATGAAAGTGAATAATAACAATTTAATACTTAATCAACAAAAACATCCAAATTAAAAAACTATCATATGAAATGATAATATTTACAAACTCAAATCAATCATAAACTATCCAAATAAAGTGTATGGATGCTATAATTACAAAATATCCCATTTGTATTATAAGAAAAATAATGGTTTATTATCATTTATGAATATAAATATCATAACAATATCATTAGAAACATTCTTTAGGATAATACCCTTTTCATTTAGAAATCCACATTTAAAAACTAAATATTCCATGAATATCAATAGAAATATTTCATTGAGAATAATCAATGAAAATTTTAAAATTGGATTGGATGAAATATTTATTCATGATGATAAGAAAAAAATTCATGATGAGTGCTTTAAAATAATGATTACATTCACATTTTCAATGAAAATTCAAAAACTACCATATTCAGAAAATAATAAACAATTTCCGTTCAAACCACCTTGTAAAAATTAAATCATTGGTAAAAATGTATTTAATAGATAATTTGAGAATATAAAAAAATTTCTTTAAAAATTTTAATGACAATATGTATATGGAAGTAAAATATTTCAGATAAAGTAAAAAAATATGGCATTTTCCTTAAAATCATGATTTCATTATCTTGAGTACATAAATAGTAGTAAATGAAAGGAATAATTTTAATTTTCAAAAACATTTTAGAGGATAAAAAATATATTAGGTTTTGGATATAAATATCAAGTATTTCAACTATGGGAGACATAATCATTAATAATCTCATATAATGATGAGATTGTGAAATAAACGGTTACATCTTTAGTAATATAAGAATCATAAACCCAGGAAATAAATAACATTAAATGAAATATTAAATACCATTAATATAAATATATTAATTATATAACATATCAATATATTAGTGGAACCACAACATATAAATAAATATGCTAATAATATAAAATGTGTCTCAATATAGTAGAAATTGACATGAAATCTATAACAAATACCATACTGTTGAAGTGAGAATTAATAAATGAATTGATTTTGTGTATAATTTGTGAATACAAAAAAATGGAAATAAAATATTAAATAAACCCAATTCCTTAAATATATAATATTATAATATCAAATCCAATGAATCAATAATATAATGCCATGAAAAGAAATAGAGTTATTAAACCACTTACCACATGGTATCATTCATGGAAAATCCCCTTGGATGAAAAAATTTTAATTGAAAGATAATATACCATGAATTATGAAGGATTAATTATATAACATGTAAAATGGGAAAAATATACACAATATGAATGAAATTTGGTGCATAACATTAAAATACGACTCAATGAATGGAAATTGAGATGAAATCCCACATCACTAGTCCAAATCATCCCATATGTTATTTATCTTGCTGAATAATAAACATATCATAAATATTTATTTTTATATGAACCAATTTTATTTTTATTATTCCTTTAATTTTATTTAATACTATTTTATATTTAATTAAATTTTAAATTAAATTCTTGTCGAACGTTTGTATGATATTCGGTTTATATGTCGAAAATGAAATCTGTAGTTAATCTATGGTAAAAGAGGATAGTGTTCCTTGATCTATAGAATAATAATAATTACATAATTATCATTAATTTTACTTTTAAAAATATGAGTTATGGTTATGAAAAATAAACTGTGTTACAATAATGGATAGAATAAGTCATCTGTATTCATGAGTAAAGTTTCCATTTTTCAACGGCCATGAAAAAAGGCACCTGAGTGTTATTTTAGGAATTTATAATGATAATTATAACATACATAAACTATTATTTATTTAAATAAAATTCTGTTTAGTAGTCATATGATGTGGGTATGAGAAAATCGCATTGTTTCATGGATGTGGTAATCCACACATTCAATTGAATGATGTAATAATTTTTAAATGAATGGATTAGTAAGAAATTAAATAATATATTGCCTTTAAAAAACAATAAATATTTAATGATTATTTAATATATATATATATATATATAAATATTAAATCCATAACTAAAAGCTTCAATGACAGGTGGTAATGGGTAATTAATTACATTAGTTCATGAGGTCATAGGTCGCTATAAACAAAAAAAATATTTTTATTTCACTTTTTATGGAAGGGGATATTGATGTAGGTTATTCCATTATCATAAAAACATAATCATATATGTTTGATATTGATTTTTTTATATCATCGTGGTTGGATCAATTTTGAAGGATGGAGAATAAGAAATAAAACAATGAGGATCGGTTAAGAAATATCTATTCTTAGGAAAAACTCTTTAGGTTTACACAAAAATTCCACCTTGGATGTTTTAATAATAAAAACAAGGCCTCTGTAAAATTTATTTTAGGTAAGGATTTGATTTTTCAAGTATTTTCTGAACAAAAATTTTATTTAATTCTGATTAAAATAGAATAGGACGTGACCTTTTATGAGTGAGAATGAGTGGCATTTTTGTAGATACACAAAACTATTTAATAATGGGAATTCAATCTCAAACAAGTTTCCTCCTAAATTTATAAATAATGGATTTTTTGGAAGATAAGGTTTATCCATGCCTCTAAAAAACACGTTTTAAACATTTTATTCCCTATACCTCTAAGGTTACTCGCATTTAACATTCTAGTTCTCACTATAATAACTAGTATTTGACTAGTCATCTTATCCCTTTTTCATTAAACTAAAATAAATCATACAAGATAATTTAGAACCAATTATTAAAAAAATAAGAAAATTATCATATAAAAATTCTATGTTTGTAGAAAATTAATTATAACACAATCACATGTAACGTGCAAAATACTGTTTAAACAAATATAGTGGTAATGTCTTTTCCACTCCTAAAATGGCATAATTCTACATGTATGGTGTCATTTGGCTCATAAATCACCATCAAATAACATTTTATATCATATCATATCCACCTTTTAACCTTTCAATATTTTCATTATTTTCAAATAATTTAAAAGAATATTATTTTAATAAATTACCATTAAATTAATTTTGTACACTATTTATTTAATTTGACCTTAAAGATGCCAAGAAAATGAAGGAGTTTGAATATAATAATTTAAAATATTAATTTATACAATTAATGGAACACTCTAAATAAATCATATTATATTAATTCAATTACTTTTTTATTATTTATTTTATTATTTTATTAATTGAAGAAGTGGACTTTTGGTGTTGTGTAAGAATTTATGGTAATCATATAATATATAAACAATATAAATAAATTAATATTATGAAAATAATTTTATTTTACTAAAAATAGAAATTAGGGCTAATTTAAAAGGTTATCTATTCCCCATGTGAACACATATGAGATATTTAAATAGTAATCTCGTGATATTTTTCTCATTTTCATTAATTAAAATATTATATAGTTGTTTTTATGGAGAATTTCCCAAAATAACAAATAAATATAAAGTATAATGATATAATTGTGGAAATATATTCTCCAATAATAATTATGAAGAAAAAATTTAGTATTATCACTTTTCTTAATCCATATGAACCTAGTATAAAACATTATCATGGTGGCTTTTTTTACTATTTATGCTATTCATTATGACTATAAATTATGTTAGAATTAGTAAATATTAGTATTTCTGATAATTAAAAACATGGAATACATATAAAAATTCAATTTTGATAAGTGTCGGAACTTAAATTTATAAAAATCCCATAGGGCACTATGAAATGTAGGTTTTTAAAAAGAGAATGGGTTCTTAGGTAATAAAATATTATATAAGAAATTCAACACAAAAGTGATTAAAGCGACATAAATTGGAATACTAATAATATAATTTAACTATTTAAACAACTTTAAATATAGTTTTAACTTTTTAGATGCTATGAAAATGGGTGTTTTCAATAAAAATTATAATTCTGACTATTCATCAAAAAAGGCAATTATTTTAAAAAATTATAAAAAGTTCACAGTAAGTTAATTTTGAAATATTGATTTCAAAAATGAAGTTAATTTCATCAAATAAATTTCCTTAATGTGATAGAAATTAATTATAATTTCTACACACCAAAAATCATTCAAAATAATTCTAGAAGAAAATATATTTTTGAAGATTAAAATTATGTTAGTGAAAATTTTGTACTTATTTCTAAATAATTAGTCAATATATTTTTATAAATTATGAACCTTATGTATATTTCATAATGTGGTTAATCTTATTTTTAACAACATTTTAAATAGCTAGTCCATAATGGTCATATTTAAATAATCTATTTGATGGGTAATTTATTCTCAGTGATTCATGTCATAAATTCTGTCGAACATGATATTATCCCTCTAAAATCATAGGGTGTTTCATTTTCCATACATTCAATAAATTATTTTCTGAAATTTTGATCTTGAACTTTGTAATCAACTGTTTGACATTTTAAAATTATGTTTTGGAAACCCCACATCGTAAAAGGGTTAATAAAACTTCCACTTGAAAAGAGGGAATGAAAATAAGAAGTTTATCAATTAACTACATTTAATAAGTACATTAGTGGGAAGTGAAAATATGAACATGGAGGAGAAACATATTTACTAATAACTAATACATGGTGATATAAAACATGGTAAGATGAAAGTTAACAAACAAAAATCCATAAATCATTAATGGGTGAAAAAACCTATGATTCATTGGAAATAATGTAAAATAAAAAACAAATTTTTTTCTATATCATTTTCCTAAAGTTGAGTAGTTCGTTTACTTTCGAGATAGTTAACACCAGAAAAAATATTTATATTATGTATTTTTCTTTTGATAATAATAATTTAATTTTTTAATTTTTATTTGATAAATTTTCAATTCATTTATATCCCTATAAAATAAATATCAAAGATTATATTTTTTTTCTTAATACACTAAAATTAACTTTAAATAGATCATATAAACCCAAAAAAATAACAATATACTCCTCTTTTCTTTAACAATAGAAAAATGATTTTCACAATTAATGATAATACCTAAAATGGATAAAAAATTAAGTGAATATATAATAAATTAATCTCTAAAATTTATCTGTATAAATAAGAGTTTGACCCACATCATTCCATCAATAAATAATCCTATATCCCAAATAATCTCAACAACTAAATATTAAATAACATTTTAACATAAATGTGTTTATTATACCATTCAATTTCCAACAATAAATATTCGATATCATTCTTTTGAATTAAGCCATTACATTAAATCTAAATATTATATATACCTCAACCTAGAAAAACATAACCTGAAAATTAATTAATCACCTAAAAATCCCCAAAAAAGATAAAATCCTTAAAAATAACAATAAACATAAAATTAATATTTTCCCATGAATCTTTCCAATACAACATATTTTTTCCATATAATTTTAATTTACTATTATTACCATAATATCACAAATCGTATTAACCATAACAGTTATCAATAAATTTAAACAAAATGCCCCCAAAATATAAAATCATTATTCATCAAATAATGTTCTTAATAAAACTCACAATAAAAAAAGGTTTTCTTCCCATATATTTCTCCCAAAATATATTTAATAAAGTTAAATTACAATCACTAAAAATATCAAATGATTTATTTGTTCATTTAAAATTATTACCACCCTTGGAAATATTAACCCATGACACTTTAGGTTTATCCCATATCAATATTGAATATCGAAGGTTTCCTTAGGTTCTACTCTCTAATTAATCATAATGGTTCATAAATAATATTTTAATTAACCTAATCGTATCCCCAGGGAGGGTCAAATAAGAACAATGGTAATGGATCAGTCATTGTTCACTAAAATACTGGAGAATATATACTTGATCATCTCTTTTCAATATTATTACCCGTAGAGGCATGTATACCCAAACCATGCCCAATTGTAGTATCTAAAAAAGTTGTATTTCTCAAAAAAATACATAATAATTATAGTACTTAAAACATTATGATTTTTTCCCATAATTATACATATCCTCATAGTTCTTTGTATGGTTATATTTACTATTCCGGTTTTTACTTAATATAGTTCTTATTTTTTTACTAAAAATTATTTGAAACCAACTATAAAGACACAGACCCTAGTATCCTAGAGTTAATGGTTGCTTTATTTTATTTTTAAAATATAAAAATTATGACATCCCAATGGAAATAATGGTTTCGTATCCTTAGTATACTAGATGCACACTTTAATTGAACATTAAATAATAAAATTAAAAATAGAACTTAGTGAATGTAAATATTTTTAATCCTTGAACATGTTCAATGATTCCTTCTTTATATCCTATGGAAATTAAACCACATAAGGGTGAGATCAAATACATAGCTAGGTTTATGTAAAGTAAAATCTATCATGAGTTAATAAGTAATAATAAATATAAAAAGGAGGGTAACTAAAAAAATACCATTCAATAAATATCTTAACATTGGAGAATAAAATGGTAGAAAGAATGGTGATCAAATAATGTCTTATATATAATCACATGAACTTGAAACATAACTATGGATATCATTACAATTAAAATAGTCACATGGACATCAATAAATAATCCCATAATGATATAATTCATACTTTTACTTGTAATAACCTATATTTTATTTAAGGTATGTATCATTCAAATTATGTCTTAAACACTTCCATTTATCCACATAAATGTTACCTAAAATTTACGGAATTGTTAAAGACCATATGGGGCTTGTTTAAAGCCAAAACATTGAATTCTGGAGGAAAGAAATGGGTGGTATAGTTAGATGAAATCATTCCACCTAGTCCAAATGGTTATGAAAAACCATTCATAGTGAACATATTCACAATTTAGGGTCGCACAGTTTGATAAAACCATTCCACCAAGATACCCAACTATATTCGGCTGAGATAAAGGGTGCACACAAGTTGTGCACAGGTTTTCTAACCATGAACATTAATTCATGTTGGGGGTCTTGGGAAAGATCTAGACAAGCAGTTGGATCATGGTTTGGCCTACAGTGTATCCAAAGTGTCACGAACTTACCCAGGTCAACCCTGAACCAGTCTCCTGAGATGATTTATGGCAAGGCTCGAGAGGATTTCTCGATCATCCTGGGTTGGTTCATGAAAAAATGGTATTAGAGGAGGTAGAATCTTAGTGGACCTTGTTTTTAGAGCTCCCTTTGTTATTTTTGAAATATCAAGGTATATGGAGTAGGATTTTCAGGACTCGATAGGTAGGTGTGGGATGATCATCATGAACTCTTGCTCATTCTGATCCTTAGGTTCCCATGGGATGTCTCTTTTTGTTAGGTTTTATAGTTCTTTAGGGAATGTTTTTTGATTCTGATATGACAAGGGTTGTTATCCTAATAGTCTTCATGATCCTGCATTTCCTGGAAATCCATGTAGATCTAGGGTCGTGTTCCTAAAATTCTCTCTGTGTCGGTGGTGTGTTTCTCATATGGCCACCATCTATATGTTCAAGTCACCTATTGATAATAGTTCCCTTTTGAGTTATTTTGGGTCTCCTATGACTTCTAAAAGGTGTTTGAATTGGATAAATTGGTTTTGAGAAATGTTTTTTTGAAATGAAATGATTAAATAGTAGATTGTAATTACAAAGAAATGGGATAAATGATTTGTTTTTGGAAAATGAAGTTGTTTTTTTGCGCCTTGGTGTTTTTATGGGTGCTCACATGCATAGTGGTATGTTGGTATATGAAAGGATGTCTCATATGGTGGATGGATGCCCGGGGTGGCACATAAACATGAATGTTAGTGAGACTCTAAAGAATAAAAATGGAGAGTGTTTAACCCACCAAACTTTTTTAGATTAAAGATGTTTTCAAAAAGGAAATTTTTGATGTTTTAATAGCTTGTTTTCTTATTTGAAGATCTTTTTAACTATATTGTGTTTGATCATTAGGATTTTAATTATTGATTTGGACTTGATTGGGTTCATGACTTTTCTTATCCAGTGGTTGTCCCCTTGAATCTTCGATGGGTGATCTTAGTGCAGTTGATCAACCTAAGGAATGTATTCTTGAGTTTCAGAATCTAGATCCATCTCTCTTTTATAGTCAAGCATAAACTTCTGTAGTCGAGGAATGGATGTGAAAGATCAAAATGGACATTAATATCGTTGAGTTTCTTGAGTCATAAACTTTCAGGTTATCAACCTTTATTCTTGAAGGTTCACTATGGATGGGGTGAAAGTCAGTGACTCGGAATAATCCTTGTAAAGAGATTACATGGGCGTTTTCAAGGATTTGATTATTCTTTAGTATTTCCCTGTGAAATAAAGGTTGAGAAAGGAGATAGATATATGTTTTCAACAGCAAGGTGATTGATCAGTGTTAGAGTGTTTCCAGTTCTTTGTGGAGTTAGTCCTTTATGATTCAGGGTATGCAACAGATGACTCCCTGAAGGCTCAGCATTTTCATTTGGGACTCATCTCCGATCTACAGTTGAAGGTTTTAGTTTCCAACCCAAATTTATTTGTCGATGGGGTGAGACAATCTTTTCTTGTCAAATCCATGCTGGAAGGAGTGCTTAAAGCAGTCCTCCCTCCTTCAATTCCTAGTACTGGTGTGGAGGATTATCATAAGGAGATGAGGAAGTGTTTTAAAGTTAATGGAGAAAGTCATGGAATCAAAAGGCACCATGAAAATTTATTAACCTCTTCAGAGTGAGAGATCCTCGTGTGTTTTCAGTGTGGCAAGTCAGGTCACAAAAATTGGTTGTGTACAAATTCTCTAAAGCCCTTATAGAATTGTGGCGCTTTTATCAAGGTGTTTCTAGAAAGTTTCATGGAGGATGTTCTCAAAAGTTATTTGTTGTTGGGTTTTTGTTTAAAGTTTCTTTTGTACGATTCCTTCTAGTGTAAGGGATATCTTATCATTTCAGTTGCACAGATGGTGTTTTCGGTTTTGAAATGTATGGGTATGTCGTGGGTCTTTTGATGAACTCCAGTTTTCAATTCCATCTTGGTTTTCATTTCAAGATTCAAACCATTAATTTTTTAAATCAAAATGTGTATGTTTATTATTTGTATTATCAAAACCTAACTGCGAGTCAGGGGATACTTTATCCATCATAGATCTATCCAAAAGGCCACGGAGTAAAGCTGGCACGTAGTCAGGAACCCCAGAGGGTTTAAGGAGTTCAGTTAAGGTTGTGACTCTATCATTGAAGTGAGATAGTTTTAGTGTTTCTATGGTGGTTTATCTATTATTTTGAAAGTAATCTTCTCAAAAAGAGTGTGGTGTACTTACCACGCACACAATGTTCGTGGTTATATTTACTTCGATGTGATTTTTTGATCCGTTTCCTGGCATGGGACGCCCAAGTGAATCAGTTGAGGTCTTGGTTTTTATTCATCCTTAGGAAAAAGGGAGTTTATTGTTTAAATTTTCATGTTGAATTTCTTTTAGCTGGGGTATGTATAAGGCCCCAGCCTTAAACCTTACTTAAACTTGAGTTATTACAAGATTACACATTGAGGATCTTTTCAGGTTTAGAGTTTTAGAGAATTAGATCATGAAACTTTCATTAAATTCCACATTTAAACAAGGTGGTTACATAGAAGACACTATTCATTCTTCCCATCAATGGAAACCTATTTAAAATAAAACACGGATTCTTTCTTGACACATCCTTGACACTATCGTCACATCATGTACCTTTCCCTTGACCTGTGAAAAGCATTTCAAAAACTTGGGATGAGCATAAAAAGCTCAGTAAGGGTTATAAAAATATGGAAAGGAAACATGAGTTCATATATACATAAGAATGAAATCATACTTTACCCATAAAACATAGGCATATCAAATCATGAATAAATCATAGAAAACATAAGACATAAAGGTAACTTGAGGCATTCATAACATTATTACGTAGGGAGTAACCCTCTTGGTTACGTTTGTAATACCCATCACAGTATATTCCCTAAATCTCTTCGGAGAAACCTTAACGTTTCACTCCTTCGCGTTACCCAATGCATTGGAGAGCTATATCGGGCTCACGCGCCCTTAGTTTATCACGGAACCACCCGTTCTTCATAACAATGCCCAAGAACCATAACATAATCGTATCACATAAACATGAATAAAGTAAACATAACATTTCCACATTTCAATCACAATATAACATTTTAGGATATTGAAATAATGAATCCATTCAAAAAGAAACCATTTCCAAAACCATTTAAAACATTTAATAAAGAGATTTTTGAATCAAAGTGTCCCATACCACCTTGACGATTTTAACATTTTAAACCATTAATATCCTTATAAATACATCCTTAAAACCATTTTTAAAACATGTATATTAATAAGAACAAATAATTAAAATATTTAAAACGATATTTTGGTTAAAGGGGTTTTACCAAAATTAGAGACACTTGAATACAATAATCGAGGAATAACATTTAGTCAGAACTTTATAATATCATGAGAATAAAAGGATTCATGATATAATACTCCAAAGGACAGTATATACACCATATAAGAGTGAATTGGTGCATAACAACAATGAACCCTCAATAGAAATGTCAAATGTGATTAAATCCCTTATAGAGAAGGTATCCTTAAATTAAGGACAAATAAATCTCAAAAATATGTGTGACAAAAATAAATACACCCAATATAAGTGGATATTAAGTGTAAAACAATAAAAATTCATTCACACATATTCAATGGATGACATATTCAATGACTACATGTTGAACCCGAAGAAATCGAAATTGGGTTAAAAATTCCCTTGACAGCCTAACGGCATCACATCAAAATGAGTTGATGAGAGATAAAAAGTGTATCTCATCACTTGGACATAAAATTTACATCAATAAGGATATATGAGAACATATACCAACATAAAAATATGTAAATTAAAAGACCCAACAAAAGAAGTCTTTTAAAAAAAGAGGAGGGTGAAAGGTTCCCTTACCGATTTGGGTATCTTTCAAAACATACACCCCATGAAAGAAAGACAATAGGTCATTGATGTAAATACTCATAAACGAAAGTATATTACACAAAGAGTATAATAATGGAAAGTACATACACCACTCAATGGAATTTGTGGTGAATGTAGCATAAATCTCACGGGAATAAAAGTGAGATGAAAAATCCCTTACGAAAACTCGGCAGCCTAACGGCGCCACATAAAACTTCCGAATATGGATTGATGAGATCAAATAGAGTATCCCATCATATTACAATAGAATTTACAGCAAGTGGAATATAAAAGAAAATCCCCCAACATTGCAAGGTGGAGTTTAAAAGAAGTGACATAAAGGAGAGTACTTAAAAAGAAAGAGAGAGGTTAGATCTCTTACGAAAGTTCGGCAGCCTAACGGCGCCACTCAAAACTTCCAAAATGGATTGATGAGAGAGAATATGGTCTCTCCTCACATGAACATAAAAATTACAGTAAATTTAATATAAAATAACATCCCAATCATAAGAAATATGAGCTTAAAATAAATGACATAAAAGACTGTACTTAAAAAGAAAGAGAGTTGTAGGATCCATTACCTCGGGTCCGACTTGACTCGATCGTTCTTTAATCTCCTGAATAATAAAATTGAGTTAATTTCTAATTCCTTAAAAACCTTTTTCATGTTCATTATTACTTTTATACCACTTATTACCATGTCATAAACATTATGTAATCATTTAAGTTAATAATATTTGTTTTGCTGATATTTGGTTCTTAAGTCGAAAGTGGACTTCTTACAATTACATGTTGTTCGTGTGGCCAAATTTTTATTATATCCAGAATTGTATTCATTATTTAGATATCATATATGTCATATATATCCAGTACATTCATGAATTTATAACATTACATAATCATTTAGAGGTAAGAAATGAAACGCACCGTTCATGGAGACGGTAAGCCGTACGTACGCATGAACGCTACTTTCATTTCTATTTCGTATTTTATAGAATGGAATAATAATGATATAAAGGTATATTATAATTCCAGTATAATATCATATATAATATCATATTTCAATCCTTTATATATCCCACATATGGTATTTAACGAATCAAATCACTTTGAGGGGGCGGTAGTCCGCACTTCCTTAAATGAAGATATCGCGTATACCCATAACGGAAGCCATAAAGGTAATACAAAAATGAAAAATACATAAGCATAAATAAAACATAAACATATTATATATCATATATAAAAATAGTGACATCATAATGGCCACCTTTTAAGGTGTTAAATGAGTATTGAACAATCATCGTTTCGGGAGGCAGAATTTCACCATCCACGGAAACCGTATGTTCTTTAACCATTTGATGTAATTGTGTGAGAGTGTAGCTCTAATAAATCTTATAACAACATCCTAGTATATTGAAGATACTGTTTTTGTTACAAACGAAGTAAATAAAAAGAGTTTAGGGGGTTGGAGAAGCAAAATAAAACAAATGAACATGAGAGAATGAATTACCTTTAAAAGTGTAACTCCTTTTGATTTGAGCCTAAAGGCTTCCTTTGAAACGATTCTGCCCAAAGGGAATCCTCTAGGATGAGGATAGGGATGTGGAGAGAGTACATGGTCAGGGTTTGGCCGAGCCAAGGGCTTGAGGAGTGTGTGAAATGCGGTAGAGGTGGGGGCCTTTTATAAGAGGAGAGGAGGGGCACTTTTGGAAAGTAAGAAATATTACTTTATTTGAAAATGTGTTTCGGTTTTAAAAGGTCCCAAATTGATATATTTCGTGGATAAGGTGATAAGGGTTCGAAATACACTCATACAATAAGTTTTGGACATGTTTAGTTCATAGATTTTACATTATCTTTCCATTTTATTTAAATCATCAAATAATGATGTCATCGCTGCATCATTATTATGTCATAAATAATTTAATTTATTTAGTGTCTAAAAATTATAAAAAAATACTATGATGTAGGAAATATTTTTATCTTTCCAATAAATATTTATAATAAAAAAGATGACTTGTATAACCCAACTTAAAAATTGTTTTAGTAAAACATATCATGTTTGTGTCAATTTTACTTTTACATTAAATTAAATGTTATTTATGTCATTTCCCAACCAAAGTGGATCCATGGGGTCCCCAAGTTGACCCATGGCTTGTCTTGGTCGGCCATGATACAACCAATTAGGGTAAGACATGTTTCAAGCACATCTCATTTTATTAAAGCATTATTTTTACCTTAAACTACACTAATTACCACTAATCGCGATTAAAAACATAATAAGTTACTATTCACCAAAAAATTATTTTAATCTCATTGAGCCACATTTTACTTCTTAATGAAAACCATGTATGTCGGATTTTTGAAAATCAAAACACAATGATGGAAAAATTTCATTTAAACGGAAAATCAGTTTTTATAAGTACCACTTAGTGGTTTCACTATTCATCAAAAATTGAAGTTTTTCAGAAAAATACCAAAACTTCACCCTAAGCTATATTTGATATTCCGAATTCAAAAATGAAGTCCGTTTTAAAAAATTCAGAACATATTAGTCACATTAATTAATTTAATAATTAATTCCCGCTATCAGAGCAAATAGCGTGTTTTTGTAAAACAAAAAGTATCAAAAGATTGGCACTAGTTTAAGTCTGATTTCAAAGTGAAATTAATTCCAACAACCACTATTGGATTTAATGGTAAAAATGTTTTCTAATTTCACTTTAAAACCAATTCAAAATATAATCTAATCATAAAACTAAATTAGATTACAAAGTGGTTTTGAATTAAAATACAACATTTTACACTATTCATTAAAAAAATGAACTTTATCGGAAAGATACCAAAAATTTACACAAAGTAAATTTTGATGTCCTGATTCTTAATAAGAGTTCTATTTGGTCCAAAAGAATGTTTAAGAGTGAACAAAACTATATTTAATGACGGTTCTCCATCAAAAGGTGATATGTGAACCTTTATTGAAAACTAGGGCATATACGCCTAAAATTGAATTCTTTCCGTATTTTAATCCTTTATCTTTTATTGTATAAATGTAAAAATATTTAAGAACATATATAATCATATTTTAGTTATTTCTATCCATTCCCACCATTATAATGGCTACATGTTAACTACCATTTAAAATAATATTATTTTATTATTAGAGTGCAACGTAAGATTCCCAAGAAACTCGTTGTCGCGTGTTGGGTACGCCATCGAGCATAGCGTCCCCTTTAAAGTCATATTAATATTTTATTCACAAATATGGATAAATATGAAAATGTCATATTCCTTATTTACATGGGGTGTTATATTATGTCTTGGTTCAGGTTCAAGTTTTATTTTCATTTGGCCTCTTTTAGGTTGGTTCTTTATGGTGGGGAGACCCACTTTGAGTCTCTTTGGGTTTTCTCTTAAGTTTTTATTAGATTATAGTTGAATTTTTATGGTGGGGAGTCCTTTCAAGCCTCCCCTCTGTTGGTGATATGTTTCGGGCAATGAGGTTGAAACCTGTTTGTGTTCGATGGAAGGTCCTTGGATTAAGAGGTCGAATAATGTTTATGTGGAATCCTTAGGTGTTGATCAATCATCTAGATAGTGTTGTAGCTTTCTGGAGGCAAAAAGTATTATGTTGGGGAGAATTTTCACACCCCTACCTACGTGACTATTTTATTTTGTTATTTCTTTGGCCTAAAATCATTTTTTTTGTTTTGAGTTGAGTCTCAAACAAATTTATTGAGTTTATATTAAAACGTGTTCTTTTGTGTTGACATCGTTTGGTGTGTGGATGGAGTACATTATAGAAACCCAGCACAACATCACCTAGGGAACCACGCGATGTATGTGTAATCGAAAAGAAATTAAAATGGGTAATTTTTGAGATTAAAAATAAATTTTTACAATAGTGTTGCATAACATTTTTATAGTCGTCGCGAATTTTATTATTATTAAAATGATATGAATACCTTTATTATTTTTATTTTACCATTATGATTATTTTATTTTTATTATTATCATTATTATTATTATTATTATTATGAATATTGTTATTATTATTATTTTAGTTATTTTTTTATTTGATTAGTTTACTCTTTTTTTTGGTTCCTACGTTTCTTTTTTTCTCTCCAAGACCCCCCCCCCCCCCCCGTGTATGTGGCATAATCCAGTGCACCCAGTGCCTTCCCCTTGTTTCAACCATCTCCCCTGCTCAGCAGCCAGTAGGCACCACTCCACCTCTTTCTTTCACTGGCATTGGTGCATCCCGGCACCCTCTCCTTGTTGACGCCCACTACACTGGTCGACTAGTCCTCGGCCTCCCTGCTCAGTTGCATCGTCCTAGACTCCTCCTCTATCAGTTACCCTCTGACCATGAGACCCTAACCCCTTGATCAACCCCTCTTCTGATCAGAAACTTTTTTTACCTTTAGCAACCCTCTCTGGTGGCCCGCCTCTAGTCGCAACCCCTCATTATCGAATATATAGCCCTCTAGTATACCCTCCTCCCTTGGGGTGTGTTTTTACCTTCATTTAACTAATCTTGATTTTATTATTTTTTTATACTTTTTTGTCATTTAATTATTGTTCATGGTAGGTTTGGTGAATTTGGACTCTTATGGGTCATTTTTGAGTGGGTGTTATCATTAATCAATGGATTTGAGGAAGGAATTCCCTTGCACCAGACCTTTTAATTTAAGAAACTCAAATTTAATGATTTTCGAACTTTTTATACATGATAAACTTTTTTTCACAACCTTATGATTAGTTTTTTAGTATGTATGTGATGTTTTAAAATCATTCTTGATATAGTCTAGATATGAAATAAATTTCAAAGAATTATTTTCTATAAAATTGATATGTTTTGGTGTAAAACCTTGAAGTGTCTCTTGCTGTTGTTTTATAAATTACTCAAACATTTATTAAATTATTTGGGTATTGTGAAACCTGAAAATTATAGTTTTTGGAGTGAGTTTTATTTTAAAAATAGATTTTGAATTTGTGGTGTACGTTGTCGAGTTTTGAACACATTGTGTATTATGCACATGGTTTGTGAATTTTAAAAAAATGTTTATAAATTTAAATAAAATTATGGAATAAAAATTGATGTTCATAATTTTTTCAGTGTTAAAATGAATTTTTTTCTAATAAATGGTGCATGACTTGTGTTCTTTATAAAATTTCCAATTGGATTTTAGGATTAAATTGTAACGTAAAATATATTGTTGGGGCTTACAAATGTATCGTTAGCATGAGGGACAATGTTTTGGGTCCTTTTTGTGTCTTCCCAAGTGGTTGTATTTTACAAAAAAGTGTGTATTGTGTTTTATCATGTTATATAATTTTAATTAAAAATAGTTGGGTCATGAGTGTGTAATCTGAGTATATTAAATGAGTTTTATCAGTGTTATTTTATGGTGTGGAAATATCGCATTTTTATGGAATCACAAAAAGTGTTGGGAAGAGTAAAGATATAAATGATAGTTCAAATATTATATCAATAACTCCATCACAAGGTCCAAATATTTGCTCTGATCTTCTCGGTGATCCTTTTTTCTTTGTCCTATAATGCACCCCAATCCATTCTGCAGCCACAAATGTGTCCTCAGCCTCTATAGTAAAGTGGCTCCAAATATCGTTCATTCTGAAGAAATTTTTTAGTGTCTGTATCTAGTTCTGAGACATCCAAAGGAGCTTCATTCCTTACCAATGTTTCTACCCTTCCATTCCCCCTTATGTGACTTCTAGTATGTCTCACATGCTTCCAAGCACTTGATTACTATCAAGAGTTATCTGAATCCTCAATGACAGTAATAGGGTTTTGATATTTCACCTGAAGATTGCACCTTTCTCCCTACCGCATTGTAGGTTTCTACATTGGGGAAGACTTTTCTCCCTGTTGAACCACTATATGCGGTTATGGGTTTTCTTCAATAATCATTTATTCTTGGGATGTATCACTAGATTCCCTTGTTCCTTGACATCTCCTAACATCGAAGGTGTGTTTCCACTTGCTTCATCATCCACACCCGATGTGGGTTCAACAGTTGGATGTTCACCATGAGAGAAAAAAATATCCATCTGTACATTACTATTAAGGGTAGGTGTAGTCAAAGGGGAATTTGTATCTATAGGAGCTCTTAAAGATGCAATATATGTATCCTTGTGGGGATCCAAGATTGAAAGAGTTTAAGAGAGTCCTACCTCCTTTCTAAAGAACCATAAATTAAAATTGTAACCTCAATGTCACTTGACATTGAGGGTTTTAGTAAACCATACAATGGGGAAGACCAGCTTGACCCCTCTCCACAATCTCAACCCATGATCTCTTGAAGCCCTAATTAGGTTTAGTAGAGGTTGTAATAGCCATCAATAATCTATTTATTCCAATGATCTGATTATGTAAAGAAATTTTCACTTAAGTCAACGGCATACTACTAGTAGAACCAGAATTCAAAGTGTCATCATTCTCTCCCGGAATAGAAGATTTCTCCAGATTAATGCCAGAGGGACTAGGTTTCATGTTCATTTTTTAAATGAAGTATTTTCATGGCCTCACAACAAGAAAAAGTCACAGATTATGATTTGTCTACAATTCGAGTAATCATGACCAATTACTTTACATTCTAGGTAGAGCCTAGGAATGTTCCCAAATTCAATTCTCAATTTCAATTCCTCCTCCTATGTTGACAAAAAACCTTTTCAATAAAAGTGGAACATAAATTTAATTCTACTTGGAATCTAGCATGATGGCCATATCTGGAAACTTTTGTTTCCTTATACATTTTAATCGGGACTCTTATTGATAAGGAAATGTCATACAAAATCTTAGGATGCCACAAATTCCAATTTAAACCATATACATTGACCCAGGTATGGACTAAAGTGTTACAAATTTCTAGATGATTGGACCTACAGTCTCATTCTTGTATACGCAGTGCATCAGGTTTTTAAAGAGATTGATCTATACCCCCATGACTACAGCTTGAGTTCATCAATAGGGAAGAGAAAGTGGAAGAAACCTTTCCCTAAGGAGATTCATTTCTAGGAGGAAAAACCCCTTATCTCCGATAGTATTTTGTAAATAGTTTTTAAGGGCCCATTTGGTCACTTTAGTAAAATGATGTAAAGTGTTTGTCATAAAACACCTGTCGGATGTTCCTTATAACTTTTTGACATGGTATGGTTGGGATGTCCTCTGTATGGAATCTTTGTGATCCATTATATGGGTCTCTCAGTTTGTAAAGCTTGTTAATCTATTGACTTTAAGGCATGAGAATTATCCACAGGGAGACGTGAGGTACATCCTGCTATGAATTATTATTATAAATATAGGTTTTGATTTGATTCATGTCATCCACAATTGACTCACCCTTGAAAATTTTCTAAGACGAGTACTGCACTGGTAGGTTTAGGTATTATCCATTGGACCATAGTAGGCAGATATGTTTGGGTTCATTACTATGGGATTTTCCCTTCGCCTTCCCATAAAAAGTGTGACTAAGTGTGAAGAGCATTCTATTTCATCATATGTGGCATGCTATTGGGTTTTAGGGATTAGATTTTTATGTATTATTATCAATCTCCTGGGTTCGCCAATGTCTTGTGGCTTTTATCTATTTGAACAGTTGTTGAATGCTTGTTTACCTATTTACATTTTCCTTTCTATATGACTACCTTTGTGTTCTTGAGTGGTGTTTTTCATGGAAAGGGATGTTCTAGTTTCCCTAAATCCTATGAAAATTATTTTCAAAATAAAATGGTTTTCAAACTCATTAGTGCTAGTTTTAAATGAAATCATCACTTCCCCCTTAAAGTTTCATGGTAACACTTAAGTTTAGAATTTGGTTTTCCAAATGAATAAGGGAAATTGGTTATACTTTTATATTAATTAAAAATTGTCGTAATGCACACTTTAATATATTGTAGTTCAAACATGGAATTGATTTTTCTTTTATTTTAGAGGCATTGTATTGAGAAATAGTATATTAGGCTAGCCTACTGAGTTTTAATACTCATGCCTATAGTTATTTTATGTTTTTAGTCCTTGTGGTGGTTCATTCTTGGGTGTGTTCTCCTTGGGTGATGTTTTATCATTGACTTGGAGTGTGACCTATAGGGTCACATGGAGTTAGTTCAGTATTCATGTTCAGTTAGTTTTTTTTTCATCAGTTATTATTTAGTCATTTTTTTGGCTTATTTATTTTGTGATTCTATTTATTATTTACACTATTTTTAGTTATTTACATTGGGAGAAATATTTACCATCATCGTTATGTTGATACCCAGGCTCTTGTCTCTAGCCTAGGAGGATCATGAATTCCTCTCGTACCTTAGCACAGATTGACTCGGGTGACCGGTTTAGGGTCCACCCCGGTAGTTACGTGACACAAACCCTATGAATTTTAATTATTGGGTGGTCTTACCATTTTTCATTAATTTTATTTAAAGAGGATACCCTCTTTCTCTCTTCTATTCAAGAAGATATATTCCCCTCCCCTATTACCATTGAGATCTCCTCCAATTTTAAATATAAGCATTTATGATAATTCCTCCCCTGAAATCTAAAACTCTTTCTATTAGTCTCATTCGATAGCCACTACTAAGCTCTATATTCCCATTTCTCCTCTCATCATTTGTCTTTCTATTAACCGGGTCATTTTTGTCAGAGTTCAGATTCCCTATTTTTAGGAAATTTATCTATATTCTCAATTTCTTATGTTCTAACCTAGATTAGAGGGAAACAAAGGATGATTAGTTGACTACCCATATAAGGTATTCAGTATCAGGATTTCCACTCATGTTACTGGTGTTTATAAAAATTTTATTGTTCCACGAGCTGAATTTTTTAGAGTTTCACTTTTTAAATTGAATTCTTTTTAAATTAAAAGCATAGGTAAGACCGATACATCTCATGAGACATGTTTATACATCATAAAAGGTAATGTAACTTGAATTTAACCACCCCTTTGGGTGTGTTTCTCAAAATGATAAAACCAAAATGCATAGCCTATGAATTACGCCATTGGGTGTGTTTCTAAAATGGATAAAACCTAAATGCATCGCCTATGTATTTTATTTTCCTTAGAGGTGTGCGAGTTCCTACAAATTAATATTTCCTTATTTCTAAAACAGTTTTCAATAAAAAAAATTGAAACCATTCTATCAACACAATGGTGTGTTACAAATAGAAAGTTATAAAAAAGTTGTTAAATATGATACTAAGATTATTGGCATGAGATACCCTATATAACTCCCAATTAAGAGCATGTACCTAGATATATGGATCATCGTTGAAAATTTATTCAATGTGACTAGCCATATTATCCCATGTTTGTATATATTACTCCAAACTGATATTCCATTTTTTAAATAATTTGTCCAAAATTTGGTCATTCTTATTAATAATCACCATTTGTTCTTCATTAGTAACAACACATAGACTCTTATCAAAAATTATATTTACTTCCTACTTCATCATATCGATCTATATGACTCCTTCAAGAATTTATTCCTTAGAGTATATAATAAGATCCAAATATTTTTTACTTATGTTTCCTCTATTATTCCATTATTATCCCTAGTAGGCATAGATTTCTACAAAATTATAGTAGTTTCACAATCAAGAACATTGTTGACCACACTTGGGGGGTTTTTCCCCCACCTCTCTATGATCCTGATTAACCACTTCATCCATTTTTGTTTCAAAAAACATTATTCCAATCCCACATTTTTTACATAATTATGGTGTTATAATTATCCTTGTAAAGTTATAATATTCTTTGTGGGTTCTTGATCCCCCCCCCCCTTGAACTTGAATGTTTTAGGATAAAAGATTTGTTTTCCCACCCTTCCTTGATTTGTTTCCAACATTTGTGTTCCCATGGGGTTTCTTCTCATAATTTGTCATTTTTTTGATTGTTAATATCTTTATCACTCATCTTAGTGTCTTCATTGGACCTTGACCTGACATGTTTCTTCTTCCATCTAGGTATAAATTTCTTCCACAATTCAGATTCCATGACATGTTTCTCATTTCTAATCAAGGATTAAAATCATTTTTGAGTCTAGATCAAACTTGGTACAACATGTTTGACATATAATCCCCATTATTTGAAAATTGTTAGATTTTTTTCCTTTTGACACCCAAAGTGAATCCTTCCCATTACACATACCTTTAATCCTAATATAATCTTCAATATAAGTAGAATCCATCGATTTTTTCAGTTGTTTCCATTTTGGAACCTACACTGATGGATTGTTATCACCCACATTGTGCTTAAAATCAGCAACCCTTAGTTAAAAATTCATTGGTCCTTTATCTTTCTGAAGAGGATTATTGATACACACATCCTCCATAACATAATTACTAAAAAAATGGATCTAAAGGGGATAAAGACTCGCTCTAAGTAAAAGGTATAGCCTCCCCAAGAAGAAATAAGCTTTTATGATAATAAACAGATGATAATTTCCCCAAATGTTGGTAGGAAGAGCAGTATTCTATCCATGATTTGAAGGTCATTGATTCATACACAAAAATTCAGCCACCACTATGATCCAAATCCAATAAACATGTGACTTATAAATTATAACTTCCATGCATATACATGGGCAGATGGGATGACACACTGAGTTGGTTTGGTTATCCACAAACAAGAAATTCCTGACCAAATTTCCAAGTATTCAGATGATATAGGGGTATTGAAAAACACAAGGATGACTGAGAAAACAAAACCAAATAGAAGTAGATAGACTATCAAATTTCATATGGAATTCGTAGGACCATTGAAATAGGAATAATCAGTAATTGTTACATGTGCAAAGATCTCTACACTAAGCAAGGATTAGATCATCTTCTGACAAAAAGTGTACCATAATATGTCGATTATCAAAAATTTGACGATTACTCAATTATAAAATCCCTATAAACAAAACATGAACCTTTAAAATTTGTCTACTGAGGGGTTATGTTTCATAAAGTGATCCAACAAGGTTCGATTCAGGAATGTTGTAGCTTCAGTGATCTCCGAGAGCGAGAGAGGGAGTGTGTGTGTGTGGGTGTGTGTGTTATAGATTGGGGAAAAATTTTATAGATCATGAACATTAGGGAAAATTTAAATTATAGGTAAGGGGATAAGGATATCTAGATTGGGTAATATAGATATGGAGGGTCAAGCTCTAATGGAAAATAAAGGGGGTCTATCCACCATCAGTAGGTGAGGGATGGGATCTATAGACATCACCGCCTAGTTCATCATGATCATCATGTTCCCACAATTTGATCCTCCCATAAAATATCATCAAGTGTTATTCCTAGGTTATTTGTGTGTTAGTTACCCATTTTTTGGGATTTTAAATTAATTTTGTTAAGTTTAAATTGAAACAAATGAAATGGGTAATATAAGAATGTGTTGTTATGACTTTGGATAATATTCTTAGTCTTGTAGGCTTGATATGTTCTAAAATAAAAATTCTCAATTATAAAGAATGGGGGGATTAATATAAATCTAGTAAATCTAGGCTATGGATTTTATTTGAGCCTCTTTTTAATGTGATTAAACTTTTTATATAAGTTTGATGTTCAAATAAGTTAAAATGTGAGCTTAAATGGTATGGTTAGTATAACGGAGCTTGGACATTCATATTTCCATGCTAAGAGTGAGACATGGGATCTATACCAGGATGTAATTAATGGACCCATCACGGTTATATAATTTAATTAAATATTAATGAATTTTAAAATTTCCTTAGGTGACACATGGATTTACATATGAACACCGTGGATGGACTAACTTGGTTACTGGATTATTATGCCTACCCAAATGATGCTTAGAATCACTATGAGTATAGAAAATGATAGACTCAGACGGTGGATGACTATATGTGCCACAACTGACACATGGACTCCCTTTGTGCACTACCATGGATGGACTTAGAAGGATTATCATTATATACATCATGAGTGAAAACTGGAACCCCTTGATGGACATCCAAGGATGGACTCCATGGGTGGTGACTTTATACCACACCTATAGTGATACTAGGATTCCCATAAACAATTCTTGGAATGGTATTTTTAGTTGATGATTTCATGTTATTACTTGAGTGATACATAGGTTCCAAATTCGGAATTCCATGGAAAGGGTTAGGCCTAATTTCAATTTTACTAAACTAATTATATGACAAAAATTTCAATCCAATGAACAGGCTTGGACTCAGTTGGAGGCTTACATTTTATCAATGGACTTATTAAACAAATCATGATTATATATGATTCATGTTAGATGCTCGTTCTACAACCCCAGTCCTGATAATTTATTATAAATTAAATCATGAAGGACTGTTTAATCAGAGATATTCCGACTTAGGCTGATGAAGGGAGTAGATAATGGGCTTTCCATGGGAACCAGAACCTATGAGTTTTATTTATTTACTGCATTTAATTTACATATTTTATTTTCAATTACACAATTCTTAATATGTATTCACAAAATTGATGGAATTAGATACTATTTTTAGTGACCTACTGAGTATCTCTCACACACATTTAGCGCTGCTATTGGGTGCCTAGACAAACTATATGGATGCCGCTAGGAACATGGGACAATGAGAAATTATGGATGATTGATTAAAACTATAAGATGGATCATGGAGAAGATGATGAAGCATAAAATATAGATTCTAATATATATGTTCTTGGGGGTTTTCTTAAATATTTATAGCATGTTTTACATGATTGTTCCCCAAATACCCCTTTATTTACATTTTCAATATGATTCCATGATCATCGATATTGAATATGACATAAATGGATTATATTACTTGGTTATTTACATGATTTATGTTTACTCTTATATTTCTCATTTATCTATTATGATTCCACTATTTATTGACTTGATTATACCATTATTATACACATTGATCGTGAGAGTGTAGTCTTTCCACTATTCCACCATAGACCCTTGCTACTAGTCTGTAGCCTCTGGTGTATGGGGATTTTCTCTTAAGGACATTTGGCCAACAGAGTTTGATTTCTATTGAGGGAACCAAGTCATTTATTTTTTAAAGTGCTATCAATTGTTTTTATTTTATTTTAATTTATTTTATTACAAATTTTGATGGAATAAAGGATAAATAAGATTTGATAGGATTTGGTTATGATCCTATGCATAGGATTATCTAACCCTCGTACAGTGAAAATCCAAATTACCTGTGATGGGACATATTGTTCTGGATTGTGATTATAATAGTTTCCTTGATTTCACCATTCTGTGATGCAATTAATGATTTAGGTCCCTTATTACTATCAAAATTTTACCCTTGTACAATATGTCATGAATGTATTTTATCATGTATCAACATAGGATATTTGGGATTTATATGTCATGAATATTATATTCTATGTTAATATTATTGTGTGAATTTCTTGAATCTTGGTTGGTAACTTTATTGACATATTTATTAAATTATAATAACATTTCATGAAGGGTATTGAATAAATAATTGGTAGCGATAAAATGGATTACAATGTTTATTTTATAAGGTGGATGGGACCTTAAAACTTAGAAATTGTGATCTATAAAATTTAACCATTCTATGAGATTTCTTATGTAAATGGGAATGATCTTAAAGGACATTGAATTCTAAAAATAAATTTTCACTATTAAATATGTATTCCAATTTGAAACATAATGGATTTTTTCCTTTATAACTTGAAATTGACACTCTGTATACTAGGAACTTTGAATTATATTAGATAACTTGACCAAAAACCAACCTCAATTGTGGGAAGTAGGCAATGTCTCTTGCATTTTCTTATGACTTTTACATTTTCCAGACATGGATTTAGGAGCAGGTAGAGGGGTATGATTCTTATATTGGGAGGCCTATACCTTCTCTATTCTTATATCTCTTTTACTAGGTGTTTTTTAATCTTATTATGAGGAATGTGTTTAGAATTTTTAGAGTAATTAAACCATGACAATATTGAGTCGGTCTCTAAGAGGGTAGTGAAAATCATGCTTCAGAGGTGGTGGTCCATGAGCCACTATTAAAGACTCCAATAGTTAAATTTGAGGAGCCTTTAGATATACCTAATGCAATAATATATTTTATGTTTTTAGAGGTTTTCCAATGCTTTATAAAAAATTTTCATGGATACACACGACCTACCCTAACTATGGGAATGTTGACGTCTATGTTTCAGCAGTATCATCTGCTCACATTTTTGGGGGATGGTGGACCAGAGACTATAAAATCAAGGCTATAGGTCATGTTGTTGATTTTTGAGAATCATGAGACACCTTAAGATAGGGGATTGAAGCTCCCAACATATATGCCTCAATATTCTGCCAATAGAGAGTGGGATTATATTACACAAATGAATAATCAACCAGATATGGATTGGAGGGACATTCATATGGCCTTATATGATTATTTATATCCTAAGAGGTTGATGAATGGTAGATACGAGGAGTATAAAAAAATTAGAGAAGGGAATTTTATCATTCATGGATCACTCTACCAATTTTATAGAGCTCCATCGATTCACACCTATTCTGTTAGGTGATATGTTATTTAAATATATATGGTTTAAGGATGGTTTTTGATATGGAATATGATTGTAGGTAAATGTATTTCATATTAATATTGTATATGGTGTAATTAATTAGGAACTCATCACATTTTATAACCAGAGAGAGGTTGGGGGTGTGATCCACTGTGGTTCTGCACCTAGATCTAGAACAACATCGACCAATAGTAGTAATCATCGTTTGGAGCTTCCACATAGTGATATTGGTATCTAGGTGAGGTTTCATTATTGTGGTAGATAGGGACATATGAAAACCAAATGTACTAAGGACCTAGACAATTGTTGGTCTTGTGGAAATATGGGGCATCATCTACACTTTTGTACCACTTTTCCTCCACTAGATTATGAGAGAGGGACTTCAATGACTCCATGATTAGTAGTGAGGACTGTGAATTCTTATCATGTTGGGAGATGGAATGAGAATATCCAATCAGGTCATGGTGGTGGTTCTTGTTGGGGTAGCTAGACACCATTATTATAGCACCAATAAAAAAGACATGCTTAGGGTACCCAAGACATATCTCATGGATTCCTATCAATCCAGATGTATACAGTGCTATTAATATCTGAGAATCAGAGTGTTATACCGTCTATGGTGGGAGGTAATATTCTAGTAGCCTCTAAATTGGTATCTTTTCTTTTCTATTCTAGGTATTCTCATTCCCTCGTATTTTTGCCTATTGTGTTGTTCCTTAGGATCAATGGTTAGTTTTTTTATGGTGTGATAGAATTTGAAACTTTATTGGGGATTCGATCAAAGAGGTTACACTAGTGTATGGAGTGAACCATTAATATAAGAGGGTGTGGATTCATATAGGAACTCCTGTTCCCCAAGATGATAGAGTTTCACATCATTCTCAGGATGGACTGTTTGGTTCCTTGACATGCTTATGTTGACTATTATCATCAACGGGTGACTTTTACATCACTAGGTGTGGGGTTTTTATTCACAATGTTGAATGGTACATCCATGAAAGGTGATATGGACTTGAGAATCATACATTGTGTAGGATGATAGCCTATATTTCTAGATTATATCTGGATGAACAGGGAGCATGTCAAGCATATTTCCCTCCAATGGAAGATTTTTTTAGAGTTATTTTTTGGATTAATTTTCAAGACAACATACAAAGAGAAAGGTATATTTTTTCATATATCTAGTTCTAGGAGTTTTACTCGTATCCATTCATTATTAAATGATAGATACTATTTAGAAGTCGTAGTTCAAGAGGCTGCTAGAGGATTTTGACGCTACTAGTATCAAACCAAATTTTTATTCACTATTGTAAGAATCTAGTTTATATATAATTTACAAACCCATTAATTTCATGTTTAATTATAAAATTTTTACATAATAAAAATACCTAAGAAGTTCATGGAAATTTCTAGGGTGTTTGAGGCTTGTTTGGAGCACAGAGCCCTAGCCTGTTGAGAAAATAATTGGGCTACACAAATAATCTAAACCATGTGAGATTATCTGCATGGTTTACCCTAACCCTGAGGTTCATTATAGATGTGGAATTAGGTAACATTTTTTTTACTAACCACGCACTAGGGGTTGCACTAACATTTGGTTGATCTGTTTTTTTAGCAGAGCCTTGTAGAACGATTGGAATTTGTTTTCTCAAACTATTTGAAAAAATGATGTGGGGTCCCTTCTAAGATTATGGAAGGCACATTGTTGGAACATTTTTTAGAAAACCATGCATCCAAAACATGAGGTGCATATATTTTTGGTCATTTTAACTTATCTCCTTTAATTCTATTTTAACTAACCCCACCCCTCCTATTCGTTATTTTCAATGTATAGTGTGTGTTCTTCTCCCATCACAGCTCCCATGATATCATAATCTAGGATCGTATATTTCATAGACATTCAGACTATGATTTTATCTATTTTTTCCTCATTTTTTTTCATATGTAAGATCTCTATTAATCTTACTCCTTTCGTCATGTCTCTTCCTTTCAGTGGAGTTATCTTGGTGTAGGATTTTACATGTTATTTTCCAGGCGTTCTTTTATTTTTTTGATTTCTATCTGATCTAGACCAATAAAAATTTCGATAATGGATGATTTATCTTATATTAGCATAAGTTAGTTGGTATATATTTTATCCCTTAAATATAAAGTGTTTTATTATAAGTGTTATGTGTCTTATGTCGGTTTAACCTTCTGTTTCCCATAAATGTAATCTTTATTACTCTGGTTTTCTATATGGAACATAATGAATTTCTAAAACCCAATTTATATTGATATAATACACCTCAAAGTGAGACACCCCTATGGGTGTTACCTTTTACATTCCTAATTGAATTTCATGATCAAAAATTCAAAACCCTATTGGTGTGTTCAATTTTACTCCTAAATAGATACATCATAAATTAAATGGATAATCGATGTGGAATTGCACGGATAGCGCACATATCATTTTAATATGAATTTAATAAAAGTGATTGGTATAACTACATTACCTAATTAAATTTCTCAATGTTTACACCATTTTAATTATTGAATATTAATGAGTTGTGTATTATCAATTGACCCATATTGACACTAATTATTAAATATCATTGTTGAGGTATGGGCATGAATATCGTTATTAATTATTGTAAATGGGAATAGAGAAACATTATAAATGTGATATGGTCATGAGGATATTATTATATGATACTACACATGATTACCCTACTGCTATGAGACATGAGGATGAGTACCCTTATGATGATACATGGGTTTGGTGATCCTATTTATTGTGATATTGGTCATGTTATCCCTTACTCTTGTGATATAGAAATGGAATCCATATGATTATGATATTGGGAAGGGTACACTTACCACTATGATACTAGGAACAACATCCCCTATACCCATGATAATGGGCATGGCATCCATTGATACATGTGATACTCATGCTATAACTTATGGATGCATGAGTTATGCCTCAGTATCAAGTGAGTGGTTTTAGCCATGTAAATGGGTGTATGTTTCACTATGAATAAAGCCCATATATTTTTATATATATGGTTACATGTTCATACTATCCTTCCAAGGAAAATGTATGTACTGTCAGCCTTGGTTTCTTCTGGATCTATAGATAACCCTTTATTTTTATTACTACTTCCATTGTTACCTACACACTTCTATATTATATACAATGACTATAATTTATATTCACTTTTGGTGGTGGAATACTAATTTTATCTCACATAATATCTGAACCATTGATGGTACACAAGAATAATACATTCATGTAGGTGTAGATAGGGGAAAACATCATCTTCTAGATGCAAGACACCTTGCTTGACTTAGGAGGGGATGAAGGTAGCAGATATTTGTGTTGGAGCTCAAGATGTTTGGATATATTTTTTCCTTCTTGTTCCTTTTTTATATCATGTAATGTATTTATTTTTTCCTTCCATGTATTAATGATTTCACTATTTCGTAGAGACATGACATCATCCTCTTTTGAATGTGATTCGGATTACTGGTTTGGATTATTTTGCAGTTCATGGATGATTAGACGTGCTTTAGGTATCTTTTAAATTATTTAAATGATTCCTCTATTTATATATTGATTCCACCATTGTTATACTCTAACTAGAGGGAATAATATCTTCATGTAAATACATTAATACCTACCTGCTAGTATGTAGCCTATAGTCTATAGGGATGTGTGCTTGAGGACATGTGGCCCACCATTTCGGGGAACCTATGAGTGAAACCTAGTTCAGGACGTCACAATGTGGTATAAAATATATCTTTTATTTTATTTTATTTTTCCTTATTTTTTTATTGTACTAAAAAATATATTCATAATGTATCAATATATGGTTTTGGGATGTTCCAGTGTGTATCTAACCCACGTACAGGGAAAGGCCAAATTACATGGGTTGGAACACGTTTTTTTGTATTGTTCTTATTATTATTGATCTGATTCCATCATTTGGTAAAGAACTATATTTGTGATATTATTATTTATATTATTGATGATTTTACTTTATCATGTCCTGATGATATGAGGGAATTGAATATCATGAATCATTTTGGGCACCTTCTGTAATTCACATGTCATGCATCATGCCTTTCCATGTATGATGAGTTTTGTGACTATGTGAACTTATTGTAAGATCCTTCTATGATATAAATTTTAAATTGGATAATATTTCATAGAGGGTTTTAATTAGTGAAATGTTAAAATTTAAATCAGTGACACACTTCAATTAAAGAGTTTTATGGGACCTTATGAATTGTAAGTGGTGATCTTTGTAGCTAACCTTAATAAAGATAATGACCATATAAATGAAAATTTAATTAAATGAAAATGAGATTTAAAATGAAATTTTCACCATTAAATATTGTTTCTGATTTCCATTTAAAGGGTATTTTTCTCAATAGTTTTTAATTAGCAGTCTGTATACCAGGACCATACTGTAAAACATAGAGCTTGACCTAGAACCAACCTTAAAAGGGAGAAATATATAAATACCTTGGCATAAAATACATATAAATTACATAAAATTTGTGGAATATTTAAATCATTATACAAAAAGACACCCAAATATCGTAGTAGTCTAGTTCCTTTGTAATCACGGAAACAAAAACACTGGAACATAAACGAGCAATATTATCTCCCAGTCGGTTATTCTTGACCAGAACCCCACTTAAACACATCAAATTTCATAAATATCTTCATATGTTCGAGAAGGAAACATAAAAAGGGGTGATCTAAAATGCTCAATATGGGTAAAAAAGGGAGACATGTAAGCATAAAAATTATAGTAGGGGTGTGAGAACAATATTAAAATGATATGAGATCATACCCTGAATATTAATGATCATAAATAGGAATCATAGAATAAATCATGATAGTTCATAAGACACGAATAATAAAGACCTGAAGAACATGATCCATGAAATCATATCATAGGAACAGGATATGTAATTGTGTCAAACATAAACACATGATATCATTACTTGTAAGCCAAGTCCCATTGCTATAACTTATCCAGGCACTTCATTAGAACTGGACCTACTCAGTGGGACACACCACCATCCCCTGTCATAGTCCTTTTATTATATGGGATTAGGTTTCCCTATCCTCCCATATTGAATTATTTTTCCCCATATTCCATATTCAATTTGACTACACCTACTGGTCTGGACACACCACCATCCCCAGTCACAGTCATTTCCTTGTTTGGGATCAGGTTTCCCCATGTCCCCATCATGGATCAAGCCCATCGAATTTTTTACATAATTATCCCATGAGATATAAATATTTACACAAAAAATTAGAAGTAGATATGGTTCCCCCTATATCATAATAAAATCATACATATATGTTTTAAAATATAATAAAACATTAACCATATCATGACCCATAAAAGAGGTGTGTTTTATAAGAATCATATCAAAACTCAGGATATTAAATGAGTATCATTAACATTTTATCACATTATAACCTATGTAAAATATATAAGTTTCATAATCAATTCATAAAATAATTACTTGTGAAAAGAAGCAGTTTCAATATTATATAACTCATGGAATAGAAATGGGTGTCATAAGCATCATTCTATCAAAACATAATCCATTCAAGAAAGGATATGAATCGATACTTTGGATCATTTCCTGGAAGGGCATGAGTAACATTCACATTTTCCATCTTAGATAGAAAATAACTTGGAAAGATATTTAGAAAACATTTATTGAGGAATGCAACTTTTTCTTTGAAAAGTATTCTTAAAACATAAAACATTTAGAAAATCATTTTCATTAAAATTAAATTGAAAACATAAAATGAAGTCTTGATATCCTCTTGAAAACCTTTTACCTTAAAAACATATAAAATAATCCTGAAAACATTTTGAAAAAAAAAATCCTTAAAAACATATAAATTAATATTAAAAACGTTTTGAAACCCATTTCATTGAAAATACATTAAAAACATATAAATAAGGATTGGAAATGTTTTGGAAACCATTATTTTTAAGAACTTATATTTGAATATTGAAATTTTCATGAAAACTATTTATTTGGAAATAATTTTAAAACATTTAAATAATGCTTGAAAACATTTTGAAATTTATTTTCCTTGAAAATTAATATTAAATACATTTTCTTAAAAATTATCAATTTCAGCATGGAAAGTAATCTTTACAAATATTACGGTGGGTAAATCCATACATGTCATATGAGGTAAATAGAAAATTTCTTTTGCATAAGAAAAAGGTTATAGAAATTCCTTGTTCTAAAATAAATAAAAATATTACATTGAAAGCATTAGTAAATGAAAACATGCTAAAAATTTATTTTAAATATTATATAATAGTAAAATATTTTTTCTAACCTTTTTTTAAAACATGGTTTTAATGGAAGCTTGATTTTCGAATGAAGGGGGAAGAAAATTCAAACTTTCATAAAAACACTTTCTTGACCATCAAATGTACTAATTAGTCCACAATGGTTAAAACTACACGAATATAACATGAATACCTAGAGGGTAAGAAAACTCATATGAATACTTGGATATGGATCAAAATATTTCCTCAATGGGAGAATAATCATAAATAATCTCGATAATAGTGAAATTATAGCCATAAACCATTATTAATTTGGTAAATTGGGATCACAATAGAATCAAAATCACCCCATTAAATGAAGCTTAAAATACCTTTAAAATAAGGACATTCGTGATTTAACATTTCAAATGCAGTAAATACATCTCATGGAAAAATATAGGTGCATAACATGACATGTGTCTTAAGGAATAAAAATTCAGACAAAATCACTTTACTAATTTGGTTACATTTGAAAAAAAGACCCCATAAAAGAAAGATAATTAAATGGATATGTAAATAAACATAAATTAGATTATAATAATCATAGATTACATAAATTTCTAGTATACACACATAAAAAACAAAATTAATGATGATTAGGGAATGTATCTCATAAAAAGAAAAAGTGAAATGAAATCCCCTTAGCTTGTGTCTTGACTCTCTTCATACTCGTAATAACCTCCTATATAATAAATATAATTTTATTATACATATTTTACCAAACCATAATCTTATTTAAAATTCCACAAATGTATTTTTTTGTAACATTATATTACCCCCAATTTAATAATTCTATGTTATGGTTACGCTTCGGGTAATATTCACTTTTTTTCATGTGTCTTAATTTTTTATGCCATTTATCCTTATACATATATCATTAATTACATAATTTAAACTAATAAATAAATATAATTAATATTGATTATATTTTTATTATAATAAAATATAAAATATTTAATTATTAAATATAATACACCGTTCTTAGAGATGACAGGTTGTAAGTATGCATCAACGATGCTATCGTTTTATTGATATATTAAAAAAATTATGTAAATGAAATATATGTATATGTATATATGTATATAATATCTTTAAAGTGAATATAATATTTCATATATATTATATATTTTCACTAAACCTATCCTTAATACATTCTATGTAGTGTATGAACGAATCACGTCGCTTTGAGGGGGTGGTGGACCACACTTCCTCAAGCGAAATTATCGTATTTACATAATATGGAAAGCATAAAGGTATTTTATAAATAAAAATTATAGAAGAATAGAGACAGTATAAATATCATATATATATATATATATATATATTATAAATATATTTTCCATAATAATTTCCCCTATGATAGGTGGTAAAGGAAAAATGAAAAATCCTCGTTTTGTGGGGTAGTTGTTCACATTACACGTATACAGTATGTTTGTTACCCATTAGATTGATGTGTGAGTAAGTGAAGGTGAAAATCTTATAATAAAAAACCTATTATATTTAGGATACTTTTATTATCATATGATCATGGAGTAATAAGAGTTTATGGAGTGGAAAATGGAAATAAAAGGAATGATCTTGAGGGAGGGTGTTACCTCTGAATTGGGTAACTCCTTTTGGTTTTCACCAAAGGGATTCCAATGAAGTATTTTGCAACAAAAGGACTATTGATGAAGAAAATTAGGTTTTTTGGAAGGGTTATTGGTCATATTGTGTCCAAAATATGTGGGTTGAGAGTTGTGAGAAAGTGGGAGAGGTGGTGGCCTTTTATAGAAAAGGGAAAAAGATACACTAGGAATTTTTTAAATCAAGTTAGTTGTACACACGTTTTTACCTAATAAAATTCATAAAAAAATGGATTTTTATGGCCTAAATATTTCTATAAAATGGTTTTGGACAAGAAGATAGGTCAATTGAGCCTTTAAGATATTGTTTTATTACCTTGTTAGGTCTAATTTTACCTTAATCGTTGTGATTAAGTTTAAATGCATTCATTAATATTTTTTGAAAAAAATTAAGTTCACCATAGTAGAAATTATAAATAATTGTGATTCCAGGTATGGAATCCAATTTTTTAAATTTCAATAACATAATTGTCATAATATAATTTAAATTTAATCCCTTAGAGGTGATGATAATGAGAGTTTTAAAAGTTAAAACATATAAAAGTTTCCCAAGTGTTTATTCCAAAAATAAAAGCGAAGTTGATTACAATAATAAAAATTTATTTTATTGATATAAATACGATATAATTTAAAATATAAACAAATTTAAAAGTTAATTTATTCCTATAAATAAGTTATAAGAAAAGTTTGTTTTGAACTAAAATTTAGTATTTTTCACTACTTATTAAAAAATGAAATTTCATTGAAAAATACCAAAAATTTACCATAACCAAATTTTTATATTCCACATTAAAATATTATGTTTATTTTGAAGTATAAAATCAATTAATGTTCCAAAATTGTATTTAAAATGGGTTTTCCATTAAAAGGCAGTATAAATTCTTTAATAAAGTATAGGTTTTTATGTATAAAAGTGGGTCTGATTTGTTCTTGGGTTTATTAGATATGTTGGACGAATACGAAAAATATTATATTGAATATATAACATATATATTACATTAATATCATTCATTAATTGTTATTAATTTAATTTATAAGGTTAAAACATCTTTTTGGGTACTATAATATTTTCCTTTATATTAAATGGGTTTTCATTTTGATTACTAATTATTTTATAACTAATGAATTCATTTTTTATTTTTTAACCATAAATTTTCATAATTTAGTTTACCCTTTTCATAACTGATCATTTAAAATCTAGTTTCTATTAAACAAGATATCATTATTTTTTAAATCTCAGTCTTGCATGTGACACAATCCTGCAAGGAAAGTCATTATTGCTTGTAACACAAGCTATCCTTAGTTTTTTTTCCATATAAAGCTGAAATTTTTGTTTCTTTTAGTGAAAGATTAATTTTGTTTCCTATAAATTAAGCCAATAATAGTGAATTAATATAAAATAAACTATTTTTAGTGTTTTGTGAAATGAAAAAAAATCAACATATTAAAATAATTTGGAAGAAAATATATTTCACCAAATCTCAAGGTGTTATATTAGGCCCCCCTAAAAATAAATTTCTCCCTAAAAATTTGTATGGGTTATCAAAGATTTAGTATTTCAAAGTTTAACTCATTGAAACCCACATTGTAAATATGAATACTAAATCTTCCCTTAAAAAGGAAAGTTGGAGCCATGATGGTTACCCAATGAAAATAAAACTATGTTTCCTCATAGGAGAACATTTGTTAGGAGTAAATATTAGACATATAGAATAAGTGTAAATATTTATAGGGTTTTATTTATATCATCAATCCTAAGAAAGTGAATGATTAAAAAAATTATGGCCTCAAATTCATAAATCTCAGATGATTTAAAAGACCATTGGTTCAACAAAAATTAATGTATTAGGAAAACTCATTTTTTATTATTATCCTAATGTTGAGTAATTATTTCGTTGACCAAGAATATAATGAAATATAATTTCTTGATATATCCCTTTAAAAAAAATTTATTCTTTGGTTTAGATTTTATCTATTTATAATGCATATGTTACTTCAAGAAATTGATGTCCTAAAATTAACAATAAATCCTGAAGTACTAAAATATAGTTTTAGAAAAACATAAATCCCATAAAATAATTAAAAGTATAATTATTTTCCACTAACTATTATTCATAAGAAATATAGTTAATAAGTTAATTTATAAACATTAAAAAGTAACTCTATTGGTTTATATTTATTCATAAAAAATAATTACACATTAACTAGGTCATCGCCCAGGCCAGTGATAAGCGTGCAACCCTTATAATCCTTTATTTAGGTGTTCAAGACCCATGGACTTTACCGACATGATTCAATCTCCCCTAACATACATGATCTAATTTTCTAAAACCACACTAATATATTTTACAACATTAATATGATGGGAATCCTGATAATAAATTTAATCCTTAAATAATTGTTTAACAGATCTTTACAATACAATATCAATAAACAATACTTCCTCTAAATTTTAACATAAAAATAACTACATTGTAGTACCTTATATCCCTTATAAAAGTTAAAAATCCAAAACATTAAAAATAAACTCATGAAATCAACTTAACACTGATTCCCAAAAAGTCACAAAGTAGTTCTAGGTTGTTGATCGTATAACGATTCAATATTCAATTCCACCCTTACACGGCTGTTTTAAACTACTTTTGTAATGAATATTCAAAATATAATAATAAATTTCACTTCATGTTTTATTAAATTAATTAATTTTTATCACTGTTAAAAGGGAAATTATACTTGTTTTGATATTTTTATTGAAGGTGGAGGTGATTTGGAGGCCCGTAGATCATCCAGAAGAAAAATGGGACAAACTACACGGCATCCCATGGACATTTGTCTACTATTTTGAACATTAAGAGAAACATGTTCATTAAAATGTGATGAACTTGTGTGGCCCTGTCCAAAATTTAATAAGATACATTTCATCTCAAGTAACCCAATCCTGATTCGGCTTCTATAGGGCCCATCAGAGCAGATCTGTCCAAGCCACCGAATATGCATAAAGTCAAAAGTGGTGTTCTGTAATATGTCAATATCTTGAGTTGTGATTGTCCAAATGATTCCAAAATTTCGGTGGTGACATTAAATATGTGTTTATACAACATTATAATTTTTTCAAAAAGGATATTCGACTATCTAGTAGCCAAAAACCATCCTCCATGTGGTTTATCAAAATCTGGGTACCCAAAACCACTTCCCATTTTGGCTGCAAAAATGATCCTTGGGCACCCCATTTGTAGGTTCTGCCAAGAAATGAAGATATACAATTTTAGAGTCCTATAGGAGTCTCCCCATCATCCTAGAATTTATGGATTCCCCTATCCTCATAAGGGGATCAAGAATGAATAAGGAGTTCCACCTGATCTTCCTCCCCCTCCTGATGTCGAGCTAAATGGTAGGCATTCATTGTGAGGGAGCTACACACATGTAAAGGGAGTTCTGGAACATTTAATACTATTGTTTTCATGTATTTTGGGTTTGAAAACATATCATTTAGAGGTATCTTACTTTGATTTATTTTATTTTTTTGGTTTAATAGAATGAAATGCTCTTTACTTTTAACCGATAGGTGTGAAGTTTTGAGTATGTGACTTTTGTTGTTCGGGTTGGACAATAAAAGAATCCTTCTCTTCCCCACTTATCTAAGATTTAAAAAATTGAAAGATATTAAACCATTCGTGTTATCTGTACCATGTCTATATGATTGTTATGTCAAGGTTTGGCTCAACGTTCTTTGATATAAAATCTTGGAAAGTAATCAGAATTTCAATTGATTTCAACCAAATACTTACATAAAACCTTAATTAATATCCAAGAACAATGAGCATTAAATTTTGTAGTGAAATAAAAATGAACCCTTTTATCTCATAATTAATAAAAACCTACTTTTCCAGCCAACTATTAAACTCTTTAGTTAAGTCATTTCAACCTAAAACTATTTTCAAAACCATCCCCTATTTAAGTGCTTATTATTAAAAACACACACTCTAAATCCACCAAAACTCTTTTAGAGATGACCTAGGGTCTAACCAAGACTATAAATCAACCTTAAAATAATAATATATTTCTCACATCATGAAAAAGTGGTCAAATTTTTGCATTGTTTTTGGGGAGTGCTTTAGTTTTTAGTGTGTGTTTTGGATAAGGTTTTTGTAATTTTTGTGAATATTTATTGGTTTTATCATATACCTTTTCAATCCAATTTTGTTTTGATATATTTGTTGGGTAGGTTTGTTTCATGACACGTTCTAATTTTTGAGATTTATCACCATTCGAACCCAACCCAGTGAGGACCCTACGTCAACGACACCAGGACACACAAGACGACACTTTGAAGGAGGACACACCGCACATTGAATCTCTTTTTCACCGTTCACCTTCTTCTGGAACTGGCATCAAAACTGAAATAAACTTATATAACATGGATAAAACAGTAGTTAACTAAAAGAACAAACCTCACTTGATGTTGATATTAAGCCCATATACATTTAATTACCAGGCGAGGCACCCAATTTTGAACTAAAATCTGGTTTATTTCATCTATTACCAAGATCCCATGGACTTTTTGGAGAGGATGCACCCAAGAACGTAAAAGAATTTCATATTGTTTGTTCAACATTAAAACCTGCTAATGTGGATGAGGATCAATTTAAGCTTTGAGAATTCCCATTTTCTTTAGAAGACACTGTGAAAGATTGGTTGTACTATGTCAATTCACCAATAAGAGGTTCGGCATACATGAAACGCCTTTTTCTGGAAAAATATTTCTCAGCCTCTCAAACTACAACAATAAGAAATAAAATATGTGGTATAAGACAATATCAAGGAGAAACACTTCATGAATATTGGTAAATATTTAAAATATTATGTTCAAGTTGTCTACACCACCATGTAAGTGACCAACTTTTAATAAAATATTTTTATGAAGGTTTAATCCCTATTGATAGAAATATGATTGATGCTACTGTAGGTAGTGCGTTGGTAGACAACACCCCAATTTTTGCAAGAACCTTATTTGAGAACATTGAACAAAACACTCAATAATTTGGTTCAAGGTCCAATGTACCCATTCGAGGTGTCCATGTGGTGCAAAGTACTGAATTCAAGAATAAGGTGTACATGATGTTTGAGGAGGTAAGTACCCATATACAACAACTTGCTCTCTCATAAAGGGAATTCTCAATATCCTCCTCCCATGAATTGTGTAATCTTCTCTTCTGACACCCATTATTCTTACCAATGCCCCCAATTGAGAGAAAATTATGAGAGTTTTAAGGAAATCTTCCTAGGACACCTCTATAACCAACCCTTTAGGAAAGAACCATACAATCCATCCAAAACTGGGTGGAAAGAAAACCAAGATTATAGGCAAGGGGGTTTTCAAACCAGCCTCATCTACCATGAAACTAACAATCTCAGAAAAGTCATCCACCACCACCACCCGGAAATCCTTAACCACCCTAAAGGCATTTTCAAACACCCCCTCCAAAACCTGAGCCTAGCCTAGAAGATATAATGAAACAAATGGCTGCCAATAATCTCTAATTCCAACAGACCACCCAAGAAGCCATACAAGACATAAAAACAGAATTAGTCCAACTAGCTAACTCAGTGGGTGAAATAGAAAGTCATGGGTCGGGTAAACTACCATTTCAACCATTAGTCAACCTGATAGATAAAGGGAATGTTAGTTCAATCACCCTAATGAGTGGAAAAAAACTTAAAAACCAAATGAATCCCCTATTAGATTCATTCCCTCCAGAGGAAACCACCATCCCAACCAATGAAAATGTTCCAAATGTTGAAAAACCATGTCTTGAGAGAAGCCCTTCAAAAGGAAAGAGTGTGTGTGTCGATGAGTCTCCCATCCCAACAATTCTTCTTCCATTTCCTCAAAGGGCCATCCATCCTAGGAAACAAAAGTAAACAGAACTATATAAGGAAATATTGGAAAGATTCAAGAAAGTGCAAGTATAAATTCCCTTTATTGATGTTGAGAAACAAATTCAAAGATATGCAATGTTTTTTAAGGATATATGTACACACTGAAGGTGAATTCTTGGAGATGAAAATGTGATCTTGGGGAGGAATTTATCATCATTGATAGATCCATCACTTCCCACCAAGTGCAACGATCCTAGGAAATTTTTGATTCTGTGCACCATAGGGGAGTATTCTTTTTCTAATTCTATGTTTGATTTAGGTGCTTCTATAAATGTGATGCCTTACTCCATTTACTCTAAAATGAAGGTCTAGGAACTAAAGCCCAATGGAATTATTATTCTACCTGCTAACCGGAGTATTTCATTCCCCTCTGGTGTGTAAGAAGATGTTTTTGTGAGGGTTCAAAATTTCATATTTCCTGCTAACTTTTATGTTCTTAAAATGGAGGATGATAGGATGAATGGAAATGCCCCGATTATATTGGGGAGACCCTTTTTGAAAACATCCAAAACCATGATTAATGTCCACAATGGTACATTATCTATGGATTTTGGTGGTGACATAGTTCATTTCAACTTCCTTGATGCCATGAAGCACCCCTCAGAAGAGCATTCTGCTCTCCGTTAATTCTATAGATGTACTCCCTTCCCTTGAAAAAACTTCATTTCATTCCCCTGATCCCATTTCTAAGTTTTCTTCATTGGTATAAATGCTAAGAAATGATTCATGCATTGATTGTTTTAGTGGTCTAGAAAATTTTCATGCATGTTCATTTATTGCTGATTTCTTGAACACTGAGGATCCACTGACCATCGATGATACTGCTAAGCTTGTAAAAGCTCATTCCTCATTCAAGGATGATAAAATTGAGCAGTTAAATGAGATTAGTGTTCTCTTACATTCACACACACTCCCATAAGTCCAAAATCCACCTAAATTGGAACTTAAAAACTGCCTCAATATTTAAAATATTCATATATTGAGAATGGAAACAATTTTACCGTCATCATTTCTAGTTCACTACATTATGAGCATGAATTGTGACTATTTGAACTTTTTAGGGAGTATAAACAAGCATTAGGATGGACACTTGTGGACGTTTCTGGTATTATCCCATCAATTTCTAAACATCATATTTTATTAAATGATGAGGATTAACTTGTGAGGCACGCACAATTTCGACTAAACCCAAACCTCCTAGAATTTGTGAAAAATGAGGTAACAAAATTATTGGTTGATACAATCATTTACCCCATCTCTGATAGCCAATGGGTCAGTCCTATTCATGTAGTTCCTAAAAAACTTCCCTTATAGTAATCAAAAATGAAAAAAATGAATTTGTTCCAACTCGTTTGCAGAATAGTTGGTGTGTCTACATAGACTATCACCAACTAAAAAACACACTAGGAAAAACCATTTCCATTTTCCATTCACTGACCAAATTCTAGAGTCTAGTGGTCTAGTCCCACTACTATTTCCTTAATGGGTATTTTGGATAATTTCAGATCCATATTGTCCCTAAGGATCTGGAAAAGACAACCTTCACTTGCCCCTTTGGCACATTTTCATACAGGAGGATGCCATTTGGTCTGTACAATGCTCCAGGTACATTCCAACGATGCATGGTTAGTATTTTTTTTAGATTACCTAGAGAATTTCATTGAAGTATTCATGGATGATTTCACTGTTTAGGAATCTTCTTTTGGTGAATGTTTGTGTAGTATCGCTTTGGTCCTACATAGTTTTATTGAAAAGAATCTTGTATTAAATTATAAGAAATGTCAATTCATGGCGAGACAAGGTATAGTTTTGGGGAATGTCATTTATATGGATGGTATCCAAGTAGATAAATCAAAATTGGATGTCATTTCTTTACTACCATTCCCCAAAAAAGTATGGGATGTGAAGTCTTTCCTAGGTCATGCTGGATTTTACTGTCATTTCATTCATGACTTTAGTAAAATTGCACTACCCCACTTCTGATTACTCCAAAAATAAAAAGAATTTGTTTTTGATAAATAATGTGAGGAATCTTTTAATAAATTGAAAAAGAGTCTCATGCCACCCCCGGTAATCCAACCACCTCGATGGGATTTACCATTTCAGCTCATGTGTGATGACTCTAACTATGTATTTGGGGCGGTTTTGTCACAAATGATCAACTGAGCTCCACATGTTATAGACTACGCATCACGTACTTTGTACCCTGCCCAAGAAAACTACACCACAACTAAAAATAATTCCTTTTCATTGTGTTTTCCTTGGACAAATTCAGGTCATACCTTTTGGGGTCCAAATTCATTGTGTTCTAAAACCATGCAGCCCTCCGGTATCTCTTTAAGAAACCAGAATCCAAACAACATCTCATTTGTTGGATGCTCCACCTTCAACAATTAAATCTAGAAATTAGAGATAAAAAGTAGAAGATAATGTGGTGGCTGAACATATCAGTAGGATTAACCCATCCTTAGCCATTGACTCATCCCCTTTTATTTATATAAATGATATGTTTCCTGATGAGAAATTGTACCGAGTGCAAGATTTCATTCCTTGGTATGCTGAAATTGTAAATTATTTGGTAGCATCTTTTAGTCCTACTGATTTCAACAAAAACCAAGCCAGTTGTCTAAAACATGATTCTTATTGGTACATTTGGGATGATCCCTACCTTTGGCGCACATGTAGTGATCATGTCCTTAGGCGTTGTGTTCCCGATAGTGTGTTTTAGTCCGTCCTTAGATTCTTCCACACTCTTCCTTGTGGGGGCCACTTTGGTCCCCAATGGACTGTTCATAAAATCCGTGATTCTGGTCTCTTTTGGCCAACACTTTTTTAGGATTCCCATGATTTTTTTAAATCATGTCCTTGTTTTCAAATAATGGATAATGTCTCTAAAAGAAATGAAATTCCCCAACAACCATTTCTCTTTAATGACATTTTTGATGTTTGGGGTATTGATTTTTTGGGTCCATTTCCCAATTACTTTGGCACCTTGTACATTCTTCTAGTAGTTGATTACGTGTCAAAATGGGTAGACGCACGACCTACAAGGACTCATGATTATAAGGTAGTTGAAGAATTTTTGAGAACCAAAATTTTTTATAGATTTGGTTTACCTAGGATCATCATCAGTGTCCAGGGTTCACATTTCTACAAATGAACAATGAAATCACTTTTTCATCTGTGTAGGGTCATTCATCGAGTGTCTACTGTATATCACCCACAGAACAATGGTCAAACCGAGGTGTCAAATAGATAGGTAAAACAAATTCATTAAAAAATGGTTCAACCCAATAGAAAATATTGGATTCTTCTACTTTATTATTCATTATGGGACTATCGTACTACTTTCAAAACTCCCATTGGAATGTCACCCTATCATCTTGTGTTTGGAAAGAGTTTTCACCTACCTATTGAGATTGAGCACCAGGTCTACTGGGCCATCAAACAATGAAATTATAATCTTTTTGTTGTGGGTACCCAAAGGAAGTTATAGATTCAGGAGTTATAGTAAATGAGAAGAGATGCATATGAAAACTCCAGGATTTATAAGGAGCAAATCAAGGCTACCCACGACTATATTATCCTTCATCGTCAGTTCGACATTGGGAAGAAGGACCTCTTTTACAATGCAAGGCTAAAGTTGCATCCAGGTAATATTCATTCCCACTGGTTTGGACCATACACTATTACTAATATCTCTCCATTTGGTGTTGTCCAGGTTCAAAATGATGAAACCAAGGAAACCTTCACTGTGAATGGGTAGCGACTGAGGCACTTCCATGAACCCATTTCGGAGTTCCCGATGGAGAAACTCCAAGTTCAAGAAGTAGTCTATGAATGACACTTACCAGGTTTTATCCTTCCTTCCCACATTCTCTTTTATTATGGTGAGGACATTGCACATTATAGTTTTGAGGGGTGGATACATTCCTGGGTTCATTAGTATTTCCATTGTCTTTATTCTTTCTTCTCTTTTTTGCCTTATTTATGGTATTTTCATTTTTCCCCATCCAAATTTTCAACATGCATTAGGTGACCATGAAGGGGGGAAAGCAAAAAATACCACACAAATGTGGAAAAGAATATTTTTTTAACATCAGGGAGTGATTTTTAGTGAATTTGTTTTTTATCAATGATAAAAATGGTTGTAACTACATGAAACCTTTGAGAAGATTGATTCCCCTTGTGTGAGTTGTTTTTGGGAAAACTATGTCACTAATATCTCCACACATTTATGCACCAAACCAGAAAGTGTGAAATTGTTTTACATAATATAAGGTAAAATATGTTAGGTTAATATTTTTCAGCTTTAAATGATATATCCATACATTCGTTCCTTATTCGATCTATTTCATTACTATACCAGATTGACCTATGCATGTGAACCTAATGCCTGATTTTTGTACACCCTAAAATAAATGGGTTGTGTCTTGGGAAAGTCAAAAACCACTTCTCGTAATCCTTTGATCTTGTTATAGCTATTTCAATTAGTGTTGTGATGAGATCAAACAAGAGTTTAGAGATGAGTGTGAGATTTGTTCCAAATGAAACTTATAAAAAACATAGATAAATAATTGAGGGGAGTGATGAAATGTGAAACATATGAGGATATCTAGGTTGGGAGGTAACAGTTTGACTTCTAGTAATGCTTAAGTGAGTGGGTCTGGAAATATGATTGCAAAGGGAATGGGTCCGGTTCGGTGGACCAAATCATTTAAGAAAAAAAATGTTAAAATAACCTATATTTATTGGATAGAAAGTGGAAAGAATAGAATGGAATGGTTTTTACACACACACATGGATATTTATTTTTATGGTTGACTTCTGAATTCCTTGACCAATTTGGTATCATTAATCTTTTTGAATTACAGTAGGATATGATTTATGAGACATCTTTTTCTATTTTTACTAGGAAGAACTCGGTGTTGTTCATGCATTGATCACATTACTTTAATTAAAATTTCCTCAAATGATAAGTTTTCATGATTTTGGGAATATATACATGAATCATTCTTTTTTGGATATGTGACTTTTCCCAGGAGCACAAATTTTTAGGTTTGGGGGAGTGATCTCATAGCGATTCACTATTCAATTCCACCCTTACACCACTGTTTTGAACTACTTTTGTAATGAATATTAAAAATATAATAATAAATTGATATTCATTTTATATTAGATGAATTAATTTTTATCACTATTAAAAAAGGTAAATTATACTTGTTTTGATATTTTCATTGAAGGTGGAGGTGATTTGGAGGCCCATAGATCATCTAGAAGAAAAATGGGTCAAACTGCATGGCATCCCAAGGACATTTGTCTACTATTTTAAACAGTGCGAGAAATACGTGAATCCAATTAGGCAGAATGTTTGTGGTTTGGTATGAAATTTGAGAAGCTACATTTCAACTCAAATAACCCAATCCTGATTCATCTTTTAATGTACCCATAAAAACTGATCTATTCAAGCCACCGAATTTGTACAAAGTCAAAAGTGACGTTCTGTAATATGTCAATATCTTGAGGTGTGATTGTCCAAATGATGCCAAACGTTTGGTGGTTATAGTCAACATGTGGGAATAAAACTTTATATTTTTTTCAAAAGGGAGATTCGACTGTCTAGTAGCCAAAAACCATCCTCTAAGTGGTTTATCCAAATTTGGGTGCCCAAAACCTTTTCTCATTTTGGCTATAAAAATGAACCTTGGGCACCACATTTGTAAGTTAGGCCAATAACTGAAGCACTTCCATTTTTTAGTTTTATAGGAGTCTCCCCCTCATCCTAGAAGTTTTAGAGGCCCATATCCTCTTATTGTGATCAATAATAAAGAAGGAGTTCAACCCGAGCTTCCTCCGCCTCCTGATGTTGTGCTAAATGGTCAACGTTCATTGTGAGGGAGCCACACACATGAAAACGGATTTCCTGAACTTGTACTACTACTCGTTCGATGTATTTTGGGTTTGAAAACATATCATTTAGAAGTATATTACTTTGATTTATCTTTTTTTTATTTATCTGAATGAAATGCTCTATAATTTTAACTGATCAGTGCGAATTTTTGAATACATGACTTAAGTTGTTCTGATTGGATAACACAGGAATCCTTTTCTTCCCCACTTATTTGAGATTTCAATTTGTTTTGGAATCTATTATACCATTCATGTGATCTGGACCTTCTCTATATGATTGGTATGTCATGTATTGGCTCAACGTGCTTTGATATAAGCACTTGGAAAGTAATCGGGATTCCGATTGATTTCGACCAAAGACATACATCAAACCTTAATTAATCTCCAAGAAAAATGATCTTTAAATGTGTGTAGTGAACTCAGAATGAAAAATTTTATCTCATGATTAATAAACACCACCTTTTCTTTCCAATTATTAAACTCATTAATTAAGTCATTTCATCTTAAAACTATTTTCAAAACCACCCCTATTTAAGTACTTCTTATTAAAAACACACACTCTAAACCCACAAATTCTCTTTGAGAGACGGCCTAGGATCTTCCCTAGACTATAAATCGACCTTAAAATAATAATTAGTTTTTTGTTCCATGACAACGCTGTCAGTTTTCATATTCCAAACATGTCAATACCTTCACCAAGTATTGTCTTAAAATAGGTTAATGAACTGAATTACCATAAACCCTCATTGAAAATATGAATTGTATAATTTTCTAAAGTATATTTGATATATTAATTAAATCTATAAATATTGTTTACTTCATCAATGATAGCATAAGCTGCTTATTAAGAAGTCCATAATTTGATCCAAGGTAATCAGTATTGTCTAATTTAATTATTTATGTCTCACATATCTTTATCCAAAAACATTACCTTAACATAAAGAACATATTTAGGGTTACGTTTACTTATTCAAAATATCACCTTGTCATTAAATTACTTTTCCAATCCATTGGGAACATTCAATATAAAATTGTATATACTGAGAAAACAACATAAAAAAATGATCATTGTATATTTCATATTTCATATAACATAATTATCAAATAAAAATACATAAAAACTTATATTATTTCACTTTATCCATAATCCATAACAATTCTACCTCATCCAATTACTTAATAATTCATTCCATTCACATTACATCTATAGTATTATAACTATCAGCAATGTAACCATTTCTCACAACAACTTTCTGACTCTCTTTAGAAGATTTCCACTTAGGACATTGAGATTCATAATTACCATTTATTCCCCACTTAAAACACTTAACCTTCAATGATATATTATTAATTCCAATATTCACATTCCTTTTTTAACCATACTCTTCAGTTTTCCATTACAGCCACTTTCTTTATATCCTTAGTTTGAACAGTCAAAACATCCTCTTATTACTCAAAGACATTCACTTAGTTAATTTTTTCCACATTCCTGACACAAAGGAAATCGGATCTTTATTCCACCATAGTCTCCATTACCCAAACTCTCTATGAACACTTTCATTCTCTTACATGGTGAGTCTGAGATTTGATTAAGGTACATATTAATGATTATGTTTCTTGAAAACTGATTAGGCATGATCACAACAGCCTTGATTCCAGTGATCGTCCCATTTTATTACATATAAATAGATTTTATATCAAATTATACATTAATACAATTATTTCGGGTTCCCTCCATTGAATAAAACCTGTAATAATTGAGTTTTAAATGACTATCATGGTGAGGAATCACAAAATCATGAAATCCACTTATATTATGAAGCCTTCCTTAATCTATGACACCATAGTTTTATCCTATGAAATTCATCTCCAATAAATATTTAAATCATTAATGATGGTTCGTGAAGATTTTTTTAATTCCCAAAGCATGTCCCCTAGTAGTGTCAAACCTGGTGTATAGTAATACGCATTTTTGTTTACATGATTACCATGATTAATGCCCAAGATCATCTTATTGAAGTTGTTACTCTTAGGTACATTTGTTTTAGAGCCACAACTACTTTTAGTGTCCACACTAGGATTTATTTCTTAGAAACCACTTACTATTTCTTTTACCAAAATTCGTTGAATTTTACCTATACTTTTCCTTATCCTTAGACATATATCTAGACATGTCTTTAGGGTTCTCGCTAAGGTTTTCTCATTCTATCTTATAAATTATAACTGAAGGTTAGCCCTAATACCAACTATAACAACCTAGTCTTAATATACATATACATTACATAGATTTTTTAAAAATACTTAAATTATTATACAAATAGAAACCCAAATACTATACTAGTATAATGCCTTTGGAGATATGGAAACATAAACACAGGTACATAAATGAGCAAAATTATATTCCACTATGTTCATCTTGACAAGAAACCTAATTAGAAACATCAAATATAATACATATCCTCATATCCTGGGGAAGGAAACATAAAAATGGATGAGATCGGATGCTTTGTAAGGGTAAACAAGGGATAAATGTAAGCACAAACATTATCATATGGTTACGAGAATGTGATAAAAATATTAGAAGATCACACCCTTCATATCAAATTTCATAAAATAGAATCATAGAATAAGGATTATGAGTTCTTATGACATGATTCATAAGGTAATGAAAAACAAAATCCATGAAATCATATCATTGGAACGAGACATGTAATTTTTGTATAGATAAACATTATATATCATTCACTATAAGATAAGTCACATTGATGGAAATTATCAAGGAGATTCATGAAAACTGCACCTACTAGGTGGGAAACACCAACATCCCTAGTCATAGTTATTTCATTGTATCAGATCTAGTTTACCCATCTTTCTATATTAGATTGGGTTTCCCCACATTCTATATTCCTGGTTAATAAACCTACTAGGTGGGAGAAACCACCATCCCCATTCGTAGTCCTTTCCTTGTAAGGGATCTTGTTTCCCTATATTTTCGTAGTGGATCAAGCTCGTCAACCTAATGAAAATCATTATCTCATGTGATATAAATATTTACCCAATGCATTGGAGGGAGATATAGGTCTCACCCATACTATAATAAAATCATTCATAAATGTTCTACAGGATAAGAAAACATTCATCATATCATATCCCATAAAAATATATGGGTTTTATAAACATGTTATCGTAACCCATGAAATTAAATGGGTATCATTTCCATTTAATCATAGAATAGCCTATATAAAAGAGAGAGGTTTCATAACCATTTCACCAAATTATAATGCCTCAAATGAATAGGTTTCGAAAGATTATAACTTGTGGAATAGAAATGGGTGTTGTAATAATCATTCCATTAAATCATAAACCATTCAATTAAGGATATGAATAGAACATTTGGATCATTTCCCAGAAGGGCATGAGGAACATCAATGGATGTCATGTTATATATTAAATAACATGGAAATATATTTTCAACATATTTCTTGAGGAAAATATCCATTTTTCTTAGAAAAGTTTATTTTAAACATAAAACCATTTCAAAAACAACGTCTTTAAAAATGCATTAAAAATATAAAATGATGTCACGAAATCATTTTTAAAACCATTTCCCTTGAAAACATATAATATAATCATTAAAAATTTTGAAAACCTTTTTCCCTGAACACTTATAAAATAAACTTGAAAATGTTTTGAAAAACATTTCTTTGAAAATACTTTGAAATCTAATATATATGATTTAAAACGTTTTGAAAACAATTTTTCTTAAAAACTTATAAAAAATATTGAAAATATTTTGAAACCCATTTCATCGAAAATATTTATAAACCATATAAACAATTCATGAAAACGTATCAAAAACCATTTTCATTGAAAATTACTTTTTTTTTAAAAAATATTCAAATTAATCTTTTAAACATGAAAAGGTAGCTTTGCAGAAATTATGGTATTTAAGTCCTTACATGTCATACGAGGTAAAAATAACATTCCTTTTTAATGGTAAAAAGGTTATAAAAATACATTATTCTGAAGGAGACAAAGAGATTCCTTTGAAAACATTTCTAAAAGAAAAAATGGGTAAAATTTTATTTTAAATATTATAGAATCGTATAATATTATTGGAAACCCTTTTTTGAAAAAATGGGTTTGAAGGATCACATTATTTCTCCCAAAGGGAGAGGTAAAGTCATACATTCTAAGAAAAATAAATTATTGACCATATTATGTACTAAATTGTCAAAAGTTTGTATCATTACATGGATATTACTTGAATTACCATAGGGTAATAAAACCCCTAAGAGTTCTTGTGATATGGATCATATGATTTCATCAACAAGTGCATGATCATAAAAAATCTGGATATATGGTGAGATTATAGCAATAAACCGTTGCTGATTTGGTAACATTGGGTCATAAAAAATCAATATAACAACATTACCTAAATATTAAAATATCATTAAAATAAGAAGATTCATGGATAAACATGTCAATGGAAGTATATACACCACATTGAAAAATATAGGTGCATAACATGGCATGTGTCTCAAGAAGGAAAAATGAGGCTAAATTGATTTACATATAATTAACTTTTAAAACACAAATCCTTTGAAAGAAAGATCATAAAACAGAAATGTAAATACCCATAAATTAATATATAATAATCATATAACACATCCATGAGTAGTATAAATACCATACAAATGAAATTAGTGATGATTTGTCCATGTATCTCACGGAAATAAAATGTTATATCAAATCCCCTTAACTTTTTCCTTGACACTCTTAGTACTCATAATAACCTCTTGTATAATAAATGTAAGTTTATTATACATATATTAAAGAACTATATTCTTGTATCTAATTATATATATGGGTTTTTATGTCTTTATATTACACTTGTGTTAACAATTTTATGTTAGGGTTAGCCTCAGGTAATATTCGCTTTATTTTTCATGTGTGTCTTAATTTGTTATAACATTGGACCTTATACTTATATCAAGATTTCTAGAATGTCAAACAAGATAAAAATATTATTAATATTTATTATATGTGTACTATAATAATCTATAGAATATAGATGATTTGAAATGTAATACAATGTTCACAGATATGGTAGGTCGTACGTATACAAGAATGTTGTTTTTGTTTTATTGACGTATTGAAAGAAATTAATTAAATGAAATATATTTATATAAATATATGTATATAATATCATTAAAATATAATTATTATATCATATATATCATATAGGTTAACTAAAAATATCCTTAATACATTCAATGTATTCTGTGAAGGAATCACATCGCTTTGAGGGGGCGGTAGTCCACACTTGCTCAAACGAATTTTTCATATTTACACAAGATAGAAAGCATAAGGGTATGTCATAAATGAAATTTATAGAAGAATAAGAGGATTAAAAATATATTATATATTATATAATATAAATATATTTTACTTTATAATGTCCTCTATGACAATTAGTAAATAAATTATGAACAATTTTCGTTTCGTGAGGAGGTAGTTCACCATACATGTAAATAGTATATTTGTTACAAGTTATATGGATGTGTCTGTAAGTGTGAGAATAAATATTAGAATAAAAACATCCTAACATATTAATGATATTGGTTTTGTTATAAAATCATGTAATAATAAGAGTTTATGGAGTGGGTAATGGAAATAAAAGTAAGAAGTTTAAGGGAGGGTGTTACCTCTTAATTGGGTAACTCCTTTTGGTTTTCACAAAAGGGATTCCTTGGAATGATTTAAGACCAATGGAAGAATAAAAGGATTAAGGGAGGTTTTTTTGAAGTTTTTTGGCCTAATATTGTCTGAAACAATGTGATTTGAGAGGTTTTAGGATCTGGGAGAGGAGGTAGCCTTTTATAGGGAAGGGAAATGACACACTTTGTATTTTTTAATACAAGTTAGGTGTGCCCACATTTTAAACTAAAATAGATCATAGTAAAACAAAAAAAATACATAATGTAGGTTTAATAGAAGATATACTTCCAAAAATTGGGTTTTGGAAAATTTTCTAGGACAGTTGGTCCCTTAGGTTTATGTTTTATTCCCTTGTTAGACTAAGTTTTACCTTAATCATTGTAATTAATTTGAACTGCGTTCAGTAATATTTTTGGTCAAAAATTATGTTGAAGTTGTTATATATTATAAATTATGTTAATTTAAAATATTTAATCCATTTTCCACATTCCAATAATAGAATTATGTATTTTAATATAAATTTAATCCCACAGACAAGACAACAATGTGGGTTTTTAAAGTAAGAACATCCAAAATATTGTTAAGTTTTTATATCCAATTTCAAAGTAAAATTGATTACAATGACCTATATTGAATTAATTTATGAAAATATGATCTGATAAAACTTTTAAACCCGTTTATAATGTAATTTATATATTTAAATAAATTATATGAAAAATAACTTTTGAACTGAAATTCAGTATTTTCACTATTTATTAAAAAGTTACACTTCAAAAAAAATATAAAAAAATTAAATCAACATATTTATTATATAACTAATTAAATGATGAAGTTTATTTTAAAATATTGTATCTATAAAATTGAAAAAAAAATTGATTTAAAATGGGTTCCTTACCAAAAGGTGGTATAAATGCCTTGAAAATATTGGTTTTTTAGCATAAATAGTGGTTGTTCTTATCTTATTTAAATAAAATATATTTGATTAATGTAAAAAATATTTTATTGAATATATAAAATATATATTACATTAATATTACTCATGAATTTTAATTAACTGAATTTTTTTATGTTAAAACATCTTTATGGGTATAATAATATTTTCCTTTATATTCAATCAGTTTTCATTTTCATTTCTAATTAATTTGTAACCAATTATTTCATTCTATATATGTGTAAACCATATATTTTAATATTTTTGTTAATCGTTTTCATAACTACTAATTTAATGGATAGGTTATATTGAATATTATATCTTTTTTGCTAAAACTCGTTCTCATGTGTTACAAAAGCCATCAAGGAAAGTCATTATTACATTTACTGTAAGCTATCATAGGTGTTCTTTATTGGGAAAGCTAAATTTTTGGTTGTTTTTAGTGCATTATTAACAAGTTTTTTATAAATATCAATCCAAACACAGTGATTTACTATAAAATAAATTATTTTTAGTGATTCATGAAGTGAAAAATAACAAAAATATTAAATTAAATCGAAAAAATATTTCTCAAAATCAGAGTGTGATACATTCTACCCCCCTTAAAATGAATTTAACCCTAGAAATTAATATAGGTTATCAAAGGATTAATACTTTAAATTTTCATTCATATAATCCCATAACGTAAAAAAATACTAAAACACCCCTTAAAAAGGGAAAGTTGTAATCATAAAGGTTACTCAAAGTAACATATAACTAGGTTTCCTAATTGGAGAACATAGATTGGGAGTGAAAATTAGAAAGAGTAAAAACACAAAAAAAAATATAGGGAGTGATTTAGGTCTTCAATAAAAAATAAGTAAATTATCTAATAATATTTGAGGTCCTCAATGAAATAAATTTAAGGTTATATAAAAGGCCATCAGTTCAGTAAAAATCAAGGTATTAGGACAACCCATTTGTTTACAATTATCCAAAAGTTGAGTAATTATTTCATTAAAAAATAATATAAGGAAATATAATTTCTTTATATATCCCTATAATCAAAATTTATTCTTTGGTTGTTCTTTTATCTCTTTCTAATTCATCAATTACATCAAAAAATTGGATGTCCAGAAATTAACATTGATTCCTGATGTAATAAAATAAAATTTAGAAATATGTTATGTCTCATATAATAATGAAAAGTATAACTATCTTCCTATAACAATTCTTTATAATCAATATGGTAAATAAATTATTATCTAAACATAAAAACTAAATATATTGGTTCATATTTATTCATCAAAAATAATTACACATTTACCCAAAAATCAAGTAGGCTAGTCATAGTCAGGAAACCCTTATCATCCTTTAGTCATGGGTTCGAGACCCACGGCCTTTCTGGACTTGATTGGTTGCCCCCTTACATAAATGATGTCATTTTCTGAAAGCACACTAATATAATTTCCAAAAATTAATATGATGGAAATCCTTGAAAAAAGGTTACTCACTAAATAGCCTTTAGCCAAGTTTTCCAATACAATCTCAATACATAAATACTTTCTATGAAGTAAAATATAAAATATTCTTGTATGGTTAACATTATAACCCTTGTGAAAGTTGAAAATAAAAAACATTAGAAATAAAGTCACGAATTCATCTTTAAATTGATTCCCAAAATATCAAAATGTAACACTAGGTTTTCACGTTCTAAACAAGTGAATACCTTCATCAGTTATTCTCTTCAGACAGGGTAATGACCTAAATTACTATAAATCCTTATTAAGAAAATGAATTTTTTCTTTATTACTACATATATTGGATCTATTACTTAAATCTAAAAATAATGTATGCTTCATCAATGATACCTTAAACCACCTATCAATAAGTCCTTAATTTGTTCCAATGTAATTAGTACAATATAATTTAATTATTCATATCCCACAAATATTTATCCAAAAAACATTATCATAACATAAATAAAATATTAAGGGTTACCTTCCCCTATTCTAAATATCACATTTTCATTACATTACTTTACTAGTCCATCAGGAACATTCAACATAAACATTTAAGTACTAAGGAAAAAAATAAATAACACCATTCTTGTATATTTCATAATTTATATAAAATAATTCTCAAATAAAAATTCATAAAAACATTTATTATTACACTTAATTCATAAGACATAGGATTTATACCTCATCTTATTACTTAATAACTCCTTTCTTTCACATTTCATCTGTATTATCCTCATTATTAGAAATGTAACCATTAGTCACACCAACTTCCTGATTATCTTTAGGATCTTTCATCTTGGTACACTGAGATGCATAATTAAAATTTATTCCCCACATAAAACACTTAACCTTATTTTATTCCTTGGGAAGTCCAATATTCTCGTTCATATTGTTAATTAAACTCTTCATTTTTCCCTTACAGTAACATTTTTTGTGTCCTTCTTCCCTATAGTTAAAACATCTTCTTGTTCCTCTGATTGATTTAATTTGGAGATTATTTCCTTGTTCTTGAAACAATCAAAAATGGATCCTATTCCCACCATGGTCTCTGTTACTTGAACACTCAGATAACTCTTTCCTTCTCTTCCTCGTTGAGTTTTACAGTTGGTTAAGGTACACATTATTGATCAAGATCCTTTAAAACTGATTATGAAGAATTACAACATTTTTCACTCTAGTGATCATCCCACTTGACTACTCATCGACATATTTTCCATCATATTCTGTGTTAATCCAGTTCCTACTGGTTCCCCCCATTGATTAAAACTGGGAATAATTGAGTAAAAAATGATTATCATGATGCAGAAACACATAATCATGAAAACCACTTATATTATGACACCTTACATAATCTTTGAAAACTTAGTTTTATCCAAGTATATTAATATAAAAATTATATTTAAATCCTTCTTGATGCTTTTTGAATAATTTTGGAATTTCCAAAGCATTTCCTCAGGAGTGTCAAACTAGGGTTGCATCAAGTCCCATTATTGTATACCAGATTACCCCGAATCGAGTCTGGAATATCTTTTCAGAGTTGTTACTCATTGATACATTTATACCATATACGCATCCACTTTTATTATCAAAATAGGGATATATTTCTACAAACCACTTACTCTATCATTTACCAAAATTAAAATACACTAACATATACGTTTCCTTACCCTTAGATTTATCACTTGACAAATTCTTAGGGTTTTCACTATGTTTTTCTCATACTAGATTCCACAGGATAACTGAACCATTTATCTAATAAAAAATATAACAACACATCCTTAACATACATAGTCATTACATAACTTTTTTTGAATTCTTAAATCATTATACAAGATGAAACCCAAAGACAGTACTTGTCTAGTACCTTTGGAAACATGGAAACATAAACACTAGTATATAAATGAGCTAAAGTTTCTCCCACAAAATTATTCATGACTAGAACCCTTATTATACACATCATAAATAATACATATCTTCATTAAATGGGGGAAGAAATATAAAAATTTGAGAGCTCAAATGCTCAGTAAGGGTAAAAAATAGAGACATAAACACATAAACATGATCATAGGGGTATGAGAATGTGATCAAAATAATATAAGATCATTCCTTTCATGTCAAAGATCATAAAAATGAAGGATTTAAGAAGTCTTGGTTGTCTATAAAAAATGAATCATAATGAAATTAATAACATAATATATTAAATCATATCATAGGAATAAGACGTGGAATTTTGGAATATATAAAAATGTAATGCCATTCCCTAACACTGAAGTCTCATTGCTAGAACTTATCAAGGCACTGCATGGGAAATGTACTAACTAGGTGGGGCAGACTACCATTCCCAGTCGTTGTTCTTTCTTTGCAAGGGATTGGCTTTCCCCATATTTTCATAGTGAATCGGGTTTCCCCATATTTCATCTTCATATTGACTACACCTCTTGGGGGGACACATCACCATCCCCAATCGCAGTCCTTTCATTATAAGGGATCAGATTTCCCCATATTCCCATAGTATATTAGGCTTTTCAACCTAATTCATATCAATATCTCGTGTGATATAAATATTAACCCAAGGCATTGGAGGTATATATAGGTCCCACACATCTCATAATAAAATCATCCATACATGTTCCACACAAAAAAACATTCACTATATCATGATGCATAAAAGATATGGGTTTTGTAAACATCATATCGAAAAACATGAAATAAAATGTGTATCATTAACATTTCATCACATCATAACCTAGAGAAAAGGGATATGTTTCATAATCATTTCATCAAAGCATAACTCGTGATAGGAAGTGTTTTCAAAAGAATATATCCAATGGAATAGAAATGGGTATCATAAACAACATTATATCAAAACATAAACCATTCAAGAAAGTATATGAATAGAAACATTGTATAATTTTCTAGAAGTGAATAAGTAACATCAATATATGTCATCTTATATGGAAAAAATTTTGAAAGATATTTTGAAAAAGATACTTCATGAAAATATCCTTTCTTATTTGAAAAGTATTTTTAAAACATAAAACCTTTATAAAACATTTTACTTGAAAATTCATTTAAAACATATACTAAAATCTTGAAATATTTTTGAAAACATTTTCCCTTTAAAACTTATAAAATAATCATGAAAACATTTTGAAAATACTTTTCCTTCAAAACATATAAAATAATCATCAAAACGTTTTAAAAAACACTTCTATTAAATACTATTAAAACATATAAATAATTCTTAAATTTTTTTTGAAAACCATTTTCCTTGAAAAAATTTAAAAAAATATTCAAAACGTTTTGAAATTCATGTCATTGAAGATACATTGAGAACTTATAAATATGCCTTGAAAAAAAAATTAAAACATTTTTCCTTGAAATCTAATTTTAAAAAAATCCTTAAAAATAAAGCTTTTATAAATGAAAATTAATATTCACATAAACTAAGATGATTAAACTCATACATGTTGTATGAGGTAAAAGGAACATTCATTTTTTCATAGTAAAATGGTTTGAAAGTACCTTGTTAAAAAAGAGACGAGAAGATACATTCAAAATCATTAGTAAAATAAAAAGGATAAAAACGTATTTAAAATATTATATAATTATATAATATTCATGTAAACCCTTTTTCAAAACCATGGTTTTGAAGGGACATTGATTTCTGACCGAAGGGATAGGTAAATTCAGACTTTAAAAAAACACTTTCCTAACCATATTATGTACCAAAGAATAGAAAATCGGCACCATTACATGGATATAACATTAATAACAACAGGTTAATAGAACTCAAATGAGTACTTGAGATTTGGATCATAAGATTTCTTGAATTGGAGAATAATCATATACAATCTCGATAAATGGTGGGATTTTTGCCAAAACCTTTAAAAATTTAGTAACTTTTCATCACAAAAAAAATAGGAAAAACATTACATAAATCGTAGAATATCATGAAAATAAGTAGATTCATGATATATCATGTCAAAATCAGTATATACTCCTCATAATAAATATAGTTTTATAACATGGAATGTGTCTCAAAGAATGACAATTAAGACAAAATCACTTTACCGATTTGGTATATTTTGAAACATAGACCATATGAAAGAAATATAATAAAATAAATATTTAAAAACTCATAAATTAAATTATAATAATCATAGAATAAATCCATTGGCAGTATACACACCACAAAAATGAAATGAGTGTTGATTAAGGCATGTATCACATAGAAATAAAAAGTGAGATGAAATCCCCTTACCTTATGTCTTCACTCTCTTCGTACTCATAAGAACCTCCTGTATAATAAATATATGTTTATTAGAAATATTTTTAAGAATCATATTATTATATCTAATTTAATACATGGGTTTTTGATGAATTTATATTACCCACTTGTACACGATTCTATGTTAAGGATACTCTTCATGTAATCTTCGCTTTGTTTTTCACATGTGTCTTCATTTGTTATATCATTAGTCCTTATACTTATATCATTATTTACAAAGTTAAATAAGTGATATAAATATCATTAATATTCATTATATGTGTATTATAATATTTTATATAATATATGAGTATGAAATTAAATACAGTAATCATGGAAAAGGTTGGTTGTATGTACGCATGAACGTTGCTTCCCTTTTATTGACGTATTGAAAAAAAGACAAATATCTATATGTATATATGTTAATAATATCATTAAATTTGCATTAATATTTCATATATGTCGTATAGTTTTACTAAATATATCTTTACAGCATCCCTTCTAGTGTTTGAAGAAATCACATCGCTTTGATGGGGTTGTAGTTCACACTTCCTCAAACAAAATTATCATATTTACACAAGATCGAAAGAATAATGATATTTTATAAATAAAAATTATATAAGAATTAATAAATTTTAAATATAATATATATAATATATAAATATATTTACCATAATAATTTCCACCATGAGATACCATGAAGGAAAAATGAACAGTCATCGTTTTGTGAGTCAGTAGTTTGTCATACACCTAAATAGTATATTTGTTACCCATTAGATGGAAGTGTGTGTAATAGTAGGTAAAAATCATAGAATTAAAACATCCAATTTTATTTATGATAAAAAAAATTATACAATCATTTAATAATAATATTTTTGGGAGTGGATAATGGAAATAAAAGAAATGTGTTTGAGGGGGGGTGTTACCTCTTAATCGGGTTACACTTTTTTGTTTTCCACAAAGGGAAACCATGGTGGGATTTATAACCAAAGGGATGATTCATGGAGGAATTTAGGGTTTCTAGGGAGTTTATTGGGAAGAAATTGACCGAACATAAATGGTTTGAGAGGTGTGAGGAATTGGGAGTGGTGGTGGCCTTTTATTTGGAAGGGAAATGACGCACTTGGAATTTTTGAAAATAAGTATGGGGTACCAATGTTTTTGCCTAAAAAAATCATAAAAATACCAAACAATCAATAATATTAATTTCATGGACGATATAGGGCCAGAATTTTCGTTTTTTATAAGTGGAAAGGTCATTTGGGACCCTAATTTTAAGGTTTATTCCCTTATTAAGTGTAATTTTACCTTAATCGCTATAATTAATTTTAACTGCATTCACTAATATTATTTTTCATGATTTAAGTTGGAAATATTATAAATTATAAATTATTATGATTCAAAATATGAAATCCATTTTTTCAAATTCTAATATATATGCGGTGTAATTTAAAATAAATTTAATCATGTGGATTGGATCATAATGTGATTTTTGAAGTAAAAACATCCAAAAGGATGATAAGTTTTATACCAAAATTCAAAGTTAAATTGATTCCAATTCCCTAAATTGGATTAATTAATGAAAATACGATCTAATTAAACATTTTAACAAATTTAATCTATAATTTAACCATATAAATAAATTATATCGGAAATTATTCTTGGACAAAAATTTAGTATTTTTCACAATTCATTAAATTAATGAAAATTCACAGACAAATACCAAAACTTTACACTGACATAATTATTATGTTATTATTTAAAATATTAAGCTTATTTTGACATATTAAATCAATAAAAGTGAAAAAAAATATTTAAAATGGTTTCACCATTAAAAGGTGGTATAGCTGCATTTATAAAAATATAGGGTTTTAAGCATAAAATTCGGTTTTTTTTATCTTATGTTTGTCAAATCCATTGTATCAATATAAAAAATATTTGATTGAATATATAACATATATATTACACTAATATTACTCACTCATTATACCTAATTTAATTTATTATAGTAAAAATTATTTTTGTTTATAATAATATTTTCCTTTATATTCAATCAGTTTTCATTTTCATTTCTAATTAATTTGTAACCAATGAATTAATTTTATATTTGTGTAAAAATTTATTTTTCATAAGTTAGTTAACCCTTTTCATATCTAATAATTTAATATTTAGGTTATATTAACTAATATATCCTTTTTTGATAAAAATATGGCTTACGTGTTATGCAACCCATCGAGGAAAATTACTGTTGTGTGTGATGCAAGATATCTTCAGTATTCCGTGTAGAGAAATCTAAAATTTATGTTGGTTATAGTGTATGATTAACATGGTTATTATTGTAACTCAAGATAATCATAGTTCTTTAAAATAATATAAATTTTTTCTAGCATTGTTTGAAATGAAAAATATCAAAATTATTAAATTAATTCAAAAAATATATATTTAAAAAAATATTGAGGTGTTACAAAGAAGGTAAAAACTCACGTGATCAATATAATGCTTCTATTACCTAGGCTCATCTCATTAAGTGGGAAGAGGGGTATGACTATTACATAGTAATTATTATAGCTATATTATTCAACTAACTATGATGTTATCTATGTTTAATCCTTTTTGACATGTGTTCTTGGAAATGTAGATCTATGTCTCCACGACATCCAAACATCATTCACTACGAGGGTGATGACAACCATGATCCAGAGGTGGTAGGCCCTGAGCTACTAGTTATACCTCTAGTAGTGACACCTATGAATCCTCTTCAAATTCTTATCATGGGAGATGATTCCCAGTTTTGAGGGTAACTTTTACAGATGATGCAAACTATAAACGGAGATTCGTTATTTACTCCTTCTATGAGAGAGATTATGCATGAGTTTTAACTGCAGCATCCACTAACTTTTTTAGAGTGTAGTGGCCCCAAGTTTTTAAATATATGGAACATGATAGTTATTTATATATTTTAGCATCTATATAATCCTCTTTAGATGATAGTGATCATCACATATATGATTCATGTATCCACCAAATGATGGTGGCATATTCTAAATCAGAAAGGTCAGTATTGAGAAGTTATTTAGAGGGATTTTCTGTTGAAGTTCTATGAAAATTTATTCCCTAATACCCTTAGAGATGATTTTTCTATAGAGTTCATTAATCTGAAATATGGTTCAATAATAGTTATAGACTGCTCAACTCATTTGAGAGATCTTCTTTTCTTTTCACCCATCAGTTTGGTTGATGAGCTAGCGAAAGTGGGATGATTTGAGGATGGCCTTTTTAAACATATTTCTTCTTCTATAATTGTTTTCTATTTGATTATTGCATCTGATATATAAAACCATGTCCTTATCACAAAGAGAGACATGAGGTATGTCTACAGTTTGAGCCGAGGTAGTTTAGAAACCCGTCAGGGTATTTGTTCATCTAGCGGTCATAAGCGACGATTTGAGAATGTTAACATGAGAAATGGGAGCCATGTGACATCCTCTGATAATTATATATTTTATCACTACATTGGTAAATTGGGAATAATAATACCTAGTGTCCCTTAGACCCCATTGAGTGTTAAGGATTTTTTATATTTGGGAATATTTTTCATTTATACATGAATTACCCACCTAGGCCAAGCGGGAGGATCTATGCTAGCTCCACGTTTATGATCAATATCAGTTGAACATTACCAAGAAGGTAGCTAAAGTATTACTAGACATACAACAAGTGTAGGAAGTCATGGTAATGGTGTAAAAGCTTCTGATATACAACTTCATCTGAGAAGACCCTCTCCAGGTAGTCATTTTGCGGCATAGGGTCATGGATAAGGCCATATTAATTCATTGAATCCTATATCGAAGAAGATGGGTTTCAGGAATTCTATTATTTGAGGTATTATTCTTGTATCCTATACTATTTCATATTACCTTTTTTATATAGGTGTATATCTATCCTTCTATAATGTAATTATGGGGGGTCTTGGAATTCAATTTGAGTACTCTTGTGGCGTGATGATGCTTGATACTCCTTTGGGTATACATTCAAAGAGTGTACTCCAATGTAGGGAGTTCCCCGTTGAAATAGAGAGATATTTTTTCATGTACCCTCTTTATAATATAGATGATGTCTTCGATATCATTCTTAGTATGGACTGGTTGGTCCCATATCATGCCTATTTGGATTTTTATGGCCATAGAACAATACGTATAGTCAAAAGGGTGAGTGGGATGTCTGTGATGGTAGAGATGGAACAAAGCATATTAGGTTATGTGGAGTGGCCATCTAAATTTATGTCCTTTACATGAATTATTAGGGACTACATCAGATTTAATTCCCACTTGTAGTCTATTGATTCAGGGTTGTTTTCCCCAAATACTTCTTTCGACTTCCTCTTGAGAGATAGGTAGATTTTACAATTGATCGAGTACCAAGAGCCACACCATTATCCATTACCCCACACATGATGGCTACTACTGAGTTATAGGATGTCAAGAGGCAATTGGAAGATTTTGATGCTAAGGGTTTTTATATAGACTATTACTTCTCCTTACAGTTCACTGGCCCTTTTCTACAAGAAGGTGGACAAAACCCTCAGATATTGTGTGGATTACTAGATGTTGAATCAATTTACAATGAAAAACTAGTATCACGTACCTCAAATAAATGGTGTCTTTGACCAACTCATAGGAGAACATGTTTTCTCAAAGACTGACCTTTGATTAGGTTATCATAAGGTTTGAGTCATACCTTTAGACATTCCATGTATGGCTCTCTGTAGATGGTATAGTTTATATGAATATCTCTTTATGTTTATTAGTCATATGAATGCTCCTACCATCTTCATGCATTTGAGGAATAGGTTTTCTCATCCCTATTTTCATTATTTTATTATGTTTTTATTATAAGATAACTTGTTGTATTCTTCTACTCAACGAGACCACGACACTCATCTAGAGGTCATTTTGAATATACTGAGAGCGAACCATCTATATGATATTCTTAGTAAATGTCACATCTGGATCAAAAATGTACACTTCTTGGGTAATATAATCTCAGAGGCATGAGTTTCAATTGACCTAGAGAATGAGACATCTATGGTTAACTAAAATAATCCCAAGAACATCTTTGATATACAAAGTATTGTGAGGATGGATTGTTTTGGAATGAATTTTATATAGGATATATCATGCTTAGAATTACCCCTTAATGGATTTACTAATAAGGTTTTTAAGTTTATATGGTTTGGAACCTAGGATAAAACCCTTGAGAAGATCAAAGGTATATCAAAATCAGTGATAATACTAATTATTCTAACGCGAGGAAGAATAAATAGATTATACTGTAATGCATCAAGTGCCTATATATGAGAAATTATTATCCATGAATATTGATTCATTGTGTATGGGGCATAGAAGATGAGTCCTCATGAATGAAATTACCTGAGACATTATCTCGAGTTAACAGTTTTCACTCACACATTAAATTGTTGGATGCATTACCTATTGGGAGATCATTTGGTGGTGTTTATGAACCGCAAAATCATTAAATATATTTTCAAATCGTGTGTCTGGAATCTTAGGTAGTGATAATGGGTTGAATAATTATAATACTTTTAATTATTTATTTCTTATGTCCTAGGAAAGTAAATTTTGTTTTCCATGCACTAAGTATGAGGAATCAGACACAGATGGTTCTAGAGGCTAGTAGTGAGTAGAAACTTATTACCATATTTTCCGAGATGCACAGAGAGGTGCCAGACTATCTTGGAAGAATTTTCTCAGTTAGGATAAATGTATCACTGAGACGGAGAGGGGTGAATCATTGATATGTTTTCTTTTATGTTTCCTTTATTATGAAACAACCTTCACCTCCTATTAAATATTACTTCCCTACTGAAAACAATTCAAACACAAATCAATAGGAACACAAGAATTTACAATGTTCACTATTAAATATGAATATCAACATCCATCATATGGTTTGTAAATGAACCAATTCCACACAATTCACTAGAAAAAAAATCCTTTTGTGTGTAATACAATGACTATAATATGCCCTTTTACTCATATAGCACTTTGTAATCAATTCAATAGTGTGTGTTCCCCATCTAGAACAAATGATGTAATTAATTTTTTTTGTAAAAAACATGTTATGGTTCTTCTTTATCAACATTCACAGATATAAACATTCAAAAAAATCTTCACTTTCTTACCAAGATGCTGGGAAGAAATTAATTGACTTTGAAATAAAACTCAGTCTGACTTCCCATTCTAATTATCAATCATATTTTTCAGTCTAATTTCTTAATATGAAAAATATACCACAATTAGACTATATTTGAGATAATTTTGAACACTTTATTCTTCAGTATGGAAATCCCAATATTATATTTTTTTCCAATATGATAACCTAATGAATAAAATAATTCTTCCCAATTCAATCACTGGCTTAATATGATAACCTGCTGAATACGATGATCAGATAAATATGTTCCAATATTGTATCTTATCCATTCACTTTTTCTCATCATGCTTTCTTCAATAGAAATGAATCTGGATACCTTTTATTCTCTTTATAATTTTTTAATATCCTTTTGTTCTATCAAATTATCTGGAAAAAAACTTTAATCTGAAAATTTATATGTACTTTTTTTCTTTAATACATGCCCCAGATGTGGTTTGGGAGGGATTCCCAAAAAAATATCACTTAACAAAATTACCTGAATTTGAATTTTCCTTTGAATTTCTGTTGTTCTTGACTTCTTCAATGTTTCTCAACTCTTCTCATTTATTCTCGATCCTTCTTGAATATTCTAAGAAAATCATCTCCCTTATAAATTTATTCACAAACATCATTGGAATTACGATTTTATCAATATGATTTCTCGATTACGATTATCCATACCAATTAAATATAGGAAGAAATAGACATCATTACTCTTATTTATAAATCCTAATCTGATTTCAATTCTCTATTATGATATATCTCATAATGATGAAATAAAATGAAAAAATAGATTCTTCTTCTTTATTTCTCTTGAACAAATTGGAATACAATTCATATATCTTTTTTAATTGACCACCACTTTCTTTTCTTTAAAATTGGTCCAAAAAACCCCCACTAGAAACAAATATTTCCTTGATGATTATAGTGGTATACTGATTCTGATGAACTAGTATTAGTAGCTTCAATTAAAACTACTTATTTTTCTTCTAAATATGATTCCAATTATTCATCTATGAACAATGTTTTTTCTTCTGATGAATATGATGAATATGATGCTTTGGTAATTTGCAACTTTTACTTTAGAAACTTCTAAAATTCACAAACCTCTACTTGCATCATGACTTCCTTCATGACTATTAATATGTTGAAAATCAGCTTTAGAATCATCTGACTTACAATAGAAAGTATTGTTACTCCCATTTATTATATCAACATATTTTATTCCTTCTCATCCTGAATACGATTGGCCGGATTACGATCACACTTAATATTATTTCTAGAACATTTTCTCACTTTCCAATCAGATACGACTAATCCAAATATGCTTTCCATCGCCACTTCTCTATCTTTCATTCATCAATCTTGTATCACATGTTTTTCAACTTATGATTTATGTGAACACAAAGATCAGTAAATAATCATAACATGATTAATGTAAAGTATTATAAAATCCATTCTTTTCATAGTATACCCAAGGTGATCCCGAGGAACCTTTCCTTCCTGAAAACATCTTCTGAATATAATGTACTTTCTTAGTCACTTTGAGTCTGAATTTCTATATACATTTTTTGAGTTCGAATTCATGAATATGATTTTTTTTAGTTAGAATTCCTAAATATGATGAATTCGTATATGCGATGAATTCTAGAATATTTTTTTTGAGTCCAATCATCATATTTTATAATTTGAACTGATTTTTACCTTTGGTTGTAAAACCGATCCACAACCAACATCTTCTTGATTACGATGGTGAATCCTATTTCCAACAACATATAAATTTTTAACAAAATTGTAATCTAATGGATCATATTGACTAATACAAATGTTCTGGATGCAATTGATAACTTTCTTTAACCTAGATTTCCTTATATAATATTCTAAATATTCCTTCTTTCTTCAACATAGCCAACATATGAATCTATTGACAGAAAATACAACCAAAATAAAACAAGGGTCTAAAAATATCTCCCTTTGTGTTTTTTGTTAATACCCACTTCAACCACTAAAATAGATTCAAAAAATAAGAGGTATTATTTTTGTTTCTGACTTTTTCTTATTTCAAGTCATTTATTTCTCCCCTAAATTATTTCTATCCCCCATATTGATAATCAAATTCAAAGAGGCAAACCATGAAAAATCCTCCCTTATTGAAATATGTTTTCACTTCTAGTGGTTAGAACTTTTCTCTTCTAAATCATGAACTTTGTTCTTCGACAATGGTGTCACATGATTTTGATAACAAATAAACATTAACTAAACAACTCATACTCTAGGTGGCTGAACCTGATTTAGAAAACAAGAGTAAATAACCAAGGTTCTCAATGTTTTCTATTGAAAACAGTTGATATAATATTATTTTCATGTTTCTTGTAACATTCTCATGATTGGGGAAATACATGAAATAATTCAATTAATATATAAGTAACATGTGTTTGTGCATGTGCATATTTCCTTTAATTTGATTTCATGTGATTTTGGTTGATTACTTTTTCTCTGTGTTTTGATAATATTTTACTTTATATTATTTAAATTTTTGTGATTATTATCACGTTGGAAGGATAAGATATTTATCTATATTTTATTAGTTAATTAGAAAGTTTGAAAATGCTTATCTATTTCTCAAAAAAATCAATTAAATTTCTACTATGTTTTTAAAAACTCTTCATTTCACTCTTTTAAAATATTTATGTATTTATTTTTCTTCAACTTATACAGTTATCCGATTTGCATGAAACTTGATTCTATTAAAAGATAAAATGTTTATCTTGATTTCATTAGTTTATATCAAAGTATAAAAATATCTTTTGAATGGACTATTAATTACATGAAGTTATGATATACTGTTTTGTTGTAGAATTTTTTCCAGAATTGTTTTGCTTTTGTTTTTTAATGATTTCGGGATATGTAGATGTTGGTTTTAATTGATTCATTTTTTTGGACAGATAATAAGTTTTTCTACAAATCATTATTTTTGACCAAAGCCTTAATCGGCTGTTAAGAGCCCTTAAAAATTCGTTTAATTTTGTTAAAACATTTTTTCCAGATTTCTTACAAAAGTATGGTTCATTTTTTGGTCTTACAAAAGAATGGTTCATTTTTTCTTACAAAAGTATGGTTCATTTTTTGTTCTTACAAAAGTATGGTTCATTTTTTCTTACAAAAGTATGGTTCATTTTTATCAAAAGTATGGTTCATTTTTTATCAAAAGTATGGTTCATTTTTATCAAAAGTATGGTTCATTTTTATCAAAAGTTTGGTTCATTTTTATCAAAAGTAAGGATCGTTTTTATCAAAAGTATGGTTCATTTTTATCAAAAGTATGGTTCGTTTTTATCAAAAGTATGGTTTACTATTCATACCATGTGTTACTGTTCATACCATACATTACTGTTCATACCCTACGTTATTGTTCATACCCTACGTTATTGTTCATACCCTACATTACAATTTTGTTCACTCTGAAGTTACTATTCACTCAGAAGTTACTATTCACTCTGAAGTTACTATTAACTCTGAAGTTACTATTCACTCCAAAGTTACTATTCACTTCGAAGTTACTTTTCATTCCGAAGTAACTGTTCATTAACGTGCACTTTTTTAAAAATTGATTTTCTGCAAATATATGGATTATTTTTTAACGATTTTTTTTAAAAAAATCCTCATTAAATATAAGGATCGTAATGAGAGTGTTTTTTATGTTTTTGGTGCTATATTGAGAGAGAGAAATTAATAATGTTCTTCAACGTCTTTTACAAATAAATTTGGACGTTTCAAGATTGTTTAAATTTAAATGTTTGAATTTAATTTTAGAATCTACTGCTAGTTTTTAGGAACTGTTTTCACATCATTTAAATTATTTTAAATGAATTTAAAATTATTTTTTGAATCATTCAATGATTTAATTATTCTAGATATTTTATTGGAAGACTTATTCAAATATTTTTAATTCCTTTATTAGATATTTATTCTACGGGAATAAAGAAGAAACAAAGCTGATATTTTAAGGAAGATATTTATGGGATCTTTTGACTCAATTAGTTTTGAATATCCTAAGGAAGAGAAGATATTACACATGCTAGATATTTTTATTCTATATATATATCATTCTCTCTTTAAGAAAAAACAATACAACATAATACAAAGAGAAAGTGATGTGAATTTGCAACGTCCTGTTACACTCTACTTCACCACCTGGTCAGTCTCTCAAATGCTGAATTGATTCTACTTTGACTATAATTTCATTGACGATGTGTGCTGAACAAAACCTCATGAACTAGTACCTATGCTTTAATTTTTTATCTTCTCTTTCATATAGTTCTGAGTCTATAACACTACTTACCATCTCTCACTCGCACTCTTATTTTTCTGTTTATTCTTTTGCACACAAAAGAATTATTTTTTCCCCTCGGGTTATGACTCCCGAATTCTAAAGTCTAGACTGTTAGAGTTGTGACTCCATGTATCTAAAGTCAATACTATTTGGGTTGTGACTCCCAGTAACTAAAGTCAGTTTGTAAGGGTTGTGACTCCCCACACAAAAGTCAGTGTCGTGGTTATCCCTCCACTAGAAAAGGATTTTGTAATTGGGTTATTATTCCCCTTTAAAAAACATTTTTAGTGCACACGTATCTCTCACTGAGTAAAGAGTTATAAGAGTAGAGTAGGCCCACATTGGACCGAACTACTATAAAAAACATTCTTGCATTATTCACTTTTTCAGATGCTAATTAAATTTAACAATTAACTTTGATAATTAATTTATTTAATTAAATTTTTTAATCTGGTCTATTCACCCCCCTCAAGACCATCTTTCATTACCCTGTCTGACCTAAAAATTGGTATCCGAGGGTAACCTTCTTAAGAATAGTATTTCTCTATCTTTATATTCCATTATACCAAAGATTGGTACCATTGGTTGTTCCTTAGGAAATTTATCCAACCAATTTTTTTTGTCTTCTTTTATATTTTATTGTGCTAACCTATTCCTAGACCTCAAAGTCTAAGGATATTGATCTTATAATATGGAAATATTGAAACCAAATGATGTCTGGATTCCTCAGAAGCCACCACAATTTTATGGAAATGATTATGGATACTGGAGATCCCGAATGGAGGCATACCTCAAACAGTTGAGCATTGAGCACTGGTCTATCATGTAAAAACAATACACACTGCCTGAAGCTGATCCAGATGCTCTTACAGGAATTGATGCTACTAGATATGTCTTAAATTACAAAGTCATTAATATTTTATATTGTACTATTAACAGAAGTGTTTTTAGTCATGTGTCTGCATGCAAGACAGCTCATGAGATTTGGAAGATTTTTCAAGTTACTCACCTTGGCTCTAACAAATTGATCTGAACCAAGCTTGGAATGCTTCATGTTGAGTATCAAGACTTCAATACGGGTGAAGATGAAACAGTAAACCAAATGTTCCATAGATTCACAAGAATTTTGAATGGAATGAATTCACATGTAGAATCTCTGGAAAATACCATACTTGTTGAAAGAGTCCTACGAGCATTACCAAAGAAATGGCAAGCAAATAAGGTGTCCATTAATGAAAGCAAGAACTTCAAAGAGTACACACTTGATGAATTGATTGGATCACTACTCCAATATGAACTGGAACTGAAGAATATAGCTGATGAGGAGACAACAAAAAGAAAAGGTGTATCTTTTAAGTCTATAAATTTTATTTCTAATAATTCTTCTGATTCTGATCTAGAGGATATTGAAAAGGAATTCATGGCTCAGATTGTAACTGGAGTCTACAAAATAATGAAAAAGAAAGGTTTCAAAAACCAGTTTAGTAGAAATACTCAAAAAGAAAAATATAAGGGAGATAAGAAAGGTGATACAAATTACAATGCTTTAGATGTAACTTGTTTTGAGTGTAGAAAGAAAGGTCATATCAAACTCGATTTCCCTAAACTAAAGAATAAAGACAAATTCAAAAAGATGGATAGAAAGGCATTAGAAACCATCTGGAGTTGTACTGAAGAATCTGATTCTAGTGAACAATCTGATAATGACAAAGAATCTGCTAACTTGTGTTTCATGGCATCACTAGATATGGTTTGTAATTCAAGTTATTATTCTGAATGTTTTGATTCTGAATATGAATCTGATAACCCAAATGTTTTTGAAGTAAATAATGAAATTGAAAGATTAATAAAAGATATTTTCAATGTTTTGGATTTATATAATAAACTTAAAGAAGATAATGAAAAACTTATTTTTGAAAATAATGTAATTTTGCATGAAAATAAAAGGTTAATTAACATTGCTTCTTCTTCTCATTCTAAAGTTTACGATAATTTAAAAACTGCTTAAGATCTGAATGAGAAATTGAAAAAGGAAGTTGAATGTCTTAAAAAAAATTATCTGCTTTTATTCAAGGTCCTGAAAAATATCATGAGATGATATCTTTGACTAAAACTGATAAAAATAAATATGGTTTTGTTTATGATAAAATATTACCTCAAATGTATAAAACCTATTTTGTTAAAAGTAAAAATGGTTGTACATAAACTGTTACTTTTTATAAATGTGGCATGAATGGTCACTATGCCAATGACTGTTCACTTAGATTTAAAAAATCTTTGGGATTTACAAAAACTAATATTTAAAAAACCTTGTTATCGAGAGTACCTTACAATACATGTTTAAATTTTTAATGGGAACCTAAAAATTTTATTACTAATCCTATTGGAACCAAAGTAGCTTGGGTACCAAAATTTTCAATTAATTGATTTTTGTAGGAAAAATGCCTTGGATGTCTCAAGAACGACATATGGTACATGGATAGTGGATGCTCTTGGCATATGACTAGAGACACATCAAATTTTACCTCATATAACACATGCGATGGAGGCACTGTTACTTTTGGAGACAATTCCAAAGGCATAGTAAAAGGTTTTTCTAAAGTTGGTATTTCAAATTCTACATTTATTTCAATAGTTTTATATGTTGATGGTTTAAAACACAATTTAATTAGTATATCCCAATTATGTGATGATGGAATGGAAGTTAAATTTCAAAATGATAAGTGTTTTGTTTTTAAAGACGATAATTTATTATTTTATGCTAATCCAAAAGATAATATTTATACTATTGATTTTTCTGAACTAACTATTCAATATGTAAAGTGTTTGACTGCTGTACAGAATGACTACATCCTTTGGAACCAACATTTAGGTCATTTAAATTTTAGAATATTGAATAAGATCTCAAATCATGAGAATGTTTTATAGCTTCCTTCTTTGAAGAAATAACAACATCATGTGTGTGATGCCTGTATGAAAGAGAAGCAACATAAAATTTCTTTTAAACTTATCAAGCAGATAAGTACTAATAAGCCTTTACAGTTGCTACATCTTGATTTATTTGGTCCAACTCAAATTTCTAGCCTTGGTGGAAAGAAATATACTTTAGTTATTGTATATGATTATAGTATATTTACTTGGGTATATTTTCTAGCTCATAAAAATGATACTTTATCTAAATTCACTGCTTTTTGTAAATTAGTTCAAAATGAAAAACATTGTATGATTATTTATATTCATAGTGATAAAAGAGGTGAATTTCATAATTTAGATTTTGAAAAATTCTGTGAAAATAATGGATATTTTCATAATTTCTCTTCTCCTAGAACACCACAACAAAATGGTGTTGTAGAACAGAAAAATAGAACTCTTATTGAAATGGCTCGAACTATGTTAAGTGAATATAATCTGCCTAGATATTTTTGGGATGAGGCTATTTTTGCTACATTTATATTTCAAATATAATTCTTATTGGACCTTTTCTAAAGAAAACTCTTTATGAATTATTCAAAAATAAAAATCCTAAAGTTGGATAATTTATAGTTTTTGGCTGTAATGTTTTTATTTTAAATTAAAAGGATAATTTAGATAAATTTGACACTAAAAGTGATGAAGGTATTTTTCTTAGTTATTCTAATAATAGTAAATCTAATAGAGTTTATAATAAAAGGAAACTAGTTATTGAAGAGTCTATTCATGTTATGTTTGATGAAAATAATGTTAAAATAAATTTTGATTATAATGTTATGGATGATGAGTTTAGAGATTTTAATTTTGATGAAGATATTCATCAAGATAATTTTGAATTAATTAAGGGGGAGCATACTCCTTCTCAACCTGATCCAAGATCATGGAAGATTCACAAAGACCATCTTGTTGAAAATTTAATTGGCAATGTTGATTCTGGTGTCAACACCAGAAATTCTATTTTAAATTTTTGTGCCAATACTGCTTTTATTTCTGATTTTATTCTGTTAATATTAATGATGCTTTAAAAGATGTGAACTGGATTGTTGTTATGCAAGATGAATTAAATTAGTTTGTTAGAAAAAATGTTTTCACTTTAGTATAATTGCATAAAGAGAAGCAGGTAATTGGAACTAAGTGAATCATTAGAAACAAGCTGGATGAATCTGGACAGATTGTCAAAAACAAAGCCAGACTTGTTGCTCAAGGATACTCTCAAGAAGAAGGTATAGACTTTGAAGATTCATTTTCACCTGTTTCCAGTTTAGAGGCAATTAGAATTTCGTTAGATTTTTCATGTTTTCAAGGTTTTAAATTATATCAAATGGATGTAAAAAAGCACTTTCATAAATGTTTTTATTACTGAAGAAGTTTATGTTTCTCAACCCCCTCGTTTTGAAAATGAAAAATTTCCCAACCATGTTTTTCAATTATCTAAGGCTTTATATGGTCTCAAACAAGCACCTCATGCTTTGTATGAAATAATTTCTTTATTTTTATTAAAAAAGGTTTCAAGAAAGGCAATGTTGATTCCACTCTTTTTATTAAAAGATCTTCTAATGATATCTTAATTATTCAGATCTATGTTGATGATATAGTTTTTGGATCATCTAGTGAAATACTTTGTAATGATTTTTCTTTATTGATGTATTCTGAATTTGACATGAGTTTAATGGGAGAATTAAAGTTCTTTATTGGAATTCAAATTTCTCAAAGGAAAGATGGAATTTTTCTTAATCAATCTAAGTATGCTAAAGATTTAGTTAAACGATTTTTTTTTTATTCCTCTAAATCCATGAAAACTTTTATGGGTAATAATTGTAAATTTGATAGTGATTCATCTAGTAAATCAGTTGATTTTATAGTTTATAGAGGTATGATAGGTATCTTGTTATATTTAACTTCATCTAGACTTGATATAATTTTTAGTGTTTTTTTATGTGCTAGATTTCAAGATGATCCTAATGAAAGTCATATTAAAGCTGTCTAAAGAATAATTATATATGTTAAAGGAACTATTGATTCTGGTTTATTTTATCCAAAATATAACTTTTTTGATTTAACATCTTATTCTGATTCGGATTTTGGAGGCTGTAGAATTGACTGAAAAAGTCCATCATGTATGTGTTATTTTTTGGGTAAATTTTTAATTTCCTGGTCATCTAAGAAACAACTATCTGTTTCTTTATCTACTGCAGAAGCAGAGTATATTTCTGCTGCTAGTAGTTGTGCTCAAAGTTTATAGATTAAGAAAAAATTATGTGATTTTGGTGTTTATCTGGATAAACTACCTATTTATTGTGATAATACATCTACAATTTCTATTTCTAAAAACCCCTTACAACATTCTAGAACAAAACATAATGATCTTAGATTTCATTTCATTCGAGATCATGTGAATAAGGGGGATATTGTTTTAGAATTTATCCCTTCTGAAAATCAGCTTGCAGATATTTTTACAAAGCCTTTAGACTCTGCTCAGTTTGAGAAAATTAAAGTTTCTCTTGGTATGTTGGATTTTTAAATTTTATCTGTTGCATTTTTTTAGGGGGACCATGTTTTCACTTTTTGTTTATTTACAAAAAGGGGGAGAAGTTTTGGAGAAAAGTTTTAGTGACAAATAATTTGGTTTTAATTATTTTAAATATTCATTTATGGTTTAAATGTTTTGTTTTTTAATCAAACAAAAAGGGGGAGATTGTTTGTGCATGTGCATATTTCCTTTAATTTGATTTCATGTTATTTTGTTTGATTACTTTTTCTATGTGTTTTTATAATATCTTATTTTATATTATTTTAATTTTTTGTGATTTTAATCACGTTGGAAAGATACGATATTTATCTATATTTTATTATATTATGAGGAATTTTTAGAATTCTTATCTATTTCTCAAAAAAATCAATGAAGTTTCTACTATGTTATTAAAAACTCTTCATTTCACTCTTTTAAAATAGTTATGTATTTATTTTTCTACATCATCTAGAGTTATCCGATTTGCATGAATCATGATTCTACGGAAAGATAAAATATTTATCTTGATTTCATTAGTTTACATCAAAGTATAAAAATATCTTTCGAATGGACTTTTAATTACATGAAGTCATGATATACTGTTTTGTTGTAGTAGTTTTTCCAGAATTGTTTTGCTTCTGTTTTTTAATGATTTTGAGATAAGTAGATGTCAGTTTTAATTGATTTATTTTTTGGAAAGATAATAAGTTTCTATACAAATAATTATTTTTGACCAAAATCTGAATCGTCTATTAAGAGTCATTAAAAATTTGTTGAATTTTTTCAAAGCATTCTGTCCAGATTTCTTACAAAATTATGGTTCATTTTTTGTTCTTACAAAAGTATGGTTCATTTTTTCATACAAAAGTATGGTTCATTTTTTGTTCTTACAAAAGTATGGTTCATTCTTTCTTAAAAAAGTATGGTTAATTTTTATCAAAATTATGGTTCATTTTTATCAAAATTATGGTTCATTTTTTATCAAAAGTATGGTTCATTTTTATCAAAAGTATGGTTCATTTTTATCAAAAGTATGGTTCATTTTTATCAAAATTATGGTTCATTTTTATCAAAAGTATTGTTCATTTTTTTCAAAAGTAATGTTCATTTTTTATCAAAAGTATGGTTCATATTTATCAAATGTATGGTTCATTTTTATCAATAGTATGGTTCATTTTTTTTCAAAAGTATGGTTTACTGTTCATACCCTACGTTACTGTTCATACCCTACATTACTGTTCATACCCTACGTTACGGTTCATACCCTACGTTACTGTTCATACCCTACATTACGATTTTGTTCACTCGGATGTAACTATTCACTCAGAAGTTACAATTTACTCTGAATTTACTATTCACTTTGAAGTTATTGTTCACTCCGAAGTTACTATTCATTCCGAAGTTACTGTTCATTCCGAAGTTACTGTTCATTACCGTGTAATTTTTTAAAAATTGATTTTCTTCAAATATATGAATTATTTTGTAACGATTGTTTTTTTGAAAAATCATCATTAAATATAAGGATCGTAATGAAATATTTTTTAATGTTTTGGTGCTATATTGAGAGAGAAAAATTAATAATGTTCTTCAACGTCTTTTACAAATAAATTTGGACATTTCAAGATTGTTTAAATTTAAATGTTTGAACTTAATTTCAGAATCTATTACTAGTTTTCAGGAACTGTTTTGAATTGTTTTAAATTATTTTAAATGGATTTAAAATTATATTTCGAATCATTCAATGATTTTATTATTCTGGATATTTTATTGGAAGACTTATTCAAAATATTTTGAATTCCTTTATTAGATATTTATTCTACAGGAATAAAGAAGCAACCGAGCTATTATTTTCAGGGAGATATTTATGGGATCATTTGACTAAATTAGTATTTAATATCCTAAGTAAGCGGAGTTTCTGCTCCTGCTAGATATTTTTATTCTCTATATATATCATTCTCTCTTGCAGAAAAAAACAATACAACAAAATACAAAAAGAAAGTGTTGTGCATTTGCAACATCCTGTTATACTCTACTAAACCACCTGCTCGGTCTCTCAAGCGCTGAATTAATTCTTCTTCGACTACAATTCCATTGATGAGACGTGCTGACATAAACCTCAAGAACCAGTACCTGTGATTTAATTTTTTATCTTCTCTTTCATATAGTTCTGAGTCTGTAACACTACTTCCCATCTCTCACTCACGCTCTTATTTTTTTGTTTATGCTTTTTCACACAAAAGCATTGTTTATTTTTTTTTCTCGGGTTGTGACTCCTGAATTATAAAGTCAAGACTATTATGGTTGTGACTCCTTGTATCTAAAGTCAAGAATTTTTGGGTTGTGACTCCCAGTATCTAAATTCAGGTTGTAAGGGTTGTGACTCCCCACACAAAATTCATTGTCGTGGTTATCCCTCCCCTATAAAATGATTTTGTAGTTGGGGTATGATTCCCCTTTAAAAATCATTTTTAGTGCACACATATCTCTCGTCGAGTAGAGAGGTATAAGAATAGAGTAGGCCCACTTTGGATCGAACTACTATAAAAAAACATCCTTGTGTTATTCACTTTTTCTACTGTTAATTAAATTTAATAATTAACATTGATAATTAATTTATTTAATTAAATTGTTTAATCTGGTTCATTCACGCCCCCCCCCCCCCCTCTAGACCATCTGCCATTACCCTATCCGACCTAACAACATGTACCCATCTAAACAAACATATCATAAATACCATGTGTTTAAACACACAAATTTTCTAAAACTCTTATTTTTTCTAACCACATTACATTCTTTCGTAAGAATTGTAAGAGACTCATCAATTCCAGCATTCTTATTTCCACTCCATCAATTCCATACAAGTTAGTACAAGGATGAAATGATTTTGGGAATATGGATGAACCATGATAGTTTCTTACAAATAATAATCTGAATGAGAGTCTGCTCTTGGTCTTTGTTTTAGTCTTTTTTAAGGATTTTCCCTTGGACATTCTTTCATCCTTTTGTTCATCATTCTCATGTTTTGTAACCAATTTCATCTTATTTATAGAATCATCTAATGAGGATGTTAAAGTTTCTTCATATTTAGTAACATCTTTGTTATAATCATGTTATACCATTTTGTCTCTACCTATCTTTGGTTCTGGAAAGAGATGAAAATTTTTTGATATCACATCACTATATCTCATATCCACAATCGGTGGATACCTTTTTATCAACTTTACTTATATCCTTAAATGTGTATTTATTTCCCTCTTCTTTTTCTAATTTTTGTTCTTCCTCTAACTTCCTATATAATTCAATGTTCTCTGGCCAAAAAACTAAGCACTCTTTCTTTTCAAATTTAGTATATCTGGTTTTTTTTACTTCCAAAACATCTGGATATTGAGAGTTCTTCAGAAAATTATGTTTTGTAAATAACAAAACAATACATTATATAGAAAGATGTTTTGGTTTCTCAAATATTTCACAAATTGTTTCTTGAGGTTAAACCTATATTTTATTTTCACACCCACCATCTCAGGTTTATTTTGAACATAGTTCCCAGATTTCTTCCTTTGATGGGATTTAATCTCCCTCAAACATTATCTTCTATATATTATAGAATATTTGTAAAATTGTTGGTTGAACCCACACATTTTAGATATATAACCACATCAAACACAATTCCATAAGTATCCACTAAAAGAGTATTTTCTTTTGTAACTTCCATACAGGCAAGAATTGTGAATAAATTTCATAGCAGCATTCTTAACAGAATGTTCTTGATCACTATATTTTCTATTTTCAATCAGAAAATTTATCTTCAACATGATTATCTTTTCAAACATATCAGAACTAGAAGTAATGTAAATTTTTCTAGACGCAAAATGTTTAGTAACTTATATCTTCCTAACTTCTTTTTTCTTGGATATATACATAACTTTACCATATTTGTTATTTTTATAACCAATTCAATATTTCTTCTCAATATAAAAAGTTACATTTTTAGGATATTTCTTCGGTTTGTCCTTACGATAACATTAACCAACATCAAAGATAGAGTTTTTGAAACATGTACCTTAATATTCAACTTTAGAAGGTTTTTTTTGGACAAGATAAATCTCTTCTTCATTTTCCTTCAACTTTATTTCAAGATGATCATTATGATTCTTTTCTTTCTCAAGAGATTTATTACAATAATCAATCTCTTCCATAATCTTGAATTTATCATCAGGAATACATTATTCATTATTTTTTGAAGAGTTATCACTTTTTGACTCCCTAATCTTCTTTTCCAGTATCCTAAACATCCTTAGACATTATTTCAATTCTTCTTTCAAATTATATTATAATTGAGTTTCTTATTATACGTAAACTCTATATCATAATTCTTCATTATTTTTTTTTTATGAAAGTATTCTCCCTAGCATCCATAATAAATTTTTTAGATTTTTCTCTACTTTCTTCTTTAAAAAACTACATTCACTTATAGAAAAAAAATTCCCCATTAATTATTTCAATAAACATTCTCTCTTCAACACCATTTGTAACTTACTCACTGTTATCATCCTTAGACAATAAGATTCTCCTTTTAGATTTGTAAAACTTCTTATCTTCCCTCTTGGATTATAATTTATCTTTATCACCCTTTTTCATTTAGGATCTTCTTGTCCTTCATTCTTCTTCTTCACTTTCAGCTTCATCCCTTTCTTATTCATCACCTCTTCAAGGAAAATTGGAAACCAAATAGCCAATGGATCCATATCCAAAAAAAATAAGTGAAATTTCTAATTATACCTTCCTATGCCTCTTTTCACATTTTTAGAAAACAAGGAAAAAATTTCATCAATGTTTTTACATACCTCATTTTCAGAGTCAGAGTCACCAATATCATCTTACTCAAGAACCTTCTTAACCTTTTCTTTCTTAGTATATTTCAAATACATTTCTCTATCAATTTTTTTTCTCTCCATAAATTTTTCCTTTTTCATATCAAATGTGATGAGATTAATATATAAATATTCCAAAGAAAATGTATGAGGATTTCTATCTTCTAATAATGAAACTATGGAATCAAACTTATTGGGAATAATTCTTAATATTTTTTCAACCATAGTATAATCATATGACTTTTCACAAAAACCAATGGTAGTAATAATAATTTCATACATCTGGGTAAGGAATTCACCAATATATTCATACTCACCCATCTTCATATCTTTATACTTCAATTTACATATTTGTAAATTTTCCATTTTTTACTTTTTTTATTACATTCATAAATGTTTTTTACCTTATCCAATATACCATTGGCAGTGGAAAATCCTTTTACTCTTAGAAAATCACTTTTATAGAGTTATAAGATAAAATAATTCATATCTCTTCTATCATTCTCAACGTATTTCTTTTTCATCACTTGGGAGACGATCATTCCCAATATGAGGAGGGAAACCATCAGTAAAATCTCTTCAAACATCATACCCAAGAGGCATAAGATATGAAATCATTATTCTTTTCTAGATATGATAATTATAATCATTTAAAATTAAAATATCCTTATTATTCACACAACATAGATTATAAATAAAAATTTCTTCTTCAAAACATCAGCAATGAATAAATGAAGGGAATCTTTGATCTGATACCAATTGAAATTTCCCAGTCAGGATAATTGTATCACTGAGATGGGGAGGGGTGAATTAGTGATATATTTTCTTTTATGTTTCCGTTATTATGAAAGAACCTTCACCTCTAGTTAATGATTACATCCATGATAAAAACAATTCCAACACACATCCACAAGAATATGTGAATTTACAATGTTCACATTTAAAAATAATAGCTACATCTTTGGTATAGTTTGTAAATGATCTAATACCGCACAATACACTATAAAACAATCCTTTTGTTTGAAATATAATGAGTCAGATATTCCCTTTCAATCATGTAGAACTATATAAAAAATTCAATAGTGTGTGCGCTTCTTCTAGAACAAAAAAAAAAATAAATCATTGTTTTTATAAAAAACATGTTATAGTTCTTCTTTATCAACATTCACAGATATAAACATTCAAAACAATTATTCACTTTATTACCCTGAAGCTGGTAAGAACATTATGGACTTTTCAATAAAACCCCATCCAATTTCCCATTCCAATTATTAATCTGATTTCCGAGTCTGATTTCCCAATATTAGAAATATACATCTATTAGAATATTTTTGAGTCAATTTTAAATTATATCTTCTCTAGTCTAGAAATCACAATATGATAATTCTGGAAAAAACAATAATTGGTTGAATATGATTATCCTGGCCAAAATGGTAACTGGATGAATATGATAATCAACTGAATAAGATGATCATCTCAATATGTTTTACTATTTTCTATTCACCTTTAAAATTTTTTTGGTGTGATTTATTTAAGAAAAAAAATCTAGAAACCTCTTATTCTCTCTAGAATTTATTTAGTGCTCCTCTTTCTCTCTACTTCTCAGGAATAGTAATACAGTCAAAAAAGTACAATGTAATTTTGTTCTTTTATAATCTACCCAAATTTGGTTTGGTATGGATTCTTTAAAACTTTCATGCTCAACCAAATTTACCAAATTATCATTTCTCCTTGAATTTTGGGTGCATCCTGACTTAGTAAAAGTTTCTCAACTCTTCTAATTTATTCTTAATCCTTCTCAAATCTTCTAAACACTTCACCTATCTTATGACATTCATCAAAAATATAAACCTGATTCTTATTTTCCTAATGTGATTTCTCCATTATGATCTCCAAACCCATTTTTTATATGATGAAATAGATATTTTTACTCTTCATAGAAAATCTTAATCTGATTCTAATTCTTCATTATGATTTGCCTCATTACGATGAATGAAAATGTAAAACAATATATTCTTCTTCATTTTTATTCACCCAATTGGAATACAATTCCAATTTATTTTTTAATTTAAAAAAACATTCATTTCATTATCATTGGTCCCAATGAATATCATAGAAAAAAATATGCCTTTGATGATTATGATGGTAAACTGAGTTCGATGGGCCAAAATCAACAACATTAATTAAAGAAACTTCTTTCTTCTCTGAATATGATACCAATGATTCTATTATGCATAATAAATTCTACCCTAGATGAATATGATGAATATTATGGATCGGTATTCATCATATTCAACTTCATCAACATCCATTATTCATAAATATTTTCTAGTATCATGGCTTAGAATTTGTTGAAAATCTTCTTTAGCTTCATCTAACATACAATAGAATCTATTGTACATTCCCTATATTTTATCAATATATTTCTATACTTCTCATCCTAAATATGATTGGAATTATTATGGTCAAACTAAATATTATTTCTAGTATAGTTTCTCTCTTTGAAATAAGATATTATTAATCTTAATACACATGGAATCACCTCTTCCTTGTCATTCTTTCATTAAGATTGTATCACAAATTTTGGAACATACTAATGATTTATTAGAACTCCAATATCAAAAATGTATCATCAAATTTGATGTGGAAGGTATTAGAAATTCCCATACCTTTCATACTAGAACCAAGCTGAGCCCAATGTACCTTTCATCCAGAAAAAATATTCTCAATTTGATGGACTTTCTCAAGCACTGTCAGTCCAAATTTCTGAATTTGTTTTTTGAGTCATAATTCCTGAATACAACATTTTAGTCATAATTCTTAATTATATTTTCTAGAAATAATTCCAAAATACAATGAATGGATGAATATGATGAATTCCTGAATACAATTTTTTAGAAAAATAATTGCCTTTTAAAAACTGAAGTGATTTCCTTTCCCTCTTTAGTATAAAAAGCGACCACCAATAATCATATTCCTGATTATAATGGTGAATTAAATTCCCACCAACTTATGACTTTTTATAAACATCCCAATCAGATGGAACGCATTGACTGATCTAGATGTTCTGGATAGAATTGAAAAAATTCTTCAACATGGATTTCCAACCATCATCTTCTCAATATACTTTATTTCTTCAACATAAAAATATACTAATCTATCAACAACAAATAAAACCAAAACACAACATGGCCCTAATAATGTAATGTCTATACATGAGTCGCTATCAGTGGCCTCTTCATATCTATAGATGGTGAATATTATTCAGTTTTTAGATCTAGAAGGATTGGTCCTAAAAGAAAGTATTTCTTGCGAGTACCTACCTATAAATTGGTCTTTCAAAGATTAATACATCCTACAAATACATGGGAATATATGGGTTCTACAAATATGAGATAATATATTATGCATGTTTCACTTTCATCTTAGTGGGATGTTCACTCTAGTATCTCCAAGATATATCTAATATGCACTGAGAGTATTGGTGGCCTAAGATGAAGGGTTAGATATTATGTTTAATCATATGGTTTTCCACCTATCAGTAGTTGAAGGAAGTGCACTAGTGACCTGTTAGATTTTTATAGCCATTATAAATCTCCGAATGGAAATGGAAGGATGTTACTGTGGATTTATCATCATCTTATCAAGGTCTCCTTGAATTAGTGATGTAGTTTGGGTAGTCATGCATCTACTGATGAATTTAGCCCACATCTTTCCTATCTAGGAAACTTTCTCAGTTTATGAACATGAAATATTGTACATCTATGATACTATACGACTGCATGGGGTCCCTCATAATATCATTTTAGATACAGAACTCATTTTACATAGTGTTTCTAGTGTGGGTTATAGAGTTATAAGTGTACACAAGTGCTTCTGAGAATAGAATTTCACTATTTGATCGATCTCCAGTTAGAATGGACTATACTGGTGTTAGAGAACATGCTCAGGCATGTGTCCTAGATTTTGGAGATTTTTCATAGAATCATATCCCTTACATTTTTTTCTAATACAATAATAGTTATCAAGTGATTATTCTTATATCTTCTTATGAGTACCTTTAAGGTAGGTTATGTTTGAAGTTCCCAGTCAGGATCCTAGTATCACTAAGAGGGGGAGGTGGTGAATCAGTGATATCTTTTTTTTTTAAGTTTCCTTTTTTATGAAACAACCTTCGCCTCCTATTAAAGAGTGTCTTCCCTGCTGAACACACACAACCACAGGAACACAACATTTACATGGTTCACTACTCAATAAGAGTAGCTACGTCCTTGGTATGGTACGGAAAAAATCTAGTACCACACAGTCCACTAGAAAAAAATCCTTTGATGTGGAATACAATGAGTAGGATATACCCTTACACTCGTGTAGCACTTTGAAAACAATCCAATAGTGTGTGTGCTCCCTCTTAGCACAAATAGGGTAGTGAAATAATCTTGTGCTTCTTGATGACCTTTCCTAGATCAAATCTTTCAAAACAATTCTTCACTTTCCTACCCAGAAGCTGGTAGAAACCTCCTGGAGAAAATATCTTGCACGCCTCCTTAAACTTGTGCGCCTCCTTACCACTTGCATGCCTCCTTACCACTTGCGTGCCTCTGCTTGCGCTCCATCTGATTTCAAGTCACTCTACTTCTGCCTTCCATCTTACACACAACTCCACTTGTGCACCTTATTTATATCTGTGCTCCTCCCTTCTATTTGCATGCCTCTTTACAACTTGTGCTCTACCTTGTGGATAGCACAAAACTTGCGCGCCACCTCAAAATGAGGCTCAACTTGCGCGCCTCAACCACTTGCGTGCCACTTCTTCGACTTGCATGCTCAGAGATCAAAATATATCTCAAATTCTCGAGCCTTAATAAATGAGGAGTCAAGTCATATATTTATAGGCATTTTGAGGACTTGCGCGACCTAGACCCATGTGCCGCCACATGCGCGCCACCACCTATGTGCCACCACCTGTGCGCCACCACCTTCACGCCACCACTTGCGCGCCTCTTTCTTTCCTTTGTCATATTTCAAAAATAATTCTATTTTGAAATATGACTTGTGAACCACTTCATACTTGCACGCCTACTACATACTTCCACGCCTCTTCATACTTGCGCGCCTACTGCATACTTACGCGCCTACTGCATACTTGTGCGCTTACTGCATACTTGCACACCTACTTCTTTCCTTTGACATATTTTTGATCTGATGATATTTTTGATATGACTTTTCCAAAAACACTTCTTTTTCTCTCCCCTTCCTTCATAAGGCTTGCATCACAAGTTCTCCAAACTTATTATATTTGTGAAATATAAATCAGCAAATCATCATCTGGTTTTCAAGTCTTTTACAAAGTGAATTGATTTAGCTTCTTTGACAACAATAAACAACACTCTGTAATAGAAAACTCTTCTTACTTCCTTACCCATCCAACTTGGCCCCAAAAATCTCCCCCTTTGGATTTTTTTGTCAACCAATATTCATAAATCACTAAACTTTGTAACTTTAAGAAATGGATTACTTATCAACAATTATAAGCCTACGTGAGCTAACTCGTTGTAGGAAACAAGAATTATCAACAACCAGAACCATGTTATCCAAAAGAAGTGACTATGAATTCAAATGATCATATCTCCTCAGATTTCATCTCCTCAGCCTTCCTATGAACATCTTTCAAGATTTTACTTCAACATTCATCACTTCTTTAACTTTCCTGGAAAACAACATTGTTTCATACAACCACTCCAACAAATAGTTAGAATAGTTCACACACATACATGCTGGATTCACAGCTTTCCCACAACTCCCCTTTATGCATGCATCTTTAAGGATAGATTTATGAAGAAATTATCCCCCTTGACAACACTATCCAAAGGCAATATGAGAGTGGGGACAGAAACACGTACCTAAACCTTGATGAGGAGGTTGGACACCCATGTTCAACCTCAATTTTTCAAATGGTTCTTTCGGTAAAGGCTTGGTGAATATATCAGCAACTTCTTCAGATGTATGAACATATTCCTACTTTAACACATTCTTCTCTACCTGATCTTTGATGAAGTGGTACGTAATATCAATGTGTTTTGAATAATAATGTTGTACCGGATTTCCTGTAAGATTGATTGCACTCTGATTGTCACAAACCAAGAGCAATGGTAGATTTACTTCAACAAGTAGATCTTCTAACTGAGTCTTCATCCACATTAGTTGGGTTGCGTCTTGAGTAGTAGAAACATATTCCACTTCAGTTGTGCTAAGAGTTATGGAATTATATTTCTTGGTATGCCAACTAACACAGCTTTTCCCCAGAAAGAAAACACCCCCATATGTGGATCGTAGATCATCCACATTTCCTGCCCAATCAGCATCAGAGTACCTGAATAGATCAATAATTTCTAAGCTATCATACTGTATTCCAAAATTTGTTGTTCCTTAGATATATCTGATAATTATTTTTCCAGCAATAAGATTTGTTTCTTTAGGAGCACTTTGAAATCTTGCACATAAGGTGACATCATCGACAATGTTGGGTCTTGAGGCAATCAAATACAACAGACTTCCAATTAACTTTCGAAACTCTTTATAACCAACTTCCTTGCCTTCTCCATCTTAAGACAACTTGGTTCCCACTGAGATAGGTGTGGACACTGGTTTCGAATTTTCCATGCCAAACTTCTTCAGAAGTTCCTTAGCATATTTTTCTTGAGACAGAAAGATATGATTCCTTTTTTGTGAGATTTGTAACCCAAGAAAGTATTTCATTTCACCCAGCATGGACATATCAAATAACATCTTCATCTCCTCAAAAAATCTTTCACATGATCTTTCATCATTCCCAACAAATATGATGTCATCAACATAAACAATAACAATCAGTGAAAACTCCTGTCCCTCCTTGATGTAAAGATTTCTATCAACTCTACCTTTCTTAAAATTCATCTTCTTCAAGAAAGTATCCAATTTAGAATACAATTCCCTTGGAGCCTATTTTATCCCATACAAGGCCTTCTTCAATCTGCACACATAGATTTCATCCTTTCCAATAACAAATCCACAAGGTTGATCAATGTAAACTCCCTGGTCCAGGTCACCATTCAAGAATGCGGATTTTACATCCATTTGAAAGATTTTGTAACCTCATTGTGCAGAAATGTCAAGAAAGATTCGAATAGTTTCTAATATTTCTACTAGAGCAAAGGTTTCATCAAAATCAATGCCTTCAATTTGTGAGTACCCTTTTCAAACCAATCTTTCTTTTTTTCTTATTACTTCACCTTCTTCATTCAGCTTGTTCTGGAAAACCCACTTTGTGCCAATAATGTTCTTATTCTCCTGCTTGTGTAAAAGTTCCCAAGTATTGTTCTTATCTATCTGATCAAGCTCTTCGTTCAGATCTTGAACCCATTCTGGATGCTCAAATGCTTCATTTACATTATTCAGTTCAACTTTCGAATAAAGAAAAGTATGTGATATAGCATTTGTTGTTCTTATTGTTTGAACCCTCTAATATTTATCTTTAATAATGTTCTGAGCCTCCACTTTCATCCTTATTCGAGGATGAGTTGTTTGAACTACATCCTCATCACTTGAGATCTCTGAATCATATTCTTCTTCTAGAGTAGGATTAACACAGTTTGCAGCATTATCATAATTGTTAACAATATCTTCTTTATCCTGTTCAACTTCCACATAAACATATGGCTGCTTTTCTTTCTCAGTATTTTCAACAATTTTTACATATGAAGAATCAACAATTCTTCATGTTTCTTTATGGAGGCATCTATAACCTCTTCCTTCTGGAGAATATCCAAGAAAAATTCCATCATCTCCTCTTTGCTCAAACTTTCCCAGGTTTCCACCTTTCTTCTTTATGATGCATGGACTCCCAAAGAATCTCAAGTGTTTCAGACATGGAGATTTTTCAAAGAACATTTCATATGGAGTCATATCTGAGTTTGGATTGTAGAAACATTGGTTCTGAATATGCACTGTAGTGCTCATGGCTTGCCTCCAATAATAATGAGAAATACTATGTTCAAGTAACATAGTTCTCCCCATTTCCACAAGACTTTGATTCTTTCTTTCAGCAACCCCATTTTTTTGAGGTGTGTATGGTGAACTGAACTTATGCCGAATTCCATGTTTGTCAAGGTATCTTGAAAACTCCTCATTCTTATACTCTCCACCATTATCAGTTCTCAACTTCTTCACTGAATACTCAAATTTCATATCATTTTTCCTCCTGAAACTCTTAAACATTTTTAGAGCATCTGACTTATGTCTCATGTACATAACACAGGTAATGCGAGTAAAGTCGTTAGTGAAAGTAATGAAGTACTTATATCCATTTTTAGATTGCTTTCTCATTGGTCCACAGATATCAGAGTGTATGTGTTCCAATGGCCTTTTTTAGAGAATTTCAAATCTCTTATGAATAGAGTTTGTAATCTTCCCTTTCTCACAAATGGTGCAGCAACAGTTTCTTTTTCTTTATAAATCAGGCATATCTCGGACACTATCTCTCATTGATAATTTGAACATATTTCTCTGACACATATGTCCCAGCCTTTTATGCCATAACTAGTTTTCATCCCCTACACCCATGTAGCAAGAGCTCTACACTTCACCAACTTGAAACAAATTCCCTTTTGTACATTGACCTCTCGTAACTATATTTCCATTATTTTCACTTTTAACAATAAATCCATCTTTTCTGAAGATAACTTTGTTTCCTTCATCACAGAGTTGTGACACACTAAGCAGGTTATGTTTCAGTCCATCAACATATAATGTTTTTCTGGATTTCATATTTTCTTTTCCAATGATGGATGATCCAACACCTTTGATCCTTAGAGATTCATCATTCCCAAACGTCATTGTTCCTTCTTTGAAGTCTTTCACATTCTTCAGAAGATTTAAGTCTCCTGTTATATGAGATGAACATCCACTATAAAGAATCCCTGGACATTATCCTTTTATAGCTTTCAAAGTAGTTTCAACAATAAGAGCTTTTACTTCTTCCTTTTATTTCTTCACCTCTGGCTTCTGAGAATTGTTAATGATCTTTTGTCATGCTGGTAACAAAACAAGGAATCCTTTCGCAAGATTTCCAGGTTGTTCACATCTTTCACAAATAGTTTCTAGGGTTTGGAACCTATTTTTAATCTTTACTCCAACATTCTCAGGTTTCTTTACAACCACATGTTCTGAATTATTTCTTTCAGGAGATTGACTCCCCCTCAAACCCTGCCTTTCATAACCTGTGGAATAATATTAATGTTTTTGGTTGAACAAACACATATTTGTAGTATGTCTGAATCCACCACAATACCAGAAGTATCCATAGAAAGAGTATTTGCCTCTGAAACTTCCATACTGACCAGAATTGGGAACACATTTCTCATCCACCTTCCTGTCTTTCTTTTCTGAGCCACCAGCCTTTCTGTTATAAATCAAAGTATTTCTCTCCATTTCATTTCTATAAAAACTAGAAGTGTTGGAAACTTTTCCAAATTCAGAATGTTTTGAATCCTTTTTGAACTCAGGGTTCTTTGAAACATCTGAATTCTCAATTTTGTTGGTCTTTACAACATACATGGCTTTCCCAGTATTCTTCATTTCAGAACCTCTTTTAGTTTTCTTTTCAACCTCTGAAGGCAGACCTTTTTTATCCTTATTAGGTTCCTCCTTCAAATAACATTCACAGACTTCAGAGATAGAGTTTTTGAAACTTGTATTTCTCTGCTCAGCTTTGAAAAGTGTTTGTTGGACAACTTCCAACTCTTCTTCTTTTTCCTTCAGTTTTACTTCAAGATGATCATTTCGATTCTTTGAATTCTCAAGATAATTCTTCAGATCATCAATCTCCTTTTTAATATTGATTTTCTTTTCCCCAAAACCTTCTTAATTGTTTACTATAGAATTTTCATTTTTTAACTTCTTGTTTTCCTTCTCAAGACTTTTGATTTTTCTCAAGCATTCCTTCAACTCTTCTTTAAGATACTGTTCAAGTTGAGTTTCTTCTTCTTCAGAACTGCTTCTCTCATAATTATCATTACTCACAGTTTCAACAAATGTCTTCTCTCTAGCTTTCTCAGCACAAGATTTTTCAGATTCAACTTCACTATTTGATTCTTCATCACTTTTCGAAAACAAGCTTCTTCTTTTTGATTTGAAGAACTTGTAATCCTTACCTCTTCCAGAATATGAATCCTTTCCACCCTATTTCTTCCAAGACCTTCTTTGTTTTACGTCTTCTTCATCACTGTCTTCATATTTTCCTTTTTGAGGGCAATTAGCCGCAAAGTGGCCAATAGCTCCACATTCAAAACACTTCAAGGGAAGTTTCCCTTTATATTTTCATGTGCCTTTCCTCACATTTTTAGAAAACAAGGATAAATTTTCATCAAAGTTTTCACATATCTCATTTGTGGAGTCAGATCCAACAACATCATCTTCCTCAAGATCCTTCTTAGAAATTTCTAATTTGGCGGATTTAAAAGACATTTCTCTATCAACTTTGGTTTTGTTCTTCAGAATCTTCTCCCTTCTCATTTCATAAGTGATAAGAGTGCTATGAAAATCATCTAGAGATAGTTCTTTAGATTCTCTATCTTCCAATGAAGAAACTTTGGCATCGAATTTGTCGGGAATAATTATTAAGATCTTTTCAACGACTGTAGAATCCTCCAGCTTTTCACCAAGACATCTGATAGTTCTGACAATGTCATTTACCTTGGTAAAGAAGTCCCCTACAGATTCGATTTCTCCCATTTTCATGTTCTAATACTTCAGTCTCCAGATTTGTAGTTTATCCTTCTTCACTTTCATATTTCCTTCATATATGTTCTTCAGTTGGCCCCATATTCCTTTAGCTGTAGCAACACCTTTCACTCTTAAAAATTCACTCTCTAACAGAGATGAGAGTAACGCATTTTTAGCTCTTCCATCATTCTCAAGATTATTCTTATCGACAAGAGTAAGAGGAACCTTGTCATCAATAGCAGGAAATCCATCTGTTGTAGTTTTAAGAACTTCCTATCCAAGAGACATAAGATAAGGCATCATTATGTCCTTCCTTATGTGATAGTTCTTTCCGTCAAAAATTGGAATCCCCTTACTGTTCACGCGGTTTAGATTTTCCATCACAGCTTGTCTTCAACCACTTTAGCAATGAATAAATGAAGGGAACCTCCCTATGATACCAATTGAAGTTCCTGTTCCGGATCCAAGTATCACTGAGAGGGGGAGGGGTGAATTAGTGATATCTTTTTCTTTTTAAGTTTCCTTTTTTATGAAACAACCTTCACCTCCTATTAATGATTTTATTCCCTATTGAACATGCACAACCATAAGAACACAAGATTTACAAGGTTCACTACTCAATAAGAGTAACTACGTCCTTGGTATGGTATGGAAAAAACCAAGTATGACACAATCCAGTAGAAAACAATCCTTTTATGTGGAATACAACGAGTAGGATATACTCTTACACACGTGTAGCACATTGAAAACAATCCATTAGTGTGTGTGCTACCTCTTACACAAATAGGGTAATGAAATAATTCTGTGCTTCTTGATGACCTTTCCCAGATCAAATCTTTCAAAACAATTCTTCACTTTTATACCCAGAAGCTGGTAGAAACCTCCTGGAGGAAATAGCTTGTGTTCTTCCTTATACTTGTGCGCCTCTTTACCACTTGCGCGCCTCCTTACCACTTGTGCTCCTCCTTACCACTTGTGTGTCTCTACTTGCACGCCATCTGATTTCAAGTCACTCTGCTTTTTCCTTCTAGCTTATGCACAACTCCACTTGTGCGACTTACTGATACATGTGTGCCTCCCTTCTACTTGAGCGCCTCCTTACCACTTGCGCGCCACCTTGTGGACAGTACAACACTTACGTGCCACCTGAAAATGAGGCTCAAATTGCACGCCTTAACCACTTGCGCTCCACTTCGTCGACTTGCGCGATCAGAGCTCAAAATATTTCTCTAAGTCTCGAGACTTAAGAAATGAGGAGGCAAGTCGTCTATTTATAGTAATTTTGGGGACTTGCGCGTCTAGGACCTACGTGCCACCACCTGCGCTCCACCACCTACACGCCTCCACCTTCACACCAGCACCTGCACTCCACCACTTGCATGCCCCTTTCTTTAATTTTTCATATTTCTTAAATAATGATATTTTGAAATATGACTTGTGAACCTCGTCATACATGCGTGCATATTGCATACTTACATGCCTACTGCATACTTGCGTGCCTACTGCATACTTGCGCGCCTACTGCATACTTGCGCGCCTACTGCATTCTTGTGCGCCTAATTATTTCCTATGCCATATTTTTGATCTAATGATATTTGTGATATGAATTTTCCAAAATCACTTCTTTTTCTCTCCCCTTCCTTCATAAGTCTTGCATCACATGTTCTCCAAACATATGATATTTGTGAAATACAAATTGGCAAACCATCCTCTGGTTTTTAAGTCTTTTACAAAGTGAATTGATTTACCTTCTTTGACAACAACAACCAAAACTCTGTAATAGAAAACTCTTCTTAATTCTTTAGCCATCCAACTTGGTCCCAACAATGTTTTTCACCACTGTGCTAGTTAGAGGAGGGAGAGGTAGCACTATTGGGTCTTCATATCTTTCCGGAGAAGTCAAAGAAGGTTCAACTGACCATGAAGTGGTTGTATACCACTCATTCTAGATAAAAATTGCATGTAGATCACCATTTATGAATTATCTATTTTGAGGTTTTGGAATGTTTTTTCTTACAGGCATCACCCATACTTGGGAATAGAAGGATACAAAGTAAAGGGATGTTATCGCCTCATTATTTTGGTCTATTTGAGATCATGGAGATATTCATGCAAGTAGTCTCTTAGTTTCTGTAATCTCAGTGGTATCATTCTTTGTTCACAGCTTTAATTTTATCATACTAACCCATTATATACTTTAATCCATAGGATATTGAGTTAAATGTTGATACTTATTTTGAGGAGTTCCCTATAATCAACATTGACCAAACCACCAAGTCTCTTTGAGGCCTATTTTTCCCTTTTTTATGACTGCTATGGAAGCATGGTCAGGTACACGGATATAATAAAACTATTCGTAACTATAGAAAGAATAAAAAAATTAAATATATATTAATCAATTCATAGTATAAGGTGAATGAATTATGTGTAGGCTGCAAGGAAGTTTATAAGAATGTAATATTCTTATTATATATAAACCCATTAGTTATACAATTTTTAGACATATATAATTTTTATTTATGGTTATTGTATATATGATTCTTTATATAATTGTATTCTATAGATACATTGATGTTATTTAATTTTCATAGACAGTAAAAAATTGAAACCAATATAATTGGTATATCATAAATAATTATTGATTGAAGTTAAAAATGTTCATTATTTAAAATGTTTTATTACAAAAATATGGATTTTTATTTGATAAATTATTTTTATAATATATTGATTTTATTTTTTATAAAATTTAATGAATTATTATATTTTTAATATATTAATATAATTGAATTTATATCAAAAAACATAAATTTAAATTGGATGATATTAAACTCATTTAATGTTGAATGGGATATTTTTTCAAAGAAACATTTTTCAATGTGTTATAAATTTTTATCTAATATAATTAAATAAAAAAAATTCACATGTGAGTCTAATAAAATGTTAGGTTTTGATGTATGATCAAATATATTAACAATAATTTATATAATAATTAATATTACAATTTAATATGAGAACATAACATTAAAAAGTTAAGCTATTTATATAAATATTTTTTACTATATCTTTTACAATTTCATTATATAGTAAAATGTATATTATATTACATTTTATTATAAAAAATGTAGTCAAAATTGAAATTATCATGTAAAATATTGGTTAAAAGGTTCTTCTTATATTTATAGTAAAAAAATAATTACCACTGTAAATAATTAAACAAGGTAAAAAAGATGTACATTTGGTGGACCGTATATTCTATTATTGACATGATATTTATACATTTTTTATTTCTATAATTAGGTGTGGGAGTGAATCATTGATTTATTTTCATTATTTCATTACCTAACACACTAAATTCTGATTTGATTGTATCTTTATCCATCACCTAACATAAGTTTCCAGTGAAATGTCCTTCATTTTTACATATAAAAAATAAATCTCCTCTGCCCCTTAAAAAATCATATCCTTTATTTCACAAATAAACCTGTAAACCATATTTCTATTTCATTTTATTTATATAAAATGTGTATATTTTGGTTCCATAATGGAGTCCCAAATCCTTCATTATTACAAAAACCATATTATGACGGGGGTTCAATCAACGTAATTATCTATTTATTATCAAACATATTCAATTAAATTCTAATATAATCAAATTTAAAATATAATTATCCACTAAAATTATATTATATTAAAATAATTATTCATCAAAAAAATTATACTACAATTATATTACTCCATAATCTTAAACATTCAACAGTATAACAAATTCTTGTTGGGGGTCAGTTAAACCACATGCTAAATGATTCTTTACCAATGAAATCATTTTTATCATAGATGAAAAACAGATATAATTATTAGAAATAGTTTATATTAAAGTATAATTTAGTTTTTGAATATAATATCTAAATTTTGACATGAAACTGAATACTCATTATAAAGAAACATATTTTTATCTGTATATTAATTGGAGTATGCTTGTTAGTGATTCCATTATCACTAACTGTACCCATAATATCCATATATTGTACATGGTATGAAATAAATGATTTCAATTCAATTATTAAATAACAATTACTATCTACAAAATGTTAAATATGTAATCAAGGATCAATAAATGACTTCAACAAACAAGAACCTATACAAGATAATGAAAACTACTAATATTTGATGAAAAAATTAAATAATATATGTGAAATGAATTATTATTTTTAAATAATATAAAAGTTAATTGATAACAATAACCCTTTGATAATATCTATTACATTGGTTGTGTTTATTATAATGGATGTTAATGTACATTCATGGATAATAGGAATATATAAAATAATTCTTCGTCTCAATTTATCTTTATTGAGGGATGATTCATATTCAACACTTTTTTCCTTTAATGATTTTTTATACATAACTATAGATAAATTATATCATAGATTACATAAAATTAATGGTATTTAAGGATCCATATAAGGATATCTCTTTCAAGTGAATTTCATTCAAATGTTTCCAAAGTTTAAGGTTGTATTTTTTTATCTCATTTTGAAATATAGAATGTTTAGGTATAAATTATAATTAGTAAACATTATATGTTAGTTCTCCCTAAATATACGTCAATTACATTATTATCAGGTTTCTTTGGGGATTACATGTTCTAAAAAATTTACATTCTCTTAGGTATATAAATCACCCAAGATGATGATTGTATATTGAAATAATCATATATTTTCTTTTTATTTGTGAATATTTATCTAATATATATATGTTTTTTATATATGGATGTCTTTATCTATAATTTTTTGATTTAATAGATTTATTATCAACTAAATTATAATTTCAATAAATAAATATGAATTTATTTTTTGAAATATTACCTACCAATTTTTTTTCTCTAACCATTTTATTAGGTTTTTATTATGATTCTTCCTTAAAATGTTTTTATGATTCATCATAAAAAATAATTTTTAGAAAATTTATTTATAAACTACTTATTTTTTGAAAAAAAAATCAAAATGAAAAAGATGTTTCATCATTTTTTTTTTATAATCCTCCAATGCTCTTATAAGTTTTTTTAATATATATTGAAATACTATAATATTTTTTAGGATTCTCTTGAAATACAGTTTAGTTGAATCAACCAATTTCACTCATTAGATGATACATTTTCATGACTTGTGATGATTCTTTTTTAGCCATTTTCATTCCAATGGGTGAATTATTATATGATTTAATTATTAATTATTTCATGTTGAAAAAATATGTAAATTTTATCATTCTTTAAAATATTGGACTAGTATTATCTTTCCATATATTTAATAGGGTAATTCTCTAAATCTCATGAGTTGACATGTATGGGATAGAAGATTGAACCTAATCCACTTTTTATTATAAATATGGGAAATCCCAATCAATTATGATATTATTTTCACAATTTATTGGTTGCTATTCTAGTGGGCCTCAATATATGAAATTATTTTCTATTATTATATGTGTGAAACATTACTATGTTATTACGTAATACAATGTTATTTTTTCATGGATCATGATTTTCTACTCATATTTCCACACTCCAATTACTTATTTCTATTGTCATGCTAAAATATATTTGTTCTTATTTCTTATAATTGATTTTTGTTTTATTTTTTATGATTTAATTATGAATTGTTAATGTACATTAATTATATTCTCCTACCCACATGTTTATATTATGATCACATATGAATTGTGACTAATATCACATCTGTTGATCATATAATATGCATTGATCACATTAATTCTTTTTTTATCTCTTTCTTAATGAAAAGTGTATAACAAATTATTTTTCTAGAATATGGTATAGTGTAGTGTGATTATAAAAAAACCTCACAATGTTTTAAAAAATGTTATTTACATATCTAATATTAAAATATAAACTCTATTGGTTTTGGGTTGTGATTTGTTTTGAAATGAAAGGGATGTTCATGTAAATTATATATTATGTATGTATTGAATTGTGATATCCCAAAACCAGTAAACTCAAATGTAACCAAACATGGTTGGCCAAATGGCCACATGCACACCTCCCCTATGTCATAGGCCTCTTCTTAGTAGTGATGGTATAGGATTGTATGGTGAGGATACTATTCCAACATTATCAAAATAGAGCACACAGGTGAGTAATATAAAAAATAGTGAAAATGGTATAATGAAACAATGATGGAATTATTGAAATCAAGACTAATAATAATAGAAGAAACAAAAACTTGTAAAAGTATCATGTACAAAATGATGATAATTTATGGATGTTATACAAAAGGGATGATTAATGTAAGCATTCATCAATAATAATAATTTCATATTAAAAAAAAGTGAAACATATAAGTTCCAAGATCATCATGGGAACAGTCTTGGTACTCTTCTACCATACTCTTTACCAGTAGAAAAAATCATGTGTCCACAATAGGCCATTTCCCTTAATCTAGACCTACATCAATAAAGAATTTCCATGTTCAAATCCAAAACCCGAATAGGGTGTGAGTAAAACTCTATATCCTACCACCAATGGTTTCTATAACTAATCTGGTATATTATTATTTAATGAAGTAGTTTTTATGTAATAATAATTATAATAAATGAGTGAAACACAACCCACATCTGCTTGGGTTCCCAACTGGTCACATGTTTAATACTACCTCCATTTGACTATTTTGTCATAACTCTAATAATTTATTACATTAGAAAAAATAAAGATCATCATGTCCATCAGTTCCAAATAGATAATAGGGAACATCAATTATTTTAGTCAGGAATAATAATTGGGGAATTTCATATGCACTTATTGTGCATAATAATAAGAAATATCATGTTCATATATTCTAATTCATAAGGAAGACCATGTCTGTTAATTCTATATAAACAGTAAGTAAAATAAAGTACGTAAATTTATAATCTACAATAAATAACATCTTGTCCATAAGTTTAAAATAATAAATAAAGAATTAAATGCCTATAAATTCATGATAATCAATGAGGTACATCATTTCAATCATAGGAGGTCAGCATAATGTAATCACATCGACATAAAATTACATTAAATTCTAAGTAATATCACACTTATCCTTACCATTATCCTTTTATTTAATTAATTTCTAATTAATTAATTTTCCAATGGAACTTCCATATAACCTCTCAATTCATCAATTTGATTTTGACCATATCATTGGACAAGGTCAAGACAATAGATCTCAGTGGTGTTTTGGCCACAAAATAATAATAAGTTATCGGGGAATTTAGTCAAACCCACCCAAGGGGATGGTTTGGGTTGATTTTTTCAACCTCCAACTGGTTATCAATTTAACCTACCATGTCAATTCAAGGTCTGGGTGATGAATTTAAGGTATTTCATATTTTAGGTGCAATGTATGGAAACTCCATCATGTGGATTTGTTATGATATAATATAAAAACTTAAACATTTAGGAAAAAGTTATAGACCACCTAAATTAGATTGGTAAAACATTACACATCCAGTATCTTCCTTTAATTTAGGTTGAAATGATATAAATTAATGAAGTTATACAAATGACCTCAAAATAGATCACATAAACTTGAATGGATATCATAATAGAGATGGCGAGACAAAGAAATAAAATAATTGAATTGAAACACTTACTGAGAGGATTCTAATACAATGAATGTTACCTAAATAGATCACCATATAGAGGAGATCCAAATAATATAAGGATAAGGAGAAGAGGGAGAGATTCTACCATTAGGGGAGATAAAAAATTTATTGGGATATGATAATGGAGAAAAACGTAAATATTTAAGGTGAAAAATAATCATTTCCAATATTTTTAAATGTTGCATGGTTTTTTCACACTGTTGGCCAAACCATACACCAACCATGCACCAAAAATTCCCCATGGCACACACCCCACATGAACTCATCACATAGTTAGACAAACCAATTGCAGACTATACATACCCACTATCTAAAGATATATACCCCCCCCCCATACACACATGGCTAGGGACATGGTTTGAAAAATCATGTGCAATCCATGATAAACATACCTAAAAAAATTGTAGGGTTTTCGTGGGTGTGTTTCCTACCTCATATAGTTAACCTTACTACTGACCTGCATTATTGGGTTGCACGATTGAGACACATGGTTAATGCTAATTGTGTACCAACTGTGTGTCTTTTCTAGTTTCCCCAAAAATTGGAGCTCAGGTATCCAAATAAGAAAAAAATTCTTGGAACCCTTTCATAGTTCATTATACATTCTAATATATAGTAAATAATTGAGTTAAACTAAAATTTAAATTATTCATAACTTATTGATTAAACTGTAATCTTACAAATTACCATCCTAAAACAAATTTTCTTCAAGTTTCATTGATTGTGGTCGATAATATAAAAATAATTACACCCACTAAGTATGTGCATCAGCCTCTTGATCCTAGGTCTCATCCTAAATATAGCCATTATACCATAGAACACATACTATAGAAACCTTCTTATCTCAAAGATCATTTTTGAGATAATCAATAATACAAATAAGATACTCCTTGAAAGAATAAAAAATATCCTACTAAACCTCATCATACTGACGGATATGATATGGGTTAGAATATTAATGATGAAACTAAGAGACATGAAATACATAATGCAAGGATTTTCACCTCTGATGTAGAACTAATAGGTATTCAACCATCCTAACTCTTTCCATAATTTCAACAAGTAAAACAAACCCAGTTGATAGATTTCCCGACTTCTAAATCTTTTAATGACCCAATCTATGAGAAACATGTAAGAAGAATTGATCTATGATGCCAAACTCCATAGGTTGGTTATAACTATTGGAAAATTAATTTTACCTAGAATGAGATAAAACTATATGATTTTGGATAAGTTTCATCTACTTTGATGTCTCCTGAATGTGATGAATTCACAAAATTACTTCCTCCCAATCCTCTAACCAGCACAGAGGTGATCGGCATGAACTAATATATAAGGCCTAGTATAGAAGCATCGTTATAGGCACATTGATGTATTATTATAAGAAAAAATTGAATGAAGTCTATTTTTCTCCTAGGAGCCCCCAAAATTATGGGCATGTTCTTGTTGAATGTCTTCCCACAATAATATATTATGCTTGATTTACCATCAATATATGAGTGAAGGGTTGTTCTTAGAAGCATATGTGAACCAAGATCCTTCAGAAATTCCATTCAGAACCATATTATAAAATGAGAATACCTATCTGATACGACGGTATTTGGAACCCCCTGAAGATTTATAATCTCTCAGACCTATGTCTTTTATGGTCATACACAAAAATGTACACTTGGATATGCATGAAGTAGGATAGATTTTTTAGTATATCCCCAATAACCCATATCACATCATTGTTATGGGGGTATTACGATAATCCAATAACAAAATCTATAGTTACTACATCCCATTTCAACTCTATAATAGGTAATAGCTATAAAAAATCAGCAGGCCACCTATGCTCATCCTTTTTGTGCTAACAGGTGCAGCACCGTTTGAAACAACTAGTTATCTACCACTTTATCTCAAATCACCAAAACATGAAATGTACGTCACCATACATCTTAGTGAGTTTAGGATTTACTTTTAATGAATGATATTCTAACATCATCTCCTCTTGTATGTATATATGCACCCAATCATTCCAGTAAATGTATATGGTCTCATCCTCATCAATGACATAACCAGGTGGTGGGTCTTCATCTAATAATCTTTCCCTCGTGAAAATCCCTCATGATTTGATATCTATCTCATCTTCCCTCATTTTAGAAGTGAAGAAGTAATAGATAAATCTATGAGAATATGAAAATTGTGAAACACATAGTCCTACATATTCATCTCAGAACATAGAGACAATAACTAACACTCTCTACTAACGACCTTAACTTCTTACATCTAAGTTTTCCTACTCAGATTGTCTTCCACATAATTTCCTTTACATGGAATATAAGTATGCTCCAAATAAAATAATTAATGGTATTTAACCTATATTCATGGTATATCATTCTAGTCACACTATGTAAAGATATATTTTATACTTTTGTGGTCTTTGTTTATAATGTACCACTCTAACAGCAAGTAATGCCTCCAACAATGCATGGAATGAACAACTAAATCATTTTCAAGATTGTGAATTGAGTAATTATGCTCATTATGCCTCAACTTCCAAGACTCTTAAGCCACTAATCAAACCTATTTCATAAAAACTACTCCTATCCTAATACTTAATGCAATAAAATTAATGGTCTAGCTTCTTTTCAGATCAGGTAATATCAGGATCGACATAGAGGTAAGTCTTTATTTCAACTCCTAAAAGTCTATTTCATAAGATTTAGGCCATGAAAATTTAACACCCTATATTTTAAAGCCTATAAGAGTTGTTGTGTGGACTGATAAATCCAAGATAAAATTCTAGAAATAAAAGTCTTTCCTCAAGGAACTATGTATATAAAATACATTCTTGGTATTCTCAAAGGAAACTAGATCTCTCATCTTCTCTATATACATAGATACCCCAGATTTTGATATGATGTGTCGTAGAAAGTGAACATTAACAATCTAGAAATATAATTTTGTGATCTTATCATATAGTTAGTTCCCTATTAGTGTATTCCTTATGATTTCAAAATGTTTTCCATGATCATGTTGAGTTTGAGAATACAACAATATATATACCATGAAATCTACCTCATAGAAGTTCATATATTGGTGGAAATCTTAATTCATCAAGTCCATAAAAATGGTTGGAGAATTTTGGAGACCAAATGGCATGAAGAAATATATGTACAATCCATATCAACTATCATATTTTGAACTTGATATGTAAAATGTTCTTACTTAGACATGGTTATAGCCCGAAATCAACATAATTGTTCAGAAAACCAATGCTCCTCAAAGCTGGTCAAAGAGATCATCTATACACGGTATTTGATATTGGTTCTATAAAGACCCAGAAATTCCATGTAATTTTTTTTAATTAAATGGGAATTTTATGAGTCCGCGAAAATTGGTGGTGCGTGATTCTGAGGCCCGGTGTGCCCGGAATGAATTTCTGAACTTTTTTCCGGGTACGTTAAGTAAACGTGCGAGCAGGTTTTTATAGATTTTGAACCAATTCTTGGAATTGAAATCTGAGGGCACCGTTGAACTCGTAGCACTAGTATTCACATAAGGGGACCTTCACCTCGACCGCAGTAGGTTGACCATGAAAGATAGAATTTGGTTTTTTTGTGGAAAAAGAAAAAAAAAACTTTTATTATTATTTTTCTTTTTGAAACCTCCCATGTGGATGGTTTAAAGGTGGGGACCACCAAAACTAAAACCTCCCATGTGTGTGTTATGGAGGTGGGGACCACTGAGCCTGGAACCCCCATTTTGAATTCCTAAAGGTGGGGACCACACCAACCCTCATAATGAGAGAAAACCTCTCAACTCCCCTACTTTAATTTTTTCCAACATCATTCATTAATTGGGCCAAATAATTTTACCAACATGGTATAATTAAATGATCCAATTAATTATGCCAATGTGCCAACATAATAAATCTACTTAATTTAATTATATTGGAACCTCTTTTTTTGGGAGGATTTTTGGGTTGGCAAAGATGTTCCTTGGTGGTAGAAAGTTCCGCAACGTAGAATTCCATTGAAGAATGTTCTTCATAAATCAAGGAAGAGGATAATGTACAAGCCCAACATCGAAGCGTGGTTTCAGAAGTGACGATCATTAGCACCCTATTTTCCTTCTTCAACTTCTTTCTCACGCCAACGTCAACGAACAATAGAGGTAGGGGTTTAGTTGTGTATGATTATATATTCCCATGTTCTTCCCTTCTAAAACAACGAACACGGATCAACACTCTAATTAGTTGATTTGTTGATGTTTTCTTTTACGCGTTTGGGAATAATCATTGCGGGAGGTTGTAGGGTTTGGTGTTCTTCAATCAAGATTTTGTTGAGCCTCATGCTACCACTCTAACGCGGAGGGTGCGGGGAAAACAAACATTGCATGACCCCACCTTCGTTCTTCTTGAATGGTGTCTTCTTCACAATGAAATAAGGAATCTTTGTTCCATGGTGACGAATGGATGTGGCCTCCAGCACACCACCGACCGCGATGAAGGTGACGGCCTCGCGGCTCCTCGCTGCCTCGGGGCCACCACGCCGCATGTGGCCTCCATCGCCTCGCGACCTCACGCCGGTCGGCCCGCAGCCTCACACCACCCGCGGCCTCCACCACCCGTGCCCTCCGCCGCCCGCGTCCTCTACTGCATGCGTCCTCCACCGCCCCCGTCCTCCACCACCCACGGCCTTTCTCGCCCCACGGCCTCACGTCCTTGCGCCCTTCCGCAGCCCATGTGGCCCTCTGTGGACCCCGCGGCCTCACATTCCCTATGGCTTCGCCTCCCATCATCCCTCTGCAGCCCCCGTGGCATCTCCGCCCCATGGCCCTCCGTGGCCCCCGTGACCTCATCGTCCTGCGGCCTCATCACCCTCGCACACTCTGTGCCGCCCTCGTGGCCTCTACGCCTCCCTCGCAGCCTCTGCGCCACCCTCACGGCCTCACGCTGCTCCATAGCCCCTGATCCACCCAGCACTGTCAGGGCTGGGATAGACCCAGTGTGGTCCGGGTCGACCCAAACTGGGTCGGGTCGACCCAGGCCCGGTCGGACTGATCCCAGACCATCTTCGAACGTTTCACTCTATCAGCCATAACTTTGGCACCAAGCGTCCGTTTGACGAAATTTCAATGGTGCGGGGAACCTTAGAGCGAGACGGTCCCTTTTTTATACCCCACTTGAGACTTGGATAAAGTTGGGATACAGTTGAGTTGGATCGATCACTAATCCAACCAATCCCTTGGGACTCAAAAGGATAATAACTTAAAGACTAGGCATTCGATTGATGCATTGTCTATTATGTTGAGACCCCTATGACGTCGCAGTCTTTTGGGATACATTTTCTAGGGACTTTTTGGTAGTTGGAGTATCAACTAGTGTCTTGATGAGCGGACTCTCCTGGAGATGAGCAAGCTTAGTGTAAGAACCATGCAGCTGGCTCTAACTTGAGAAAGAGATCCTTTGTGGGTCTGTGATTGAGGGTCCCACATAGAACCGCTCTAGGATTCCATGCGGGGCTACCATAGAAATCTTGTTTAGGTCAACACCAAGAAATCCTCTATGGGTCAGCACCTAGAGATCCTATGAGGGTCAGCACTGAGCGATCTTGTGTGCGTCAGCACCTAGTGATCATGTGTGGGTCAGCACTGAGCAATCCTGTGTGGGTCAACACCAAGCGATCCTCTGTGGTTCAGCACCTAGTGATCCTATGTGGGTCAGTACCGAGTGATCCTATGTGGGGTAACACTGAGCGATCCTGTGTGGGTCAGCATCGAGCGATCTTGTGTGGTTCAGTACCCAGCGATCCTATATGCGTTATCACCCAGTGATCCTGTGTGGCTCAACACCTAGAGATCATATGCGGGTCTTCGTCTTAACAGAGTAGGATGATTTATTAGTTACATCTAATCATCTCTACTACTGTACCTAAGTTATATATAGTGTGATCTGAGTCCGGACATGAGCGGTACATTCCTTTGTGGTAATACCTTAGTGGTATTTTTCTGTGTGGTGTACTTGTGTGCTACTTACCTTCATAGAGTTCCTTCCTTTGTGGAACAGTTGAGTTTTGGTATTTTGAGTTGGACTCTATGTTTCCTCATGATTGAGATGGATATACTTGTTAACTTAGGTATATGTATGGGCATATACCTAAGTTTGGTTGTTAGTTGATTTCATGCTTTTTGGTTTATCCTTTGTGTATTTTGTGAGACATTGAGGGTCTCAGAGTCTCTATTGAGTATATTTATACTCACCCCTACACGGGCTATGCTTGCACTTAGTTTTTTTTTGTGATGACGATAGATAGCACTGACTGAGGACAAGAGTACCAAGACTGGGGGTATCTCGGAGGTGGACCTTAGATGAGGTGTACCACAGAGACGACCAATTGAGAGTTGTACCTACCCTTCAGGTAGGATCCTTCGCGGGTGTTCACATTAGTTTTTCCAGTTCACTTGTACTTTCAGTTTCATGTACATTATAGTTGGGATTATATTGTGGACCCTTTTACTTACTGCACTCACATTGTTTTCTATTCAGTTTACATGAGTTAATTTCTTGTAATGTGCTTGGTTACGTGTACTTACAGGTTATAAAGGCAATGCCTTCCCATTTTTAGGGAATACGCCTTCAGTGCTAGTCTCCATCCCCTATCCTCTGGAAGGCGGGCTCTGGGTAGTCACAGAACGGGCCCCGAGGGATGGGTCATGGCAGGTTCTTACCTATAAGATTCTTTAACCTCTGGTAATCTACACAATTCATGAGGGTACCAAATTCCTTTTTATCATAGTGTGCGGGTGAACCCCAAGGAGATTTACTAGATTATATAAACACTTTGACTTCTAGGTCCACTAACCACTCCATGAGTTTTTCAAGGACAGTAGGATCCTTCATGTAAAGAGGAATAGATATAGTTTTTTCAACTTGCACTAGCTCAATAGTGCACTTGGCCTCTCTCATGGGATGTAATCTAGAAATATTAACGTGTAAATAATATTTGAAATAATCCACCACATAGGTCAAATCTATCTAATATATTCCCTAATAATTTAAAAAATTCCATCAATATGGTCGCCACTCCACCCATCCCAAAATATTTAGGTCCAACTCAACTTTTCAGGATATCCTCTTCTCCTTTTTGAATTTAACTACCACCCTTGAGTGATGTGAAAGAAACACTCTACTAATAGAAATTGGAATGAGTATAATAAAGTACTGACCATTCCACCCCAATATTGATATCAAATATTGTTTTCTCAAGGATAAAAAGGTTACATAAGAATAGTAACTACAAATATCCAAGGGGAACTCCATGTATTCGCATACACTTTCTAACTAGAATCCAAATGATTTCTCCAAATGATTCACTCCAAAAAATTATTAAATCTTATGGACAATGATTTCTATGATATATATAAATATTAATAATGATAAAGTACTTGTTTGAAATAAAATAGATATGAAATTAGAGGCTTCTAGAATAGTAACCTTAGATATAGATGGGTCGGTAATCTGCCCCTCAGTTGTAGTCTACACTTCATATATCTAGCTCAATCCATGACCCTAACTCAAAAATTAACTACCCTAAGCAAGTCTGTGTTACTTGAACAATGTACCAGATGTATAGATTCTTTTATGTCATACACCTCCTCATCTTGAATGGTTGTTAGTACTCCATCTACTTACCTAACTTGAGGATTTTGATCTTCCTCCATGACCTAGGGCTTGACCAAACCCACTCTCTCATTCCACATGAGGTAAGGTCCTACAAAAATACTAAAGATGAACCATCATGTTGTAATCATGACACTCAAATATACGTTTGTTATATAGAGTATTTGTGTGTCCCAAATTTAAACATCAGTGACATATATCCTGAATACCTAAGAACACACTCTAACTACTAGGTCCCCAATAAGAAAGAAAAAAATATAAGATTTTTATGGCCAAACAAATTTCCTCCTAATCTAGGAAATGAACTATCATTCCCCAAAACATTATCATAGCTTAGGTTATCCTGCTAGATGAGTTCTTAGTTCACTATATCAAATACAATAGTAAAATGAGAAACATTCACCAAAGAATGGATCACCAACCTATTATCATCCTCAAATTCATCAATCTACTTAATATGTTAGTTGAAAGATTCAATGAAATGAAAAAGACAATATTAAATAAATATGTATTGTCCATGATAGAGATAGAACCCTAGTGTGGGTAGATAATCTCCCTAGATTATTCAACTCTCAATTTTTATAAAAAGATTTAATCATAGAAGGTAGACTATAAATCCCTCTGAACAATATCCTATTAATGATCAACCTGGGAAATAATGTCCCACCAACTCTTGATATAACCTCTAATAATTTTATCTTTAATATTGGACCTCTAATATAGAGGCATCTTCAGATCCTATAAAATTTCTGAAATGGTCTCAAGCCATGAGTCAACAGCCTTGGTTCCACCTTCCCCTGAGAATAGAGGTGCATATTTCTATTGAAATCCTCACATTAACTTTTCTATAAAAGGGTCAGGTCATAGATCTCCCCTTATGGAATGCATGAAGCATAGAAAACCCTCTCTAAACTGAGCATTAGTTCCAATATCATGTATAATAAGTTGTTTCTGTAGTGTCACTACATGACGAAATACTAGTGGTGTAGGTCACACCACATTCAGATCATGTTCATCTCCACCTCCCTATAAATAGACATGAGGTATTATTAGATACATACATCAATAATGTGAAAAAAATGACTAAAAATGTGTTTTTTTAATTGAATAGGTCTCAAATAAAATACAATAATATGTAAAAATCATTCCTATATAACATTAAATACCTATCTTCCTTCTCTTATATCTATTTCTATGTGATTTAGAATATCGTAAAAGAAGGTGATTGACAATCCCAACACCCACTACTATGGTCATGCCTTGGTTATAGCCTCATATCTTGTATAATATGTTTTGGTATATGGACTATCAATTGTGTGTTATAGAGTAAATCTCCCTTTAAGTTACAATGGGCATACGAATTCTCCAAAACCTTTTCATTCAATAAATTTAATTTAGCATTTCTGTATATATATCATGGTCTAGAAAGATGCATCTTCTATTCTAATGTTATATAGTATTGTGATTTATAAGTTGAAATTGGTATTTAATTTAACTAAAACTATCCTTTAATTATGGTTTTAATATATGTATCAATATTAAAAAACTATATAGGTCTACACACTTTATAAATTTTTATTAGAATCCATTAAATTTCAACCACTAACATTTCATCTCATGTGACCAATGATACATAGATCTAACATGCCATAATTGGTTAGTCAAGGTTCCACCAACAGCCTATGTAGGAAAAAACCATTTCGGATGATGTAGAAACATTACGTAACCAATTTTTTATCATATTCTCTATAGTAAATGTTAGTGTAATTAAAAAATATAATATTCAATAAACTTCAGAAAGGCTGTAATAAATTCACATAATAAGTAGACATGGAATCACAAGTTTATGACATATCAATCCTTAGTTTCCAATCATAATACAAGACCAATGATACCTTTCCATAATAATCCAATGGTTGAAGAAAATCCCTAATAATTTTAAACACCACATATCTTGTGTGTTATCCAATGGTGAAATCGATATATCATTAATAGGAAGAAACTAGAATAACTAGTCCCATCCTAAGAAACTGTTCTCTTTATATGTATTTTGTTTAGAAACACTTATTCACAGGCTCGTTACTAAATTCCAACACATTCTAATCTCTATTCGAACCATCCCTAATAGTAAGATAAATAAAATAAAATCTATGATACTAATTTGTGACATCTCAGAGCCAATCCACTCATATATAACCAAACCTTGTTAGGAACATGTCCCCATGGGTTCCTCCCCATATGATAGTTGTTTTTGACTTGTATGGTGTGGAGAAAATACCCTCTTTATTAGTGAAGAGAAAATATTTTATAGATATGTAATTAATTCTATGGAAAAAAGTATTATATAAACATTGGTTGAAATAATAAATTCCATAATAATACAAATATATGAGACAATAAAATTTAAGATTATCATATAAAAAATTATGATAATTTCATAATGCTATACAAAAGTGGGGACTAAGGGAAAAAACCAGCATTAATACACAGTACATTTTGTACAAAAATACACAAAAAGTGAAAAATATAAAGTCATATATATCTATGATCACTAGACTGATCATCTACTCTCGTACTCCATCATAGTAGAAGAAATTGTACATTTATAGTAGGTTAATTTACCTTTTCCAAACCTATATCCCCAAATTCTTTTTTGGTATCAATCAGAGGACCAAATAGGGTGTAACTAAAACTCAGTATTCCACAACCAATAGTGTATATAACTAATCCCGTTTTGAGTATTTAATGAAGAATTAATCAATTTCTAATGAAAAATATAATAAATGATCTGAACAAAACACACATTGGTTGGTGTTATTCATTGGTCACTCGTCTGATACTCATACTTTAAACTATTCCATAATGTCTACATACATTTCATACTTTATAAACAATAAGGATCATTAAGTCTATTAATTCCAAAAAAGAGGATAGGTAACTTCATGTCCACAAATAAGGAAGAAGTATTATAGAACATCATCTCCATTTATTCCATATAAAAATAAGGAACTCTGTGCCCATAAATTCCAAGTAATCCATAAGGAACATCGTGTCCATTAATTCCTCATAAATAGTAAGGAATATCATTTTTGTTAATTTGTAATAAACAATAAGGAACATAATGTTAATAAATTAAAAATAATATATAAGTAATCTCACATATATAAATTAAATATGATCAAAGTAGAAATTTTTTCCCATTATTTAAAGTATCCATGATGCAATCACTTCCACATAAAATTGCATTCAAGGAAAAGGAATACCATCATTTTTGTTACAATTAACCTTTTATTTTTTCATTTATAAGGTATCAAGTAGTCCAAGGGTAGGTATATAAATTATATATATACATTAATTGAATTTTAATCATCTCATTGTCCATGGTCAATCCAACACAGAACAATTGTGTTTTAGTCCCATGGGAAAAATAAGTCATCATCTCATTTATTTGAACCTACCAAAGGAGATGGTTTGAGTTGAGGTTTCCATCCTATAACAAATTATTAATGTCATTAAACTTATTAATTCATGGTCTAGGTGATCAATTTATGATGTTATGTATTTTAAGATCAGCGCACAGAAAGTCGAATGTGTTTCACAATAGTGAAATTATATGAACACCTATGAATTTAAGGAAATGATATACACTATATGCATTATAATGGTAGAATTATCCTCATCTAGTATCAGAAATTAATTTTTTTTGGGAAAATAGAAATGTAAGAAACTAGAAAAACACCATTAAAATAGGTCATATTAGCTAACATGGAGATAATTATGAAGATAGAGATAGAAATGGATAAATAATAGATAATGATTAATAGGAATACCGTGAGGCTTCCAATGTAAGGAACGATTCTTAAATCGGGAACCTCATAGAGGATATCCAAATAAACCTTGGAGAAGAAGAATAGGTAGAGCTCCCATGGTTTAATGAGAACTTGTGTTTGAATAAGAATGGAAAATGTAAAATAAAGGTTAATGGCCCTAGAGGAAAATTCGTAATTTTCTACATTTTTTATGGGTAAATGGTTGGGCTACGTGGTGGTTCAAATATTGTGCTAACTATGTGAAATCACATCCATTTGGAATGCACACCTCATTATCTGAGTTCATGATTTTAAAAACCATGTCTAGCACATGCATGCTCACTATTAAAAGAGACCCCCCCCCCCCCCCGCCAACCCATGGCCACATGCACAGTTTGAAAAACCATACACAGACCGTTATCAACAAAAATGGATTCTCTATATGTTTTTCATGGATATGTAGCCTTACTCAAACTGTTATACTAACCATGCACCTCCATTCTTGGGCCAGACGGCTGAGCCGAATGGTTAATACTATTCATGCCCCAACCGTGCACCTCTCCCTATTTCTCTAAAAACAAGATCTCTAGGCTTAAAACAAGACATACATTCTCTCCAACCCTTTATTAGTTCTTTATAAATTCCCATATATATTAAAAATATATATTTAAACTAAAATTAAAAGCATCCATATATCATATAAAACTAATGTTCGTACAAACACCTATGATATTCCTTATTATTAATTGATAATTCCGCATTTAATAATTTTATATTGGTTATATTATACGTTGAATAAGAAAACAAATATTCATTGTATTCTAGATCCTATTCCACACTTCCCATGATCAGAATATTTTTTCTCTCGATTTTTATTTACAGCCACATAATTGAACTGCTAAAGTAATTCATGTTTTGGTTATATGTTTAATAAAATAAAATTTCTCCTTATTCATGACTACTAAATTTCATCAAATGGAAATCCATGGACTTTATTGTTTTGAATTAATCATAAAATTTCTTAATCTTAAGAATTATAGAACAATAACCCATTATCCTAACATTGGTTATTTTTTTGAGTCTCATCCATTCTAGAATATAAATTCTATCATACATGAAAAATGTGTTTCATTAGGTTGATTTATGATGTCCATTTCAATATTAATATGTATTTTGGAAAGTAATGTTCCATTATATGTTAAAGATTCTATTGTATATGAATGAATCTTATGTTTTTTGTTTTATTCTTTTATTAGACATATACAGTGAATATTTATAATATCAATTCCCTTAAAAAACATTAATAAAATTACATATAAATTCTATATTCTAAAGTGCATGGTGAGCATATTTCAAGTCTAAATATTACTTGATTAATTTTTTTTATTCTCTCATAAAATTAAATTTTAATTTAATTCAATTTTTTTATACTAACCAAATAAAAGGACCGTGAAAAAAATAAATCATTTTATTCTCTAAAAAATTAAATCCATGAAATTTATACTTTTAGTTCAATTGAAAATTATTCAAGAAATCCTTTCCATTGGTTTTTTTATCTTGAAACACAAAAAAAAATACAAATTTTTTAAAAAATAGTCACTAAAATGATTTGTAGTTAATAAATGTATATTCAATAATTTTTTCTTAAAAATTCCCCCACACATATTTCATTGTACCACAAGTCAATGGAATACCAAACCAATCCCTAAAAACATTTTTTGCAATGTATTTTTTATTGTATATATTTTCATTCAGGATACCTATAATAATTTCATCCCCCATTCATATTCTCAATTTAAAAATATTTACCTGAATAATATTATACATTCTATCTTTTCATACCCACTCATAAACATATGTACAAACCATTGATTAAAAATTTACACAACACACATAAAATATTTATACATGGTTTTAAACTTACATAACTCGCGTATTAGACATTCTAGAACTTTTATATAAATATGGTCACTAACAAATGAGAAATGTTTTTTTAATTAATTTTACAGTCATGAAATGTTTTTATGTGGTTGTAGATTGATAGTTTATATTTTTGGAAAAAAAAATTAATGAGAAGTGTAGTCTCTTTACAAGGAAAAATATATGATTTTAGTTTAATAAAATATATATATAGCCTAATTCAATAACATTACAATTAATAACCAAAACTCATTCCTTTATTATTTCTTAAGGATCACTCTACAATAATTACCAACTAGTAATAGTACTTTCCAGGAATAATGACATATATAATATATTTTTTTTATAATATATATAATAAAATTTTGAAAGACATAAATAATACTCCATTAATAATATTAAAATTTTTAAGAGATCATTCAAAAATTAAGTTTTACCCACTTCCATCATTTCTAATAAGTGACAATTTTAGAAAAAAAATTATCCATGCAACCCTCATTGATTTTTTTTAACTCTTGTCATGTATTGAATTTAAGAGTTGTAATTTTAATAGATTTGGATTTTCAAATGGCTACCTAAAATGGATCTCTAGATATTATTGTGAAAAAATAAACAAGATATTTGATAATGGTGGAATCAATCAAGATAGTAATAAAAAAATTTGAAAATAAATTCCATTAATTACACTGAGAGAACATAAAATTAACTCAATTTCTACAATTTTATATTGATTATAGTAGTCAATTTTTTTATTGAGTTTTTTAATTAATGAGGCTAATATATAAGGATTTAAAAATGGATAGGTGCCTTTAGAAATTGTGATATGACCATTGGACAATATTCATTGGATTGTGATTAAATAATTAGAGTTTTTTCATACTATGGATTGAAAATTTTTACTTTTAATATCAATTTAGGATGTTTTACATAAATCAGTTAAGTTTATAAAGAACTACATGAATATAAAATATTCTAGGGTAGTTAAGAAGCATAAAATTATTTAAGACTAAAAAATTTTATGAAAACTAAAAATATTAAAATGAATTGATAAATTATCAAAATTAAAATATTCTTTTTTCCCCCTCTAATAAATAATCAAATCGTTTCATCAATGTATGCCTAATAACTGTAACAAAACTATAATAATATAATTATATATAAAAAATTAATTTAATTGTAACACCCCAGGTAAATAAATAATATGACATTTCATATTTATCCATATTTGTGAAAAAAATATTTAAATGACTTTAAAGGGGACGCTATGCTCGATGGCGTACCCAACACGCAACAACGAGTTTCTTGGGAATCTTACGTTGCACTCTCATAATAAAATAATATTATTTTAAATGGTAGGTAACATGTAGCCGTTGTAATGGCGGGAATGGATATAAATAACTAAAATATGATTATATATGTTTTTAAATGTTTTTACATTTATCAAATAAAGAATAGAGGCTTAAAATACGGAAAGAATTCAATTTTAGGCATATATGCCCTAGTTTTTACTAAAGGTTCACTTATCGCCTTTTGATGGAAAACCATCATTAAATATAGTTTTGTTCACTCTTATACATTCTATTGGACCAAATAAAACTCTTCCTAAGAATCGGGACATCAAAATTTACTTTGTGTAAATTTCTGGTATCTTTCCGATAATGTTCATTTTTTTAATGAATAGAGTAAAATGTTGTATTTTAATTCAAAACCGCTTTTTAATCTAATTTATTTATATGATTAGATTATATTTTTAATTGGTTTTAAATTTAAATTAGAAAATATTTTTACCATTAAATCCAATAGTGGTCATTGGAATTAATTTCACTTTGAAATCAGACTTAAACTAGTGTCAATCTTTTGATACTTATTGTTTTATAAAAACACGTTATTTGCTCTGACAGCGGGAATTAATTATTAAATTAATTAATGTGACTAATATGTTTTGAATTTTGTAAAACGGGCTTCATTTTTGAATTCGGAATATCAAATATAGCTTAGGGTGAAGTTTTGGTATTTTTCTGAAAAACTCCAATTTTTGATGAATAGTGAAACCACTAAGTGGTAATCAAGCAAACTGGTTTTTCAGTTAAATGAAAGGTTACCACTAATGTGTATTGAATTTTGAAAATCCGACATACATGGTTGTCATTAAGAAGTAAAATGTGGTTCCATGAGATTAAAATAATTTTTTGGTGAATAGTAACTTATTAAGTTTTTAATCGCGATTAGTTGTAATTAGTGTAGTTTAAGGTAAAAATAATGCTTTAATAAAATGAGATGAGCTTGACACATGTCTTACCCTCATTGGTTGTATCATGGCCGACCAAGACAAGCCATGGGTCAACTTGGGGACCCCATGGATCCACTTTGTTTGGGAAATGACATAAATAACATTTTATTTAATGTAAAAGTAAAATTGACTCAAACATGATATGTTTTACTAAAACAATTTTTATGTTGGGTTATCCAAGTCATATTTTTTATTATAAATATTAATTGTAAATCTAAAAAGATTTCCTACATCATAGTATTTTTATTATAATTTTTAGACATTAAATAAATTAAATTATTTATGACATAATAATGATGCAGCGATGACATCATTATTTGACGATTTAAATAAAATGGAAAGATAATGTAAAATCTATGAACTACACATGTAAAAAACTTATTGGATGAGTGGATTTAGAAGCCTTATCACCTTATATACTAATTATATCAATTTGGGACCTTTTGAAACCGAAACACATTTTCAAATAAAGTAATATTTCTTTACTTTCCAAAAGTGCCCCTCCTCTCCTCTTATAAAAGGCCCCCACCTCTACCTCATTTAACACACACCTCAAGCCTTTGGCTCGTCCAACCCCGGCCCATTTACTCTCTCCACATCCCTCTCCTCATCCTAGAGGATTCCCTTTGGGCATAATCATTTAAAAGGGAGCCTTTAGGCTCAAATCAAAAGGAGTTACACTTTTAAAGGTAATTCATTCTCTCATGTTCATTTGTTTTATTTTGCTTCTCCAACCCCCTAAACTATTTTTATTTACTTCTTTTGTAACAACACCAGTATCTTCAATATACTAGTATGTTGTTATAAGATTTATTCGAGCTACACTCTCACACAACTACATCAAATGGTTAAAGAACATACGGTTTCCGTGGATGGTGAAATTCTGCCTCCCGAAACGATGATTGTTCAATACTCATTTAACACCTTCAAAGGTGGCCATTATGATGTCACTATTTTTATATATGATATATGATATGTTTATGTTTTATTTATTCTTCTGTATTTTTCATTTTTGACTAACCTTTATGGCTTCCATTATGGGTATACGCGATATCTTCATTTAAGGAAGTGCGGACTACCGCCCCCTCAAAGTGATTTGATTCGTTAAATACCATATGTGGGATGTATAAAGGATGGAAATATGATATTATTTATGATATTATACTGGAATTATAACATACCTTTATATCATTATTATTCCATTCTATAAAATACGAAATAGAAATGAAAGTAGCGTTCATGCGTACGTACGGCTTACCGTCTCCATGAACGGTGCATTTCATTTCTTACCTCTAAATGATTATGTAATGTTATAAATGCATGCATGTACTGGATATATATTACATATATGATATCTACATAATGAATACAACTCTGGATATAATAAACATTTGGCCACACGAACAACATGTAATTGTAAGAAGTCCACTTTCGACTTAAGAACCAAATATCGGCAAAACAAATATTATTAACTTAAATGATTACATAATGTTTATGACATTGTAATAAGTGGTATAAAAGTAATAATGAACATGAAAAAGGTTCTTAAGGAATTATAAATTAACTCAAGTTTATTATTCAGGGGATTAAAGAACGATCGAGTCAAGTCGGACCCGAGGTAAGGGATCCTACTCCTCTCTTTCTTTTTAAGTACACACTTTTATGTCATTCCTTTTAAAGCTCATATTTCTTGTTATTGGGATGATCTTTTATATTACACTTACTGTAATTTTTATGTTCATGTGATGAGAGACCCTATTCTCTCTCATCAATCCATTTGGGAAGTTTTGAGTGGCGCCGTTAGGCTGCCGAACTTTCGTAAGAGATCTAACCTCTCTCTTTCTTTTTAAGTACTCTCCTTTATGTCACTTCTTTTAAGATCCTATTTGTTATGATGGGGGATGTTATTTCATATTCCTATTTCTTTAAATTTTGTTGTAATGTGATGAGATACCCTATTTGATCTCATCAATCCATTTTTGGAAGTTCTATGTGGCGTCGTTAGGATGCCGAGTTTTCGTAAGGGATTTTTCATCTCACATTTATTCCCATGAGATTTATGCTACATTTGCCACAATTTCTTTGAGTGGTGTATGTACTTCCATTATTCTACACTTTGTGTAATATACTTTCCTTTATAAGTATTTACATCAATGATTTATTGTCCTTCTTTCATGGGGTGTATGTTTTGAAAGATACCCAAGTCGGTAAGGGAACCTTTCACCCTCCTCTTCTTAAAAGACTTCTTTGTTGGGTCTTTTAATTTACATATTGTTATGTTGGGATATGTTCTCATATATCCTTATTGATGTAAATTTTATGTCCAAGTGATGAGATACATTTTTTTTATCTCTCATCAACTCATTTTGATTTGATGCCGTTAGGCTGTCAAGGGAACTTTTTAATCCAATTTCGATTTCATTGGGTTCAACTTGTAGTCATTGAATATGTCATCCATTGAATATGTGTGAATGAACTTTTATTGTTTTACACTTAATATCCACTTATATTGGGTGTATATATATTTTTCACACATATTTTTGAGATTTATTTGTCCTTAATTTAAGGATACCTTCTTTATAAGGGATTTCATCACATTTGACATTTCTATTGAGGGTTCATTGTTGTTATGCACCAAGTCACTCTTATATGGTGTATATACTGTCCTTTGGAGTATTATATCATGAATCCTTTTATTCTCATGATATTATAAAGTTCTGACTAAATGTTATTCCTCGATTATTGTATTCAAGTGTCTCTAATTTTGGTAAAACCCCTTTAACCAAAATATCGTTTTAAATGTTTTAATTATTTGTTCTTATTAATATCCATGTTTTCAAAATGGTTTTAAGGATTTATTTATATGGATATTAATGGGTTAAAATGTTAAAAGCTTCAAGGTGGTATGGGACTTCGTCTCAATCTCCTTTCATTGAGGCATATTTCGTTTTATACACAATTTTCTTTTATACGGTGTATAAACCCCTTTGAATTTTACGTTTATTCAAAAGGAATCTTTTTTATACGAAGCGTTTACTAAACGACAAAAGGGAATGTTTTTGTCGTACGTATGCGGTGACAACGACTTCTCCGCCATCGTGACCGTTATTTGAGTTTCGGCTTCCTCTACAAGCCATACCTTCTTTTTAAAAGAAAAATAAATACCATGTTTTACTTTTCTTTTATTTTAGTATTGAAAATGGTTTTCATAATGTTTTTATATCAATGTGTTGTATTGATATCTCGTGATTGAAATGTGGAAATTTTATGTTTCCTTTATGCATGTTTTATGTGATATGATTGTTTTATGGTTCTTGGGCATTATTATGAAGACGGGTGGTTCCGTGATAAACTAAGGGCGGGTGAGCCCGTTATAGCTCTCCAATGCATTGGGTAACGCGAAGGAGTGAAACGTTAAGGTTTCTCTGAAGAGATTTTAGGGAATATACTGTGATGGGTATTCCAAACGTAACCGAGAGGGTTACTACCTACCTAAGAATGTTATGAATGCCTCAAGTTACCTTTATGTCTTATGTTTTCTATGATTTATTCATGATTTGATATGCCTATGTTTTATGGGTAAAGTATGATTTCATTCTTATGTATATATGAACTCATGTTTCCTTTCCATATTTTTATAACCCTTACTGAGCTTTTTATGCTCATCCCAAGTTTTTGAAATGCTTTTCACAGTTCAAGGGAAAGGTACATGAAGTGACGATAGTGTCAAGGATGTGTCAAGAAAGAATCCGTGTTTTATTTTAAATAGGTTTCCATTGATGGGAAGAATGAATATTGTCTTTTATGTAACCACCTTGTTTAAATGTGGAATGTAATGCAAGTTTCATGATCTAATTCTCTAAAACTCTAAACCTGAAAAGATCCTCAATGTGTATTCTTGTAATAACTCAAGTTTACGTAAGGTTTAAGGCTGGGGCCTTATAGTTGGTATCAAAGGTCGGTTTAGATAACTTTAGAGGTTAGGGTATTCTTTAAGCATAAGTGAAATTACCATAATGGTTAGGATTTCAGAAAGAGTCCTAGTTTTAGATAAAGTGAATGAGTAAGTGTATCTTAGTGTTTACCTTCCTCATTAGTACATGATGGTTTTGTTGATATACTCACACCGACATTTCTATTTTTAGTGAATGGATGGATCTAGCAGGCATCAAAGAGAAAACAAGTTTGAAGGAAACTGTGGTGGTTCTCTGATTAAGATACTAGATAAAATATAGGATTCAATGAGGAAACTCGTGGTTGTTCTAAACCAAATATCAAGGAGTCATGATCAACCACTTCAACCTTGGTGAGTTCTCTAATGCATCATGTACGATATGGCCAACTCGATGTGGAAATTCAGGTAATAATTATTAAGGTAACCATTAGGGTTTATATGATACTTAATTTTTAGGTAATTATTGGTTACTCTATGATATGATGGAAAATGAAAGGAATGAGATAAACTTGAGGTTAAAATATGTTATGATTATTCTTGAAGATTTTTTCTCATTTTGGGGAATGTTTTAAGAATTATATAGTTTTGGAAAAAGGACAACACGTAGACTGTGTGACATCCCGTCGCGTCGGACAAAGCTGCGGGAATCGAACCCACAACCAAAGTGAGACTGGTATTTATCGCCTACCACTGGACTACGTGAAGTCCCTGGTTAGTTTGACTGATTCATTCTAGTTATGTGATTTTATGAATTAAGAGTAAGTTGATTATGGGTTATTTATGAAAATGATTAACCTATCATGGAGGATATGTGATTAGGTTAATTACTTTTCAATCTTATATTGGTTTACTTTGAATAATTTTATGGAAAAATTTATTATAGAATGGTCCTCATTGAACTTTGGGTTTTGTTGGACAAATTTTGGAGATTAAAAATAGATTTTCTTTTTATAAAGGGTTATCCTTTTCTGGATTATCTAATCTTGTACTAGCCTTTTTGGTTTTGATTTTTGTTAAAGACATGGGAAGTATATAGTTTTATTTTGGTGGATTAGGTGATTCTCTAGAAGTTGATTATAGTACTCTTAATGTGAACAAGTCTTCCTAAATACTCGTCTTTTGGAGAAAATATGAGTTTGTGTAAGGAATCTAATAAAAGTTGAAAGTCAATATGATAAGTGATTATGTTTCCTTATGAATAAATTTCTCAATAAAAAGTAACTTAAAACAAGAATGTTGTCTATTAACTTTTCCTACTGGGGAATCGAATACCGTTTAACCCATCACAAGTTTGTGATTTTCTGATGGTTAACTTTCTCCTAAACATGTTTTCTATCACTCTCCATCAGAACATGACCCTTTGTTTTTTCCTCCATGTCCATATTTTCATACTTGTAATCCTAGTATGGGTTAACTCGGGTGACCTTTGTACTTATCTTTCTTTATTTTAAAGTGTTTGTTTTACCGACTTTTGTTCCGATGTGGGACTTTCAAGGATGTTTCCAAGCGCAATTTTAAAATTGCGAGGACGCAATTTCCAAAAGGGGGAAGGATGTAACACCCCTGGTAAATAAAGAATATGACATTTAATATTTCTCCATATTTGTGAATAAAATATTTAAATGACTTTAAAGGGGACGCTATGCTCGATGGTGTACCCAACACGCAACAACGAGTTTCTTGGGAATCTTACGTTGCACTCTAATAATAAAATAATATTATTTTAAATGGTAGTTAACATGTAGCTGTTGTAATGGCGGGAATGGATATATATAACTAAAATATGATTATATATGTTTTTAAATGTTTTTACATTTATCCAATAAATAATAGAGGCTTAAAATACGGAAAGAATTCAATTTTAGGCATATATGCCCTAGTTTTTACTAAAGGTTCACTAATCGCCTTTTGATGGCGAACCATCATTAAATATAGTTTTGTTCACTCTTATACATTCTATTGGACCAAATAAAACTCTTCTTAAGAATCGGGACATCAAAATTTACTTTGTGTAAATTTTTGGTATCTTTCTGATAATGTTCATTTTTTTTAATGAATAGTGTAAAATGTTGTATTTTAATTGAAAACCTCTTTTTAATCTAATTTATTTATATGATTAGATTATATTTTGAATTGTTTTTAAAGTGAAATTAGAAAATATTTTTACCATTAAATCCAATAGTGGTCGTTGGAATTAATTTCACTTTGAAATCAGACTTAAACTAGTGTCAATCTTTTGATACTTATTGTTTTATAAAAACACGCTATTTGCTCTGACAGTGGGAAATAATTATTAAATTAATTAATGTGACTAATATGTTTTTAATTTTGTAAAACGGACTTCATTTTTGAATTCGGTATATCAAATATAGCTTAGGGTGAAGTTTTCTTATTTTTCTGAAAAACACCAATTTTTGATGAATAGTGAAACCACTAAGTGGTAATCAAGCAAACTGGTTTTTTAGTTAAATGAAAGTTTACCACTAATGTGTATTGAATTTTGAAAATCCGACATACATGGTTGTCATTATGAAGTAAAATGTGGTTCAATGAGATTAAAATAATTTTTTTGGTGAATAGTAACTTATTAAGTTTTTAATCGCGATTAGTGGTAATTAGTGTAGTTTAAGGTAAAAATAATGCTTTAATAAAATGAGATGAGCTTGACACATGTCTTACCCTCATTGGTTGTATCATGGCCGACCAAGACATTCCATGGGTCAACTTGGGGACCCCATGGATCCACTTTGGTTGGGAAATGACATAAATAACATTTTATTTAATGTAAAAGTAAAATTGACTCAAACATGATATGTTTTACTAAAACAATTTTTACGTGGGGTTATACAAGTCATCTTTTTTATTATAAATATTCATTGGAAACCTAAAAAGATTTCCTACATCATAGTATTTTTTTATAATTTTTAGACATTAAATAAATTAAATTATTTATGACATAATAATGATGCAGCGATGACATCATTATTTGACGATTTAAATAAAATGGAAAGATAATGTAAAATATATGAACTACACATGTACAAAACTTATTGGATGAGTGTATTTCGAATCCTTATCACCTTATCTACGAATTATATCAATTTTGGACCTTTTGAAACAGAAACACATTTTCAAATAAAGTAATATTTCTTTACTTTCCAAAAGTGCCCCTCCTCTCCTCTTATAAAAGGCCCCCACCTCTACCTCATTTAACACACTCCTAAAGACTTTGGCTCGGCCAACCCCTGCCCATTTACTCTCTCCACATCCCTCTACTCATCCTAGAGGATTCCAGTTGGGCAGAATCCTTTCAAATGAAGCCTTTAGGCTCAAATCAAAAGGAGTTACACTTGTAAAGGTAATTCATTCTCTCATGTTCATTTGTGTTATTTTGCTTCTCCAACCCCCTAAACTCTTTTTATTTACTTATTTTGTAACAATACCAGTATCTTCAATATACTAGGATGTTGTTATAAGATTTATTCGAGATACACTCTCACACAACTACATCAAATGGTTAAAGAACATACGGTTTCCGTGGATGGTGAAATTCTGCCTCCCGAAACGATGATTGTTCAATACTCATTTAACACCTTCAAAGGTGGCCATTATGATGTCAATATTTTTATATATGATATATAATATGTTTATGTTTTATTTATGCTTCTTTATTTTTCATTTTTGTCTTACCTTTATGGCTTCCATTATGGGTATACGCGATATCTTCATTTAAGGAACTGCGGACTACCGCCCCCTCAAAGTGATTTGATTCGTTAAATACCATATGTGAGATGTATAAAGGATGGAAATATGATATTATATATGATATTATACTGGAATTATAACATACCTTTATATCATTATTATTCCATTCTATAAAATATGAAATAGAAATGAAAGTAGCGTTCATGCGTACGTACGGCTTACCGTCTCCATGAACGGTGCATTTCATTTCTTACCTCTAAATGATTATGTAATGTTATAAATGCATGCATGTACTGGATATATATGACATATATGATATCTACATAATGAATACAACTCTGGATATAATAAAAATTTGGCCACACGAACAACATGTAATTGTAAGAAGTCCACTTTCGACTTAAGAACCAAATATCGGCAAAACAAATATTATTAACTTAAATGATTACATAATGTTTATGACATGGTAATAAGTGGTATAAAAGTAATAATGAACTTGAAAAAGGTTCTTAAGGAATTAGAAATTAACTCAAGTTTATTATTCAAGAGATTAAAGAACGATCGAGTCAAGTCGGACCCAAGGTAAGGGATCCTACTCTTCTCTTTCTTTTTAAGTACACACTTTTATGTCATTCCTTTTAAAGCTCATCTTTCTTGTTATTGGGATGATCTTTTATATTAAACTTACTTTAATTTTTATGTTCATGTGATTAGAGACCCTATTCTCTCTCATCAATCCATTTGGGAAGTTTTGAGTGGCGTCGTTAGGCTGCCGAACTTTCGTAAGAGATCTAACCTCTCTCTTTCTTTTTAAGTACTCTCCTTTATGTCACTTCTTTTAAGCTCCTATTTGTTATGATGGGGGATGTTCTTTCATATTCCTATTTATTTAAATTTTGTTATAATGTGATGAGATACCCTATTTGATCTCATCAATCCATTTTTGGAAGTTCTATGTGGCGCCGTTGGGATGCCGAGTTTTCGTAAGGGGTTTTTCATCTCACATTTATTCCCATGAGATTTATGCTACATTTGCCACAATTTCTTTGAGTGGTGTATGTAATTCCATTATTCTACACTTTGTGTAATATACTTTCCTTTATGAGTATTTACATCAATGATTTATTGTCCTTCTTTCATGGGGTGTATGTTTTGAAAGATACCCAAGTCGGTAAGGGAACCTTTCACCCTCCTCTTCTTAAAAGACTTCTTTGTTGGGTCTTTTAATTTACATATTGTTATGTTGGGATATGTTCTCATATATCCTTATTGATGTAAATTTTATGTCAAAGTGATGAGATACATTTTTTTTATCTCTCATCAACTCATTTTGATTTGATGCCGTTAGGCTGTCAAGGGAACTTTTTAATCCAATTTCGATTTCATTGGGTTCAACTTGTAGTCATTGAATATGTCATCCATTGAATATGTGTGAATGACCTTTTATTGTTTTACACTTAATATCCACTTATATTGGGTGTATATATATTTTTCCCACATATTTTTTAGATTTATTTGTCCATAATTTAAGGATACCTTCTTTATAAGGGATTTCATCACATTTGACATTTCTATTGAGGGTTCATTGTTGTTATGCACCAATTTACTCTTATATGGTGTATATACTGTCCTTTGGAGTATTATATCATGAATCCTTTTATTCTCATGATATTATAAAGTTCTGACTAAATGATATTCCTCGATTATTGTATTCAAGTGTCTCTAATTTTGGTAAAACCCCTTTAACCAAAATATCGTTTTAAATGTTTTAATTATTTGTTCTTATTAATATCCATGTTTTCAAAATGGTTTTAAGGATTTATTTATATGGATATTAATGGTTTAAAATGTTAAAATCTTCAAGGTGGTATGGGACTTCGTCTCAATCTCCTTTCATTGAGGCATATTTTGTTTTATACACAATTTTCTTTTATATGGTGTATAAACCCCTTTGACTTTTACGTTTATTCAAAAGGAATCTTTTTTATACGAAGCGTTTACTAAACGACAAAAGTGAATGTTTTTGTCGTACGTATTCGGCGACAACGACTTCTCCGCCGTCGTGACCGTTATTTGAGTTTCGGCTTCCTCTACAAGCCATACCTTCTTTTTAAAATAAAAATAAATACCATGTTTTACTTTTCATTTATTTTAGTATTGAAAATGGTTTTCATAATGTTTTTATATCAATGTGTTGTATTGATATCTCGTGATTGAAATGTGGAAATTTTATGTTTCCTTTATGCATGTTTTATGTGATATGATTATGTTATGGTTCGTGGGCATTATTATGAAGATGGGTGGTTCCGTGATAAACTAAGGGCGGGTGAGCCCGTTATAGCTCTCCAATGCATTGGGTAACGCGAAGGAGTGAAATGTTAAGGTTTCTCCGAAGAGATTTTAGGGAATATACTGTGATGGGTATTCCAAACGTAACCAAGAGGGTTACTCCCTATGTAAGAATGTTATGAATGCCTCAAGTTACCTTTATGTCTTATGTTTTCTATGATTTATTCATGATTTGATATGCCTATGTTTTATGGGTAAAGTATGATTTAATTCTTATGTATATATGAACTCATGTTTCCTTTCCATATTTTTATAACCCTTACTGAGCTTTTTATGCTCATCCCAAGTTTTTGAAATGCTTTTCACAGGTCAAGGGAAAGGTACATGATGTGACAATAGTGTCAAGGATGTGTCAAGAAAGAATCCGTGTTTTATTTTAAATAGGTTTCCATTGGTGGGAAGAATGAATATTGTCTTTTATGTAACCACCTTGTTTAAATGTGGAATGTAATGCAAGTTTCATGATCTAATTCTCTAAAACTCTAAACCTGAAAAGATCCTCAATGTGTAATATTGTAATAACTCAAGTTTAAGTAAGGTTTAAGGCTGGGGCCTTATATTAATAGAGAAGAAAAGCCTCGTGATTTATTTTTATGTCACCTTATATAGTGATATATCCACCACCAGTTCTTGTATATGGACTCTATAATATATCTCTAATCCTTGTTCTTTTATATTGAATGGTTTTTCCTTTACTCCTAATGAGATTTATTTTGTACCAAAATTTATATCCTTTGTAATTTTGAATTTCTCTTCCTATTATGAATTGAATAGTATAATTCCTAAATTTTATTTTGGACTTATCAGGTAACAAATCATGTTCTCGAAGAATAATTTTTTTGAAATCGAATTGTATTGAATTTCCCTTATATTTTCCTTTTACATTTATTATTAATTTATTTTCATCATTCTTGATTTCTCATACTACCTCTATTATTAATCCTATTTTATTTATACATTTGGGAATTTTTGTATTCGGAATGGATCTTATTATGACCCCCTCCCTTAAATGGAAACCCACTGGGTCCTCAATGAAGGATGCATATAATTACACCCAAAACCCACCTAAAATAGGCCATGAGTTAGTGACTATCACAAGGGGTATATAAATCACACACTTGAGATAAATTTCACTCTATAATATTGAAGGAGTAAGAGAAAATGTGTTAAATTATAAATCAATACCTTGCGTAAACTAGAATAATTATTGTAAACATAATGTTATAGTTATACTGAAAGGAAAACTACAATTACCAGAAAATAGTCTACGGATAAAAAACAAACTCCATAAACTCTTAATAGATTTCTAATGGATTTTTAATCTAGTAATATATACATTGGTCACCAAGAAATTCCTTTAAAAAAGAAAAATGGTTTTTATATATCCCAGGTTATCATACCATGTATACTCAGTAGGATCATCCTATAAACCTATTCGAAAAAAGAGAAAAAAGATTACTAAGTCCCTATGAATAAAAAAATTGAACTAACTAATCACTTAATCATGTATTACTAGTTTCTCATCTGCACTATGTCTCAGACACTGAATAATGCATAGAAATAAACCATTCCACTTCAAATGAATATATATATATATATATACATATATATATATATATGAACTTTCCTAACATTCACATATCTATTAGTTTTTCACTATCATTGCCAAATTCCACACATCCTATGCTCATCCCAATCATATGAATGTAATTAATTATGTTATTTGGGCCTCATCTTGACATTATGTAGTCCCATATATGATCTAACACTAAGTTTTGGTATCCATCCCTTAATCCATCACATCATCAACAGTATCCCATCTATAAAAAAGTATATATCTAGATTCAATTAGATCCTATGAAAATGCATTATACCACAAGTCATCACATACCATGCACATAATCCAAGGTAAATCTAGAGCCACTATGAACAAACACATTTATACATTATACATTACGTTATTGCAACCCTCACATAAACATATAGTAAATTATGAGCCATCATTGAAAAATTAGGGATGCACCCTAAACTTTAATCTATTAAATAAAAAACACCAAATCATATCTTCATCTAAAGGTAGATTGGTGTAGAGGGATAATTGAACCATCAATTTCCTCACCACCCTAGATTTTAGAGAAAAAACAGCCCACAAAAATGCACACATTTGGTATTAAAATTCCTAAACAACACTTGTGGGGTAGAGTGTGAAATCAGAGACAAATAAATAATATATCTATAAACCAAAAAAAGGGAAAATAGTCTTAGAATCATCTACTTCTATCATCAAATATGATCCATAACTTCCACTATTGTGGTCTTTTATATAAAAAATCACATGAGCATCATACGTATGGTTAATTAAATAATTTTCATTTAAATATTACTATTTCACGATAAATATTTTTGTATTATAAAGAAAATCAATGATGGTAATATTAATTATTTTTCTTATAATATTAATAATTCCATAAATGTTAATAATATTTTAATCATTTAACAATACAACCATCAAAACCACATCATATCATGGGTTTATTATATATTAATTTATAATTCACTATGTATCTAGGTATTCTAGGACTCTACCTAAGGTACTAGATCTGACCCACACTAGTTGTACAGAGATTCAAACTATGCCAAGCTATGGAAAGACAAAAAATAACATCCCACATACATGCCATCTAGCAAGAACCATGAATGAAGAACATCAAAGAGGAAGCCCCACTCTCAACATGTGTCAACCACCTCAGTGTCTCATACTATTGCACGCAACATCAATTTTCCCATCATCACCCATCACCATAGTTGAGGCTCTTACCCGATCACTCATCCAAGGTTCCCATCCTTATCATGATAACTGATTTTTCAAACAACACTAGGCTCCTAGCCCATTACTCATCAAATAAAACCCACAACACATGGATATTATGAAATTAGAACAAAGGTATAAAATTTTAACTATAATAATTTTTTGGAAATTTATTTTGTACACACATGAAAAGGTGCAAAGTCCATAGACACAAGTCAAAGAATTCCTCTACACTAATAAGGGAATCACACATCCCTAATGTATTTATCTTTATCTATAAACCATTTTAATTTACATTCTGAATTAATTAGTGTCTTATGGATTTTTTTTCCTAATGATTCAATATATAAAATTAAAATAATCACCAATAATGAACAATATAAGAATCTATTTAACATTACATTTGATTTCCTTCAAAAATTGGGAATAATATATTTATAATTAACACACAACAATATTTAACCATGTCATTAAAAGTATTTCTCCATTAAATTTTATAAAAACAAATTGGTAAAACAACCATGATAAGAATCACATTGACCACGAAAACAAATATTGGGCACTATCATAGAAAAAAATGAGGAATTAACAAGCATAAACCAAAAGAAATCCCAAACCAAGACTTAAAAATCACTATTCCTATAGAATCATTATTCTTGTATTTATTGGTTCCATTCAACTATTTCACAATATATGAATTCCAAATAATCTCACAAATGTTAATTAAATAAGGCAATGCTTATATATCCCCAACCTAAATATGAAAATATTAATATCCATGTGGCATAAACAGAACCAAAATCACCAAATGTCGATAAAAACATATATAGGTAACCAAAACTCCCAATAATGTCACCCCAAAAAGAACAGAACCTTTGGATGAGATGATTCTTCAATACACCTTATTAAAGACACATCCAAAATCTATAGCACAATCAATGATGGGATCCTATAAACCAGAAAAATCACCCACACCACAAGAAAAAATCCCCACCATAAGACTCTACTCTTATTTATAAACAACAATATAACCCATGGTCTATGTCAAAAAAACCATAAAATCAATATAAATAATACAAAAACCAATCTAGGACACCATATTATAGTCTATCCACATGACGTATTGACACTAAAAAGGAATAACTTCTAATAATTACCTCTCTATGACTCCACCCTACAATGGCCTCTATAAACGAGAATAAAAAACATAGAACACACTACAAAATAGGAAAATACCCTCTATATTTCAACATAAACCTCTATAATATACCAACACATTCTAGTTCATATTTTAACAAAACTCCCTTCCTTCTTCCTTGGATCCACCCCCTAGAATCTCTAACCCCGAAAATTGAAAACCCGACAGGCCTTGAATGACTGGCCCCTTATAACTCTATTTTCTCTTGGGATGAACTCTTATCTTATTAATCTCAAGGGTTTTATCTAGTATGTGGTGTCATCCCATTATTCACCATCTATTTATCTCCAATTATTTCTCCCATATATTGGACTTTTATTTTAACATATCCTAGGTTTACCCTTCCTTATATCATCAATATCAATTGTATTCCATCTAAAATTATATTCTATCATAATTTTTAGGAAGTTATTCTTGTTTTTCATCCATAATTAGTAATTTGTGTTTTTATGCTTTCTTATATCCCTTAATAGTGGAATTTATTACTCAAACACTCCCAATATCATTTGATGGTGATATCTATTGGTTATGATGGATGGAATTTCAATCTATAGTAGAATAACTCTAACTTCTTCTTCCAAGATTCATCAGGATATACAAATTTCATTCCAGAACATAGTCCAATATTGGTGTGGTGGTGTGTAATAAAGGTGGAATGATAATAATGTTCTATGGATGTATGGATTCTTTTGGTGATCATGGAATATAACTTTGTATTTGTCTCTATTTTTTTCATGGGTTTTGGTTCATGGTCTTGTACTATTTCATTATCCAGTATATATTTTCATTATTTTATTGAATGAATTTTGTGGTGGAATTTATATAGGTTGTGGTTATGCTATAGCTATTCTTCATTGACTTCATCGATGACTGTTATCATTCTACTTAGGTGTCCCATTATGTTTCTTTACTGAATTTGATTTATTATCAACAAGGTTTTATTAGCTTTTTTTGTGTAATATTTTTAACTATAGGTGGATTTTTTATAATAATGATATGGTAATTTCTAATTCATTTTGTGGTGGAAATAATGAATCTTTTGTTCATTGATTTTTCTAAACTCTCTTGAAAATTCTTCTAAAATGACATTAACAGCATTTGAAGAATGTGGTTTCTAAATTTCAGGATTTTTTCTTTAGTGATTCACTCTCACTTGTCCAATATGATGATAATTAACATATTTAGGTATATTTATAGGTTTTCAGCATACTGTATGGATGCTATGGTGGTTATTTAGTTTTATTCAATGAGAAGTGGTGACTATTGTTACACTAGGAGGTACGTCCCCAACTAATAATATGTTCTAGGCTCATGGTATAACATCCTATAAAAATTAATCATAAAATTATCAAATTTTTTAATTTTTAATTACTTATTCTTTGGAAATTTTATATTTGGCACATTTCTATTTCAGGTATTAGTGTACTATTGAAATTTGGTAATTTTTGTATGTTTCCCATATCCCATATTGTGGATTTTATAAAAATAAAAATTGGTATTTAGGTGAATTGTTTATTCATCATATTTTTTAGAAACAAAATTTATATACTTCCATTTTACTATAATATGGTATCACTTCCTAAAAACTAACGAGTATAGTGTCATTTATTTAACATATTTTTGAGTATTCATCTAATCCCTATATTTTTCTTCTAACTGTTCAATCATACATTTCATATTTTCCTTTCCTAATTTTTATAATAACATCTTTTTCTCTCATTTTGAGAATTCATCATTCCCAATTTTTTAGGATGGTATGGTATAGATATCTTGTGTGACACTCTGTATTTTTTCATCAGTGTCTCCATGATTGTATTTTTATTCAATTTTCTATTTTATTATTATATCACTTTTCATTCGAGATCTAAAAAATATTGGTTAATAAAAAATTTATATACCATTGATTAGTGATATGTTCGTATTACCCATAACTCAATCTTCTATGACACAGAGTCTATAGAAAGAAGAAAATATTAAAATCTCAAAATAATATGAAAGGGTAATAGAATTTTCATGTGTCTTAAATCAAAGCTTTTCTAAAAATTCCTTATCCATTGAAATGTTTCACGTCATTAATAAATATTTCCAATAAATTTATGTATTATAAAATTTATATAAAATTAATTTCAAACTCAATTTCTTTTTAACCAATTAAAACTCTATTCAAATGTATTTTGATGTTCTATGATTAAAAAAATATCCCCCATTCATAATTTTTTATTTAATTTTTACATATATTGTATTTCATTTAAATATCAGTGCTTTCTAATCAGTTGAAAACTACATGTTCTTTATTGAAATCAACAATCCAATAAATGATACATTTAATCAACATTGAGTCTCAATATTTTTTATTTATTTATATTTTATAAAACATGGGATTTGGAATTATAAATAAAGTAAACACAAAAAGGGATTTCTATATAATTCAATTGGAACTATAAAATTATTAATTTTCCATTCTAGGGTGCATAGTCTAGTATATTTATATATATAGTATGAGATATTATAGTTTTGTTTCCTTCCACCAGAGTCTTAGTGCCTCTTTTATCTTTTATTCCCATAATGAATTCTTATAAAAGTAGCTTCTGGTGTACCTAAATAGATTATGATGAATTGAATTATATTGTTTATATTTTTTCTAAATATTTTAATGAGATGTGATTTCATTATATAATATAGTTATATGATGATTAGGAGCTTAATGTATGACGTGATGGAAGATTTTGAAATGGATTGGGGTTCAAATTCATCACTTTCATTGATGTTTTTTTCATTACATATATTAAAGAAGATTCATTTTGAAGTGATAAAAATTGATTAAACTTGTATAATGGGGTTTAATTATTATAAAGGTGGGTAAATATAGTAATAATAATGTAGCTAAATGGATATGAAGATTCAAGGAATAATAAGTAGATATCTGATTTATGAAGAGACTTTATTATAACGAATTAATGGATTGTTCTATATCAATAAAAAGAACTATCAAAATTATTGCCTTGGTGAGCTAGAGTTTTTGGATATGATTACTAATGAGCATAGATTCTAAACTAAAATGTTCTATTAGAAGGAAGATTCAGTAACCATCATTTTGTTATAAATCATGAAAGATATTGAATATATGGAATATCACACTTGGAAAATGGATATTGAATGCTGAGTTTGGTGTTGAGAAGTGTTAAGGTATTTTTAGTTACATGGAAATATAAAATAAGAGTTTACATAATATAACATAATTTGTGGATAATGGTGTTGATTTCTAAGGAGGATTGATATATTCACAAAGTCATTTATAACATTTTGAAATAATTTGGTGATTGCATATGCTTTAAGTATATTTTTGGTTTTTTTAAGAGAGTTTTGGAGAAATTAAGAGTTCTATGTTATTAAACAATTTATCTAATTATTTTGTATAAAAGTGTCACTTTGAATCTCACAAGAATAAAGAATAGTAACTATAATATTTTACTGGATACATATTTTTGACTAATTCTACAAAACATGAATTAGGGTGCATAACTCAAAATTAATGGTAAACAATATGTACATAAGGGTTACTCATAGATATTTAAGGATGTGTATGAGTTATTCACTCACTTGTAAGAGTAATTTGGATATGAATATATAGTATTAAGAAAAGAATTCATCTTCATAATGATATTTAAAGTAATATAGAAGATTAACCACGATATGTAGGAGTTTATAGAGAGCTATCTATTACAATATATATAAATAAATGTTGACCAAAAAATGTATACATTAATTTAATATGTATTAAGTTAGATTTTCATATGTCAAGGAAGTTTTATTAATATGTAAGTGTTATCTATTTCATAAATAAATGATATTTCTTATAAAGAGTATTTCAAATTGTAATCAAGTGACACTATGGTTTTTTTTCTTTGAGGAATAATTATTTTGTGCATGATGAGTTTATTAAGGATTCATGTATTCTCATAAGGGGAAATAAATGATATGGGATTTAGATCATAAATTATAATTTTGTGACTTCAATTTATAATATTTTAATTCAATATTTAAGAAAAAAAGATCATTTATCATGATTCATTTTTGACGTATTTTAAAATGATATAAATGATAAAAGAATTGATGGGGAGTTTTCCTTGTCCAAATTAAAGAAATAATGTTAATATGATTTTTCGACTGATAGAGAGAATATAAAAAAATGAAGAGAAAATTGAGGAAAATAAGCCTTTCACCAAATACTGCTAGTTTTCATTTCAATCATGCTAACTACATTCCTGAGATAATAAACAAAAGACTAGCTACTAAAAAAGAATAAGAAAATTTAGCTTTGTATGATTTCATGCATGTGTTGAACATTCATGTATGCTTTGATCATTAAATAGGTGTGAGAAGAATATCAGCTATTAATAAGTTATATAGTTTAATTATTAGTATTTTATGTGATTGATTAATGAATAATAAGATCATTCATTATGTTGCTAAGTCATATAAGAGTAAATTGAAAATATTATTTAAAATATTTAAAGAAAGATCATGGGAGACCTGAGGGATTTAGTATATCTGAAACCAAATGGATAATTTGGGGGTTTAGTACACTCCTTGTTAGATTGATTTTGAACCTTTATATACATTTCTCTAGGATAGAAATATTAAATTTTACATGATCATTAAGTCAAATACATCCCCAGAAATTATAATCCCTTTTTTCACTAGTGATAAAATATATATCCCAGAATTAGTTTGAACATGTTAAGTGGTAGATTATCACATTAGTATCAAAACCTATAATAATACAATTTATCTTACTCTCTATACCTTATATAATTAAGGGACTGTCAATTATTATAGTAAAATAAATAAGATCCATTCTACTTCACTAATGATGATGTATTTGTATTTAGAGTGGAAACTGGAAATTAAAAAAATGCATAGAATGTATTTTTATTGATTAAATACATCTAAAACTCTGATTAACCACATGATCCTATTTTTTTATTTCAACATTAATATTATTATCCTTGATTTTTATTTGATTTATTCCTCAAATAAATTTTTTTTATTTGGATAGAAAAAAATGGTACATTAAACCTAATAAAATAGGATCTAAATTTATCTAATATTAAATTAGTATCTAATTAATTATTCTAATTATATGTATAATTGATTTGGGAAACATCTTATTTCTATGATTCATAAAAAATAATATAAAATTATTTAAATGTTATTTCTTATATTAATTCCATCATTTTACTATATGAGGAAACAAATAAAAGTTCAAATTTTTTACCCCATTATGGTCATTAAATTACATGTTATGTGGTAAATCTATAATTCAATTCATCAAATTCCATAATTCTTGTTACATTTAAAAAATTTAATTCCATTTTTAGGAAATGTAGATAATCATATAGAAATACTTCTAAGATATTTGATAAAACTATAAAATAAACAAGAATAACTTAAAAATATCATAACATATATCACTCAAATGGGATATAGTAATGATATTATGATTTTTAACATTGACATCTCAACCAAGATCTAATTCTATGAAATTAAAAGACTAATAGAATTCATTTCCAACCATATTATAGTTTCACACTAAATTCATTATGAAATTTATAAAATATAAGAATTTAATGCATTATCTATATTGGACACACTGTGAATAAATAAATTTCCAAGATCTAGGAAATTATCTGAAAACACATCTTATTATTCCAATATCATGTCAAAAAATACTCACCACGAACCTTTGATATAAACCTATTTTATTAATTAATTTAAATAGAATATTCTTTTAATAAAAACTCTTATAAGTATATAAAAAGTTTTTATTTATCTTGATCTACAATTTATGAGGGTTTCTAGAAGTATCTCTAAAACCCATCAAAGAAAAGGTATCAATTTTTAACTTCCAATATATATATATATATATATATTGATCAATGAATAGCATGGGTGATTTATAAATCATAATTACGTGATTAAATGTTCTATAATAGATACATAAAAACTGAAATATTAAATAACCATAGATACCAATACACTATTCCCATTTTTAATAATTTTACTCCTAATTATTTTGAAAGTATATAAATTAGAACATAACATTGAGAATTAGAAATTGGTAAATTTTTCATTTATGTAAAAGTAGTTCATCATATTTGCTACTAATCCCATCATTATATGATACATCTTTATTTGTTGATATCTCTTTGGTTTTTCTTCATTATACCTTAAGAAAATCATGAATATTATTAAACTAAGCCATGGAATATATATCATAATCAATATAATTCCACTCATATTTCCTAGGAAAAGGTTTAAAAATTTTGACACACTAATTTTCATATAGGTTCTCTAAAGTTAATATAATCCTATTCTTAATGTATAGTTTAATTGAATCCTAATGAAATTTTTTATTTTTTTAGGAAATTAATTATATTCACTTATAATGTATTTTTAATTATGGGAGAGTATCTACTAAAAAACAATATTCAAATACTACAAGACACAAGGACACCCTAAGAGAGGAGGGGTGAACCAAGGTGTCATCTTTTTCTTTTAAAGAGACAGATCTTGTTCCCATATTGGTAAGAACTTGCCAACATATCTGATTGAAATGTGTTGTTATTAAAAAATCAACTACAAGGATATAACACATAAGCTTTACAAACATTACCACTAAGGGATAGTCCATAGAGAATATATTGATAGTGTTTTAGTGAAACATAAATCCACCAAGATTACCTAGTTTTTTGTATACAAATATTTTTCTATGGTTGCTCTATATGATGCTCAACACCATTACAAGATTTTTAGGACAGGGCACTACCTTCCTCCGAACACTTTTTTCGATTCTATCTAGCTCACATATTTGGGAGAAGTCTCACTCAATTTAAAATCATAAAGGTCTCTTAAATAAATTTACATTTAATTCTTCATCCCTGATTAGCAAGATACTTTTCTTGTAACAAATTCTTGAGTTTATAGTCTAGAAAGGACTATTAGCTTATACCATATATTGAAAGCATGATATTCATGAAACTCATGAACATTCTTGAAAATTTTGTACTTTCACACAATGTTTTTGTTTCTCACACAAAATAATATTTCATGCACACTTTTCCAAAAATTCATTTGTTATTTATATACACAAGTAATGTTTTGTGTGAAAGTATCCTTCATGGAACTCTACTATCTACAAGTATTTCATGTGGAAGAGTCCCCATATCTTTATTAAAAAAATTTCATTGGATGAATGGTGTAGCCACCTATTTATATACATGGCTGACCTTATGCATAAGTTACTTACATGCCTTCAATTTTGTTTGAATGTTTCTTCCTCTGCTGAAATCCTCGTATTTCTGTCACCTTTAGCATGTATGTTCTTTTCATGCCTTCTATTTCACACACAAATCTTCTTTTCATGAAATCCATTATTTCATGAAATAAAAAATCTTCCACTTTATTCTTTCCTTTGTCACATTTAGATTTTATAATCCAAAAACATCACTTCTGAGAATTTTTGAAAACCTCTTCCACCCTTACATGCAACTTTTATCCTTAACATGGAAAACCTTCTTTTCCCAAAAACAACTATTTATATTCTCCAAAAAACTAGGAAATGATACCACCTTTATCACTATATCCATATTTTACTATAATATCACTTACATTGAAAACTCCTTGATTAACCTAATGTGTATTGATAAAAAACATAAATTAGAATATATTACCAACTTCCAACTATGAAATCCCTTATTTCAAAAAATATCCCACCTCGAGTTTCTTGGAAATATGCTTGATATATTCACAAAAGAACCAACCTCTATCAAAAACCTAAAAATTGAGAAAAAACTCATCCAACAGTCTAATTATTTGTGACAAACTCAGTGTAAAAAACAAGAGGGGCGTGAATTGGGTTATCATGTTTTGGAATTCTTAGAGATTTCTAAGTTAAGATCTGAGTTCTCTTGTTTTGGAATGCTTAAATATGTACAATCTATGCTCTGAGTTCTCATGTTTTGGAACTCATAAAGATGTTCAAGATATGATCTAAGAAAAAGTAATTTTTCCACATAACACCTAAGTATCATCATGTTAGAGAATAATTCCATGGTTTGTCAAAATATTGTATCAAGAAAACCATTATTACATTGAATTTTTCCATTATCCCCCATTATCAATAAACCCAATGAATATTTGTTTGATTTAGAGATAAAAAATTGCCCCTATTTTTTATCTCCCCCATTAACCTATATCACATACATTAAAAATTAGAAAATCTAATAAAAATGGGGATATGGGTATATCTATAACCTTATAATGCACTAGGAGGTGGATGAACATTGAGGTTCAACTAATGTTTCTAAAATATATGTTGTGAAAAATGGATTAGTAAGAATGTCTGCCACTTGGTCATAAATTCCAAAATTCTCTATTTTATTCACACCTTATTCAACATTTTCTTTAATGATGTGATATCAAATCTCAATATGTTTGGTAAAATAGTGATGAACCACATTCTCCTTAAGATCGAATTCACTCTTGTTTTCCCAATGAATTAACATCATCTGTTTCACCCCATCACCAATATTATTTATTTGTTTCTTTGTCCACAATAGTTGAGTGTATGGATCTCTAGCATAGATATACTTAGATTATACCTTTCTAAGAGTATTTGTTTCTTGTTTTTTTCTCAATAAGTCAACACATTGTTTTCAATGAGGAATGTTCCACCAATTTTAGTATTTCTATCTAGAACATATTCAGCCAATTTAGCAATAGAAAATGCCACTAATTTATTATCTATTCATACTAAAAAGTATAATACATAATTGAGAGTACCTAGAGTATACCTCATGATTATTTTAAATGTCTCTAAATGCTCTTCCTTCAAATTACATTGAAATTTTTCCACTAAACAGGTTGAGAAAAATGATATTTGTTCATGTTGTATTCAAGTGTAATATGCTTACAATGATTCTCCAATGTAGTGTGGGATCCAAAGATGTCCCATAATCATATTTTCCATGTTTTTTCCCAACCAAAATTGAAGTTTACAATGGTTTGGATTCATGAATTTGGAATTTATTTAGCATTTGTTTTGCATATTTTTTTCTGAAAGACGAAGGTATAAGACTTGTTTTTAACCACCTATTGCCCCAAAAATTATGTGATTTAACCATTCATAGACATTTCAAATTCATCTTTAATGTGGTAGTAAATTCTTCCATTGATCTATGGCTACTTTCACCAAAAATAATATCATCCACATAAACAATCATAATAAATTGAACTTTATAATAATTATTTATATAGAGATTATGGTTGACAACACCTATTTGAAATTAAAGATTATTTAGATAAGAATCCAGTCTAGAATACCATGTTTTTGGTTCCTTCATTAATCTATATAGAGACTTATTTAATATAAAAACATTAGTCACATAATTTCTAATAAAAAATACCACTGGTTCTTTAATTTAGAATTTTTCTTTAATAACTCTATCTAATAATATTTTTTTAACATCTATATAATAAACATTTTACTCTATTTGAATTGTTATGGAAAGGAAAATCCTGAAAGACATCATTCTAGCTACTGGACCAAAATTGTCTTCTACATTAGTGAATTCAATCTGTGCACAACCATTACACACCAATAATGTCTTGTTTATGATCACATTTCCATACTCATCTAATTTTTTTAAAATACACTTTTTTCAAATAACATTGTGATTTTCATCTCTTTTAACAATATCCCATGTGTCATATCATTATCACTATAGACTACTCATGCCTTATCCCATGTTTTTAAAGGTAATATCCAAATTCAATGGATGTGTATTGTACTACGTTTTCATATCATATAATATTGATTATGCAGTCTGTTTTATTCTCAGCTATTCGATTATAACTCTTTATGTAGTTAAGCACTTGTTGCTTCCCATGCATAGTCATTACACAAGAAATTATACTATAATAATCAACAAAAAAATAACTACCTTTCTATATATGTTCCAAAAATATTTATTGGACCACACATGTCTTTTATCATTCACGCTTCATATTGGGAATGTCTATGAATATTTTCATCATAGATATTTGTGTCACTCTCTTTTGATTTATGTTACCCAACCTATGGTTCCACATGTTATTTTCTTCTCAATTGTTAAGTAACAACTGTTCTCTTTACTATCAACATATTATAAATTGAAATCTATTGTGTATCCATTAATTATAGATTTACCTATCTTTACATTAATAGTGAACCCCTTACAATCAAATTTCCCTATCAGTCATAAGCCATAGTGTTGACTTCTACATGGGAGATTGTGATGCACGCAGTCTACATAGAGAACTTTAGTCTTCCTTAGCTTATCCATATCTATTGATCTTTAAAGGACTTTTATTTCCAAATATCACTATTACATCAACATTTTTAATAAAATTCCTAAAAAAATATGAATTCAAAATCATTAGGTATGATCATCTACTATCAAGAATCTAGGTTCTACTATTTTTTGTATCTTTGAGCATTATTTAAGCAAGGTTGGATTTCTCACTTTTATTCTCTTCCTTCCATGAGATACATGATTGAGTAGAAGCAAAGGATTTCCTTTGATTTAACATTTCTATATTCATGGGCTCATCATACTCATATTCTTATTCTAAATGCAAATATCTATTCCCAAGATTAACTCTTCTTGTTTAATAGGAATTGAATTGTCTATCAGTTTGGTAGGTATAGTTGTGGTCATTCCATTTATTTTAATGAATAGGATTATGGATAAAGATTGGGAAGTGAAAATAATATACATAGATGTTTTGTTTCTTCAATATTATAAAGTATATGGTCTCATTATTATTTATTGTCTTCCATCAACTTCACCATTGAGATAGCTCATTGTCTCTTCATAGTAATACATGGTATGGCTTAGAAAGCCACAGAATTGAAATTTTATAAGGGGAAATATCTTCTCACTTCCATTCCTCCACATGACCATTACTTTTGTTATGGTATTTGACTAGAGATCCTCTCTTGATACACTAGTATTACTTTCATATCTCTATTTTATTTTTTATATATTTCTTTTTTAATAAAACAATAGCCTTTGTGATATGTTCAACCTTATTCATCCCTCTATTTTTCTCATACAATTTAGAGAATTTGATTTTTATACAACACATCTAATCCCGATTTTTCCCATAAATGTGGATCTTTGATCATTAAAGGCCTTTTCTACTCTTTCAAAACCACATTTAGATCTTTCTAACATCTATGTAATTGAGAATATAACAAACTATAATTTCTTCTTTATTTCTATTAGTTTTGATTAAATTTCTAGATAACTCTTTAGAGTAACAACTTATTCTTAAATTCATTCAACTTTATTAGCCATTTCCTATAGTCTGTATCAAATTTCATTGATGAAATTTTCCTTCTCTTCAATCCTGAGTTTAAATTCCACAAAATTGTTAAATCTTTTAATAGTCATAGAATTTCTTTATGCCTATACATCATATCGATCAAGTTCTACTTCAAGACTAACAATATACTCTAATGAATCTTTCATCATAGATCTTATATTTATGTTTCCCTTTCATTGATTTTCAAACTCATCAAGGGAACCCCTAAATTTCTTCCATGAGATCAAAAACACCATAAAACTGGTTTTCTTAAGCTTTTTTTGTTCTAATATTTCAACTGTATATATCATGGATACTAAGTGTTCAGATTTAAACTCCAGTTTTACATCATCTAATAAATAATTATCTTATTATTATTCTTTTAATACAAAAATATTTATTTGAAATTTCATTCCAGATTTGAAGTCGTCTTTATTAGAGAACCTCTTATAAGATTTATTTATTATTTTTGATTCACTTTCTACATCATCTATTTTTATTGTGCATTGAGAGGCAATGTGCCCTACCTTATCACATCTAAAATAAGCTAAAATAAGCTCTCCTTCAAATATTAATTTTACTCTCTTAAATTTCTCAAAAATTAGAGAAAGAATTAATCTTATTAATCATCACTAACTTTAGGAATCTCATTATTTCAATGGATTTTCATTCCATTTTCATTATTACTTGAGTTTATACATATTAAAGTTTAACTCTCATTTCATGGGCTACCTTACTACTCAACATATTATCAAGAGAAAGTTTGGATTAATATATTTTCTCATGTGCTAAATTTTTTTATTTTCAGTATATAAAATCTTTCTAAAGATTTTCCTCACAATGTCAATTTCATTAATATCTTAACCAATTCCCCGAATTGGCACCACAACTTCCATATTTCAGTTAGAAAAAATTGCATCCTTTTCAACTTGATGTATTTTAAAACCATTGAACTTATTGTGTAGAACATAGAGTTTGGACTCCTTCACTTTATTATCACCTTCATATATATTTTATAGTTCTCCCACATGGACATGAAAAAATTGTAACTCACCTCCTTGAAATAGATTTTTTTTAATGTGATTCAGTGAGGGCATTTTGAGCACTAGCATTTGCATCAAGAATTTTCCAATCTGTTTAAGTCAAAGAAATTCATATCACATCAGTGACCTGAATCGCCTTAGTTTTAGAAATATACTTTAAAACTAATGGATCTCATATTAGATCTCATTTTATTCTTAAAAACCTGAATTCTGCATCCATAAAATAGATAAAATCCCTAAAATTTCGTTGTATTCTCCTTGAACACGTGAGATGATAGATTCAACACCTATAATGTGGGTGTTGATACCACTTTTAGTACCCTAGGACACCTGATAGGGGATGGCTGAATCAAGGTGTCATATTTTTTATTTTAAAGTGACAAATATTATTCCCACATTGGTTGGATCTTTTAACCATATTTGATGAAGATGTGTAGTTATTAAACAATCACATGCAAAGAGATAACAAAAAAGTTTTACTAGGTTCATTACTAATTTATAGTCCATATAGAATATGTCGATAGTGTGTCGAACATACCTAAATCCAATAATAATCCCTAGTTTTATGAATAAAAATATTTGGATATGGTTACTCCATGATAGGTTCACTACCTTGAAAATATTTTTAGGACAGCACACTACCATCTTTAGAACACATCTGTTGACTCTCCCTTTCTCACTACCTTGGCAGAAGTCTTACTCATCTTAAGGACTTCATGGTTTATTTAGTATATTTGAAATTAATTCTTTTTCCATGAATAACATGTGACTCTTCTTGAACTGTAGTCTAATGTTTATGTACTTGAAAGAACTGTTCACTGAATCCAAATATTAAAAACATTCAAGTCACACAACTAATGCACTTATTCACAAACATGTACATGCATGCAACTTTTGGTTTTTTCACTCCAGATAATAATTCACTCACACTATTCACAAAACATCACTTGTACATTATGGACACATGTAATGTTCAACATATAAATATCCTTTATGGAACACTACTATATATAATTCTTGCACACGGTAGATGCATTAGATATTAATTGGAAATGTTTCTTTGAATAAAGTGGGTAGATGTATATTTATTAACATGACTAACCCTATGTGCATGTTTTTTGCAATATTTCTACTTTTTTCAGAAGTATCCTCCTGTTATGAACACCTCATTTTGACATCACCTTTACTTCACAAGTTAATTGCATGCCTTTTGAATTACTGAAAAATGATCCTATCTGGAAGGTTCAATTTCATTCAATTATAAATCATTTGAATGATTTTTTCTTTTTTGTGTGATGATGCTAAATATTCACTTATGTGCATGTTTAATGACCTACATCACACATTCTCTCAGCATTTTCATTAACATAAAAACCTTCCTTTTCAAAATAAAATATTTACATTCTTTGAACACTAAGAAATTATTCCACCTTCAACACAGTAGTCATCTTATACTGTAAGAACACATTCCTTGAAATCCCACTGATCAGCCTAGTGTGGATTTGAAATAAACACAAACTAGAATCTATTTATAAGTGCCAACTATAAAAACCCTTGGTTCCAATAATCTCTCCCTTTAGCTTATTTGACAATCTATTAGATATATTCACTAAAGAACCACCTTGAAAAAACCCTCAAAAGAGGTAAACAAGTCATCTAACACTCTAAATCTACATGATCAAATATCTATGTAGAAAAAAAGTGGGGGATCATGAATTAGGTTCTCATATTTTTGAATTATTAGATATTTCCAAGATAAACTTCGAGTTCTCATGTTGTGGAACACTTAAAGATGTGCAATCTAAGATTGGGTTCTTGTGTTTTGGGATGCTTAAAGATTTCAAAGCTAATATCTAAGAAAAGTTAATTTTTTCCAAATAAATCATAATTCTCATCGTGTCATAGAATCGTTGCATGGTTTTTGAAAATAATGCAACCATCAAACCGTTATAAAATTTACTTTCTCCATTAAACCCCTTTGGAAATAAACCCAAAGAACCCATATTATTACTTTTAGAGATCAAAATAAACTCCCCCTATATCGTATCTCCCCCATAAACCCACATCACGTACCTAAATAGATTAAAATGGTTACCATAAATGGGGAGAGGGGTCTATCTGTAATCTCTTCATACATAGGGAGGTTTCTTAAAATTGGGGTTCAACCAATATTTCTAAAACATATGTACTACTAGGTACTTAGTTAGAATGTAACACACTTGGTCATTGGTTATAAAATGCTCCATTTTAATCACACCTTGTTCAAATTTTTATTTAAGGTAGTGATATCTGATCTCAATATTTTTTGTACAAGATTGATGAACTTGAATCTTCATAATATCGATAGTGCTCTTATTTTCATTGTGAATTACCATTAGTTGTTTAACCTTATCACTAATATCAATCAATTATTGATTCATCCACAATAGTCTAGTTCATGCCTTTGTAGTGGAGATATACTCATCTTCTATTATGCTAAGACAATATATTTCTTGTTTTTTTTCACAACCAGCCTACTAATTTTTTATAATTAAGAAAGCTCCACCACATGTGGACTTTCTATATAATACATATCCAACCCATTAAATGTCACAAAATGTTGATAATCCATTATATCTTCCGATTTTAATGTATAGGACATAATTGAGAGTGCCTTGATTGTACCTCCTTATTCTTTTAACTTCCACCAAATTCTCTTCCTTTACTTTGGAATCGGGCTACTAATAATGTTTCAAAGATGATATATGGCCATATTATAGTCATGTATAATAACCTTCCAGTGATTCTCTAGTAAATTTTTTGATCCGCGGATGTCTCATCCTCATGAGTCCTATGTTTATTCACAACCACAATCAGATTCTACATTTGTTTGGAGCATGCATATTGAATTTATTTAGCATCTGTTCTGAAAAAATTTCATGAGAGATGAAGGTACAATCCTTATTTTAAACCACCTAAAACCACAAAAATTATGTTATTTCCCCCATCAAAGACATTTCAATTTCATATTTCATGTGGTTAGAAAATTCTTCAACTAATCCCAACCTTTTTATGCCAAATATAATATCATCCACATACACAAGAACTAGAAATTGATATTTTCAATAATTATTCACATATATATTATGCTCTCCACATCATATTGTAAATTGAATCTTCATCGTATAAGAATAAAGTCTATAATACCATGCTTTTGGTGACTATTTCAAAACATAGTGAGCCTTATTAAATCTATAAACCTTCACCTCATGATTTCCAAAAATAAATTCCACAAGTTTTTCAATATAGAATTATTATTCAATAACTATATTTAAGAATGTTGTTTTGAAATCTATATAATAAACCTTGTATTCTCATTAAATTTACATGGCAAGGAAACCCCTTTTCGACTCTAGTATAGCTACTGGTGAAAATGTTTCTTAAACACCAATGCCTTTAATCTGTATATAGCCATTACAAACCTATCATGACTTGTTTATGATAAAATTTCAATGCTCATTAAATTTTATTTTAAAAATACACATTGTTCCAATCACATATTTATTTTTGGGTCTCTAAACAAGATCTCACATCTATTTTTTTCAATTTAATATTTTTCTTCATTCATGGCCTTAACCCATGATTCATCCTTTTTTTATTTTTCAAATTAGGTTGGTTCCACAATTTATTGGAAGAAAAAATGTGATTTATTACTCATTATTCTTGTATTTTTAATTGTTTTCCAATCCCTAATGATGTTGGATTGATAAATATATACTCTTATAATTCTTATCTAAGGTTCTGATGAGGTTTCTTATGTAATGGTTTCCTCTTATGAATCTTCTTCTGAATCATCATCATTTTGTGAGCATTGAATGTTTTTCAAGCCATCTAAAAAAAATTATTTGAATATATCATTTTTTCAATTTCTTCATTAGCATCAATCATATGAACATATGAGATCCCAACTTTATTTATTTTTTATCCTCGATGATAATGACATCTTTTATTTCACTAATTTTTTCAAGATGATTATTTGAAAAATTGTAAGATTTACATTTCATTGAATATCCAAGATAAATTCCCTCATATACAACATCATCATACTTTACTTGAATTCATTATTTGTTTCATATGAAATGTTCACTTCAAGAAATTCAAATATACTTAAAATATGGATTATTTATATAACATATCTCATATGGTACTCTTGTTCAACAACCCCATTTTTTAGGGGTTCCAACTGTAGACTCATTATTCCTTATCCAATATTTTTTAAGTAATTTTTAAATTATATTGATGTTTATTCTCCTCTATTTCAAAATCATATAATCTTAGTTTTGCAGGTAGTTTTATTCTTCATTATTCGATGATAACTCTTCATGTAATCAAGCACTTGCAGTTTCCTATGAATATTAATTACATTATCCATTATAATATAATCATAAATAAAATAAATGATGTATCACTCTTAAAATGTGATATCCATATTTATCTGACCACATACGTCTATGTCAATGAGATAAAGTAGATTTTATTCTCTTTTGTTCTTTAGCTAATACGAACTACCTTCCATATTTCCTTACCTATAAGTATCAGATATATTTTCTCATTCACACTTCATATTGGGAATTTTGATTAATATTTTCAGCTTAGATATATGTTCCATGATTTTTTTTTAATTTAAACCATCCTCTAGTGCCACAAGTTGTTTTATTCTTTAACTATTAAGTAATAAGTGTTCTGCTTACTGTCAACCTTGTATAAATTGGAATCTATTCTACATCCTTACATGATATAATTACATGTATTTAATTTGATAGTTCACCCCTTCTAGTTAAATTCATCTATCAATACATAGTTGTAGAGCTTAATAACACTTAAGAGATAGTGACGCTAGATATCTACATAGAGAACTTCAGTCTTCCTTAGCTCGTTATTTTCCAATTTTGTATTTCCACTACCTTGGATCTTTAAAGCACCATTTTTGTTTAATGTTACTATTCCATCAACATTTTCTTAACATTATTCAATGAATCTAAATTTATTATCATGTTGTATAAGCATCCTCTATCAATAATCTAGTTTCATCTTGTCATCAAAGCTTTGAGTATTATTTTTTTAATGATGGATTTCTCAATTTCTTATTTTCATTCAATAGGATACCTGATTAAGTGGAGGAAAAGGATGGCCTTTATAATTTATTTTTAATATGAATGGGTTCATCATACTCATATTATTATTCTAGAGGAGAATACATATTCTCAAGAGTAACTCTTCTTGGTTGATGGGTATTAACTTCTCTCTCAGTTTGGTAGGTATTATTGTTGGATTTCCTTTACCAGTAATGAATAGTTGTTTATCCAAAGTTATAAGAGTGGAAAAAATATCCATAGAAACATTTTTTCTATATGATGAAGGATATGGTCTCATTCTTCTTTTTTTGGAATTGCAGCTGCTTTACTATTCATAAAGATCATTACCTTTTCATAGTAAAATATAGTATAGCCCAGAAAGCCACAGGATTGATATTTCATAAGGAGAAATATCTTATTAGTTACATTATTACAAATTTCCCCTTATCTTATAAAGGTATTTGATCGGTGATTCTCTCAGGATACTCAAGGATTATTTTAATCTCTCTTTTCTGTTTGGTTCTGATCATTCTTTGTTAGGACAACATGTACCTCTATGAAATGTTCAGCCTTCTTATTCGCAACATTTTTTCTCTTCCAAATTCTATCATTTTATGTTTATGTAACCCATAAAATAACAATTTTCCAATACATGTGGATATTTTATCATAACAGTCCACCCCTACTCCTTTGGAACCACGTTTAGCTATTTCTAATATCTATACATCTTGGAATCTTACAAACTATAATTTATTATCTATTTATTTTGGTTTTGATTCAGTTTCTAGTTTACACTTTAGAGTAATAAATTATTCATATTATCATAAAACTATATTTTTGATTTATTAAAGTCTCTAAGAAATATCACTAATGAATTTTCCCCACTCTTTAATCTTGATATTAAATTCCACAACAGCTTCTAGTATTTTTGGTGTTGTTGAATTTTATTTTTCCACTCCTTTCAATCAATCATGCTCTTCTCCAATATAATCCAAATACTCCACTAAATCATTTATCAAAGCTCTAATCATTCTATATCTCTTTATTTTATTTTCAATATCATCAAGAGAACCATCAAGTACCACCATGAGATGAAAAATAACATGAAACTGATTGTCTTCAGCTTTTATAGGTTCAACATTTTATATTGTGTCCATCATTGATGATTCCTTCTTAAATTAGAACACTAGTTATGCATCCTCAAAAAAATTCATTATCATATTATTTTTCATTTTTAGACTGATCTCCTCCAATAAAAAATTCTTTCATGATTTGAAATATCCTCTATTAGAGAACCTCTTGTAAGTTTTCTTCAATATTTCTGCTTCATTTTCTACATCATTAAATTTCTTTAGGAATTAAGAGGCAATATTACCTAATTTTTCACAACTAAAACAAGATGAAAGAAGATTTACTTAAAATATCCCTTTTCCTAACATAAATTTTTTTCTAAAGTGAAATAAGTTATTATTCGTCATCATCACTAAATCCGGGAATCTCATCCTTTTTTAGTGAGTTGAATTTAATTTCCTTACTTATCGAAGTTTTTGAATTTTCCTGTTTGACACTCATTTCCAAGGCCACTAGACTCCTTAAAATATCATCAAGAGAATATTTAGATGAATATCATAACTTAAGAGAAAAAACTTTTGGATTTTTCAAATATGGGAGCCTTCTAAAGATTTTATCCAAAATTTCAATATCCTTAATTTTTTCCCAACTCCTAGAATTTATCTACTAACTTCAGAAAATCTATTTAAAAAGTTGTCATAATTTTAATCAAAATGAATTTTTAAATCATTGAAATTGTTGTGTGAACCATGGAGTTTTTTTGACTTCAATTTATTATCACCTTAAAATATATTTTCCAATTTCGGTAACATGTACTTGGAAGAAGTGACACTCATCGCATAAAATCGATTTAATTAGAAAGTGATGTTGTGAGACCATTTTGAGCATTGGAAGCCATATCAAGAATTATCCAATCTATTTCATTCATAAGAATTCTTGTCTCAATAATGTCATAAATCCCCTAAGTTGTAGAAAGACAAACTTCCATACTAAGGGATCACAGATGATATCTGTTCCAATTATTCTAAATCTAGAAGTTTCCTCCATCAAAGAGAGTAACTCCCCTAATTTTCACTATATTCTCCATGAACACATGAGATGAAAGATTCAACACCTATAACATGGGATCTAATATAACTTTTGTGGCCCATGGACACCCTGAGAGGGGTGGGGTGAATTAATGTGTCAATAATTTCTTTTAATGAGACGGATCTTGTACCAAAATTTTTAAGAGCTTATAAACCTATCTTATAGAAATGTACGGTTATTAACAAATCACATGCCTAGAGAAAAAAAATCATTTTACTTGGTTCCACAATAAGGGATATTCTAAGTAGAATATACTAATAGTGAGTTATTAATACTGAAATTCACTAATCATTGCTAGTTTTGTGGATACAAATATTTTCTATGGCCACTACATGCTGGGGTCAGTGTCTTTACAAGATTTTTAGGACAAGATAGTGCCTTCCATGGAACCTTCTATCAAATCCCCCATGCTCACTACCTTGGGGTAATATTGACTTGGTTTTAAAACATGAAGGTTGCTTCAATAGATTTTAAATTAAGTCTATGTCCCTATTTAGAATGAGACACTACTTAGTTTATAGTCTTGAATTTATGCACTTGAAATAATTTTTCACATAATGGAAATATTAAAACATGATAGTCATTCAACTCATGAACATGCACGCAAAACATAAAATTGAAATAAACATTCGGATTTTTTACAAAAGTAAATATTTTGTACACCCTACTTGTAAAACTCACTTAGTCTTTATAAACATAAGGAATGTTCTGAACGCAAATCTTCTTCACAGAAATATACTACAAATAATATTATTTTTTGATTTTCAGAATATGATTTAAGGTTGAGTAGTAACCACAGACAGACATCAAGCAGGAATCCAAAATATAATATCCTGAAATGAAATTTGAACTTCAAACTTATAAACACTGATCCCGACGGGCCTCGATCTAAGAGTCAACTGCGTTACATCACCTTCCATGTTCCATCTTCCATCATCATGAGAATAAGCACCATCATCGGTTCCATCCATCACTAACTGGAGCTGGTGACTGGAGCATCCAAAAGAAATGATCTCTTCAACCACACTATCACCCCAGCAAAAATACTCCATTTTTGTCATCTTTTCCACTAATAGTAACAACATCATTATGTCGGGTCCAAATAGTAAAAGGGAAACTAGAATGAAACCCGAACAAGAGCAAGGGACGAAACCCTATGAAGAAGGGCCAACTCTAGTAACACTTGGAGATCTTTTATCCACCAACATGCTATCCTAAAACCTTAGCATCTCCCAAGCTCCCAATATAACCTGGATAGGATCTAAGGAATGAAAGGTCAGAGTGCCAAGATGTGGATAGAGAGAAAACTAGAGCGCCATCTGTGAGTTGATCTAAAGTGAAGTAGAAACCAAGAGAGAGATAATTATCCGATAGTCGATCGAAAGGGAAAGACAAACTGTGAGAGAGTGCAACCCAAAGAAAGTGAGAGAGAAGATATAACTAGAAAGGAGAATCATAGAGGAATCACCTCTAGGGAAATCCAACACCATGGGAGACCGATAGCTCAGAGTGGTCATACGAGTGAGGCACCATCATAGAACAATACTACACGCAAGTATTTCATGCATCAGATATGTGAGGTCTTAATTGGAAATGTTTAATAAAATGATGTGGTGTTCCCTTATTTTTATACATGAAAAAACATACGATATTGTCCCTTGTCCTCCTTATATTATGCATTAAAGTTTCCTTATATGTTAAACTCCTCATTTTCACATCGCCTTTAGCTTTCAAGTTCATTGCATGCCTTACGATTTTCATGAACAATACTTATATTATGAAAATCCTTCTTTCAAGAAATTACAAATCTTCTATGGGATTCTTTCCTTTTCCATATTTTTAAGTGACGATCTTGAAACATCACTTGCATGGAAGTTTTCAAACCACCTTCACCCTTGTACATAACTTTAATCATTAACATTGAAAACCTTCCTTTTCTAAAAAAAAATCTATTCACTAAAAATTGGGATTCAAGACTATAGAAATCTTGTACTTTAAGATCACTTTCCTTGTAAACATATTGATCGACCAAATGTGGATTGAAAAATAAAAAAAACTATACTTCCTTACCAGCTCCCAGTTGGTACTATCCTTGGTTCTAGAAAATACCTCTCACCGTTAATTGAGTATAATTTTTGGGCTCAATATTATAATTATATTAGTAAATTTCATATCTAATATTTATTCCCATGAAATTATTTATAAATCACCAAAAATATCAATAGTGAACATACAATGTACTACTCAATAATATCCTAATCATTAGAGGGATACATTAGGGAAAATTGTGTTAAATGATAAATTCTATATATATTAAATAAATCAATATGTAGACACCATTTAGATAACAATATTACATAATAAATTAAATCAAATAAATAAAAATAATTATGGACAATCAAACCATGAATGGACTAGATTAAAAATGAGATGTAATGATAACAAACTTTTAAAAATCAATCAATTTATCTAATTTAATATAGGAATAATTGTTGCAAATGATAAGTGAAAACATTTATAGAGCCTTAAGAAATACTATAGTTATCCCCCAAAAAAATCTATCATAGAATGGTTTTTAGATTCCATTTGATAGAATATGGTCTAAATTGAATAAACATATTTAGGCAAAATGAAATAATTATATCCTTAACAAGTGAATACCTAGTACCTTATTTTTCTTTTTTCTCTCCCCTATCTGACTTCCTCAATTATTCATATTGATTCCAAATTTAATAAGATTATTCAAAATGCCATCTTCAATAAATTTTTCATTCCAAACTCCTTGGATTCGTTTACCAATTCAAAAAATCTAAGGACCGCATTCTTAATTTTTTAAAATTCTATTAGAAGTGGTATTCATACTAATAAATTTAAGGTTGACTAAGAACCATTATACCATACAACATAACCACTTTTAAGTAAATAAATGAAAAGAAAATCCAATTCAAATAGATTTCTAGGTTACATAACAGTTAATAGTCACGGATCTCTCCCTGTATCGATTTCCATTTCCCTATGGTATTAATATATTTAATGTGTGTTATAATTTATAACCATATATTGAAATATTCATACATAGAATATTGATTCCTGATGTTGGGAATCATTATGAAACTCCCCATTATATTTATATCGGTTTTTTCATTTTTAATTATATACCACACTCCCATTGTAGGATTTAAGTTAAATAATACATGGATGTTTGGTTTTTTACCCTAATATGTGACTCTCATGTCAATCATACAAATGATATAGAAACCAGTGTTTAACATATGTGATAGTGAATATAGAAAATTATTCAATGTTATGTATCATTTTTAGTTTTTAAATCATTATTTATTGGAGAATATTTATCACATATAAGGAAAAAATAAATTTTATTTCAATTACAGATGAACCTCGGATTCTCATGTATGATACCCATATGTTTCAACATTTAATATTATATTATTATTATGGATTTAATTATTCTCTCATAAAATTTCCTCATTTAAAATAACATGGTTCTTTATCACCCCAACTATATAAAAATTCATTTTATATCAAAACCCATTATCTATATGGAATTTTAGATTTTTGCCTTTTGGACATTTTTACTTAGTATTTTTCATTTCAATGTAATTTCATCACACTATTTCAAATTGTTTAGATTTATTTTTCATCATAATAGTGTGAATGTTATTATCCAACATATTCTATATAATAAAAAAACTGTAATTTCTTTATTAGAAATAAAATAAAAATTTGAAAAACAAATTAAAAATAATGAAATGAAAATTGATATCTTGGGTAAATTTCATCAAGAGGATAAATAATATGACAATATATTTCTTTAAATTCAAAAATTGATGACATGCATCATTGGCTACAACTTTTTTATGGTGATAAATCTATTCATCAAGGATTTATTTATTTTTACTATCATCTCCAATTTTCTTGATGGCATGCATCATAGGATAATTTCACATCAAATTCATCCACTTTTCTCATGCATTCATTAAATTCAAAATTTCATTATGCATTAAATATAGGTATTTTAAAATAAATGTAAAACATTTAGAAATAATGATTTTGTTAATATAATATGTAATAGAAAATATTTAAAATAAATATTAATTTATATCCTGTAATTGATTTATATTAGGAATATTCTTTAACTTATAAAACCTCTGGTTAACATAATGTTTTATTAGAAGGAAGTGTATCTTTAAAAAAATTCATTTAAAATTCTCCCCTATTGTAGGGTATTATATTAACAATCATCATCAAAATAAAATAACCAAGATATAAGATGTACAGTATAAAAATAAATAGTAGAGAAAACATTAAATAAAATAACTCATGAGTTTTATATTCTATCGTATATATTCTACTCGGTGATATTGTTCTATGTGATCATCCCAAGGAATAAAAACTATAGGGTTACCTAGTAGTTTATTCTCTTAGAACATCAAATCAACACCAGTATATAAAATTTTATATGTATTTGTTATTCCCCATAATATATGTATACTAAAAACTTTCTCATATTCACTTGAATCACAATATTAACGTATTATTACGACTCCATCAATAATTTAATTTCACATTATAAGACACTAAAATATAATTCCTTAAATAATCCATCACCACTTTTAGTAGGATATTTCAATTATTATGAATATTGATACTAGTAGTAGTATACATAGACATCATATTATCTGTAATTTTATACGATTTGTGGGGAACACACATTATAATGCTTCATCATATGTCAATTATTTCTGAATCTATTGGAATGTATTTTAGTAAATTTATTTTTAATTTTCACAACCATAGATTTTAACTCAAACCTTGAAAAAGATTTCCTCTAGATTCTTACACAAATTATACATTTGGAATTGTGGGATTGTTCTCAATGAAATAAAATAATAATAATTATTATATAATAATTTAAAGAAGACAGAATATAAAGTATTTAAAAAATGAAAATGAATAATAAATGAACTGGAATTATTGTAAAAAAGTGACAAAAAAATGTTTTATAATCATATATAAGTGTGTCTGTTAAATAATATTTAGTAATACATTAAAATTGTCATATATGTATATTGAGGGTTAACTCTCATAGAATCAAATATACAATAACTCAGTTATATTAGTTCATAATTTATTTTTATATTTGAAATTTTTAATTAAATCAACAAAATTTGGATATAATTTGGTTGATGTATGAAATAACATAGAATAAATACAATATATTAACAAGTGTAAGTTACCAAGATTAATAATAAAAATTAAATCCACTATTTTTGTTTATTTATTATCCCTCAAAATGTTTATTCTTACATTATTTTCAAATATTTGCAAAACATAATATCATTACATGTTATTAGATCTCACTAATCTTTTTCATTAACGATTATTCACTAAGAGAAGGAAAAAAGTGTGTCTTAAAAGTATAATAATGTAAAATTTTAATTTAATATATTAATAAGATGCATTGAATATTTCTATAAAAAACAGAATCAAATTAAAATGATAATTAGAACTCAATATATCAAGGAACAATTATTCTTCTTAGGAGTAACCCACTTTATTAAAAAATAATTAAATGTAACTAAGTGTGTATTATGGGAAGAATAAAAATAGTACATGAATGGGAAAGAATAGAATAAACTATAAATAAGGAAAACAATACAATGTTTTATAATTGTCTTATATTTATAGTGTACACCCTTTATATAGGTATCGTAGTCCTGCTAATTTTATAAAAGGAATTATAAAATTATTTATATATTATCTTTTCTTATATCATAAGAAAAACTTATTCTTCTATCCTATTATTAAAGCATAAACCTCTATTTGGGGGGCTTACCTCATCCTTATAAATCTTCATCAACAAATATAGTCTATTATTAATATTACATTATCATGATTTATTAGTGATAATATCTTTACATATATAATTATAATGAAAAACTATTTATATTTAAATTTTCATTACACTTGGTATATCTACCCAATGAACCACTTGGAGTACTCTATAATTGATAAATTAACCCCCATGGAATTTCCACCCAATAATGAATCATCTAGATATAAAATATTAAGTCAAGAGACCATTCTTAGTTATGTATGAGTTTTGAATTATCATTTAGACCCCCTACCATATCGTACAATAATTCATTCATAGCTGACTCTTTAATTTTATCCCCCACTCAATATAGAATTATATAAATACATATGAATATGACATTGAACCAAAGCTCTAGCTATATAAAATCAAATCCATTTTTATTATAATGTATAAAATAAATTTTCATTAATGGACTATAGAATGGATATGTGTGATAAAATATTGCCCATGTCATGTAATATTTATTCCTTTTTTATGTAATTGTGTGATTCGAATTGTGTAAATATTAGGTTTATTATATTTGTATTTGTAACGTCTCGGATCCTGTTTCACTCAACGGGTTCCCCGAACCCGGTTGGTCACATGACCTCAACCACATTTCCCCAAACGTCAGAGGCTTCCAATTAGTAGCGAGGGCCTAGGTCTGATAGGGAGGAAATTATGCCCTCATTTGTCAAGTGTAGTGTAGTGGAAATAGATATAATCATACAAAAGTGGAAGCAGTAAACAATACCTAACTGAAATGGATGACAGTACTGAAGTAAAATATAAAAACAGTCATATATATAATGATGGATTATGTCTCTACATAAAGGAAAGCATCCAAAATAAGATAAACTACAATCTAGAATAATCCAATACAAATTACAAGTACAGCAAAGGAAAACAAAACAGTGCAGCAGGAACTCAGCCGCATCGCAAGCTAAAGCTCGGTCCCATTATCTCCCACTCCTCTGCAACAATCAAGTACCTGTATAGGGCCTCTTTCCTTTTTTTGAGAAAATTGGTGACATGAATTGGTTTCCCAATTCATGTCACCTACGGAATTTATTAAAATCAAAAAAGAACAGTACAACCACGAGGTGTAAATGACTTACACCAGCAGGAATTCATTGGGTTACATAAAATACTCAATTCAAAACAAATAAACCAGTTCATAATGGTGGCCCATAGAAGTCTCCATTCAAATGTAGCAAAGTTGTTACTTTGAAAATGCAGATCATCCAAAAAAATTCAACAAACTGTCCAATTGAAGAAAACAGGTCAGTTCGAACCTGTCTCCCCTGCAGTCAGCATCATCACCATGCGGAGCAGATGGAAAGATGAGAAAGAAACCATCTTTCGGTCAAAGTATCCCTACTATAGCCATCCAATAGACAAAAGGAAATCTAAAAAAATCAAGAAATCTGAATCTTAAGTCCATCCTTTTAAGCATAATAGAAATCTTCTAAATCAACCAGTCTTCAGGCAAGAACTAGCTGTAGGTTCAGAAAAACCGGACCAAGTGGTGAGAAATCAGTAGAGAGAACCTCACTTATCAATCATTCAACCTCAGTCAAAGAAACAGCAGAAGCAGGTCAGGATCGAGTGAATCATATCCTCTAATCCCAGACATCAGCAACACCATAGTAGTAGGCAACCAGCAGACCGAGTCTAGAATGTCTCAAGCAAAGTCATCTCAAAAAACAGAACCCAACATAGTAAGGATTTCCACACCAAAAGATCCATTAGAGAAGAAAACAAATAAATAAAACTGAAGTTGTATCAACTATTCCTACTGGCCATGGGTACGTCCAAGCCTACAGAACTTTATCTCTCAACAATCCAACAGAAACAACAGCAGAATTTTCTAGCAACCTCAAACAAAGAAAACAAGTAACATAAAAGATCATTCCCAGGGAATATCTCTAAAATTGAAGTCAAGATTTTTCTTGTATTCTTCCAACATTCTCATGAACATTTGTTTTCTAATTTCAAGATATTTATCCACAGAAATTTCATTATTAAAATATTTCATATGTGAAATTCTATCTTGCTCATCCATCCAGCCTTCAACTTCTTCACCCACAGGCTCTTAAATCATGTAAGCTTCTCAGAAAATATGGTACTTGTTTCTTTCGTCATCTTCCTCCTCACTATTCATGACCACATTCGAATGGTCCTCTGCAGTTTGGATTATTGTAGGTTGGATCTTCCTAGAGGCATCAATAGACCTTTTAGTTATAGTTCTTTCAAGATTAGAGAAGTCCCTACGTTTCCTAGTTTTTTTTGGGTTTGGGTTAATGAACCCATCAGCATCCACCATCGGTTTTTTCCCTTTCCTAGAATGTGAATTAAAGTATGATTCCTCTATTTGACAAGATTGATCCTCGTCCTCCTGTCTAGAGAAAGAGAGGTCAGTATCATGTACATCCTTTGAGGCTTTAGGAGAGCCACCGGGATCATCCTGATCCCCCTCCTTAGTGGTGTCACTCTGAGCGCATTGAATATCATCAACAAGACCTTGGGAGATTTGATCTTGAGATCCATTCTCAACATTGGCAATGACTTGTGGCCGATCTTCAACAGACTTTTCAATAACTTCTCTTTGCCCATTTAGGGAGTCTTTAGTTCCATAGGGTCCAGCATGTGTCATCGCTTCCTTAATCTCTCTAGTGCAAGCTTCAAGGTCCACCTTCAACATGACCTTCTCAACCCAAGAAAAATTACGAGTAGGTGCACAAACGGTCTTACCACATTAACTGGATGAATGTCCAATTTTAAAACAATCCTTACAATAATCAGGCAATATTTCTTAGGCCACCTCTTGAAAGAAACCATGGTTGCCATTTTGAATCCAGATCTGTCTTGGAAGAGGTTTAGACGCATCGATCTCAGTACAAATCCTAGCAACCGAAGGTCTAGAGAGTTTTCTTTTTGCAAGGTCCAATTTCAACGGATAGCCAATGAGATTGGAAATCGGGAATAGGGAAATTTTCTTAAAGAGATGAATCGGAAAACCAAGAAAAGCAAGCCAAATAGGGACGATCGGTGATTCAATATCAGGATCAAAAGAAGGAGTCCATTTCAGAACTTTCATCATGCAACCACCAAAAACCCATGATCTCCTCGCCCATAATCGATAGTATTCACTTTCATATGTGAACCGTAGAACGAAGTTGGAGGAATTAATCAATCTAATGTGAAATCCAACAAACCCTATAACCCCTAGAGATTTTCTTAGAAATATTAATGAGGGTATGCGCATAATAAATTTGCCAACAAGCACGAAGCGCAAGTCTGAAGATATAAGATTTGCCGCATTGGATGAAAATGAAATTGCCAAATGACCTCTATGATGAAAAGTCTTCAGATCAACCCAAATTTCATCTTCAGCAACCCCACCCATGCCAGAAGGCGCATTAGTCCGTCGAGGTCGCCCATAAACCATGTCCACAAAGGATCGAGGGTCGTCCGTAGGGTTTCTCGAACGATCGCCAGGGGACGGAGACACCAGCGTCTGTGTGGGTAACATCCTCCTAATTCTAGTTCCTCATAGGGCCTCTTTCCTTTATCATCACCTATAGCAATATAATATTTTTGGGTCGAATACATGACCCAAACAGGTTGTGAGAAATAAATCTCAGTAGGCAACCACCAAAGTCCCGTGCCTAACTGTCAGTGAAAATTTTCAACAGCAGTGTGCAATAATAAAATTCATTAAACTAGGAAGTAATCAAAGGTAACTATCTCTACCTGTTACATTTCCACTTTATTAATCATTTATTTATTTCCAAGCTTGTTCTTTTTCTTGGCAGGTAAAAAATATTAAATCACCATAGTGAATACACAAAGTAAACATTTTCCACAGACATGCATATCCTTACCCGCATGTAATCAGAATCCAAACCTACAGGTGGCTTCCCACAGGCATAACAAATATTTCCCGCAGGCATACGAGGTGTCACCCACAAGCAAAGAAAATACTTCCCACAGGCATGAGAAAAGTTGCATGCAGACTAAATGAAACACAGCCCTCAGGATAAGCAAGTAATTGAGATGATCCCAAGTAAGAAATTTAAATACAATTCCTCTAAAGTCAATTCAGAGAAGTCAAAAAATCATGGTATACCCACAGGTATCCTGAACAAACAGCTAAATAAGGGAAACTCACCCATGGGGTGGCCCTGGATCCAAGAAATGATCCCAAACAGCAGTTTATATTTATCATTATATTATCTATGAAATTCTAGATATCTTATTTTCTAAGGCCTCAACCACACGACACCCCGAACATTGGCTCGTGGCACAATGGTACATAAAAATCACTCAAAAGATGGAAATAAACACCAGACCACCTACCTTGATCTCCACTGATCAATATACACGAACGACGCCTCCCGAAATGACCATGACCGGTGTAGATCTGGAATAAAAGATTTCACTTTCAAACATAAATAACTTCCCTTAGAAGAATAATAGTTAGGAAAGACTCACTGAGAGGGAATAACTCACCCGTGCGGTTCCAACGTGATCGATGGCGGAAGAATCGGTTTCCCAGTGTGCAGTCGGGAGCTCTTCCAAGATCCGGCCTCTCTCCCGAGCTCCAAACGACCATTTCGGCCTCCTCTGCCAAAATAGGAGGCTGTTTTCCATTTTAGGTGAAAAAAACAAACTACATGGCATGTACTCTCAAGTACACAGCGTGTACTTTTCATCATTTAATTTTTCCTCTGGTGGCTACTTTTCACCGCCACACTGTTCATCTGTCGACATGATTACACGATGTTTATTTCTGAATACACGGCGTGTATTATTGCTCAACTGGCAGCTACCCCCACTGCCTTACTGTTCTCCTACTGACTAATTACGTGGCATGTAAATACCCAATACACGGCGTGTAGTATGTTTTTAAACCCTTCATCACCAACAAGCCTACATGCCCTCTGTACTCATCCCACACGGGCAAAGTACATGGCATGTACCAACAAAATTTGGGATTTATCCCCATTTTCCTTATTTTCAGAAAAACCATAAAGAAAAAAGTAAAAGAAGAAACATGTACCTCAAGAATAAGAACTGGGTTCTTATAGGATTAATGTTGGATGTTGAAAATGGTTTTCCAATATTAGTGGTCTAATTTAGATAATATGATTTAAAAATGGATTTTACTCGAGGTAGGGACTCATTCATAGGTATGTGAAGTTGGATAGAAACTATAAAATATATCCTCATGGTTATACCAATAGAATACAAATTATTATAATTAATTTACAATATTAGACACAAATTTTTATAGGAAGGATTCTACGTGAATTGAAAATAGAAAAATGCTTTGTCATTCATATCATGGACCATATCTGAGGTAAGATTGGGTATAATTTGTTCTCCAATAAAATATATAGTAAATTTACTTTATATTTATGATATAATATAATATTAATGTAAGATATTTAATTTGGATCGATTGGATATTTACAAGTCAGTGTTGGTGGTGAATTACAAGTGCTACACATGGAAGATATGGAATTTCAGTAATACACGCCCTCATGGAAACTATAAGGGTTGGATGCTACAAGGTTATACACTTTATTCATAGATGAAACTAGGTTAGAAATTAGATTTTTTTTTTATATAATTGTGATATATAATACCAAGCTACTCAGATGAAACCATGTTAGTTCTATCCAAAGATTCATAATTGTAGATTTTACAGAATAGGAAGATGATTTTAGGGGTTTTCTAAGTGTAGTGATGAACATAACATAAATCATGGATCGTATATATAATTATAATGGAATCAATAGATTCATTTTAAACATGGTTTTATTGGATTTTCATTCCAGAATACTACAGTTTAAGAGAATCTCAACTTAGGAAATGATTGATTTACGTGTTATTGATACTACTTATTTCAATGTGAATATTATCGTAATACTGGAATAATTATTATTTGAGCTCCAACGAAACTGTATGGATGAAACTTGGTTCATTATACATTATAAATAAAAATAATACATTAATACATAAATTTTTTGAAAATAAAAATAAAAAATCATTTTTTTATTTTCAATAAAAATAATATTTTTTTCTAAACTATAAAAATAATTAATATTTAGAAATTATATAAAAATAATATATATTTTTTTAAATGTGAAAAATACATGGAATCTAATAAAAATGGGGTCATATTTTTTTAGGGAAAAAATACTCAATAATGTTTAATAATTGATATCATAAGGTTTATAGTGATATTTTTTGTCATCTTGGAAGATGAAACTTTTTAAAGGAGGTGAGAGGTTTTATCATGATGAGATTGATCCCATAGAGTGCCTTATACATATCTCTGATATTAGATATCCAATTTGATAAATATAGGGGTCATGGATTAAATTTATATGATACTTTCTGACAACCGTCCTTATTATATGGGGCTTGTAAATTATATACTAGAAAGAAATAATTATATTTATTTTCAAATCATGTTGGTATTCCAAGAATTCATCCTCTGTATAGATTCATATAGTCTAAATATATGTATGTGGGTATTCTACATGGTTTAACAACATATAGGGACAATGGAGATCCATATAGTTTAGGTTCATGTGTTAACAATCATTATGTCATGCGTTTTAATATCATGTAAAATGGAAAAAAATTATTCCATCTATGGTTATTAAACAAATACCATTGACTTATAGTTTAGAGTTATATAACCAATATATTTTTTATTCCTTTAATGGTCATAAAAAATGTGCCAATAAATTATTTTTCATTTTTATATAACTAGTACCATTGTCTTGGGACGTATTATTATGATACCAAAAATCAATGCCCTTCTATTTAATTTCATGGAATAAGTAAGAATTCTTTATAGTTTAAGTATATACAAAATTAAAATTTTCTATGACATTTGAGGTTGTGAAAAACTAAAAAATTTATATATTTAATTTTAATGAAATAAAGAATATTGGGATATTATTTTGCGACACAATATTATGATTTAAAATGTTAATAGCTACTTTGGAGGTCATGAGTATGGGAAAAATACATGAGATCTCTATCCTTACACAAAGAGGGTGGATAGTAGAGGTAGAATGGTTAAATTTATATTGAATAAACCATGTTATATTATGTGTATCTATCGATCCTTGGTTTAATAGTTTCACTTGGAATGAAAACATCATTAATGGAAATATTAAATATACAATAAGTTCTATAATGAAATGGGAATGACTCCGTGTAAGATGATGGGTTTTTATATATTATCAATCCAATGTTGTGGGGGATATTAATGAACATTTTGGATGTAAAATAATTACATATGGTTAATGTAGAATCTATATAAGCATATTAGTGATTTGAAAGGTTATAAATAAAACTTATAGAGGGGGAAGAAACCATCATAAATGGGGTTTTATAAGAACTAATTGATAATGAGATAAAAACATGTGCAACCCATCTCTATGAAATCATATATATATGTCCCCCATAGTGATGAACATTTTCAATTTCAACTATGGGTTCAATGTTTCTTGAAACATGACCACCTGTATGAATTTCATGTTTGGGAGCCCCTAAATTGAGGTAAAACATGAGAATAATTTTCAAATTAGTCCATAGATACAATAATAATTAGGGTACCAAAAACAAAACTATAAAAAGATGCATCCTTAAGAACAAGTCTCATGGTTTTGGCTATTATGGGAAGCTCACAAATAATTATGTTGTTTTTCAGTAATTTGATATTCTCCAATAAGAGTTGGATATCAATATAGAGTCGAACACACCAAAAAATCATAGAAGATGATAAATCTGTATAATTTAAAATAATTTATCCATATACCCATGAGTTTGAACATCGTGGCCATTAAGAATTAAATGTATTTATAGATTATATTTCATAATTACAGATTGGTTGTAAATGGGAACAAAATATTATAGTTTTTATGGGAATTCATATGGTGATTAATTATTCTTCAACATAAAATTTCATGTGAAAATTATCTTATTTATAACATTCTGACATAAAATAGTGAATTAATCCTTAGTTTTAGAAATAAAACCTCAAAAAATTTCAATAATTTTTCATTTGGGAATTTTGGTTCCTTTAGTGTAATCTTTGGTAACACAAGAATGTAAGGAGACTATAACCATTTTCATTACATATAAATTACATATGTTTTCTAAGTATTTATTGACCTTTATTACAAACAATAAACAAACATATGACATAATATATATATATATATCATGGTATCATTTATTGGGAATTTTTATTCTGATAGTGGGAATAAATCATGTTTTCAATTTGATATTAATTAATATTGAATTAAATGATGGAATTAACTTCATTTTATATTCCCATTAAGGATAAAAATGTTTTTTTTTAGAGGAAATGATGTCCTCAAATATAGGAATTTTTTATTTAATTTAATTTATTTAATAAAATGAATGTATGGGATGAAACATGGGTGTTAAAAATTTTCATTCATAAGTAATTTGAGGATATTAAATTTGCGATTCAAAATTAAATTATGTAAAAAATTGAATACAAATATGGAATTATAGTTTTGGGTGTTCTAAACAATTCTTGTTTTAAGTATGTGGAACAATTATACTATATTAAATAATATGTAATACATGTTGAAGAGTAATTATAGAAGGGATCCAATAATAAATAATTTTTTGAACCACTATATTAATCACCTGTAATTTGTTGTGGTTAAAATGTAATCATGATATTTTCATTTGAAATATTATCCTCTATAAGATTTATACTTGAGTTTATCAATATTTTTATATTATCATGCCATTAGAATTTTAGTATATAACATTTGGGTTCTTTTAGTCTTAGAGATATTAAATTAATTGAAAAATGAACATATTTTTGAAGTTATTTAAACAAAATATGTACAGTGTTTTTTTTGTCCCCAAACAACCCAACCCCTGGACAACTTTCTTAATTCTTCACACAAAATTATTTACTTTATAAAATCATGGAGGATGTTTGAAGGTATTTTAGGATGAGAAATAAATGTTTTAGTAAAATTTAATTCCATTTACTTCTCTCATTATTATTCCCTCATGATTTTTGGATGATTCCTTTTCATTTTCTCTGGGTGGGGAGTATGTGTTACACAAAATATTGAAAAAAAAAGTTGTGTAATTTTTATTTTTGATGGTGATGATTATTAATGATGATCTATATTATGTGATAATTATTTTTGAATTTATATGAGATATATAATTCTTTTGGTATTTTGTGCTTGTTTGAATGGCTCGAATGTCTTTTTTTATTTCTCAATAATCCAACATTAAAGGTTTGAAGGGGAACTATTACATGACCTGTAGTCCCAAGAAACAAGGACAATGCAAGACACAATACATTACCCTAAAGGCCCAAGACCTGACATGCTTGAAATAGTCCCTCCTCGGCATCTGCATCTTGAATGCTCCTAGTTCACCACCTCACACGACTGATCATCTACTATTTACCGAGGTAGAACTGCATGGTGCTTGGTCCCATTGGAAGTTATCATACCCTCTTATTCTTCCAATCCAGTTAGCTCTACTCTGGTGGTTTCAATTTTTCTTTGAATCCTCATCTAGGACTTCTCATGTGTGCTCTTCACTTATTTGGTCGTTTATGCCGCCTGAAATCCCTATGGCTTAAAGACCATTGGTGGCCCGAAGGCCCTATATCCTGAAGGTCATGATTTTCAAAGGCCTTTGGTGGCCCGAAATCCCTGAGACCCATAGGCCAAAATTGGCGGTTCAAAGGCCCAAATCGGATGAATAGTTTTGGTTGTTATAGTACTTAACATTTTTTACTACAGTAATGCTAAAGTTACCCAAAAATACACCCTCACCGGGATTTGATCCTGGGTATCTTGTTTGTTGAATTTAAATTTATTTATAAATTTAACAACAATAAAATTTTATTAAAATTACTATCTTTACCTTAGTTAATTATCCTTGATTTGTTATAGTTCATATTATTGATCCATTTATAAGGAATTGATCCACAAAAATATATTTAAGTTAGGTATCCTTACATGATCGATGTGTTTATGATAAGTGATGATACATTTACTTAGGTTTAGTTCTTATAGGTCATGAGATTTTTGGTAGTTATGAAACATTTAAAATTCAATTATAAATACTTAATAATGAAATATGTAGTTGATGATTGGAAAATAAATTTTTTAGAACATCTATTGGATTGTCTTGAGTGCAATGAATAAATTACTTGATTTTGATTTTAATGAATTATTTATAAATTTTAATATAATATTCTTCTAAATTATAAAATTATTTCATATAATTATGAAATCCCTTGATAGGGAACAAAGTTTTTAAAAGTGTTCAATAAAAGGAAGGGTTATTTGTATCGGCTATGATTATTTCTTTTATCATTCAATTTTCATCTCATGGTTAGGGGATTTTTTATCATATGATAGAAAATTATTTATGTTAGTAAAAGATATGGATGATTTAATTAAATATCTATGTAATAAATATAATTACTTAATAATAAAATCGATAATTTTTTAATTTTAAATAATTATCTATTTTTATAGTTGTATGGAATTATTAACTAATGATAATAAAATATGGGACATAATGTAATTTTAAATTATAACCAGTTATAGATAATATTTTAATTTCATATATATCGTTGAAGTATTAGAAGGATATATTGATGTTATTTTTTGGTAACTTATGAAAAAAAAAAGAGATAACAAGTTTTCTGATTGGAGATAATATAAATAAATTAGAAAAAGTTTACATTTCCATATCAATATTTTTTTACATTTATTATTCTTTAAAATCAATTATTTTTATGAAGTCAATAGTTTAATATGTAATATTTTTAAATAATTGGAATTTATTGACTATGTAAAATATGTGGGATTTACTATGATTTACTGTGGGGTAACCAAAAAATATTTGTATGTATGGTTAGATGTGATTTTATGATATGTGATGTGATATCAGGACCCGATATTTAAAAAAATTGATATCCATGTTTATAATGAAATGTGATTCCTCAATGGATGATGTCAAATATTTCCATGAGATTTAACATATTGAATAAAAACATACAAATGTTTGTTATAATTTTATTATAATTTAGATATTTAAATGATATTGTAAACCATGGAAAGATATAATAGTGTGCCTAAATTGTCACACACCATATTTTTAGGAAACATATTTTTCTATAACCCATATGATTAAAATATATTTTTTTATACTTGTTTAATGGAATTGAAATTGATAATTAAATAAGTCATAAAATATATTAATATAGAAAAACATCATTCGTACATATGTTGAATGTTATAATAAAAGCATAGAAAACTAATTTTCGTACACCATGGATTATTAGTCTCTATAAATAAAATACATACACTAAAAGTGAATAAATAATGAATAAAAATAGATAAAATAATAATAAAATATTCACATTCCTCTCCCACCGAAGATATAAAAATGAGGTGACAAAGATAATCACCCCCCATGTCCCCCCTCCAGTAGGCCCTAGGTTGGTGACTTCCACCGAGGGTATAAAAATCTCATGTATGGGAGGAATTATCTTCTATAATATAAATAGGTTTGGGAGATAATATGAATCAACTACAAGAAACTCCATGACATTATATAAAAGAATGCCAAAAACCATCCCACAATTCATGTATAATTAAAATGGATACATATGAAATTATCCAAGTAAAAACAAAAAAAATGAAAAGTGAAAGGAGAAACACAAAAACTATCAAAAGGTATAAGCTAGTGATTTCCAACATAGTCTATCATGTTCTCCTGGAAACCAAAAAAAAAATTTATATATACATTGGGCGAGCATACAAGTATACTCAGTTATAAGAACAAAGTTTCTCATGCACATGTTTTAAGTGTATACTAATTTACCCATGAGAAAGCATCTAAACTAAACACCACATATACGGGTCTACTAATAAATACCATCCTCACCATGGATTACTCACTAAAAATGCATCCAAGTGTAACAAAATAAAAATATTCCTATCATCAAACGATACCCTCGCCTCTTTCCCACTGATTAGCTGCTCTCACAACCCAACACAAAATGTCATGGTGCTCTCACCCCTTCTATAAAGCATCATAGCACATCACATCACATCCTACAACACACACCATGGTCATCACATCACATCACATATCATAACCATTATAGTAGGGTATCATGAACATGAAAGAATTCAACCTCATTCCCTCCACCTACCATATAGGACTCCCAAAATATTCCATCACATTACATATCACATGAAGACTAATAGATAATAACAAATCATCACATAACATCATGACAGAGAGACTTTTTAATTTTGGCCATCACAACCCAGGAATATCATCATTGCCTTGAACAAGAAGTGGGTAAGAGTGGATGGCCAGCTATCCATCCTCATTACTGTGATGTTGGAAAAAAGATGCCCAAAACATTTGGTTATTAGAGATAGATACTTGAACTGGATAGGGAATGTATAGAAATTTAAAAAAATTATATGGAATATAATATCATAACACCTTATCCCAACCTTTGGGTTTACAAAAAGAGTATAAACCAACTCACACTTTTCCCTCACTTTACTACCACCTCTAAAATCACCACACAACACCACAAGCTACGAATAACAATCCAATTTTCATATTTTCATTAGAATATAACCCAATTTTTATATTTCTATTACCAACCAATTTTAATTAAAACATCATGTTCATTACATAATTTCCATCCCATTTTCCATATTTAACATCTAACCATTTAAAAACTTAGCCTTTTATATTTTAATCTAATTCATTTTATTATATCTCTCCCATTATCCAAACCAGGTTAATTCCCTCACTACTTATGAAACAACTATAACACATCATATCACGAAAACATACAACCCAACTTACATATACAACATGAAGACCTCCACATTAATATCCTTACTGCACAACCACACTAAAACCATCATCACAGTCCCACTGCACACACATCACAACATAGCCATTGTTCAATAATTGCATCAGCACAACAAATCCAAAACACACATCCACTTCCACGAACACATTCCAAACCTGAAATTAAGTGTTTACCATATTAGGAATATAGGGATTCGTTAAATTACACTTCTTTAATTAAGGGTGTTATCACACAAGCCATATATTCTGGTGTAAGCAATTAATTCGTCGAGTAAAACTCGATAAACATTCATTTATAGATCTATCACAACAATAACACAACATGAACATCAATACTTATATAAAAACTAAAAAACTATATATATAAATGACCATGATTTCTAGTGAATCAAAAAACATAGATAGATCCAATATTAAAATAACAAAAGGCTCTAAAATCATGCGAACCATTCCCAATCCCATTAGATTCAATTAATTTGATTTATTATCTTCACTAATATATTGTATATTATTTTCCCAAAAGATATATTGAAAATGAAACCCTACCACATGTAATAATTGATGAGAAATGATGCACTACCCTATCAAGAAGAATGGTTTTTTGCACTAATTTTGTTTCACAAGAAACAAGGGGTGCACACACAGGAGGAAAACACCTAAATGAAACTCAAGACAACTAAAGCAATAAGGTTACACAACCCCAATGGAAGAATGATTGGGAACCTCCCATATAAATAGAAAGTAATAATTAAGGAAATAGCAAAAGTTATTCTCTTTATACCAAAGAGATCTAAATTTAGTGGGATATGGTATGTATTTAACTTACCAATAATATAATATCTTATCAAATCCAACAAAATCAATGGGTTATATCCATTAAAAGGATTCGGAATTTTTAGATTTAGAAGATAAAACTATAAACCATTAAAAAGCATTAAATTCAACTAATTGGGACTTTAAAACCATTTTTTATCAAAAAAAGACATCAAATGGTCAAAACTGTAAATTCAAGAAAAACTAGATTTATTGTAGATATAAAGAAAGTGGTCTACCACCATAAATCTATCACTAGAGATCTACCACCAGTGATCTATGACTAAATATCTACCACTAGAGATATACCATCAGATACCTATCACCAAATATCTTCTACCACATATCTACTTCCACAGATCGACCGCTAGCAATCCCCCGCTAGAGATCCGCTGCCATTGATTAGTTGTAAGAGATTTACCGATAGAGATTGAATTCCAAGGATCTACCACTATCGATCTACTACAGGAGATATTCAACTAGATATTGACCACCATATATCTACCTCAATAGTGCTCTACCATTGGGATCCATTGTCATCATATAAAACACCCATTTCCTTCTGAAATACATTAAAACTCCACACTTCCTCTACTAAACACCTCTAGACTCCTCTCCTACACCTCAATCACCATATTTTCCACAAAGTAATGGGCCGGAAGGTCTATTCCATTACATTAAATGCCTTTTGAACTATTATCACTCTTGATAATTTAAAACCAACCCGTAAGGAAAGAGACAAAAGGCTTGAATAACTATCCCTCAAGATAACCCACAAGAATCTGGTTATATTTAGAATAAAAATACACAATGTAAAATAATTGTAAATCTACTCAATAGTCTAAAACAGTATCATAGGGGAGATACCTCTAAAACATGGGTGAGACCATTAATAAATAATTTCATCAATGGAAGAAATCTGTCTCATATATCAACATGAGACCAAATAACTCATCCAAAAAAACAAGCCTAAAATATCTTGGAATTTTGAGCACACGACTATGACTCTGATTCCCATGTAAGGTCGCATAATCAAATCAATGGCCACATAGATAGCCAAATTAAAATATCGAGAAAAAAAATATCTATCAATTATGGAAAAAACATTATTCTCAACTCTATTCATGATTCAATGTTTAAGTTCCCAATGTCATGTTCAAAACCAAATTATGATTATTTTTATATTTATTAGAAAGATTATTCTTTTCAAAACCATATTTCATTTTAATCCTTCATTTTTTTGTACATTAAGAAAACATCAACAAATCACTATTCATTTTAAGTTACTATTTAAAAGAAAATGGTCACTTTCAAGGGATTTCATCACATACACCATTCTATTTCAAATTAGTTTTTTTAAGGAGTCCCAAATTTTACATAAGACATTCAACGTAAACAAAAAAATGCATAAGGTTATAATAATCAATTTTATCTATCTATAGAATTTACCATGTTTTATAACACAACATTATTTTCTAAGGGCATTCCAATGATAAAAAATTACATTGTTTTTCCCAACTAAAACAAGAACTTATATTGACATAGAGAGAGATACTAAAATGATGAAAACCAAAAGAACCCATTAACCACACCATTATATTATCCTATTTTTATAGCACTAACTCTTCCACAAAATTTTAAAAACTGTTGTAAAATAATGCTTCTTGATAGTTCAAAGGGTTTCCCTCTCATCGCATGTTTGAGGACATGACACATACCAAAAACATTAGATCAATCATAAGAAACCCAACCAATAGGATAACTATCAAATATTCACATTAATTAATAAAAATATTTCTTCGTGAGAGGCAAAAACATCTTTATTAATTTCATGATTTTCCAAACAACTCTTTATTTAATTTCCAACTTTAATTGATTATTATTTTTATGTATGGTGGGTTATTACATCAATATAAACGTATCACAATACAACACAAGTCATCCCACCATAACCACAAATATCAGCTTCCACACATCACCACCACTACACAACACAACCACTGGTCCAAACGCATTAACCAAAGAAAACATTCACCAATCATTTCACACAAAAATATCACCTTTCCACTTTATTATCCACAAGAAACCATTGTTTTAACATAACCACATTCTATATCTCATCCTATAGACTTAACCAATCAAAAATCACCAATATCATTACACATCAAATCCCCAATCACAAAAATTAAGTAATTTTATTTCTCATTTCAAGACATTATTGGTATTGGGTGGCACTGAATCTCCCGCACAGTTTTAATCACATCAATGTATGACACATATCGATTAAGGATATGGTTTCCCCATCTTCGTATACATGATGTTTTTAATAACACTACACACAAAAAAAGAAAATATGAACAACCACGTATATAGAAAACACATTCCATCATAAATAATTATTATGGGGATTACATTACTCCACCTCATTATTTATCATGGGTATTCTCATAGAAATTCAAATTTTATATGGGAATTTAGTACATTATAAATATATAAGTGATTTTCCTTTTAATTCATGGAAATCTTAAGTAAGAAGTAATATCAAGTGTCTCACCATCCACTATAATTACAGAACAAGTATGATTTCCAACAATAATTACTTTTAGCATGGCATATTAATAATTCAATGTAATGATAACAATGAAACAAAAAAAACTAAACTAAACATTTATAATTTTTTACAGGTTAAATGAAATAACTTTTATTTAAATATATATAAAATTTTTCCAAATTAAATATGAAAATGTACACATTTATTTCTCACATATAATGTTTAATATGCTTAATCAAGACATTCTAGGTTCATTTTTTCGAGAAAAAAACTTGAAACTACATTAGAAATTTTATACATTCTATGTTCTTATGATAAATTAAAATACCCCATTACATACACAATATTATTTAAAACACAATAGAAAAACATGCTTTCTAACTACAAAATTATAACTGCATATGTTTTATTACTTTTTTCATGCATTATAATGCTCAAGCTAAGCATTATTTAATCATTTCATTTCTCTAAAAAGAGTTTATATATTCAAATATGTGAAACATGATTTTACATCCATATTTAAATACAACATGTCAAACATGATACATGATGAAATCTTACATACCAAAAATTCAGTAGTTACCACACAAATGTTTTTAACTTTAGACATGAATCCCATAACATACTATTCATGACTTAAGATGTGATAAAAATTTATTTCAACAATAAAAAAATCATATTAGTAATGTAATGGATAGTTCCAATCATTTAAATAGTATTGAGGCTCAATAGGTTACCAAAAAATACGCTTAGCATTTTATTCCCTAAAATATAGAACTAATGTCTTGATAATTTTCAACCAAACACATTCATAAAAAATATGGTTATATTAATACTTCATAATTGAAATCATTCCAAAAATATGAAGAATGCTAATTTTTTCAAGAATTCCAAATTAGATGGATTTATCAATAAACAAGTTGGATATTTTTATGAAATTTCAGAATTTAAATGTCCAAGACTAATTTTTACAAAAAGTCCATAACACATGATCATGATAAATTATGAATGGAATGTAACATAGGAATATTAAATCACATGGGGACCAGAATACTATTAAGAATTTTTTTAAAAAATCATTTTATCTCTCCAATAATAAATATACATCAGGTAACAAGATATATATGGGTTTTCAAAAATAAAAAGTTGTTCACAAAAAAAACACTATGTAAACTTCACTAATAAATTTCAAACATTAGGAAAATCAAGATGGAATTTTATATAAATTAAAAATGAAAAAAAAAATTCATTATGAATAATGCTATAAAATGAAAGGAAAAAACACATTAATTCCACAAAAGGGTTTCAAAAGAAATTATCAAGATGGTTAATCACCATTTTACTCTTTCTATTTGAGAAATATAATTAGTTCAACAAAAAATAATAGTTTATTAACCAAAAATCATCATAATAGTCATAGAAGCACATATAAAATTCCATTATTTATTTATTTAATTACTTTTTACTTTTTTAAACTTTACGAGAACGAAAAAAACAATTCAAATATGAATACAATTCATCATGAAGCATGTACCTATCTTGGGTGTATATCCTACAAATAGGTCCACCTCACTTGGTCATTCAATAATTTCAAATTCCGTGCACTCGATCAAGGGGAGCCTAAAATACCTTATCCTAGTTGACCTCCCTAGCCTATGCCACATTCCATGGTCAATTAACATTATTTACCTACCAACCCATGCAATCCTAATTATTCCTAAATCCAAAATCCATCCTATATCTCAACCATCATCCTATAATATCACTCTTTCTCAAACCACTCCCTCCAAAGATACTTCAATGAGGGGACATAGATAATGACCCCTGATGCCTCTAATATGCCCTAGGTTGGAAACTCACACATAATGTATAAAAATATCACATACGGGAGGTGTTACCATAGATAATATTAATAGGATCAGGAAATAAGATAAATCAACTACAATAAACTCCCGAAATAATATAAAATAAATCCAAAAAATCTATACCATAATGAATTTATAAATTAATATGATACTGATATAAGTATCTAAAGTAAAAACCAAAAATAAAATAAAATGAAGTGACATATAAACTATCCAAAGGTCTAAGCTAGTAATGTCTAGCATGGTCCATGATGTCCTCCTGGAAATATGAAAACTTTTTTATATATATTGGGTGAGAATACATGTATACTATGTTGGAAAACCAAAGTCTCTCATGCACAAGTGAAAATAGAATGATAATGAACCCATGATGAAATAGTAGAAACCAACAGAACCTATATATATACAAACCAAACCCATCTTTATCATGTTCCACTCGCCAAATAAAACATCCCTGTGTTATAAAAAAAATTAAGAATATTGATAAGTGGTACCATTCTCCTCTTTTACACTAATTATCTTCTCTCACACCCAAACTGGAAACATCCTAGAACTCCCACCCATTATATATAACATCACTACACATCACATCACATCATGCCCTCAAGCACCTTGTCCATCATATAACATCACATCTCACCCAAAGACACTTGGTCCATTTTATCACATCACATATCATAACTAGTTTAGTGTGGTATAATGAAAAAGAAATAAATATACCATATTCCCTCCTCCTAACATGAAAGCTCCCCAACATAATCCATATCATCACATCATGGTCAAATACTCTTGGGCCATCACGTCTCAACAAAAAAACTCTTAAATTTTTCACATCACAACTTTTGCATGTCATCATCGCCTGGAAGAGGGAGTGGGTAAGAGTGGTCGGCGAGCCATTCATCCTCATCATAGGGATATTGGAAAAAACACCATCTAAACATTTGGTTATCATAACTAAGTACTTGAAATTGGTAGGGTTCATAAAAAAATCACAATAATATACATGTAATATGATATAATAACACATTATCCTAACCTATCGGTTTACAATAAGAGTGTCAACCAACTGATGACCATCCCTTACTTTTTTATTGACCCAAAAAGCACCACAGAACACCACAAGCTATAAAGAATAAGCCTCATTTAAAATTTTCATTAAAAGAAAACAAAATTTTTATATTCCCTTTAACAATCCATTTAAATTAAAAAAGAAATTTCATTACACAATTTCTATCCCATTAATTCATAATTAACATCCCACCATTTAATCACAAGGAATTTTATAGTTTATTACAATTTGTTTTATTATTTTAATCCCATTATCTGAACCATGTTAATTCAAATACTACATGGGAAACTAGAGTAACATAAAATATCACATAAAAATAGATCGCGGCTTCTATATACCAACTATTTGACCACCCATTCCCTACCCCACTTTACAACTACACCATAACAACCATTGTAGCCCCATTGCAGACACATCACAAAATAGCCACTTTCTAAGAATCACAACTACAAAACCAAACCAAAACACACTTATGATTCCACGAGAACATTACATACCACATAAATAGAAATTTATAGATTAATCATTGGATATTTCATTCAATTTCACTTGTTTATTTATGTTTTTTATCATACAATCCATAAAACCTAGTGCAACAAATTCATTAGTTGAGTATAAGTGGTTAACCATTTTTTTACGGTGGTGCAACAACAATCACAACACATGGGTATCACAACATGCATAAAACTATGAAAACAAGTGCTACCAATGGACATTATCTTCCTTGATACAACAAACATATATTGATCCAATGACTAAATATAGAAAAAAAATTAAATCATGGGAAACATTCTCTCTCCCCTTCGATTCAATTAAAACAATTTATTTATTCATTTAGTTAGTTTATACTATCTTCCCAAAAGATAATAGTATCTTGAAAACATCTCCCCTATTACAACTATTAGAAAACTAAGGAATACCCTACCTAGAAAAAATGTACTTTAACCAATTTTTTACAATAAAAACATGGGGTGTATGCATGGGTGGAAACCACCTACATGAAACTTGAATCAACTATAATAACAAGGTTCCAAACCTACAAGGGACGAAGTATTGAGAACCTCCCATATCAAGGTAAAGTATCCCTAAAGGAACAAATGAAAGGTCTTCTCTTTAGGCCAAATATATCTGAAACTAATGGGATTTTATATGTATTTAACTGAACATTAAAGACATATATTATCAAATACAATCAAATCCATTGGGTATATCCATTAAAAGACTTCATACTTTATAAAAATAGAACATATAATTATCCACCCTTAAAATATATTTAAATTCCATTAATTAATGATTTTAACCCATTTTTAATCAAAAAGGACATCAAAAAGGAAAAACTAAAAATTGCTGAAACACTAGATTTACTATAGATCTACCACCAAATATCTTCTGATAGAGATATAATTCCTGATATCTATTTCCTGAGGTTTATTACTAGAGATCCACTATAAGATATCCACCACTAATGATCTACTATCATATATTTATCACTAGAGATCTACCACCAAAGATCTACCACTAGAGATATACAATAAGAGATTTACTGTTATAGATTAATCGACAAAGTGATAAAATATTGGGGTCTACTATCATTCTATAAAATTACCCGTTTCCCTACCAAACTCCTCAAAACTCCCCCCTTCCTCCACCAAAAACCTATTTCATTTTCCCATACACGTCAATCACCATAATTCCTTCAAAGTAATAGTATGTAAGGTCCATCCCATTACCAAAAACATCCCCAATAGATAATCAGTTATATTATATTCAACCTCAAGGATCACCAGTAGCCCAAGGAAACTTAAAATGGGGATGATCCCAAATAAATGAGAAACAATTGTGAAAACCCTATAATATTAAATAAGAACTGTGACTTTCGAAGTGGGAGTTGAACGAACAAATGGTTTAGTTACTCTATATATATATATATTAATAAAATATGGTTGTTGGAAATATAGTATTTATAAATATATCCATATCAAATATGTTAATTGGTCATATATCCAATATGTATACTGATTTTATTCTTTTCTAAGTAGTAAATTAAATATAATATAACTCAAAATGAAATAAAAATATGATATAAAAATATAATCAATATATATATACTAAGGGGTTATGTATAAATATTAATAATATTATAAACATTTGATATGATATATAAATATATATACATATATTAAATCAAAATAAATATTTTAATATCAATGGAATACATCAATTAAATTTTGTAATATGAATGAATAATTTTAACGGTATTTACTTATGGGTATTTAGTATAAATGTAATATTACTTTTTAAAGATTCATTTTTCTAATTTTTGTGTATTTAATCCTAATATAATAAATAATAAACTTTTTTAATATAATTATATATGAAATAAAATATTAACATCTGTAATGTTAACAATTGATATCAAATAATATTACAAGTACATAATGCTTCAAAACTCCATTTTTTCAATAAAAGTAATTTTCATTATATTATGTATTTTTTTAATATAAATTTATGAAATATAAGATTTAAATTATCTAAAGATGAAATTAATTTTTTGTGTTCTATATATTAAATTTTACATATTATGAATTTTTTATTTTTATCTGAAAACAATTATTCTTAGTTAAAAAATATCGTCTTTGAAAAAAAATTCATTTGATATTTGTATTATTTAAGAGTAACTTAGGAGTTTGAAACTCTATTATATAATAACATATTATTATAATTAAAATCATTTTTCATTATAATATATTCTTTAATCTGGGGAAACCAATGTCCAATATTTTCATAACTAATGTAAAATATCACTATATTTAGAAGAATATTTTTCGATCTTTTGTTTAAATAAATCATTTTTTAAGGAAAAAATTTGTTCTAAATTACTATGAAATCCTCATATGATATAATTGTTTTATAGTAAATTAATTTATTCCGTTTAAATCAGTGTCCATGATAATTATACATTTTTTATTAATTTTACAGGTAAAAACAAGTGTTGTCTATAAACCATTTTTACACAATTATGTGAATTTATTTTAAAAATAAAATTTTGCACCTATAGAAATTTTATATTGTAAAATGGTTTATAATTTAGAGATCATAATAATCAAATTGGGTAATATATTCAATTTTTATTCATTAATATTATTTAATAATATTAAAAAAATAGTTACTGATGTAAAAAGGTAATAATGGTAAAATCTGTTTGTCTATAGGGGAAGAAATAACATCTTAAAAATGTGTTTAAAAATGGATTTTTGAGGTGAGGATAGAAAAAAATGACCCCCTTTTCTAATTTTTCACTTTTTTAATCCCTCGACCAATTAATACTGAAATAATATTATTTAAATTAATTAGTTATTTCCAAAACTACACTTATTATCTCTTAAAAATTGGGGATGAATTTCCCCAATTATGTTACAGTATTTAATTCTAATTAATCATCTAAAATAGAAAAAAATTCTCCACCAAAACCTCATTCCCACTTCCTTAAGATTATCGTAACCATTATCTAGAATAAGTCATTCATTTCTATGGATAATTCTAAGAGAAAATTCATGTCTAGATCTGAGTATCAACTTTTCTTAGTATTTCCATGTTAATTTTCATTATCATATTATTATCTAACCATAATAAAATAATTAAATAATTATCATTTTTATAACAAAATATCATCATATTAATTCAAAAAAAATTATTGATTCCACTATATCACCTATAAAAAATAATTTATCATCAACTGTGTGTACATTCAAACTAGCATCTCCATGAAATGATGTTTGGTTTTCACCACCTTTTATCATGGATAGTAAAAATTGTGTTTTTTAAGAAATAAAATGGTTTTAATATATCAATTGTAATTATTAAATTGTAATTTTCATATAACATCATTCTATTTATTCATTTGTAAATTCGATTATTGATCATGAATAATTGTTGATTACCGCCTCCAAGAACAACAAACGTGTTTTTTCATCACCACTGATCATTTATGGTTCTTAAAATACATTTAATTGGGCTATATAATATTTATGACATGTTTAATCTTCCATAAATGGTATATTATCATTATATAAATTAATTTCTTACGAATTAAATAATTAAAACACATTCATTTTTCAGTCGGTTTAACACCCAACTTGAACAATGTCATAATGTGTATATCATGAATGTTTGAGGAATATAATTTACTGGTTATATAATATGATAATTATTTTTTTATTAAAATTAATTTATGTTTGTATTTTTTTTATTTTAAGAAATTATTAATATTACACAATTTTGTCATTGTACATGTCGAAACAAGTTCACCGCATTCTCAATTTTCAAAATCCATGATCATGTTTTTCACCTAGTGAAAATGATATGTAAGAAATAATTGAAATAGTTTATTTTTATATATTGGATAATATTGTGGTGATTAATTTTAAACCACTTATTAGTAATTGATCTTCTCTCTATGATGTTTGTATGAAACAAATAATCAAACATTCTAACACCCGATACAAGAAATGTTTTTATAACAACGTAATATATTTGTTATAGATTATTCAGAAATAAGTAAACAATGGTACCATATTTATAATTATTTTATTATATAACTTATAATTATATTTATTTTCATTATACTAGATGTTATAACATGTTAAATAAGGGCAGTATAGATAGTAAGGATTTTGGAATCTCAATTTTCCTTTATTGAGATCTGAATTGTATTCAACACATATTTCCTATTTCTGGTGTATATATTATTCATGAAAATATTTTAATAATACTTTTTATGTGTATAATGGATTTAAAACTCCAATTCATGTTGTACTTTTCATAGGAATTCTATTTGAAATTTAATGTTTTAAATGTTTTTATAACTTACTAACATTCCATTTGGATATACTTTTCTATATTAAACCTTCTCTTAAGAAGTTGGTTATAAGAATATCTATGATGATATTACGTTATATTCCCTGTTTATTTTCTGGGTAATTATTTTTTATATCCATGTATTCTTCTTTGATGATTTAAATTATAATGTGTGATATTGAAAAGAATAATTATTGTATTTTCTAATAACCCTTTCATTCAAATGTACATATGTTCCCTTCCCACCAATGTTTTTCCTATTATTTTGAATGTTATTATTTTTTATCTATTGTAATCCTCATATTTTCATTAATAACATATTAAAAGAAAGTTTTATTATTTATTCGAGTAATTTGGCTTTCAATAAATAATATTTCCTGAAATAAATCGTTATAAATTTCAATATATATAATCTAATCTAACATACATTTTCATATACAAGAAAATTATTCTTTAATTATTAGTTACAAAAAAATTAATAGTTTAAATTAGTCATTTGAAATTTATGAAAAATATTTTTGAAATGATTTAAAACCTTATTTTACAAACAATTTACAAGGGTTTAAACAAAATCATTTTTTAATGTTTTTCTTCAAATTTATTTTGTGTCACTAAAATATTTAAAAAACAGCAGAGTGTTGTTTCATGATTCACATTATATATTCTCTTATAATGTATTTAATATAGTTAAACTAATTTTTATGTCATTTGGATTTATTTTTTAACATGTTTTATGATAGAATATTAAATAATCCGGTCAAACATATTTTTCATTCTATAGGTTATTTTTTGAAGTGATAACTTTTTCTTAGGTAGAAAAACAATATGTGTATTATGAGATCATTGGGATATATATCTACCTTCAATGTAATGATTATAAACCTATATCTTCTTAAATATGATATGTAATGTTAATAGTTTAGCGATTATCTTAGGTCATAAAGGCTGTGTGTGGTGGCTATTAACTCTACTCACACTCATATATGAAAAAATGTTGGAAGGTATCCAGGTTCATGATGATAATAAATTCTACAGTGACCCAAGACTTTTACATGTATTATTAAAATATTTTTAACATAAATAAAAAATTCATACAATCCAAGGAATATGAGGCCAAGATTCATTAGGAGACTAGGTACATGAAACAACAAAATGACACTAAAATAAAACTTTTTTATTTTAATCTCTATAATGAGCTCCTAATTACCCTTGACCTCCTAAAATGGTATTGGATAACCTGGGGTATACAAAAACCAAATGGTTAACTTACAAATCCTAGTTGGAAAATAATAATAATAATAAAGACAACATATGAGTCAAAAGGTTTAACATGATATAATGAAATACAAGGCTCAAAAATAAGAGTATTGAATAATAACATAAAGAAAATGGAATAATATGATCATATAAACATAGGAATTTGGAAAAACATAAAACATGGAATAATCATATGTCATGGATAACTTCCAAGACAACATCACATGGTAGAAAAAGTCCCATCATGGATTATGTTTCCTCCCTAATCCCATACATATCATCTCATGATACATAAACATTGCCCCATGCACTGGAGAAATATATTGACACCCCAATCATAACATGTACATACATATATGTAATGGCCCATATCTATGTGAAAAAACACCTTTGTATGTGTCCGAGGTTTGTAGTACTCAAAAGAGGCTTAGGGGTGGCCCATAGGGGTTCGATTATAAAAGGATATAAGAATGAAGAATTCACATTGTGTAAAGTGATACAAAGTGAAAGGGTGGTTCAATGATTAAAAATGGTTGTTTCTTGATGTGTAAATATTTAGTGTTAAATAATAAAATATAATGTTTTTTTCAGCATAAAATTAACCCTAGTGATTACATGACATGGAAGGGGACTACGCACCATGTAAATCCCATGTGTAGGGTATCTTTAAAGGTTAAAGACACTCGGGTGTCTTACAAACCTTGTGACCTACAACCCTCCCCCCCCCCTCTTATTCCAAGTGACCAATGGCACCCTTCCTTGGAATTCTGAGATCCCTTTTATGGGAATTAATCCATGGAATATTATATTCAATCTATAATAACATTTTTTTATCCAAGTTGAGTTTTACCTCTATTTTTTATGGTTTATTATTTTTTTTTTCATGTTTTACTTTTTATATTCTATAAAATCAATGGAAAATAATATCTAATGGTACTGATGAGGTTTTTATTGTTTTTTATTGGTGTGGTTGTGTCATGTAATCCTCATATATATGGATTTCGTATGGTATGGGTGATCAAACATCTATAATGTGGTATGTTCTCATGCCGAGAATGTTGATCGATTTTGAGGTGGTCTTTTTCTACTTTATTTATATACAAAAAATATTAAATTTATAATTCTTTATCTCTTTTTATATAAATCTAATTAACCTAATTATATTTAATTATATTAAAGAGAATAGTATTTATCTCCTATTAACGGTGTTGATTCTTTATACTGTGATAGCAGTTTGTCTATTATTTTTCTAAAAATTTTGATATTTATTCTTTAATATTTTTCAACATTTTTTTATTCTTGAAGTATCATATTGAAATTGTTAAAGAACATAAATCCAAAAATATTTGAAAATTAATTGGCTTAATAAATTAAATTATTTTAATTATTTTAATCTTATGGTTAGTATAATTTAATGATAATCAAATTGAGGTAACGATAATTTTTAATTGAATTTATCTTATATATGATTAGTGAAATTTATAGATAAGGTGAAACATGTTTATGTTTTATGATTATAATTGAAAAATTATTTTATTTAAAATGGTACTTTTCTAGGAAGTTAAAACACAAAATAAATTATAAGATAATGTTTTTACCTTTTATATCTTATTATATATTGATGATTTAGGTTTCTATTAGTTGGAACATGTAATGAAATAATTAGTAAATTCAATGAGTAATAATTGGTTATGTGATATAGATATTGTATGGGTCTTGAGTTTCAAATTTACTTGAGAAGGGTATGTTCCTTATTTCTAAGCTGAGAGAGCTTGTATTCAGGAGAAGGCTTAATGCCTTGTTTTGAGGGCCTAGTTTCCTTGTAGATTTCTTGTTTGTTCCTTTTTTTTATTTGGATACAAACCTTGTGATATGATCCAGATATACTTAATCCTAGGATAGCTAATATGGGGTAGGTTAGCCCTCTATGTGATTTGATCCTTGTATGGTTGAGCCTAGGATTCTTAATATATGGGTAGGGATTCCCATATGATCTGACAAAAGATGACGCTTGTTATGGAGAGATGCATCAGTATACCCATGTAGGTGTTTGTGATGTCACCAGAGATGTTTTAATGGGATGCAGTTATTCCTACCCATCTTTGTGACATTTATATATGGTTTTCTTACTTATTAAACTATTTAATGGTCTATGACCAAGTTTTTTATTTTATCTACATTCCATTCCCCACTGCATGAGGAATCTAGATGATCTTGGTTTCATTTTTCCTCCTGTTTGTAGATTAGGATGCTTTTTATAAAGTACATGGTTATAGAATGATTCTTAACCCATGGGGTTGGTTGGTGATGGAATGACAATTATTAAAATATTTAATCTTGAAAAACCATGGACTTGGTATGTATTATTCTTGCAGTGAATGTACATTACATTAATTATAAATGTAATGTAATGTAATGAAATGGAATGTAATGTGGAATAATTTTAATTTCTAGTTAATGGATAATGAAATAATTAACATCAATAATTAATATAAAGTAAATAATTAATCTAATTAAGATCATTAATATGATTTTGTTCTAATAGTATATACGGTCTTAGTAGAGGTAGCTGGGAGTTCGGGAAATGTTAGCTCCAGTAGAGTCTAAGAATATGTTATACACATACTGTGGTGGTGATGTATATTATATCATGTATATTATGGGATTTCATATGCTACCTAACCCATTTTGGTTAGGGTTACTAGAATATAGTGGAATCTGAGAGGGTGTTTTCTCCAACATCCTGGTGGGAGGATATATGGATAACTACCCCCTCTGGCCCTGCTCTCTTCTCTTGTAAGTTACTGAAGTGCACTGTGTTGCATTTGTTGTCAATGAGACATGAAGTTGTCTTGGAATGAATGGAAGTCAAGGAATGTCACGATGTGAATGACAAAGGTTGTGATGGTGTTGGTGATGAATGGAGAATGGCCATGGTACTAAGATGCGTGTCACTTAGGAGATTCACTAAGTGGCATAGGAGATGTGGTTGAAACATTCTCTAGTAACATCTGACGATTGTTGAGTTGTTCTTAAAGTTCCAAGAACTTGTATCAACTGGATACAATGTCACAACATGATTAGAAGACCATGCATTGTATTGACAATGCATGAGGAGAAGCAAGAGATCCATCCACAACTTCTAAGTGGATGAAGTGGTGTTTATGAAGTCCATGCACTATCACTTAGTGCATGTGAATCAGAAGAAGATCCAATTGATCTCTGATTTGATCAACAAAGCACATTGAAGATGTTATGTGATTCAGGATTTCGGTTGATGAAGATCCTTGAGAATTCTCTCCTAAGTAGAAAATGAGATGATGAAGAAGAATCATAAATTGAGGAGTTGTTTCTAGTCAAGTAGATTAATGTTTGAATTCTCAAGAAGAAGAAGAGAAGAGAAGAAATGAAGAAGGGAGAAGTGGCTTGGAATTTGGCATTTTACATATGGGATACTTGGTTTTTTAACAAAGTGTGTATTCATGCCTTAGCCAAAAATATGGCCAGCCAAGGCCAGCCCACGGGTTCAACCCCAAGGCACTTGTGGGCCTAAGGCGCCACGCCCATGGGGGATCCCATGGTGCAAGCACAAGGCGGCAGGGGCCGTGTATAAGCCCCCGAGGGCACGCGGTGGTGAAGCCCGCGCACCCGAGTGTGCATAGTGGGCGCTAGGAGCGAGCCCGCAGGGAGCAGGAGTGGGCGCAGAGCGCGCCCGCAGGAAGAACTCGGTGCGGGGCGGCACCGAGAGGGTTGGAAGTTCAATTGCTGAGCTGAGGCGGCGCCAGGGTGATAAAGCGCGGAAAAATCGCGGCCCGTTTCGATGTGGGACGCGGAATTTTCACCCGGGAGTGATCCTGGCCGCACGATCGATCGCGCGCCAGATCTCGGCCGCACATCTGATCCGCGGTGAGGCGATCTGATCCAGGCCGTCCGAGGATAATTGATCGCTTGATCCAACGGCGAACAGCTCGTCTCCTTCGTCGAGCCACCCCGAAGCCACCCGCGAGTCCACCTTCGAACCAGGCACCTCCCGACGACCTATTTCGAGTTCCCGTCCATCTCCGATCGAGCCGAAGTGTCCTTTGTGATCGTCTGAGCCTACTGATCACATTCATGCTTAAAAATATACATGCATGCAACGTATGGAAAATTTCAAAGAAGGCCGAAGCAAACCGAAGGTGCGAGGCCTTGTGTGGTTTATGGTTTGCATGGATTATCCTTAACTGAAGGCCATGCATGAGTTCTATGTCGCATGCATGTAGAGGAAAATAAAGGAAGAAAATGGAACCCGCGTGAAATAAAAAGAGAAAACAAGATTTGGAGAAAATCTTAAAGATCCGAAATCTTCGGGAATTTAAAGATATCACACGCGGATGGACCGAGGCTCTCCTCGCCTATAAAAAGAAGACCCGAGGCGCTGGAGATGCTTGCTGATGGGCTGATCCTTTGTTGAATATTTGAGAAGTCCCGCGAAGCCTCGGTGCTTAGCGAAGAACAGCCTGCGCGCACCACTTGCGCGGCAGTGAAGCCCGGAGCACCCCTTGCTCCGTTTGGTTCCTTTTGCGCATCCCTTGCGCGAAAGAAGAAAAGAGGAGGTCCCTGCGCGCCTCTCTTGCGCGACAGGAAGGAGCCGAGCCGCATATTTGCGCACTCGAGACTCTTGCCCTCTCTGCCCGTGGACTTGCGCGGCAGGAGGTGTTTGCGCGGCCCTTGCACCCTTGCACCCCTTGCGCGCCTTCACTAAGGTAGTGGCTCGTGTTGAGAAGACCACACCTACGGGTTGTGTACAAGAAGAAGTGGAAGACCACCTACGGACAGTGGGTGTGTGCCAAGTGGAGAAGAGGAAGGCCGAGGCCTTAGTACCCTTGTGTGCTAGGTGAACAAGAGAAGGTCGTAGCCTTTGTGTGTATGTGCAAACAAGAACAAAGAAGGCCGAGAGTTTTGGGTGTGTGCAAGGAGGAGAATTGGCCAAGTCTCAAGTGTGTGCAAAGTGGAAGAGTACACAAAGAGCAAGAGGTCGTAGCCTTTGGTATGTGCAAGAAGAAGTGAAGGCCAAGTCATGTGTGTGCAACAAGTGAAGACCACAACTCAACCTATGTTGTGTGTGTGTGCAAATTAAAAGAAGTGGCCGAACCTTAGTGTGTGTGCAAACCAAAGTGTGTACACACTAAGAAGAAGAGAAGATATCCACACTAGTGTATAACACACATTTATGTGTGTAATCAAAAGAGAATAAAGTGTGTGAAGAAGTGAGAAGGTGGTGTGTGCTTAAAGATACTACACCCTTTGTGGGTTTATTGCACCAAGAAGAGAAAGAGGGAAGTGCATGCATACATGCATGCACGTGCACACGTGAACAGTGCTAAATCAGTGGTGTGCATCTGAGGAGTCCAAGACTTGAAGATCTTGAAGAGATTTGAGAACCCATGCTATCAGTGCATGAAGATGAAGAGTTGCCATGCACTCAGTGCATGATGTTGAAGTGAAGTGAGACTGGACCAGACTGAAGTTAAAGACATCAGTTGTCTGAGTATTCAGTAATTGAGAAAAGCCTGATCAAGTGAAGTGATCAGAAGATTGCTGAGCAAGACCAACAGACCCTTTCAGTGGCTGTTAAAGATTCTTGAAGAGAGAGGCCAGGTCATCCTGAGAAGAAGGAGATAAATCCTGAGCAAGACGAGAAGACCTGATCAACTCAAGTGATCAGAGGTACAGAGAAAGGCCAGCAGCCTTTATCCCAGGCTGCTGAGGATACTTGAAGAACTTAAAGTGAAGAAGAGCTACTCGTGTGACTCGAGGAGCCAGGAGAAGACCCTTGTGAGACTCAGGGTGGAGGAAGTCTTCAGTGGGATTCTAGAGCAGGCCAGTGGGACTCTGGTAACACTGTGGGACGCAGTATAAAGACCCTCCTGTGGGACTCAGGAGAGATATGGTGGGTAGTTGTATCGACCATTGTAATACTAACAGATTATAATGGGAGAATCCATGCTGGGAGAGCATGGCAAGGATGTAGGCCTTTGGTGCCGAACCTTGTAAATCCTTGTGTCTTGTGCCTTTTCATTACTGCATTATCCGGGAAAGGTTGAGAGACATAAGAAGAGTGGATCGCGGCTTTAACCAGCCATAGAGGTTTAATTGATTAAGAATCAATTAGTAAAAAGTTTTAAGGGATCACTGATTCACCCCCACCCCCTCTCAGTGATTCACACTGATCTGGGCACTTCAATTGGTATCAAAGGGAGGTTACCTCTAAAAGATCCAAGAGAGTCTATATGGAGTGCAGATTTGAGGAAATGAAAGAACAGCCTCAAATGGAGATATCTGCCAAGACTCTGAAAAACAGAAAGAAGAAACAGGCCAAGAAGATGAAGAAAGCCTGTCCTAGCTGTGATGAAGTTGGAACAATAAAAGATCTTCAAAGTGCAATCGAATATCTTCGGAAGACAGTCCCCAGGGAAGTAGCAATGTGTATTACTACAGGCATCCTTGATCTTCAAGAAGAAAAATTACAGCTAGAAGAAGAAGCCAATGCAATGGAAGATCAGTTGGCTAAAAGGGTTGGCATAACCAACACTCTCAGAAAGCTGGTGAAGGCCAAAGATGAAACTGTTTCCCTTTGCAATGAAAGATATGAAGATACCTGTGAAGAATTGCAAAGGAGCTCTTCTGAGAAAGAAATATTTTTGATAATGATCAAAGATGTTTTCCGTGCACTGGAAAAGAGACACAGAGTTTCAATGGTTGTCAAAGATGCTCAACTTGAAGACAAAGCAAAAAGGGTGAAGGAGCTTGACAATTCATTGCTTGAATTGAAGACAGTGCATGATGACCAGATGAATCAGCTGAAAGAAAGTTGGGAAGGAAAGCTAAGAGCTGTTGAGGATGAGAAGAACTCCCTTAACATGAAGTGCTTAGAACTAGAGGTGATATTGACAAATCTGCAATCACCCAAAGCTGAAGCCTCCCAGTCAGCTGAAAGAAGAAATGTTGCTACTCAAGTGAGCTTTGAGAAGGATGATTTTAAAAGAAAGACATCCTCTAATAAAAGGGCAAAAACTTCTAAAAAGAAGGTACCATCCATCCCATCTTGTACTGATGCTTCTAATTGTGTTTCCACAAAAAGTGCAGGATGGAAAAATAATTCCAAACAAGTATGGATGAAGGCAGTAAAGAAGCAGAGCTCTCCTGAAACAGCACAACAGGTCAAGAAAAGTACCCTACAATCAGAAGGACTGAAGAGGTCAAGATTCGTGGGACAATGCTGGTGTTGTAACAAGTATGGGCATTGTGCAAAGGATTGTTGGTACAATCCACTAAATGCCAAAGCACAGAGGAAGCCCATGCCAAGGGGGAGCAAGCCAGAAGGAAGGAAGCAACATCCACAGGTCCATAGACATCTGTTTACTGCAAATAGATTTGGATTACTTGACAACATCTGGGATGGTTGCAAAAGTGGTCAAAGAGTTGATACATATCAATCTCCGAATGTATCCGAAGCTAGAATGAAGAGAAGATCACTGAACCTGGCTAAGAGAGATTCCTTGGGAAGCAAGCAGAAGAAAGGTGACAATGCTCCCAAGAAGATGTTGAAAAAGGAAGAGAAGTCCTTGGAGTCTAAATCCAAGAAGGGTGATGCATCCAGAAGGACCACCAAGAAAACATGCTTCTACTGTGGGAAGAAAGGACATATCATGGAGCTTTGTAAAGAAGCCATGAAATTAAATATAAGCAGACTGGACTCAAAAAGACAATCAATCCAGAAGAAGAAGAAGGGATTGATTGAAAACAAGTTGCCTAAGAAAGGTAGCTTGACAGCATCTAAGGAACCATGTGGAACTTCCAGAACTGGGGCCACTCTTCCAAATGATTTACTTGTCATATGGACACATCAGTTGCAACTTGCCAGAGAACTACAAAGAGCTGAAGATGAAGCGCTGGAAATTGCTAAAGCAAAAGGGAAGAAGAAGGTTTCACATGAAGATGTTTTGAGAACCACACCAGCACAATCATCAATGAAGATCAAATGTGCAAGTGTGAAGAATGGTGAAAATGGGACATCTCGGTTGAGAGAATCTTCTCAACCTTGTTGTTCACATTGATGAACCAAGGAGGTTCCATCTTATTCCCTTATACTCTTGGTATATACATGTGCTAACATTGCAGGGAATTGAAGATGATGATCATTCTCATCTGGAGGATGGTTTGGACAGAACGGAGTGCACCCCTTGAGGGGGAGCAAATCTGAAGAAGATGATGTTCTGAGATTAATATCATCTTAAGAAAATGGATGAATGGGGGAGCTTTATCTTTGCACCTGAACTTTCTAATGAGTTTCGTGAAGTTGTGCAGGATTTAGCAAATTCATTGTTATATCTGAAAAATTTCAAACCCCTAAGCATGATCTCACATGTGTAGAGAATTATGGACATCTTTGAATTCCTTGGTCATATCACTCTTGTTTTCTACACCGGGTTAGCCCAAGTAGACTTAGAGATGATTTGCTAAAGGTTCCTTGCTCAAGAGAACATGTGACATCATCCCTCGCTTAATGATTTTGAAGAAAATGCTTTTACAAGGGAGGAAGAGATTTTTGAAAGTGAACCACACCACACCTTTGCATTTGATTGCCAATAAGGGGGAGAAATATTGGCACACATATTGACCCATTCATATGTGCTGAAGTGGTGTATTGACAACAAATACAAAGGGGGAGATTGAAGTGCATTGTGTTGCATTTGTTGTTAATGAGACATGAAGTAGTCTTGGAATGAATGGAAGTCAAGGAATGTCACGATGTGAATGAAAAAGGTTGTGATGGTGTTGGTGATGAATGGAGAATGGCCATGGTACTAAGATGCGTGTCACTTAGGAGATTCACTAAGTGGCATAGGAGATGTGGTTGAAACATTCTCTAGTAACATCTGACGATTGTTGAGCTTTTCTTAAAGTTCCAAGAACTTGTATCAACTAGATACAATGTCACAACATGATTAGAAGACCATGCATTGTATTGACAATGCATGAGGAGAAGCAAGAGATCCATCCACAACTTCTAAGTGGATGAAGTGGTGTTTATGAAGTCCATGCACTATCACTTAGTGCATGTGAATCAGAAGAAGATCCAATTGATCTCTGATTTGATCAACGAAGCACATTGAAGATGTTATGTGATTCAGGAGTTCGGTTGATGAAGATCCTTGAGAATTCTCTCCTAAGTAGAAAATGAGATGATGAAGAAGAATCATAAATTGAGGAGTTGTTTCTAGTCAAGTAGATTAATGTTTGAATTCTCAAGAAGAAGAAGAGAAGAGAAGAAATGAAGAAGGGAGAAGTGGCTTGGAATTTGGAATTTTACATATGGGATACTTTGTTTTTTAACAAAGTGTTTATTCATGCCTTAGCCAAAAATATGGCCAGCCAAGGCCAGCCCACGGGTTCAACCCCAAGGCACTTGTGGGCCTAAGGCGCCACGCCCATGGGGGATCCCATGGTGCAAGCACAAGGCGGCAGGGGCCGTGTATAAGCCCCCGAGGGCACGCGGTGGTGAAGCCCGCGCACCCGAGTGTGCATAGTGGGCGCTAGGAGCGCGCCCGCAGGGAGGAGGAGTGGGCGCAGAGCGCGCCCGCAGGAAGAACTCGGTGTGGGGAGGCACCTAGAGGGTTGGAAGTTCAATTGCTGAGCTGAGGCGGCGCCAGGGTGATAAAGCGCGGAAAAATCACGGCCCGTTTCGATGTGGGACGCGGAATTTTCACCCGGGAGAAATCCTGGCCGCACGATCGATCGCGTGCCAGATCTCGGCCACACATCTGATCCGCGGCGAGGCGATCTGATCCAGGCCGTCCGAGGATAATTGATCGCCAGATCCAATGGCGAACAGCTCGTCTCCTTCGTCGAGCCACCCCGAAGCCACCCGCGAGTCCACCTTCGAACCAGGCACCTCCCGACGACCTATTTCGAGTTCCCGGCCATCTCCGATCGAGCCGAAGTGTCCTTTGTGATCGTCTGAGCCTACTGATCACATTCATGCTTAAAAATATACATGCATGCAACGTATGGAAAATTTCGAAGAAGGCCGAAGCAAACCGAAGGTGCGAGGCCTTGTGTGGTTTATGGTTTGCATGGATTATCCTTAACCGAAGGCCATGCATGCGTTCTATGTCGCATGCATGTAGAGGAAAATAAAGGAAGAAAATGGAACCCGCGTGAAATAAAAAGAGAAAACAAGATTTGGAGAAAATCTTAAAGATCCGAAATCTTCGGGAATTTAAATATATCACAAGCGGATGGACCGAGGCTCTCCTCGACTATAAAAAGAAGACCCGAGGCGCTGGAGATGCTTGCTGATGGGATGATCCTTTGTTGAATATTTGAGAAGTCCCGCGAAGCCTCGGTGCTTAGCGAAGAACAGCCTGCGTGCACCACTTGCGCGGCAGTGAATCCCGGAGCACCCCTTACTCCGTTTGGTTCCTTTTGCGCATCCCTTGCGCGAAAGAAGAAAAGAGGAGGTCCCTGCGCGCCTCTCTTGCGCGACAGGAAGGAGCCGAGCCGCATATTTGCGCGCTCGAGACTCTTGCCCTCTCTGCCCGCGGACTTGCGCGGCAGGAGGTGTTTGCGCGGCCCTTGCACCCTTGCACCCCTTGCACGCCTTCACTAAGGCAGGGGCTCATGTTGAGAAGACCACACCTACGGGTTGTGTACAAGAAGAAGTGGAAGACCACCTACGGACAGTGGGTGTGTGCCAAGTGGAGAAGAGGAAGGCCGAGGCCTTAGTGCCCTTGTGTGCTAGGTGAACAAGAGAAGGCCGTAGCCTTTGGGTGTATGTGAAAACAAGAACAAAGAAGGCCGATAGTTTTGGGTGTGTGCAAGGAGGAGAATTGGCCAAGTCTCAAGTGTGTGCAAAGTGGAAGAGTACACAAAGAGCAAGATGCCGTAGCCTTTGGTATGTGCAAGAAGAAGTGAAGGCCAAGTCATGTGTGTGCAACAAGTGAAGACCACAACTCAACCTATGTTGTGTGTGTGTGCAAATTAAAAGAAGTGGCCGAACCTTAGTGTGTGTGCAAACCAAAGTGTGTACACACTAAGAAGAAGAGAAGATATCCACACTAGTGTATAACACACATTTATGTGTGTAATCAAAAGAGAATAAAGTGTGTGAAGAAGTGAGAAGGTGGTGTGTGCTTAAAGATACTACACCCTTTGTGGGTTTATTTCACCAAGAAGAGAAAGAGGGAAGTGCATGCATACAGGCATGCACGTGCACACGTGAACAGTGCTAAATCAATGGTGTGCATCTGAGGAGTCCAAGACTTGAAGATCTTGAAGAGATTTGAGAACCCATGCTATCAGTGCATGAAGATGAAGAGTTTCCATGCACTCAGTGCATGATGTTGAAGTGAAGTGAGACTGGACCAGACTGAAGTTAAAGACATCAGTTGTCTGAGTATTCAGTAATTGAGAAAATCCTGATCAAGTGAAGTGATCAGAAGATTGCTGAGCAAGACCAACAGACCCTTTCAGTGGCTGTTGAAGATTCTTGAAGAGAGAGGCCAGGTCATCCTGAGAAGAAGGAGATAAATCCTGAGCAAGACGAGAAGACCTGATCAACTCAAGTGATCAGAGGTACAGAGCAAGGCCAGCAGCCTTTATCCCAGGCTGCTGAGGATACTTGAAGAACTTAAAGTGAAGAAGAGCTACTCGTGTGACTCGAGGAGCCAGGACAAGACCCCTGTGAGACTCAGGGTGGAGGAAGTCTTCAGTGGGATTCTGGAGCAGGCGAGTGGGACTCTGGTAACACTGTGGGACGCAGTATAAAGACCCTCCTGTGGGACTCAGGAGAGATACGGTGGGAAGCTGTATCGACCATTGTAATACTAACAGATTATAATGGGAGAATCCATGCTGGGAGAGCATGGCAAGGATGTAGGCCTTTGGTGCCGAACCTTGTAAATCCTTGTGTCCTGTGCCTTTTCATTACTGCATTATCCGGGAAAGGTTGAGAGACATAAGAAGAGTGGATCGAGGCTTTAACCAGCTATAGAGGTTTAATTGATTAAGAATCAATTAGTAAAAAGTTTTAAGGGATCACTGATTCACCCCCTCCCCCTCTCAGTGATTCACACTGATCTGGGCACTTCAGTTACTTGTGCTGGTATGCATGACGGTTATCTTTTTCATGTATGTGTGTAGAGGCTTGTGATGTCTTTTGTTAATTTAACACACATGTATTATTGGATATAGTATGTAAAGGATTATTATTGGTATGATGTGTCTGGACATTGATGGCTTAAGGTACTTACTCAGTGTATAGGTTGTAATGGTTTGAGGAATAATAATTGATGTCTTATATTTTCATATGGGGTGAGGTGGCTCTAGTAAACTAATAGGTTACTATATTTGGATATGTGATTTGGGATGATGTGGTTATTTGATGCATGAGGTGTGTGTTGTGATACATTTTCTAGGTGTCTTTGGGGTGGCTTACTTTTAGAGAGAGATGGCTCAAGATGTGCGCTACTGGGGAAGAGTATAAAACTCGTGGAGAAGTAGGAGATGGGTAACCTTGATGTTTTATTATTATATTATATTCTCTCTTGTGTGTGATACATGAGGACAGATATCCATGGTGAGGCTGGGAACATAGTATACCTATTTAAGTTATGAGTCAGTTTCACTATTTTTCATTGTGCATTTTCATTCCTATTTATATTTTTTATGAGAGGATCTTGGGAGGATCCTACTAATTATACTATTATTCTCACCCTATGTATATATAAACTTTTTTTCAGGTCTTCTAGATCAGGATGTAGTTCAGGATGGATATTACTAGTTTGGGGCTTAGCAAGAGTTTTTTGTGATTTTTGGTCGCTATCATCTTAAGAATTTTGGTACTTGTAGTTTCCATTTAAACCGTTTAAGTATTTTATTACATTCCATGTTTTCACTTGGGATTTATTTTATATATATGCTTGAGGGGTTGTTGGTTGTTGTGTCCTAATATTTCAATTCTATATGTTTCTCATAGCGGGTAATGCCTCCCATATACATGTTTATTATACCCTCGATGCTAGTCTCCAATATGAGGCCTACTTGAGGTGGGACTTGGGTTGTCACCATCTCTCTCCCCTCATTACAGAATCTTTGATAGGAGGGTTTTTTGATAGAGTGGTATCAAAGGATTAGGTTTGAGTAATATGATGGAGTTTTGAGAATTCATAGGTGAGGTTTCAGGATTTGGTAGGGAAATAATGTCATCTAAGTCTAGTAAGTGATGTAAACATGGGAGACCGGTTGAGACATGGGTATTTAGGGCCCGCTGAGATCTGATGAATGGACCTTTAATATTACTAAGCCTAAAAAGTGGTACTAGTTGTAGGGTAAGTGCTTATGAAAGGATCGTGTTTTATTCTTATTTTCTCTTGTTCTTGAAATTGGTAAACCTTGGGATAGGTTAAAACCACAAATATAATAATTTCATAATTAATTAATTAATTTTATAAATTCTATACACCTATTTTAGGAGATCTAATAGTTTTTTCTTCTATTATTTATGGATCCAGGTCGACATCTTGGTCAAGTTCACATTGGAGATGTTCAACAGGATGTGCCAGATGATTGTTGCATAGTGTAGGTCGACAATGATGACACTTGTAAGAGGATACTCTGGGATTTTTAGCACCATAATCTACATAATTATGAGGCCTCCATTTCATATTCAGTCATAAAAAACTAAACGAAAGATGATGAGATTGATTTTTGTTTGATTTGTGCTCATAAGAAGCACTGGTTTTTGTTGTTGGTGATGTTGTTGTGTAGATAAGTTACACAGTGGTTGTTCTTGCTTCTCAAGGATAATGAGGCGTCAATAGTCTCTTGGGAGAAGTTATGGTACTAGTTCAGATATGAGTTTCATTCTTCAACTGTGAAGGTTGACAGTCTCTAGGAGCTTCTTACCCTTCGGTAGGATAGTTCCAGCTTATGCGAGTTTGGGATCCATTTAAATACCCTTTTGTGATATGCTTTAGACAAAATTCTAGATGAGGAGTCCAGGGTGAATAATTTTGAGTAGAATTTGATTCTAGAGGTTTAGCACTAGGTCACCCTATTTATGCTGAAGGCATGTCTCGAGGTGCTGGTGAGATAAAAGGTTATAGTGACGATGTTGGCCAGAACTGTATCATCCTGACATGGGGTCTCCAAGACTCCTCATGATGTAGAGATATTGTATGGGGTTCCCAGTTGATTGGATAGAAGAGATTTCAATCAGCTGGGTGTAGGACCCATCCCTCATCATCTCATTTCTCTAGGGGTAGAGACTCTCAGAATTATACAAAGGGATCAGATGCATTTTTTTCTTATAGGGATTTAGTCCATCAGAAAAAAGAGTGTCAAACCATTATAAAAAGTCATTGTGTTCCATGTTCTCCACTTATGGTCCCTCTTTTTAGGTGGTTTTATCTGATTAAGAAGTTATAGGTTGGTCTTTTATTATATCTACAATGTGGATATGGGGTAGTTAGAGGACATTCCTAAAATTCTAATAATCCTAAAAAAGTAGATCACATCAATTGAAGTGGTATTAAGTAGGGCCAAATAGGTTGTAGAGATGTTTGGGTTTAGCTTCATGAATTAGTGTTTCCAATGACAAGAAATCTCGACATTATTCTAGTTACCCATCACTTTTTCTTTGTAGGTTAATATTTTTTTGTTATGAGGGATTCACTTATTTATATCACCTACAATCATCCATGATTTGGGACATGAGTTGGATTGCCTTCCAGTTCCCTTCATGTTGACTATGCCATTTGGAGGTCAATATGACTTGTTTAAAGTATGTATATGTTGCGATAAAGTGTTATAGTGGAACCACTCTTGATGATGTATAAAAATATAACCTTGTGAAATCATCCTAAATAGGGACTGGTTGCATTCAAAGTAGGATATTGTAGAATTATTTATGATGTAGTCTATGTTCTAAGATTCTGATTGAGAGCCCCTGATGATTGTTGGTGAATGAGACCCGCATATGGGTCATAGGTGTGTTATGTATGTGTTATCTTTGATGGCTGAGTTGATGATGAGCTCATCATAGGTTTAGAATCCAGTGTTTCCCAAGGATTTAGAAGAGTACCTTGATGACTTTTTAGAGGATTTTGTATCATAACCCCCCCCCCAATGGGTGGTTGATTTTGGGATTGAGCTAAGTCCAAGCATGTATCATATTTTAATATATCTCTAAATAATGAGACATTTGAGTTTTAGGAGTTGTGAGTACAACTTTTTGATCTACTATAATGTGGTTTTTTCAGAGATTTTGTCAACATGGGGCATTCCATTTTTGTTCTTGAACATTAATGATTGAAATTTTAATCTTTTTATCAATTTTCATCTCTTGAACCAAGTGATTGTGAAGAATAACTATCCACTTCCATGGATAGTTAATTTATTTAATCGGTTGAAGGGAAAATTTTGGTTGCTTAAAAAAGATTTACAGTCAAGATATCATCATATACAGTTGATTGATGAGAATTTCCTAAAGACAGTTTTCCATTGTTATTATGAGAGTTATGACCTCTTTGTGGTGTTGTTCAGTCTGAAAAATTCTTTAACTGTGTTCATGGGTTTTATTAATGCATTGTTTAGAGAGTTCCAAGATAAATTCATGGTGGTTTTCATTGACGATATCCTTGTGTACTCTATGCCTAGAGAGGATCATGCAGAGAATATATAAGCTATTTTGAGAGTTCATCATGAGAAGTTGTTCGGGAAGTTGGGAAGTGTGATTTTTTGGAACATGAAGTCTTTTTATTGGGAAATTTGGTATCCCATCAGGGAGTAGTTATGGATCATTTGAAAATAGTGGTAGTTGTTTCTTTTGAATCCAAAAAATATATTGGTGGAGGTGTGGATTTTCATTGGTATTTTAGGCTATTATAGGAGGTTTATAGCTAATTTCTCTCTAGTTGGGACTTCTCTAATAGACTTAAAATGATAATCCACCCTTGTGGATAGACCAATTTAAACAAACTTTTGATTTATTGATGGAGAAGTTGGTCAGTGGTCCATTTCAGTTTTTTCTAGGTGAGGGATTTAATTTTGAATTTTTATGTGATGCTTTGAATCTTATCTTGGGTGGAATTATAATGCAACATAGATCAGTTGTATCTCATGGGTATTTGTAATTAAAACCCCATGAGAGTAACTATTCCACCCATGATCATTAGTTGGTGGAAGCGATTTTTCCATTAAACTTATGGTGACATTACCTCCACAGTGTGTGTTTTGTTGTTTTTACTAACCATAAGAGTTTGTGGTATGTATTCTCCCAGTGTGACTTGAACATGCGTTAGCATCAGTGGTAGGAATTATAATAGTAATATGAATTTGAGATTTCTTATATGCTAGGAAAGGGGAAAGGTTTAGCTAATTCACTTAGTAGGATTTCATGCGGTGATACCATATGTGGATATGGAGACTCATGGAGAGTAATGGTGGAATTATCAATGATGCATCTTGATATGGAAAATATTGGAGGTAGTGATTGTATTTCTAAGATGATAGTGCGGTATTATTTGGTGATGGGCATGGTGGAGTTCCATCTGGGGGATTCTGAGGTGGATGTTTAGAGAAATGGAGTTATTTTTCTTAAGCCCCTGATGATTGGTATAATGATATACAACACCGAGTGTTATTCCAGTATAGGATTTTCATTGCTTTGGTGATGCATGAGATGGTTCTTTTGGCGTTACATAGTTAACATATGGTGAAACATCCTGATGTGAAAAATATGAATTGGTCTTTGATAGTTTGGTCTTGGTTTCCTTGGTTTAAGTTTGTAGTTATGGATTTTGTTTCTTGATGTTTGGTTTTCCAAAATGTGATGGCTGAGAACCATGTACCAAGTGTTTTTATCTTGTCGTTGGATGTTACCTAATGGAAGTGGAAGGACATCATGGGGGGACTTTGTTACTAGTTTTATTTTAGATTAGAGTGTATATGATGTTATATGGGTGATATTGGATCATTTGATGAAATCATACCACATTATAGTTATTAGGGAGCCAATCTCAATTGAGGTTTTATTGAGGAAGCATCTGGAGGAGGTGGTGTGACTCCACATATCCTCGAGGGTGATCATCTCTGATTGGGATCCTTGTTTTACATCTAGTGTGTGGAGATATCTCCAGCATACCTTTGGTTATCATATATTCCTTATCACTACTTTTTATACATAGAAGGATGGTCATACATAGTGGACCATCCAAACTCTTGAAGACATTTGGAAATCTTTTTTTATAAATTTTAGAGGTTCATAGATGAGGCACCTTCCCTTAGATGAGTTTTCTAACAAAAACAGTTTTCACTACACTAGTGGTATAGTTCCATTTGAATCTTTATATAGATGAACTGTCTGTTCTACATTATACTGTACCGGGGTTAGATAGGATGAAACTATCATGTCGAAACTAGTACAAAATATGATAGATATGGTTTAGGTGATTCGTTAAAGGATGAAAGTAGCACAGGATCATCATAAATCCTTTTTTGATCATTGGGGGAGAACTATGGAGTTTCATTTGGGAGATCACATGTTTCTGATAGTGACTCCTCGGCATGTGTACCAAAGGATTGGTTATAGGATTAATCCTTATACCTTGTTTGTTAGTACTTCTGAGGTGTTGTCTTATATTGGAGCTGTGGAATATTGGATAAAAATTCCCCCACAGTTGAGATAGATGCAAAAAAAAATCATGTGTGGTAGCTCCATAATTATCTTCATGATGGATCTTGTGTCATTGATTGGGGTGAGATTGATTTTTATGATGAAAAACCTTCGAGAATAGTCTGGTAGAGATCCATGACAACTTGGAGAAGGTGTTATGCCTGTGTGATATTCCCTTGGTTCATGTCATGTGGCAGCATGCTCATGTAGAGGATAGTACCTGAAAACATGATTTGAAGACGTTTACTCATTACCCAGAACTATTTGATATCTATATCTTCTCTTTTAATTTTTTTATCTTTTGGATGTATACCATTATAGTTTATGATAATGTTTTCTCCTGTTTCTCATTGTGTAATTACTCCTGGTTGGTAGTTATCTCCCCCATGAGAGTGTTTAGGATATGGTTACTATTGTTACATGTTTTTAGGATATTTTCCTCCAAGTGAGGTAGTTGATATCCTATGATGGAGAGATATTTGAGAGGTATATCACTGGGTGGTTGTTCTAACAACCCCTTTTTATTTTCAATATGATTTTGTTTTGGATTCTTGAGGATGATAATTGTTTTAGAGGTAACTAATTTAAGGTCGTGGATCTATATGGACTAACCCTATGCATGTTTTTGAGGATCATAATTCTAGGAGGATGCATAGAAGTGGTCTCAATGGGTTTGGCTAAAAAGAGGTTAGTTACAGAAAGAATTCACATTGTGTAATGTTACATGACATGAAATGGTGGTTCATAGCTTGTGTAGCTCTAGTTCACAATGTGTAAATGTTTTGGTTTAAATAATAAATGGTGACATATTTTTCATCATATACTTAACACTGAGGATTACACGACATGGAAGGGGATTCCACATCATGAAAATATCCAATGAAATTCAGCTTTAAATGGTGTAGCCACATAGGTTATTCACAAACCCTACAAACTATAGTGCCTCTCCTCTCATTCCAAGTGATCATCATCTCTCTTCCACGTCATTTTGAGATCCCTTTGATGGTAATCTATCAATGGATTCTTGTCTTCGATCCATGGTGACCTAAATTGATCCAAGGTGAGTTAAACCTCCATTTTTATCAGTCACTTATTCATTCGGTTTCTTTTTCCTTATACTATTATTTCCAAGCAATAGTAGATCATCCCCAATGTCTCTGATGGAGTGTTTTTTGGTTTTTATTGGTGCAGTTGTGTCTGGGAATCCTCAGATTGATGTAGTTCTTATGGAAGGGGTGATCAGAGATCTGTAACATGGTTCGTTCTCATGCGAAGAACGTTGATGGATTTTAAGGTATGGAATTAATTGCTTATCTCTCTATTTATGTGATATCATAAATTAATCAGGATTTAGACCTTTGTATGTGAATGGAATTGACCTAATAATATTGAACCAAATTAAAGAAATTGGTAGTGATAACATGTTGATAATGTTAATACATTAAACCATGATAGTTTTCTAACACTCATTTTTCTCGATAGAGTGATATCTATGTTTTATGTTTTGTTAGAATGTTTTTATTCTTCGAGTAGCATGTTGAAATTATTAAATAACATAATGTTGGAATTATTTGATACTTAATTTTATTAAGAAATTGAATAAGTGTCATGTTTGTAATCAAATGGTTAATGTAATTTTATGATAATCAAATTGATGGAATGCCCATGTTTAATTGAATTTATCATGAATATGATTAATGGAATTGATAGATAACATGAATCATGTTTATGCTTGATGATAATAATTGAAATGGAATGATAATTGAGAATAGTACTTCTCTATGTTTTTTAAACCAAAAATATATGATAATAGAATGTTTTAACTTTGATATCTTATTATGGATTGATGATTTAGGTTGCTCATATTGTGAACCTTTAGAGAATGAATTAGTTAATTCAATATGGTATAATAAATGGTCATGTGAAATATATGTTTTTCAAGGTCTTGAGTTTCTAATTTTTTAGACATGTCTGAGAGATTTGTTTTGGAGCTGTGCGTTCTCATTTAAATGAGAAGGCTGAATGACTTATTATGAGGACCCAGTAATCATATAGATTACTTGTTTGTTCCTAATATTTTTTTGATGTTCAATGGGTAAGAGCTCTATGGTATGATTCTAATACGGCTGATCCTAGGATATTTAACATGGGGTGGGGAGGCTCAGATATGATGTGATCCTATTAATTTTGAGCCTGTGATGGTTGATATATGGGTAGGGAGGCCTGGATGATGTTGCAGCAATTTTCACCTATGATGTCGTGATGAATCACTATATGCATGTGGGTGTTGGGGATGAAACCTGAGGTGATGGAATAGGTTAAATCTTGTCTTTCCCATTAATGTGATGTTGAAATATGTTATGATATATGATGAATATTTTTAATGTTCAATGGTTATATTTCTTGTTTTATCTGTATTCATTTCCCCACTCTTTGAGGTAGCTGGATGTGTTTGGTTTCAATTTTACTCTTATTTTTATCTTAGGATGGTATTCCTCTAGTACCTAGATATGGTATTATTGTAATAATGAATAAATAATTCTCATTCCATGATATTGGTTGATGATGTAATGAAAATTCTTAAAAGATGTTATTCTTGATAAACCATGAACTTGGTTGGGATTATCCTTATAAGGCATGGAATTCACTTTGATGATTAACTAAATGTAACATAATGCAATGGAATTTAATTTGGAATAATGTTAATGGTTAATTAATGGATAATGATTTAATTAAAATATTAAATTGATATACATTAAATAATTAATTTAATGTAGTACTTTATAATTATTTTTTTCTTATTTGATATCTTGTCTTAGCAGTGGTAGCTAGGAGTACAAGCGATATAAGTTATAGTTTAGTCTAAGACTATGTTGTGCCCATAGTGTGGTTGTGAGAAATATTATATCATGTATAATATATGATTCCATATGCTACCCCACCCATGCCATTTAGGTTGGATTGCACTCTGTGAAATGTGGGAGAGTGTCTTCCCCAACATCCCTATGAAATGATGGTTGGCTAACTACCCCCACTAGGCCCACTCTCTTATCTTGGTTGATAAATGTCCTCATATGCATGACAGTTAGCATTCCAATATATGTGTTTAGAAGGTTGTGATGGATTTTGTTTATTTCACACACATGTATTACTAGATATAGTATCCAAAGTATTATTATAGCTATAAATTGTATAGGCTATAATGGATTGAGGTTATTTTTTGGTGTATGGGTTGCAATAGATTGAGGTATAATACATGGTGATTTATATTCATCATACGGGATTTGGTGGCTCCCAAAAACTACTAGTTTATGATATGTGGATAAGTTATATGGGATGATGTGATTATGTGATGCATAAGGTGCATGTTTTGATTTATTTTCCATTTATCTTCGGCCCGGCATACTTATGAAGAGAGATGGCTCAAGGCGTGTGATATTGGGGAGAGCATAAAACTAGTGGAGAAGCGGGAGCTGGGTATCCTTGATATTTTATTATTATAGTATATGCTATATTTTATGGCATACTAGGTGATAGATAGATATGGTGAGGTTGGTAACTTAGTATTCCAATTTTGGTGATGAATTAGTTTCATTATTGTTTATAATTTTTTAGCATGTATTCTATTTATTTTTCACAAGAGGCTCTAGGGAGGATCCTACTATGTATAATAATATATTTATTCTAGGTATATATAAACTATTTTTTGCTCATCCAAGTAAGGTGAGAGGTCAGGCTGGATATTACTAGATTGAGGACTAGCAAGAGATTTTTGGGCTTCATGGTCACTTCAGTCTTTACCTTTTTGGTAACTTTAGTTTCCCTTTCTGTTGTTTTAGTTATAAGTTATTAGCCTTAAACATTACATAATCTAGCTATTTCAACTAGATTTCACTTTGTTTCATTCCCAAATATCTTTTTTATAGCAACCCTATCCTTTTACACATAGCACTACATGGCTTTAAGCGTAGTTAAACATTAGAGTACAAGCCAATGATTGTGAAGTCTAGTGTATTTGAAGACTGGGTACATAAATCTAAAAACATGGGACTAAAAAACACTTCTTTATTTAATATTAATAAAGGGATCATACCTTCCTTTGATATGTTAAATCTATATAGGGTACCCTGGGGATCACATGAACAAAGGGATTATTTAAAGACCAGTAAGTGATTAAATATAAGAATTCGGCATTAGCTCAAGGGTTAGAGATCATGACATAATGATATAAAATGGAATGTTGAATCATAATATTAAAAATGGGATAATATAAAAACGAATCCTTATTATTGTGGAAGAAAAATAAATCATAACTTTATCAAGAGTGAAGGCACTTTGCACATAGAGGAAAAAAATCATGGTTAACCACTGAGACCGTTACACATTGTAGCACGAGTCAAGGCTAACTCCCAAGACCATTGCACATAACATCTCAGGAGACTAAATCCTAACCAATGAAATGTAGCTATTTCTGGTTGCACCCATCTTAAGAAGTTCATGAATATGCTTTCCACATAAATAATCATACATAATCAATCATACATAAACATAAGAAAAACCCATTGAGAGAAATGGGAATCACATTCATGTCATAAAGCATAATGACTGGATGTATCATAAAAGTGTCCATGAGAGAAAATAATTAAAACATGCATGGAAATTAATAAGTTAAAATAGGAATATATCATGTAAATTGATGTTAAACATAAGTGAAAACATGTAAGAATAGTATTTAGGAAATTCTTAGCATTAAAACATTTTTGTACGGTTTTAAGGAAAATACTAAAGAGCATTTAAAAACGAAAAGGGAATAATATTTTATATAAAACCAGAAGAGAAACAATAAGGTTTTCATAATAAAAATACTGGTTTTATAACAAAAAATGTGGCTTTAAAGAAATGGTATATTTCACTTCAAATTGGTTAAAGAATTCTTGATGTTCCCTTAAAATTAATTTACTTATTATAAAGTACTAAGGAGGGAATCTCTTAAAAGCTTGTATATATCTGAAAGAGAATAAGGGATAAATATTGAAACATGTTTTTTGAGAATATAAACTGTGGATTTAATATTTACATAAAAAGAAAAAATAACTTAATTTGGGTAAAAAGAAAGATAGATCAACCCGAAGTAATAATGGAGGTTCGGGTCGAATCCCTTACGGAATATCAGCATGGTATCGGGTGTACTTCATAGGACTTAATGAGTGATAAAGGAATTTATAATTGTTTATAAATCATGATGTGCGTATGAGGAATGTGTGAAATCATACCCCATCATTAGTAATTATATGTAAAAGGTCATAACATATAGGATATTCCTGAATAAATGTGAGATAGAGATGATCCCTTTCATTAAGTCTGATGGTGTTATCCCCTTGATAATAATGACCTGAATAATAAAATTATGTTCATTAATTAATAATTCTAGAAACTCTTTTACATATAAGTTATTTGGTATAACCTTTTTTAGTTTATTCATAACCTTTTCAATTGGTTATGAGGTTCAATTTCATTGTTCGAGTTCGTTTGTTTCATGTTCGGTTTACTTATATACATGAATGGATAAACATGTATGGTGAGAGTGGTTGTACAGAATTTAAGTTATATGAAATTAGTGAAAATATAAAATATTACATGGTTGTAAATTTATTTTACTTACTTGGAGTGAAGGTGAATAATTATATAAAACATTAATGATAAACTCTTTGATTAATGCGGCGATTTTTCTCACAATTAACTTGTTTTGTATTATTATTTTAAATAAAGAATTTATAAGGATTACAGAAAATTAAAGAAGATAAAAATACATATATTATGATATGTCTCAACCATTAAAATAGTTTCATGATAAGTCTGGTATATGGTAAAGAAAATTGAAAACTCGTTGTCCTTGAATGTGATAAATCAACATATCTCAGACGGTATATTCATTTATATAATAAAAGGAGGGAGAGGGAGATATTTTGATAAACCATCCCATTGTAATTATAGAATTCCAATAAATTTATATTACTGGATTTTTTAATCCATTTGGGTGGAGTTAGGGGAGTAAAGAAAGAAGAAAATAAACGAACATGAAAGAAAATAAAATAATCAGAAAGGGAAATTTACCTCTTGAGTTTATCTCCTTTGAGAACCTCTTAAGGGAAGAGGATTTGGTATTTCGAGGATAAAAAGGGATATTGGAATTAGGAGAGGATATTTGGGAGTGATTTGGGTAGAACATAGGCAAGTAACAAAGCTTGAGAGGAGTGAAGATAATAAGGGAGTGTGGGTGGTTTTTATAATGGAGGAGAGGAGTGAATTTTGAATATTTAATTCATTATTTAATTATTTTTCTCAAGAAAAGAAATATTGTTTTCTCTTGATACCAAAAATAGTAATAAGTGTATTTAACTTCGAAATAAGGTCCATTTCCATCATCCATGACTCAATCATGATGCTGAAATTTAGGTTTTAGCATTTATTGTGAATTGTCATATTTTACTATTCATAAAAAATTCATGTTTTTTAGAAAAATCCAAAAAATTCACCCTAACCATTTTTTGACATGTAGAATCCAAAAATGAACATAATTTTTCAAAAATAATATTCAATATATGATTAAATTAATTTTTAAATAAAATCATAATTTATTCAGAAAAAAAAAACAACCTTAAAATTATAACTCTTTTTATAACACCTTGAAAACTTAATCAAGGTCCCATAAAATTATATTATAAACATAAGACAATAAAATAAAACATTATGATTAAATTTTAGGAAAATAAATTTCCATTTTAAATTATTAAATTATTCATAAAACTGTAATTAAAATATAAATGACATAAAAAATACCAATACTTATGCTATGATCATTTTTTTACTTATAAGATGTCTAAATTGTATTTGTACATTCATGGGTGAAGTTTCTATTATTTGGCCAACTTACTATTAATTACTATTCATAAGGGTATTTTACTATTCACATGGGTATGTTATTATTCATCATAAACTATTTTGATTCTATCATACTCTAAATATCTTACTGAACGCAACCGTGTATTTTAAATTTTCAAAATTCAAAACACAGAAGTGTCAAAATTATGTTTAAATATAACATAGTACTTAGTAGTTCATTGTTTTGTGATTTAATGAAATAATTATAAGATGGGATTTTTCATTTATAATTCATTGGGTCGTTACATTTTTGGTTTAGATTTTTATAAAGTTATGACATAACTCATACATATCAACCCACAAGCATACAAAGTGGGTCCACAAAATCAGTATCCATTTCTTCCAAAACATAAAATTTCGACACAAAACAATAACATGATTTCTTTGAAAAATCTTTGAAACATTTATCTAGACTTCTTTATTACTCTTACTCATCCTTATAACATGTGAAAAACATTTAAAAACATGGGAGTAGCATAAAAATCTTAGTATGTGATATAATAATAAGGAAAGAAACCATAGACCATGAATACATATAATCATATGAAATAATTTTCACAAAGACACACTTCTCACCCATATATACTAACTTTTCGAAAAATGAAATTTCAATAAAACATTAGAGAATATATATAAAAACATAAAGATATATTGTGGAATTATTTACTTATATTTTTACCCTCACAATATCCTTATGATTTGTAACCCTCGTGGCTACCTTATAATGTAACTCTCACGACTACCTTCTAGAGTAATCATCGCAGTTACACTTGGAGTATCCATAAAGCCGACCTCTAACTTACACATACCAATTCATTAGAGGGAGTTATAGGTCCCACACTTTATCATAAATAATTTCCATGAACCAGAACATAATCATAAACCATGAATAATTGCATAAAATCATTGCTTTTGAATTTTGTAAAATATAATTTAAAAAGAGAATTTTAAAAAAACAATTACCCTAAAAATAACATGTAATTAATGTGATAATTGATATAATTAAAGGAATATGTGTATACAAAATAAATATACATAATAAGAATAATATTAATTAAATTTATTACAAAAAAAATCTTAGTACCATATAATTAAATAAATAGAAACTTAACCCAAATAATGGAAACTGGGTTATGAATTCCCTCACCTCAGGTACATCATACTTAAATCCTATTTAAACCTCCTCTAAAATGGTTAAAAGAGTGTTTTAAATATTTTACATAAACATATTGATGTTTATAAAACCATATATGATCATTTTATAACATTATTCAACCCATTAATTAATAATATTTTGTTATTTCCACTGTTTCAGGTGCGTTCTTTACATGATTTCCAAGGTCGGTTTGTAAATGATTTCATTCTTTAATGGAATAAAAACACTATAAAAGCCCGATATTTCAAAGTGAGTTATTATCTTTAAAGTATTTCAATCGCTTCCGCTAAAAGCGACACCGAGTTCGAGCACACCACGACTTACCAAACTAGCTGTTCAAAAAGCAGTTATAAATAGTTTTAACTAGATTTTGAATTTAATATACTCCATATAAGTTTGGAATCCATATTATGTGTTTCTTAGACATAATATAAGAACAAATTTAATTTTTTCTATAAAATAATTATTTTTCAAAAAATGAAATTTTACCACCTTTTAATGGAGAACCCTTCTTAAATCCAATATTTGACACTTTCATAGTTTCAATTTTTCAAAAAAACTTCTACGTTAGAAGAGGGACATAAAAATTTAGTTTGGATAAACCTTCGGTGCTTTTCGGATAACTTTCTTATTTTAGTGAATAGTGAAAAATACTAAATTTTAATTGAAAAGAACTTTTTTAATCAAAATCATTTATAGTGTTAAATTATACATTTGAATGGTTTTTAAGTATAATTAGATTATATTTTTATCATCTAATCAAATTTTGTTCATTGGAAGTAATTTTAAATTTAAATTGGACATAAACACATATCAATATTTAGATAGTTATTACTTCTCAAAAACCCACATTCTGGTTTTGTCAACGCGAATATTTTTTAAACTAATTTATACAACTTATATGTTTTTAATTTGGTAAAATATATATCATTTATGAATTTGGAATATAAAAATTAGCTTTGGGTGAATTTTTGTTATTTTTCTAAAAACATTAAATTTTTATAAATAGTGAAAAACATTGCATTATTGTTTAAAGCCAACATTTTATTTAAATAATTATTTTTAATTTAAATTTATTTAAATGTAAAAATAGATAAATAATACCTATATTAGTCCAATTTAATTCATTGAAGTCATTTTTTAATAATATTATATATATATATAATTTTATTGAACTTTTTTCCGTCTTTTACTCACCTTCTAGGCAAAATTGAAAATTTTCATAAAAAATAATTTTACCGCTTTTGTGAATTGAATTTAAAAAATCCAAGAGAAATTATTGACATAAATAAGAAAAATTTGGTTCAGTAGGATGAAAATAATTTTTGGTGAATATTAACTTTTGAATTTTATTTGACATAGGTAAAAGTAAAAAGGGTAATTAAATGTAAAAATGATATTACAATTACCCTAACACCTTTACTAATTCTATTGGATATGTTTATTTCGACAAAAATCAACCTTATAAATAAAATATGATCTTTTTGATCTACATGGATTAGATTAAGATATTTATTATTATTTTATTTAAAGAAGAGTTAAAAGTATTAAATTTAAATTTAATAACTAAACAATTTTTAATATAGGGTTATACATAAGATAAATTAGACTATAAATATTCATTATAAAGATAAAATGATTTACTAAATCATGGTATTTTATTTATAATTTTTAGACATTAAATAATTAAATTTATTTATGACACAATGATGATGTAGTAATTACCTTATTAATGAAAGATTAAAATAATTGATATTATACATATCAAAATTAATGTAAATTGAGACTTTTGATACATTCCACGAATTTTATAGATTAATATGACATTTTATGGTTTAGTTAAAGTATTTTTTTTGAATTAATCATGTTTTGTTGACTTTTACAAAAACCAAATACTAAATAGTGTCAAAATTGACATAAATGAGTATTTAAAACAAATACTTTTTTATTAAATGATATAATATCCCTAAAAATATAATGTTTTTCCAAAGGACTTATATAATGATATATATTTCATTAATGAACCACATTATTTTCTCTTGGAATTTTATATAATGTTTTTTAACAATGTAATATAAAAATACAAGAAGACATGGTAAAATATGAACTATTTAACTAAGATTTAAATCTAGAAGATAAGGTTAATATGGTGACCTAAACTTTTCTAAAACCTATTGGTTTTGAGTATTTCAATCATTCCCCACCTTATAATAGAATTAATTCCATTTATAACCATTACAAATAGAAAATTATTTTATAATAAAATAATATTTTATGTTTTTCATAAAGTGGCCCTCACCTCTCTTATAAAAGGGTTCTTACCCTTCTCTCAAAATCACACCTCCAAAGCCATTTGGCTCAGCCAAACCCTACTAAAATATTCTCCAAACCTCCCTCACTTGATCCTAGAGGCCTTACATTGATCCTAAAACAAACCTAAGGAGCCCTTTTGATCAAATCAAAAGGAAGCACCTGAAGAAGATGTAATAATTTCATCAACTCTTTCAAAGTTGTTTTCTTCATCCACTTCCTCTTTCATTGTTGTTTCCATACCAAAATAATAAATAAAGTAACTTATAGATACTGTTATGTTATTATAAATATGTTACAACTGTATTCATTATTCTATCCATCCTATGAATGCCAAAGTCACCATATGTGCATACATACGGCTTACCGTCTCCACTTCGTGGTGTAGTTTGTTTTTCAACACTTCATTATTTGGATGGGTATAATAATGAGTATAACTAATTTAAATAATAAATATAATATGTTAATGTTTATGTATATATAATATACCATCTAATTATATATGTTTCCACCACTAATAGAATGATATTTTCGCTTGTGCGTACGTACGGATTACCGTCTCCACGACGCGATGGGATTTCATTCCCCATCATAACCATTCAAGAATAATTTTCATTTGATTATTAAAAAAAATGTTTAAGAATATAATATCATTATGTATATGAATCAAATACATCCTATCCATGACAAATACGACATACGTAACAAAACATATAAAGGAAAACGAATCAGTTAACACCTAAACCAATGATACTACTGAAATATCATTAACAGAGAAATATAAAAAGATCATATGTGATATAATATTTATGTATGTGGTTCTTTTATAATTTAATAATAATGATTTCACAATTATAAATGAGTTTAACCTACCCTATTCTATGGAAAAGTACTAGGTAATGGGGTTTTATCTCACTTTTTCTTTCCATGAGATTCATGCTATATTTGCCACTATTTCCTTTTGTGTGGTGTATGTACTTATTATGATTGTATTATTTGTGTTATATAGTTTAATTTATGGTTATTTACATCTTCATTGTATGATCCTTCATTCATTGGGTGTATGTTTTGTATGTTACCAAATTGGTAAGGGAATTTATAATTTCAATTTCTACTCATTGGGTTTTACGCACACTTCATTGATTATTTTACATCAAGATTATGTGTAAAATAACTATTTATTAATTTATGAAGTAATTTCACTCTCCTTTGTGTGGATATACATTTTATACACATAATAACTGAATTTATAAATTCTCAAGTCATTGATATGAACTTTATAAGAGTAATCTTAACTCAATCTCCATTCATCCAGTTAATCATCCAAGTCATTGGTTTTATTTTTACAAGAATTTGTGTGAATGTCCTCTGATTTATTTACACTGAATATCAAATCATATTGAGATTATTTATATTTTTCACACATAATTTTTTCATTGATTTATCCTTAATCAAAGGACATGGTCTTTATAATGTATTTCTACTCAATATACATTCCATTGAGACTTCTTTGTTGTTATGTGCCAATTCACTGTCATATGGTCTATATACTGTCCATTGACATAGTATATCATGAATCCCTTTATTCTCATGATATTATAAAGTTTTTATTACCTTAATTATTTGTATTCAAGTGTCTCTCTTTTGGTTAGGAACTCTAACTGAAATATTATTTTAAATATTTGGAACATTTATTCTTCTAAATCTTTCAAATTAATTTCCATGTTTTAAAAATGGTTTTAAGGATTTATTTATATGAACATGAATGTTTTAAAATTATAATTACTTTGAAAAGTTCCAAAGTGGTATGGTACACTTTGATTCAAAAATCTCTTTTAAACGGAATCTTGAAAAATAAAATAACATTTAAATGTTTTCAAGAAAAAAGGGCATATTTTATCTCATATAGTTTTACAAATTATTTTCATCTACGTCAATGTCATTTAGGGTATTTTATTCTAGATTGAGGTTGATTTATTATAATAAAATCTTCCATATAGTATTGAATGAGTTATGATTGACTATGGATGTGCTATTTTTATACCATTCAGAATTTTGATAAAAGTATTGGAATTTCATATGATATTTTTAATATGAATGTTTAGATTATGTTTCACCCTTTTCATATAAGAAATAAATTAGACTTAGTAAGTGATGAGAGGGGCCCACTATAGCCCCTCAATGCATCGGTAGGTCTCATGAGATAAACTAGTGTCTTGGAACAAGGCCTTGACAAAATCTTTATTTTTAGTCTTGTAATGAGTCCTTGACTATATGGTTATGATGTTCGGTATTATGCATACCATAGTTATGAAATTAGCTATAGATATTACATGTAATTATTCAACTAGTAAAATATTCATGTTAATAAGTAAATGGATTTATTTGATTTGTCACTTCTATATTATTCTGAAGTTTAAGTTTAAACGCTTTTGTTTTATTATTATACATTGCCTTAAATTTTTATTCTTATTTGTGATAGTTTTCACAATATTGTTATCCCTACAGAGCATATGAGCTCAGCCCTTCCTTATGTTTTCCTTTTCCCCAATATGTGAAGAAGTATATTATGATTAACCTACAAGGATAGTAAAAAGGATATTAGTGTGTTCAAAGGGGACACAATATTGTTTTTCTTTATTTCATAATGTAATGTAAAACTTATTAATGTATATAACACTTTCAAGGCTACTAAACTAATCGGTCTTTTGAGACATGATCTCTTGTGCTCATGCCAATGTTATGTAATAATGCACCGACTCTGGGTTACTAGGTTCGGGACGTTACAAACTCTAAAAGTGGGATTAAATGGTATGAATATGGTTACACAATATTAAATGATTCCATAAATAATTTTTTTATAACGTATGTGGATAAATCATTAGTGATATCTGTTTAGATCATTTTGGTAGTTCTTTGATAACCACGAACTAGATTCACTATATGACATAATATTATGTATATATGTCAAATCTAGAACATAAAAGAGGATATATAATAAACTTTATATATTTTTTAACCATTAAAAAGGTTTTATATCTAGTTTTTAAGAAATTAATGGAAATTGAAAACACATCGTCCAAAGTTTTGGTAAATCATCAAATCACAGACGGTGTTTTTATTTTTAGAATAAGAGGAGGAGGAGAGGAAGAATGATGATGATTTTTTTCCATAATCATGATAAAAAATACAGAATATATATAATAATAGAGATTTCATGCCTCGTGTGTAACGGGGTGAATAGGTTATAAGAAAATAAAATAATTGAAACGAAAACACAAGAAAGTGAAAGACGATTGTTACCTCTTGATCTCTTTTCCTTGAGATCCTCTTTAAAGACATTGGTTTTGGCCTTTTGGTAAGACACACATGTCTAGGATGTGGGGAATATCCTTGGGAAGGGGATTGGGCAGAATTTAGACAATGATCAAATCCTGATAGAAGTGAGAGGTAGAGGGGGTGAGGGTGGTATTTATAGTGAAAGTGAGGGAGTTTTTAATTAATTTTAAAGGACACATCATTTGTGGTATTTCTAAAACCATGGGCTTGTCCAAGGTTTATTATAATGGTATTAGACATTTGGAACACCTATTTTCATATTTTAATCCTCAATATTTGACCAGAATGATTACATCCTTATTAAATCATTATGATGTTATTAAACACCTAAACACTTAAAACTGTATTTTTTACTATTCATAAAAAATTCAACTATCTCAGAAAAAAATCCCAAAAAACTCCCTAACCATTTTTTAACATGTAGAATTCAAAAATGAACTCTGTTTATTGAAAATAATTTTCTAAATATGATTAATTTATTTTTAAATAAAATCTTAATTTATTCAAAAAATAACAATTTTAAAACTATAACTCATTTTATATCAGCATGAGAATTTAATCAAGATCTCATTATCATATAAACTTAAGAAAATTAAATAATAATATGACTTACTATTAATAAGGTTTATACTAATATTCATAAGGGTATGTTACTATTCACCAAAAAACATCTTGGTTTTATCGGACTCTAAATAACTTACTAATCACAACCATTGATGACCATTTTTTAAAATTCAAATCCTAGAAGCAGAAAAATTATGTTTAATCGATAGTTTATAACTATATATTTAAAGCAATGATTCATGCATTTCAATTTATTTTTAAAACCGTTGGGTGTTAAATTAGTATTATGTGGAATTACATGTTTGTACTTGATATTTCTTTTAGATATATGTCTCAGCAGGTTTTGGTTGTTGTATCCTTCTTATCTCTTTCTTCTACGTGTTTCTCTTAGTGGTAAATGCCTCTCATATTCTTTTTTATTATACTCTATGTGCTAGTTTCAAACCCAAGTCCTACTAGTGAAGGGACCTGGTCAGCCACCATCTTTCTCCCCTCATTGTAGTATCATTTTGAGGAGGCATCATGAAAATAAATGTTACATAAAAGAAATCAATATTGGGGCATAAATATAAAGATTACCCATGGAAGGTTTGGGGTTGCATAAGCATATCTAATAGTATTACTAGATAAAATATAATAATCGATTCAATATCATTAGGTATTGTAACATTCTTAGATATTCAGATATAGAAAAATAAGAATGGTTCTCATATAAAAATGTCTATGTGTTGTTTAGATGTGAAAAATAGTGGATTGGTAACATTGGAAATTTACTTCCTAAGCATTTTTTTTTGGAAAATGGTGTAACACACTGAGATTTTGTGAAATATTTTTTTTAATTAATTTAATATTTTTGATATTTTACATTTCACACAATACTGAATATATCATTGGTTATATGAAAAACACTATCTCTAGATTATATTATATGAAACCCCAAAATAAGCTTGTTCTACACTCAACACAGGCTTAGATTTTGGTATACACAACACTATTCTTGGCTTGTGTTAAACACAATGTCATGTTCCTTTGATACCTTGGGTTATATGCAAGACTGGGTTTTACTGATCAATAGTATATTATTAAAATATTATTATTTAATATAAATTAAGATATAACATTACCATTTAATTAGCAGTTATGAATATTATTAACTAACTTATGGAAATATAAGGTTTATAATATGGATTCATTGGTTACTAATTAATTATAAATTAAAATATATTCCATTTGATTATAAAGGATATAGTTTTATTATTATTCTTCTAAATTCATTTTGTATCAATAAATCAAATTAATTACAATTAGTGAATGATATTAATAAAATATATATTATATATCTGATACAATATTTTTGAAATTCATCCAATATATTTTCTAGGCATTAGATAAGAACAAACTCAATTTTATGCATAAAACCCTATATTTTTTAAAAGGGTAATTGTACGCCCATTTAATGGTGAAACCATTTTAAATATAATTTCTTACACCTATAGGATCTTTATATGAAAAAATAAACTTATTATTTGAAAGTGAGATCTAAAATTTTCTTTGGTTTAATTTTTGTTATTTTTCTAAGAAGATTCATTTTTTGATGAATAGTAAAAAAATACTGTATTTTAGTTATAACTAAATTTTCTTTTAAATAATTATTAATATTAAATTATATTTTAAAGTGGGTTTTAAATTCAAAAAATATCAATTATACATATATTAATCCAATTTAGGTCATTATAATTATTTTGTATATAAAAACATATTGATCTTTGGAACGTTGTTTAACCCACCTTCTTACCACAAATCTGATATTAGTGTTAAACATAATTTAGATACTTCTATGAATTTAATTTGAAGAAATGGATATACACAATTATAATAATTAAGATATTTAGATTTTAATTAGATCGACATAATTTTTTGATATTATGAATAGTAACTTTAGAAAAATTTTATTTACCACGGTTAAGGGTAAATCGGGTAATTAAAGGTAAAAATAATATTATAATATTATAAAATTACCCCAGCACTTGTCCCAATTTAATTGGATAAGTTTTTTTCGACCAAAATAAACCTTATTCTAAAATTATATCCATTTTAATCCACTTATTTAAGAATATTGTATTTATTACATTTTATTTAAAGATAAGTTAAAAATGTCATACTCATAATTTTAAAAAGTAATTCATTTTTAATATATTGTAATAAATAAGAGAAATTATAATATAAATAGTCATTTAAAATATAATAAATTTACATTTATCATGATGATTTATTTTTAATTTTCAAGAATAAATAATTTAATCAAAAGCATGTATTATGATGATGCGGTAATTGTTTAAATAATGGAAATATTAAATAAATGATAATAAAAATATAAAAACAACTAAAATTAAAATATTTAAGGACATACTCTAGTTTTATATATAACATTGATATGTTAATGATTTATTATATGTGTTGGTTCAAAATTTATCATTTTTTGGATATTTTTAAAGTGACAAATATTGAATAGTGTCAAAATTGAAACAAATGATACTATAAAATAAATGATATAAATTAAAAAAATATGAAATTTATCCAACTAACCAAAATAATGTTAAATATGTCATCCAAGATCCATTTACTATTTTTTTTTGAATTTTAGAGTAACTAGATTTACCCTAAAGTGTAAAAAATACAAGTTGTGGGTTTTACTAAGGGTTAAAGCCAAATGATAAAGTTAATATTGTAAAATAAAAATTTCTAAAAATTATTTTATGAGATGACTTTACCCATTCTCATATTATCTTGGATATAAATCACCTTTTAACTATTTCAAATCAAAAATAAATTTATATTAAACTAATATTTTATGAGTTTCCAAAAGTTCCCCTCACCTCTCTTATAAAATGGAACATCTACTTATCTTCTATTCACACCTATAAATCACCTTTTATCAGCCAACTTAATCCCAAGTCTCCTCCTAAATTTCATACCTTAATCCTAAAAGCCTTACTTTGGTCAAAAATCCAACCAAAGGATTCCTTTTGTGAAAATAAAAAGGAGATACCTGATGAAGAGGTAATGTTCATCATCAGACATTTTTGTTTTATTTATTCCTTAAACTCAATAAATTATTTTTATTTAATGTTTATATAATAACCTTAGTATCCTAAATATATTTTAATATTATTATATTAATGGTTCTATCTACAATCAAACACTTTCATCTAATGGGTAACGAACCAACTGTTCTTGTGTGCGTCAAACTACCGCCTCACGAAATGATGTTGTTCATTTTTCATTTACCACCACTCATGGTGGGAATTGAGATGAAAACTAAATTTTTATATTATATCTATGACATTTATGATATAATTATATTTTATAATGATAATATCATGTCTATATTTTTACCCTTCATCTACTATTTTGAGAAGATTTTAATGTTGCTCGAGCGTATGTATGGCTTTCCATATCCATGATGTGATGTGATTCGTTTCTCATATACATATAAAATTAATTGTAATAAGGGTGAATTTAATGAATAAATATGATATATATAACATAAAAATGATTCTATAATGATAATATATCATATGATTTTTTTATTTTAATATGAAAAAATAATGAAAATATCATTTATGCGCCATATCCATAACCAGTGTATTCCATTTTCTATTTTTATATTTTATAAATTTTTATAAATACATATTTACTGAATATATATAATATTTGTATCATTGTTATCATTTATAATATAATTAAATCATTATCCATGTATGAGTATGTAACACCCCAGGTAAATAAATAATATGACATTTTCATATTTATCCATATTTTTGAATAAAATATTAATATGACTTTAAAGGGGACGCTATGCTCGATGGCGTACCCAACACGCAACAACGAGTTTCTTGGGAATCTTACGTTGAACTCTAATAATAAAATAATATTATTTTAAATGGTAGTTAACATGTAGCCGTAGTATTGGTGGGAATGGATAGAAATAACTAAAATATGATTATATATGTTTTTAAATGTTTTTACATTTATCCAATAAAAGATAAAGGCTTAAAAAACGGAAAGAATTCAATTTTAGGCGTATATGCCCTAGTTTTTACTAAAGGTTCACTTATTGCCTTTTGATGGAGAACCATCATTAAATATAGTTTTTTTCACTCTTATACATTCTATTGGACCAAATAAAACTCTTCTTAAGAATTGGGACATCAAAATTTACTTTGTGTAAATTTTTTGTATCTTTCCGATAAAGTTCATTTTTTTAATGAATAGTGTAAAATGTTGTATTTTAATTCCAAGCCTCGTTTTAATATAATTTCCTTCTATGATTATATTATCTTTTGAATTGGTTTTAATGTGAAATTATAATATATTTTTACCATTAAATCTAATAGTGGTCGTTGGATTTAATTTCACTTTGAAACCATACTTAAACTAGTGTCAATCTTTTGATACTTATTGTTTCATAAAAACACGCTATTTTCTCTGAAAGCGGGAATTAATTATTAAATTAATTAAGGGGACTTATATGTTTTGAATTTTTTAAAATAGACTTCATTTTTGAATTAGGAATATCAAATATAGCTTAGGGTGAATTTTTGAGATTTTTCTGAAAAAATTCAATTTTTGATGAATAGTGAAACCACTAAGTGGTACTTATAAAAACTGATTTTTCCATTTAAATGAAATTTTTCCATCTTTGTGTTTTTAATTTCAATAATCCGACATACATGGTTGTCATTAAGAAGTAAAATGTGGTTCAATGGGATAAAAATAATTTTTTGGTGAATAGTAACTTATTAAGTTTTTAATCGCTATTAGAGGTAATTAGTGTAGTTTAATGTTTTAATAAAATGAAATGACCTAGACACATGTCCTAACCTCATTGGATGTGTAATGGCCGACCAATACAATCCATGGGTCAACTTGGGGACCCCATGGAGCCACTTTGGTTTGGAAATGACATAAATATCTTTTTATTAAATGTTAAAGTAAAAATGACACAAACATGAGATGTTTTACTAAAACAATTTTTACATGGGGTTCTACACGTCATATTTTTGACTATAAATAGTCATTGAAAAGATAAAACTATTTCCTACATCATAGTATTATTTTTCATATTTTTTAGACATTAAATAAATTAAATTATTTATGACATCATGATGATGCAACAATGACCTCATTATTTAATGATTTAAATAAAATGGAAAGATAATGTAATATCTAAGACCTACACATGTCCAAAACCTATTGGATGAGTGTATTTCGAACCCTTATCACCTTATCCTCGAAATACATCAATGTGGTACCTTTAAAATCCGAAACACTTTTGGAAATAAAGTAACATTTTGTAACTTTACAAGAGTGCCCCTCCTCTCCTCTTATAAAAGCCCCCCCCCCCTACCTCCTTACCCACACTCCCAAAGCATTTGGCTCGGCAAACCCCTGCCCATTTTGTCTCTACACTTCCCTATATTACTCCTTGAATCCTCACTTTGGGAAGAAGTATTCCCAAGGAAGCCTTTGAGCTCAAACCAAAGAGATTTACCCGATTTTAAGGTAATGTCTTCACTTGTGTCCTTTTGTTTTATTTTGCTGCTCCAACCCCCTAAAATATTTTTATTCATTTATTTTGTAAAAAATCCAGTATCTTCAATATAATAGTATGTTTTTATAAGAATTATTCGAGCTACACTTACACACACCTACATCTAATGGTTAAAGAACATATTGTTTCCGTGGATGGTGAATTTCTGCCTCCTGAAACAATGATTGTTCAACATTCTTCTAACACCTTCAAAGGTGGCCATTAAGATGACACTATATTTATATATGATATCTAATATGTTTATTTTTTACTTAATCTTATGTATTTTTCATTTATGGCGTACTTTTATGGTTTCCATTATGGGTAAACGCGATATCTTCATTTAAGGAAGTGCAGACTACCGCCCCCTCAAAGTGATTTGATTCGTTAATACCATATGTGGTACGTATAAAGGATATATTTAATGATATTATATATGATACCTTACTGGAATTAAAATACTATTATGTATCATTATGTTTTAATTCCATTAAATATGAAATAGTAATGGAAGTAGCGTTCATGCGTACGTACGGCTTACCGTCTCCATGAACGGTACATTTCATTTCGTATCTCAAAATTTTATGTAATATTATAAGTACATATATATAATGGATATATATCTAATATATTACATCTAAATTATGGATATCATTCTGGAATTATAACATATATATATCTCTCTCATTTTGTTTTAATTCCATTAATATGACAAAAAATGAAAGTAGCGTTCATGCGTACGTATGGCCTACCGTCTCCATGAACGGTGCTTTTCGATTTTTATCTCCAAATGATATGGAATAGTATAAAATGAATATTTACTGGGTGTATATGATATTTTAATCATTAATACTATTCTGTAAATTATTTACTTACAACTACATGGGCAATCTTTTTTCAAACAAGTTTATTTTTGACTCATGTACCAAACATCGGAAAAAACGTCTTATATGAACTAACATTATTAAACAATTATTATAACATTATAATATGTGATATGAACTGAATAATAATCTCTAAAGGAGGTACTTAGGCAATTATTAATTGACCAAAGTTTATTATTCAGGAATATAAAGAAACGAACAAGACAAGTTGGACTTGAGGTAAGGGATGTAAAGACCCGTAAAATTCAAGGAAAATTTTTTCTTAACTTTATTTGGAATTTTACAAGAGCGCGGTTTCTGACGGCACCTGATTCCGAGACTCGGAGTGCCCGGAATCAATTTCCGAAGTTTGGCTCAGGTACGTTCAGTGAACGAACGAGCGGTAATTCCTAACTTTTGATCCGGTGCTCGAAATTGAAATCTGAGGACACCGATGAACTCGCAGCGCCGATTTTCGCTTAAGGAGACCTTTTCGGAAGTTGCGTTTATTGCGGGACGAAAGTTAATTTTTGGGAGAATTATAAAAAGTTTAATAAAAATGTGGAACACTTTTTTTTATGTTAGTTAACTTCTCCCAAAGGGAGTTAAAGGTGGGACCCACATCCACTTAACCTCCCTTGGGAGGATTAAGTGTGGTGGGGCCCACACGAAACCCAACTTTTCAACTTCTCTCAAAACTCCCTTTAACCCCTCTTTAATTGTTTTGAGAACCTAGCTTATTAATGAGATTGAGTTGTTTAAACTTTTTCAAACCTTTGAAATTCAAAAAGGTTTGGTTGAGTTAATAAAATAAGCTATTAGCTTATTTTATTTGGTTAGATTTGTTTATCCATATTGAGAGGTTTGAGAGCTTTTCTTTCTTCTTCAAGCTTTGACGAAGAACGCTCAAGCTTTGACGAAGAACGCTCAAGCTCCAACGAAGAACGATGCTCCTCTCTTCTTCGTCTTCCGTGTCAACGAAAGGGAACGCCGCTTCCTCCTCGGACTTTCTTCGTCGGCTTACGAAGATTCACCAATGACGTACCTCTTCGGACGTACCTCTTCGTCATCAGATTTGACGAACGATTACCGCGACGCCCGACCTCCGCGACGTTGTCTTCCGCGGGTCGTTGACGATCTTCGAACTTGAACCCAAGGTAGGGGTTTGTTGTGGTTTATTTCTTTACTCTCGTTCTTGGTTATAGAATGATAATTCTGTGATTAAATATTTAAGAGTTATAATCTAACGAGAGGGGGGGTCGGACCGCACAAACACAGTCGAATTCCCCCTCCTTTGTTCTTGGTTATTTTTATAATCTTGTGATGAACGAGAAGGCGTGGTGCCGTCGCACCACGCGGGAATCGCTCGGCTTATTTACGCGACGCCGTTGCGTCACGCCGTGGATAGATTATCATGAACGTGACGTTGTCGCGCCGCGTCGAAGGGAACCGAAGGCGCCGCGGCCGCAGCGGGGCCGCGACGGAGGGGCGCGGTGCCGTCGCACCGCACCGGACGACGAACACCGTGGCCGGTTCCGGGCCACGGCGAGACGAGAGGACCAGCGGCTCGCCAGGCCGCCGGCGTCGGAAACCAGAAGGGGGCCGGCTTTGCCGGTCCCGTTGAAGAAAAACCGGTCGGCCAGGTGGGCCGGCCGGAAGGTCAAAGACCGGGGGAATTTAATTCCCCCGGTCAACCCAAATGCCCCCCTTATGAGGGGGGCCGGTTTCATTAAGGGGGGGGGGGGGGGGGGGGGGGGCAGGCGGCCCCCCGGTTTTCCTTAAGCAGGCCCCCACGAAGGGGGCCGGTTCTCCAAAAAGGCGCCGCTTAAGCCGCGCCGCCAGCTGGAAGCGGGGGCCATGCCCCCCGCGCGTGGCACCAGCAGCGCAAGGCCGTGCCGCCGCCGGCCGGGCCACGCCGCCGGGCCGGACCGCCGCCGGCCGGGCCGGGTCGGGTCGACTCGGTTCGGGCCGACCCAGGGGGGGTCGGGCCGGGTCGACCCGGACCCGGACCCCCCATTTTCGAATCACCTTCTGTCTCTTGTCCATAACTTGGCCACGGACCTCCGATTGACGAACCGTCTTCGGAAACGCGATCCTTGGATCGAGACGGTCATTTTGGTATATCGCACTCAAAGTTTCGGAATACTTTGAGTTCGGCCGGGTCGGTTCGTTCACGAAACCAACCGGGCCTTCGGAGCGGAAACGCTCATATCTTGAGCTACGGACGTCCGATTGACGTGCCATCAGCTTTGTTGAGTTCCTCTTAGTGAGACGGATATTTTGGAATACTCCGCCCGAGGTTTGGACGCAGGTGGAGTACGGTCGGGTTGGTTTTGCCTTAAAAACCAACCGGGCCCCGGAAACGAAAATGCCAATAACTCTCAGACCGGGCGTCCGATCGACGCGCCGTCTGTTGCGTTGAGTTCCTGTTGACGATACGGAACTTTTGGATACATCAACTCTGGACTTTGTGACAGTTGATGTATCAGCCTCTCGGCTCGTGGAGCGGATCCTCCTGTACGAGCTTGCTATGTGCGGAAACCCTAGAGCTGGTTGCGACTGTGACTGCTATTATTGCTACTGCTACTGTGACTACGACGACGACAGTACAGAGATCCTGTGTGGATTCGACGATGACGACTACAACACTCTGCGATCCTACGTGGATCAGTGCTACAGGTCCAGTATGGGCCCGATCCTGTGTGGTTCTGATCCTGTGTGGGTCTTTGCGCTCAGCGGTCCAGTGTGAACCAGCGCCTATAGGTCCTGTGTGGGCACGATCCTGTGTGGGTCTTTTGCGGGGGTCAGTTACCTATCGATCCTTCATGGTTCCGATGACTTAGATGGATCAGAGATCATCTTTATCGTCTTTCAAAGAAGTATACCTATGTGAGCTGAATCCTGTTTCTTTCCTGTGTGGATTGTGTTGTGCTATCCTCTGTGGATTTCGTTTTTCTTTCCTGTGTGGATTGTGTTGTGCTATCCTGTGTGGATTTCGTTTTGCTTTCTTGTGTGGAATATGTATACTTTCCTGTGTGGATTGAGTTATACTTGGGCTCGGAGGTTGGAACGTATTGGGATTGATGACTTTGGTATATGTATGGGCATATACCTAAGCTGTGTCGGTTGTTTCTTCGTGATTGTATCTTTTCTTTGTGGTTTGTCCTTTGTGGATTTTGGGAGACCTTCGGGGGTCTCGGGGTCCCTACTGAGTAGTTTATACTCACCCCTGTACGGGATTTGCCCGCACTACGTTGTGTTGGTTGCAGACGACGGACAGCGTTGATCGTAGTTGAGGCTTGCTGAGCAGGACGGTACCTGGAGGTGGACCACTGGGCAGGACGTGTTCGGAGCGGACAGCGGGACCCGAGGAGCAGTGGAGCTATCTGTACCCACCCTTCAGGTGGGATTTCCAGTGGACATCTCGGTGTAGCGGCATTTACTCTACAGTTGTTGTTTTCCCTTTCAGGTTGTACTTTACATTCAGTTTGGGTTTGTATACTGGCCCATTTACTTTTCCGCACTTTCAGTTGTACTCTGTTTTTACTTAGTGTTTACTTTTCTGCTTGCTTACTTTGTGGTGCTTGTTTACTTTTCAAAGGAAATGCCTTCCCTTTTTGTTGTGATTTACGCCTTGGTGCTAATCGCCAGCCCCTGGCCTATGGAAGGCGGGCTTGGGGTAGTCACGACACGGGCCCCGAGGGCGGGTCGTGACAAGGGATCCTACTCCACTCTTTCTTTTTAGTTACACTCTTTTATGTCATTACTTTTAAAGCTCATATTTCTTGTTATTGGGATGTTATATTATATTAATCTTACTGTAATTTTTATGTCCATGTGATGAGAGACCCTATTCTCTCTCATCAATCCATTTTGGAGGTTTTGAGTGGTGCCGTTAGGCTGCTAAATTTTCGTAAGAGATCTAACCTCTCTCTTTCTTTTTAAGTACTCTCCTTTATGTCACTTCTTTTAAGCTCCTATTTTTTATGTTGGGGGATGTTCTTTTATATTCCACTTTCTATAAACTTTAAGTTAATATGATGAGATACCCTATTTGATCTCATAAATCCATTTTTGGAAGTTTTAAGTGGCGTCGTTAGGCTGCCATGTTTTCATAAGGGATTTTTCATCTCACTTTTATTCCCGTGAGATTTATGCTACATTTTCCACAATTTCCTTTGAGTGGTGTACGTACTGCCCATTATTTTACTCATTGTGTAATATAATTTCTTTTATGATTATTTACATCAATGTTGTATTGTCCTTCTTTCACGAGGTGTATGTTTCGAAAGATACCCATATCGGTAAGGGAACCTTTCACCCTCCTCTTTTTAAAATACTTCTTTTGTTGGGTCTTTTAATTTACATACTGTTATGTTGGGATATGTTCTCATATATCCTTATTGATATAAATTTTATGTCCAAGTGATGAGATACACTTTTTATCTCTCATCAACTCATTTTGATGTGACGTCGTTAGGCTGTCAAGGAAACTTCTTAACCCAATTTAGATTTCTTTGGGTTCAACATGTAGTTATTGAATATGTCATCCTTTGAATATGTGTGAATGAACTTTGATTATTTTACACTTAATATCCACTTATATTTGGTGTATTCTTTTGTCACACATAATTATGTAATTGATTTATCCTTAAACCAAGGATATCGTCTTTGTATGGTACTTCGTCTCAATCTCCTTTCATTGAGGCATATTTTGTTTTATACAAAACCTTCGTTTATATGGTGTATAAACCCCTTTGACTTTTACGTTTGTCCAAAAGGAATCTTTTTTATACGAAGCATTTACTAAACGACAAAATGGAATGTTTTTGTCGTACGTATGCAGCGACAACGACTTCTCTGCCGCTGTGACCATTATTTGAGTTTCGGGTTCCACTACAAGCCATACCTTCTTTTTAAAAGAAAAATAAATACCCTATTTTACTTTTTTTTTATTTTGGTATTGAAAATGGTTTTCATAATGTTTTTATATCAATGTGTTGTATTGATATCTTGTGATTGAAAGGTGGAAATGTTATGTTTCCTTTATGCATGTTTTATGTGGTACGATTATGTTGAGGTTCTTAGGCATTATTATGATGACAGGTGGTTCTGTGATAAAATAAGGGCGGGTGAGCCTGATATAGCTCTCCAATGCATTGGGTAATGCAAAGGAGTGAAACTTTAAGGTTTCTCCGAAGAGATTTAGGGAATATACTGTGATGGGTATTCCAAACGTAACCAAGAGGGTTACTCCCTATGTAAGAATGTTATGAATGCCTCAAGTTACTTTTATGTCTTATGATTTCTATGATTTATTCATGACTTTATGAGGTATGTTAAAGTGCCTATGTTTTATGGGTAATGTATGATTTCATTCTTATGTATATATGAACTCATGTTTCTTTTCCATATTTTTATAACCCTTACTGAGCTTTTTATGCTCATCCCATGTTTTTGAAATGTTTTTCACAGGTCAAGGGAAAGGTACATGATGTGATGCTAGTGTCAAGGATGTGTCAAGGATGTGTCAAGAAAGAATCCATGTTTTATTTTAAATATGTTTCCATTGATGGGAAGAATGAATACTGTCTTTTATGTAACCACTTTGTTTAAATGTGGAATGTAATGCAAGTTTCATGATCTAATTCTCTAAAACTCTAAACCTGAAAAGATCCTCAATTTGTAATCTTGTAATAACTCAAGATTAAGTAAGGTTTAAGGATGGGGCCTTATAGTTGGTATCAAAGGTCGGTTTAGAAAACTTTAGAGGTTAGGGTATTCTTTAAGCATAAGTAGCATTACCATAATGGTTAGGATTTCAGAAAGAGTCCTAGTTTTAGATAAAGTGAATGAGTAAGTGTATCTTAGTGTTTACCTTCCTCATTAGTACATGATGGTTTTGTTAATATACTCACACTGAAATTTCTGTTTTTAGTGAATGGATGGATCTAGCAGGCACCAAAGAGACAACAGGTTTGAAGGAAACTGTGGTGGTTCTATGATTAAGATACTAGATAAAATGGGGGATTCAATGAGGAAACTCGTGGTTGTTCTAAACCAACTATCAAGGAGTCATGATCAACCACTTGAACCTTGGTATGATCTTTAATGCATCTTGTAAGAGATGACCAATCGATGTGTAAGTTCAGGTAATAATAATTAATGGTAACCATTAGAGTTTATATGATCCTTACTTTTGAGGTAATTATGGGTTACTATATGTTATGATGGAAGTGAAAGGCATGAGATAAAATTGAGGTTAAATTATGTTATGGTTATTTTTGATGATTTTATCTCTTTTTAGGGAATGATTTGAGAATTATATAGTTTTGGAAAAAGGACAACACGCAGACCGTGTGACTACCCGTCGCATCGGACAAAGCTGCGGGAATCGAACCCACAACCAAAGTGCAACTGGTATTTATCACCTACCACTGGACTACGTGAAGTCCCTGGTAAGGTTGACTGATTCTTTTTAGTTATTTGATTTTATGAATTAAGAGTAAGTTGATTTTGGGTTATTTTTGAAAATGATTAACCTATCATGGAGGATATGTGATTAGGTTAATTACTTTTCAATACGAGACTTTAGGAGCAACTGATGTTGTTTAGAGATAAATGTTACGATTTAACTTGGAAGACTGTGTGACTAAATCCTTCAAATATTTGGGTTTCAATCTTAGATTGGTTTACTTTGAATAATTTTATGGACAAATTGTTTATCGGATGGTCCTCATTGAACTTTGGGTTTTTTTGGACATATTTTGGAGATTAAGCATAGATTTTCTTTTTAAAGAGTTATCCTTTTCTGGATTATCTGACCTTGTACTAACCTTTTTGGTTTTGGTTTTGGTTAAGGTCTAAATATATGGGAAGTATATAGTTCTCTTTGGTGGATTATGTGATTCTCTAGAAGTTGATTATAGTACTCTTAATAAGAACAAGTCTCTCTAAATACTCGTCTTTTGGAAAAAAATATAAGTTTGATTAAGGAATCTAGAAACTGTTGAAAGTCAACATGATAAGTGATTATGTTTCCTTATGAATAAATTACTCAATAAAAAGTAACTTAAAACAAAAATGTTGTCTGTTAACTTTTCCTACTGGGGAATCGAATACCATTTAACCCATCAAAAGTTTTTGATTTTCTTATGGTTAACTTTCTCCCATACATGTTTACTATCACTCTCCCTCAAGAACATGAACCCTTCCATTTTCTTCCATGTCCATTTTTTTCTACATGGAATCCTAGTATGGGTTAACTCGGGTGACCTCTGTACTTATCTTCCTTTATTTTAAAGTGATTGTTTTACAGACTCTTGTTCCGATGTGGGACATTCAAGGATGTTTCCGAGCTCAATTTTAAAAATTGCGAGGACGCAATTCCCAAAAGGGGGGAAGGATGTAACACCCCAGGTAAATAAAGAATATGACATTTTCATATTTATCCATATTTGTGAATAAAATATTAATATGAATTTAAAGGGGACGCTATGCTCGATGGCGTGCCCAACACGCAACAACGAGTTTCTTGGGAATCTTACATTGTACTCTAATAATAAAATAATATTATTTTAAATGGTAGTTAACATGTAGCCATTGTATTGGCGGGAATGGATAGAAATAACTAAAATATGATTATATATGTTTTTAAATGTTTTTACATTTATCCAATAAAAGATAAAGGCTTAAAATACGGAAAGAATTCAATTTTAGGCGTATATGCCCTAGTTTTCACTAAATGTTCACTTATCGCCTTTTGATGGAGAACCGTCATTAAATATAGTTTTGTTCACTCTTATACATTCTATTGGACCAAATAAAACTCTTCTTAAGAATTGGGACATCAAAATTTACTTTGTGTAAATATTTGGTATCTTTCTGATAAAGTTCATTTTTTTAATGAATAGTGTAAAATGTTGTATTTTAATTCAAAACCTCTTTTTAATCTAATTTATTTATATGATTAGATTATATTTTTAATTAGTTTTATAGTTAAATTAGAATATATTTTTACCATTAAATCCAATAGTGGTCGTTGGAATTAATTTCACTTTGAAATCAAACATAAACTACTGTCAATCTTTTGATACTTATTGTTTCATAAAAACACGCTATTTGCTCTGACAGCGGGAATTAATTATTAAATTAATTAATGTGACTTATATGTTTTGAATTTTGTAAAATAGACTTCATTTTTGAATTCGGAATATCAAATATAGCTTAGGGTGAATTTTTGGGATTTTTCTGAAAAAATTCAATTTTTGATGAATAGTGAAACCACTAAGTGGTACTTATAAAAACTGATTTTTCCGTTTAAATGAAATTTTGTCATCTTTGTGTTTTGAATTTCAAAAATCCGACATACATGGTTGTCATTAAGAAGTAAAATGTGGTTCAATGGGATAAAAATAATGTTTGGGTGAATAGTAACTTATTAAGTTTTTAATCGCGATTAGAGGTAATTAGTGTAGTTTAATGTTTTAATAAAATGAAATGACCTAGACACATGTCCTACCCTAATTGGATGTGTCATGGCCGACCAATAAAATCCATGGGTTAACTTGGGGACCCCATGGAACCACTTTGGTTGGGAAATGACATAAATATCTTTTTATTTAATGTTAAAGTAAAAATGACACAAACACGAGATGTTTTACTAAAACAATTTTTAAATGGGGTTATACAAGTCATATGTTTGACTATAAATAGTCATTGGAAAGATAAAAATATTTCCTACATCATAGTATTTTTGTTATAATTTTTAGACATTAAATAAATTAAATTATTATGACATCATGATGATGTAGTGATGACCTCATTATTTAACGATTTAAATAAAATGGAAAGATAATGTAATATCTAAGACCTAAACATGTCCAAAACCTATTGGATGGGTGGATTTAGAACCCTTATCACCTTATCCTCAAAATACATCAATGTGGGACCTTTAAAATCCGAAACTCTTTTGAAAATAAAGTAACATTTTGTAACTTTACAAGAGTGCCCCTCCTCTCCTCTTATAAAAGGCCCCCACCTCTACCTCCTTACCCACACTCCCAAAGCCTTTGTATAATCAAACCCCTGCCCATTTGGTCTCTCCACTTCCCTATCTTACTCCTTGAAGCCTCACTTTGGGCAGAAGTCTTCCCAAGGAAGCCTTTGAGCTAAAACCAAAGGGATTTACCCGATTTTAAGGTAATGTCTTCACTTGTGTCCTTTTGTTTTATTTTGCTTCTCCAACCCCCTAAAATCTTTTTATTAATTTATTTTGTAACAAATCCAGTATATTAAATATACTAGGATGTTGGTATAATAAGTATTCGAGATACACTTACACACACCTACATCTAATGGTTAAAGAACATACTGTTTCCGTGGATGGAGAATTTATGTCTCCCGAAACGATGATTGTTCAACATTCTTATAACACATTCAAAGGTGGCCATTAAGATGAAAATATATTTATATATGATATATAATATTTTTATGTTTTACTTAAGCTTCTGTATTTTTCATTTATGGCATACCTTTATGGTTTCCATTATGGGTAAACGCGATATCTTCATTTAAGGAAGTGCAGACTACCGCCCCCTCAAAGTGATTTGATTCGTTAATACCATATGTGGTACGTATAAAGGATATATTTAATGATATTATATATGATACCATACTGGAATTAAAATAATATTATGTATAATTATGTTTTAATTCCATTAAATATGAAATAGTAATGGAAGTAGCGTTCATGCGTACGTACGGCTTTCCGTCTCCATGAACGGTACATTTCATTTCTTATCTCAAAATGTTATGTAATATTATAAGTACATATATATAATGGATATATATGTAATATATTACATCTAAATTATGGATATCATTCTTTAATTATAACATTTATATATATATATCTCATTTTGTTTTAATTCCATTAATATGACAAAAAATGAAAGTAGCGTTCATGCGTACGTACGGCCTACCGTCTCCATGAACGGTGCTTTTCGTTTTTTATCTCCAAATGATATGGAATAGTATAAAATGAATATTTACTGGATATATATGATATTTTAATCATTAATACTATTCTGGAAATTATTTACTTATAACTACATGGGCAATCTTTTTTCAAACAAGCTCATTTTTTACTCATGTACCAAACATCGGCAAAAACGTCTGATATGAACTAACATTATTAAACAATTATTATAACATTATAATATGTGATATGAACTGAATAATAATCTCTAAAGTAGGTACTTATGAAATTATTAATTGACCAAAGTTTATTATTCAGGAATATAAAGAAACGAACAAGACAAGTTGGACTTGAGGTAAGGGATCCTACTCCACTCTTTCTTTTTAAGTACACTCTTTTATATCATTCCTTTTAAAGATCATATTTCTTGTTATTGGGATGTTCTTTTATATTAATCTTACTATAATTTTTATTTCCATGTGATGAGAGACCCTATTCTCTCTCATCAATCCATTTTGGAAGTTTGGAGTGGCGCCGTTAGGCTGCCAAATTTTCGTAAGAGATCTAACCTCTCTCTTTCTTTTTAAGTACTCTCCTTTATGTCACTTCTTTTAAGCTCCTATTTTTTATGTTGGGGGATGTTGTTTTATATTCCTATTTCTATAAACATTAAGTTAATATGATTAGATACCCTACTTGATCTCATCAATCCATTTTTGGAAGTTTTAAGTGGCGTCGTTACGCTGCCGAGTTTTCGTAATGGATTTTTCATCTCACTTTTATTCCCATGAGATTTATGCTACATTTGCCACAATTTCCATTGAGTGGTGTATGTACTGCCCATTATTTTACTCATTGTGTAATATACTTTCTTTTATGGGTATTTCCATCAATGTTGTATTGTCTTTCTTTCACGAGGTGCATGTTTCGAAAGATACCCATGTCGGTAAGGGAACCTTTCACCCTCCTCTTTTTAAAAGACTTCTTTTGTTGGGTATTTTAATTTACATACTGTTATGTTGTGATATGTTCTCATATATCCTTATTGATATAAATTTTATGTCCAAGTGATGAGATACACTTTTTATCTCTCATCAACTCATTTTGATGTGACGTCGTTAGGCTGTCAAGGGAACTTCCTAACCCAATTTCGATTTATTTGGGTTCAACATGTAGTTATTGAATATGTCATCCTTTGAATATGTGTGAATGACCTTTGATAATTTTACACTTAATATCCACTTATATTTGGTGCATTCTTTTGTCACACATAATTATGTAATTTATTTAACCTTAAACCAAGGATACCGTCTTTATATGGGACTTCATCTCAATCTCCTTTCATTGAGGCATATTTTGTTTTACGCAAAACCTTCTTTTATATGGTGTATAAACCCCTTTGACTTTTACATTTGTCCAAAAGGAATCATTTTTATACTAAGAATTTACTAAACGACAAAAGGGAATGTTTTTGTCGTATGTATGCGGCGACGACGACTTCTCCGCCGCCGTGACCATTATTTGAGTTTCGGCTTCCTCTACAAGCCATACCTTCTTTTTAAAAGAAAAATAAATACCCTGTTTTACTTTTCTTTTATTTTGGTATTGAAAATGGTTTTCATAATGTTTTTATATAAATGTGTTGTATTGATATCTTGTGATTGAAAGGTGGAAATTTTATGTTTCCTTTATGCATGTTTTATGTGATACGATTATGTTGAGGTTCTTGGGCATTATTATAAAGATGGGTGGTTCCGTGATAAACTAAGGGAGGGTGAGCCCAATATATCTCTCTAATGCATTGGGTAACGTGAAGGAGTGAAATGTTAATGTTTCTCTGAAGAGATTTAGGGAATATACGGTGATAGGTATTCCAAATGTAACCAAGAGGGTTACTCCCTATGTAAGAATGTAATGAATGCCTCAAGTTGCTTTTATGTCTTATGATTTCAATGATTTATTCATGATTTGATGAGGTATGTTAAAGTGCCTATGTTTTATGGGTAAAGTATGATTTCATTCTTATGTATATATAAACTCATGTTTCTTTTCCATATTTTTATAACCCTTACTGAGCTTTTTATGCTTATCCCAAGTTTTTGAAATGTTTTTCACAGGTCGAGGGAAAGGTACATGATGTGATGCTAGTGTCAAGGATTTGTCAAGAAAGAATCCATGTTTTATTTTAAATATGTTTCCGTTGATTGGAAGAATAAATACTGTCTTTTATGTAACCACTTTGTTTAAATGTGGAATGTAATGCATGTTTCATGATCTAATTTTCTAAAACTCTAAACCTGAAAAGATCCTCAATGTGTAATATTGTAATAACTAAAGATTAAGTAAGGTTTAAGGCTGGGTCCTTATAGAGTACCAAGGGTAACAAGTCAAAACATGAACGAAAAACAAAGCTGATATTACTCGAAGCATAACATTATCAATGAATTACCAATAAACAGGTAAAATTAAGTCATATGTAAATCATATATGATACATATATATATATATATATTAATATTATTAGTGTTATATTTATAATAAAATTAAATTTAATATACCCGAGGTTTTAACTTTTATGAAAGATGTCAAGACTTATGGTAATGAAAATTCATCTCACTTTTTATTTCTATGAGATACAAGCCATATTCACCACTCACTTCTTTTGTGTGGTGTATATACTAACCTCTGAAATTTTATATCATTAATTTCATTTATTTAATGATATTAAAATCTTTAATTGATTTTAATATTTCATGGGGTTCATAATTCTAATGTTACTCAAGTAGTAATGGATTTATATCTCACTTTTATTTCTTTGGGACACATGCCTCGCACACTACATGTTTCTTCTATGTAGTGTATACACTTCCAATTAATGTATTTTATGATTATTTTACAGAATATTATAGTATTTTCAAATCCATATAATTTAAATTCTTTAATGGGGAATATGATTCTACTGATCTTAAATGGATGAGTATTTATTTCACAATCATATCAATATTTGGGATTGTTTCATTTTAAATCTTCATTGGGGAATATTTATCTTCCACTACAATGTTATCTAAATGGTTCTAAAAGATGTTCTTACCATTATCCTATGAATATTTAAAGATATTTTTACCCATGTTTGAATTTATACTAAATGGTATGAAAAAATATTTTTTGGTTATTTTCTAAATAATGTACTTTTTTTAATTTTACAAAAAAAATTTGAGAAGAATGTTTTTTGAAATTATATTGTATAATTGAATTTTTTATTATTTCGTGACATCTTCAGGCCTAAATATCCCCTTACAAGATTAAATTTTATTTCTAAATAAAAAAATCTTCAAAATTTTGCGGCATTTTAAAAAATAAAACATCTTCAAAGAAAGTATATTTTCCTCAAAAATTATTTACAAGTCATATCTCAAATGTTACTTCTATTTTAATTGAGTTATTTTTAAATTATAATATTTGTATTATTTAAATGGTTTTTTTATGTTAATAATGTAATTATATTTATAAATCCAGTTTTTTCTATGGGTTATGTTATGATTGAATGATGTTTCTGCATCCCATTTCTTTTCATGGGTTCTGATATGATGAATCATTTATATTTTTTTGGCACAAAAATTTACGGTTTTAATTATGTGATGGGTAGGAACTATATATACCTCAAATTAATTAGTTAATGATAAATGTTTTATGATGTGAAAGGGTACATGGGATGACATACCAATATTGAAACAAGAGGGTATACAGGAGGGAATCCAAATCTTGAAACAAGAGGGCGCTTGGGAGCGCATCTCAAGCCCAAAACAAGAGGGTACATGAGATGTAATTCTAAGACCAAAGTAAGTGCATGAGTTTTTATCCCATTTATAACATTTTATGAAGGTTTTATATAGAATACATATCGTTGTTATTTTATATGACTAGGTGTATTCCACAATTACATGTCTTATTCCAATGTTATTCTTTCAGGGATTATGCTCTTGATTTCTTTATGATTCATGTCTTATGAACTGAAAATAATTATTCCATGATTCATATTTATGACCTTTGATATACATTGAATGATTTTTTTAATGATCATGATCACATTATCATACTATTACGTTCATGATTTGCTTATTCATTTCATTTATTTACCCTTACTGAGCATTTGAGCCCACCCCTTTCTTATGTTTCCCTTCCCTGGGTTATGAAGGAATGTTTTGAAGTATAGATGATAAGGGGGAATATATTTTTGGGAAACATTAAAGATATTTCAATGAGTTAGGATATTTTTATTTGAAATTCCCAAATACACTGAACTAATACAGACTTTGTGCATCTATTTTTTTAGTTTTTTAGTATTCTTCAAAAATAATGTAATGTCTATATATGCCAAGCCTATGTCTGTATATATGATATTAGGGAAAAGGTTTATTCATCCTTTATAAACAAAGATGGGAAAATTTTATTTAAATCCCAATGGATGTTTCTATGGATAAGTTTGGGTATTTCTATAAGGATATGTTTAAAGATAAGGAAAAGTCTTGTAATTTTGATAAAGGGTATATAAGGTGGTTTCATTGAATTACATCTATGTATACATACTACTAGTGGATGTGGCTCTGAGAAAGATATACCTAGGGGTAAAAACTCTAAAATAGTTTGTCAATCTGGGCTCAAGCATGACCTAGTATACATCTAAGGTAATTGTTTCACACATGGTTTCACGCTCTTATAGGATATGCTTTAGGAATTCACAAACTCTTTATGAACAATCATGAAGGATTTAAAAATAATTTATCTATTAATAAACAAGGATAACCTTAAGTAGTAATATATAAAATAAAGTGTCATAAGTTTTATATTCTATAAGTAATTTTTCATTATTATCTAGATTTTCACCATGATAAATATTTATAACATTATGATTTTTTGTTTTAGTCAATAGAGGGAACTAGAAGGAACTGGGTTCATATTTAAGGTGAAGAAAATTTTTTGATTATAATTCAAATGGTATAATCACTAGAGAGAAATATATTTTGATTAAGTTGAATCATCTTCCACAATATATGATTACAATGTTAGATTTGGTGACATTCCAAGCTTATTGAATAAGTGGAATATTTACTTTAATAAATTTTCACTTGTTAAGGAACATATAGGAATGAATATTTGGATTCATTCATATCAAGAATAAATGAAGAAGAACCTTGGGGAATACCTCAAATATAATGGATGATTTTATCTCTCTGGGAAAAGGGGTCGTATAGTGACAAATTATCCTGGAGTTCAAAGTCTCATCTATGGAGCACACATGCATTTCCAAACTCAATGCCCTGCCTAAAAATTTAATTTTAAACTAAATAAAGTCCTATTTCTTGCAAATCATTAAATTTTAAGGATTGACGTATTTATGTACATGTATTCCAGAATCTTGAAAAGTGAATTATATAAGGATTTATCTGTATTTGTTTTTCCTTAAGGATTTTCAAGAATATGCTGAATAGTTTCGATGGACAAGAAAAGTTATTTAATGGAAAGGTATTCATTGAAAAAACAAGATTAAGGGAAAGATAAACCTTAATGTGTTCCTAATGTTAAGATAATGATGTTTGGATAATAGGCTGGTTGGATACCAATATGTGAATTAGATGGAATTGGTTACCTTGTAATTGATAAAGGATTTGTTGATAAAGAATTTTGTGTTATCCTGGATGGAGTTTATAGAATTTTTGTATTCAAGGAATATATCCAATAAACTTTGGAATAAGTATACATGCATGTTTTAAATATAGATCTATAGTAATTTAGGTTACTACCATGTTTTAAGAGAATACATTATAAACTTAATCACATGTTTGGATTGTTACAACCAAAAGCTACATTGTGTTATATGGGGGGACAATGTAAAGATGATTATGTGACATTATTTCTAAATTATTGGATTTTCATCTTTCAGAAGTTTTATATGGTTAACCATTTATATCATGTTTAAGATAAACTTCTGATAAAGTTTGTACTATTAAAGTACCATTTCAAAACTTGAGGATTTTTGAATACTGGATAACCTATGCTAACAACGTTTTGTTGGTTTTAAATGATGATAGATGGGATGTCCTCTCATGGTTATCATTATCTATTAGTGATTTGACAAAGAGAAATTCATTATTTTTTGGAGATATAGGTGAGGCACGAAGAAAGGTGAGATTATAATAAATCAAGTAAGTATATATTCTCATAAATATTATTTTAAACCTATGGAAAGGATCTTGAAATAGAAAAGGTTACCGAAGTACCTTCTCTTCTTATAAATCAAGTGGTCCCTTAGATCATCATAGATATATGGATTTGTGATTGTTAACTTTCTTCTAACCATGTTCTATATCAATATCCATCGAAAATTTATAGTTACATTTCGCATCCATGTGCATGTTTTCACTTTCCACCTATGTTCTCCTATGTAGAAACCCAGTTATGAGTTACTCTGGGTTACCATTAAGTATTCAACATTTCTTTTTAAACATGACGTTTTAGTATTCATTTTTATGATATGGGTTTCTATAAAAGAAACTTTCAAGTATTAATCATTTAATAACCAAGATGGATTTTGAGGGAGAAATTCATTTTAAGGGGTGTAGAATGTATCACCCCAATTTTTTTAAATATTTTTATTAGAAATAATTTAAACTTTTTGATATTTTTCATTTCACACAACACTGAATGTGGATTTTATTATAGGGGAAACACTATGTTTGTCTTGCATTATATAAAAAACAAAGATAATATTATGCTACACGCAACACCATCTTTGCTTGTGGTATACGCAACACTATGTTTTTCTTATGTTACACATAATGTTGAGTTCCTTTGATAGTGTGTGTTACACGCAAGACGGACTTTTAACAAACAATAGTTTATTATTAAAATATTATAATTTAATATATAGTAAGATATAACATTGATGTTAAATTGGTGGTTATAAATATTATTAAATAAATTATGAAAATATAAGTATTATAATATGGATTTATTGGTTACCAAATAATTAGAAATTAAAATATCAACTATTTTATTATAAAGGAAATAATTTTATTTTTATGCTCGCATAGTCATTTTGCCTTAATAAATTGACTTAATTAAAATTAGTGAATGATATTAATGAAATATATATGTTATATATTCAATTAAATATTTTTTATATTCATGAAATATATTTTATTGTTATAAGATAATAACAAACCCAATTTTACGCATAAAACTCTATATTTTTTCAAAAGAGTAATTTTACCTCCTTTAAATGGAGAACCCATTTTAAATAAAATAATTTACTCATTAAAAAAATATTTATGAAAAAAAAATATTTTCTTTAAAATTTGGACATAAAAATTTACTTTTGTGTAATTTTTGATATTTTTCTGAGAAGTTTCATTTTTTGATGAATAGTGAAAGTAATGTCCTTTATTTAAAAAATGTCTTTTTGTTTAAATAATTTTTAATGTTAAATTCTAGTGTATAGTGGGTTTTAATGTAAAAATATATCCATTATACATATATTAATTTAATTTATATCTTTAGAATCATTTTGAATATAAAACCTTATTGAACTTTGGAATGTTTTTTTAAACCTGCCTTCTCGCCACGACTGTGAGATTAGTGTTAAACATACTTTAGCCACTTATCTAAATTAAATTTAAAAAAATTACATAAATGGTTTTAATTATTATTATATTTAGATTCTAATATGATCAACCTAATTTTTTTATATTATTAGTAGTTACTTTGGTAAATTTTTAGGTACCGCAGTTAAGGGTAAATCTGGAAATTAAAGGTAAAAATAGTATTATAATATTATAAAATTGCCCTATATATTGTCTCAATTTTATTTAATAATTTTATTCAGCCAAAATCAACCTTAGGTGAAAATTATATTCTTTTCAATCCACTTGGTTAACAATTTTACAATTATTATATTTTATTTAAAGAGAAGTCAACAATGTCATTCTCATATTTTAATAAGTAAATAATTTTTACTATATGGTTATAAAAAATATAGATTCATATATAAATATTCATTTCAAATATAAAAAATTTATATTCATCATGATAATTTATTTTTAAATTTTATAGAGGAAATATTTTAATTAAATGTTTTCATTATGATAGTGCAGTAATTGTTTAATTATTAGAAATATTAAATAAATGATATTAAAAATATTAAAATAAATATAATTTAACATAATTAATGAAATACAAAAATTCTATAGATAACTTTGATATTTTTTTCATATATTTTAATTTTTGGTTATAAGTTATATTGTAGTTATGATATTTTAAATATAAAAATATTGAATAGTTTCAAAATTGACACAAATGATACTTTAAAATAAAAAAAATATTTTATTAAATGATATAAAATTCATAAAAATATAAAATTAATCCAACTAAATATAATAAGATTAATTATTTCATCAATTATCCATTTGGGATTCTTTCAACAATTTATAGTAACTATATTAACCATAGAGAGAAAAAATTGAAGTTTCCACGGTAAGAGTTAAAGGGTTTATATAAGGGTTAAAGCCAAAATATAAGGTTAATATTTGGACCTTAACTTGTATAAAAAAATTTAAACTATTTCAAACCATACTCATATTATATTTGAAATAATGCTCTTTTTATCTACCTGAAATTTAAAATAAATTTATATTAAATTAATTTTTTGAGTGTTTCCAAAAGTACCCCACCCCTCTCTTATAAAAGGGAACATATCCTTATCTTGTATTCACACCTCTAAATCCATATTTCTTGCCCAAAATATTCCCAAATATCCACCAAAGTTTTTTCCAATAATAATTGAATCCTTAATTTGGTCATAAATCCAACCAAAGGAGTCTTTTTATGTAAATCAAAAGGATAAACCCAAAGAAGAAGTAGTGTTCATCAATAAAGAATTTTTGTTTTATTTATTCCTTAAACTCCTTAAATTATTTTTATTTAATTTTTATATAATAATATTCATATATTAAATTTTACTGGATGTTGTTATATTATGTGCCCTTTTTACACTCACACACACTTCCATTGAATGGGTAACGAACATATCATTCTTGTGCATGGCGATCTACCGCCAGACAAAATTATGTTGTTCGTTTATCCTTCACCACTTATCATATTGGGAATTGATATGGAAACTCTATTTTTATATGATATTTATTAAATTATTGTAATTTTTAATTATAATATCATGTCTACCTTTTTACCAACCATCTAATATTTGGAGAAAATGATAACATCACATGTGCGTAGATATGGCCCACCATCTCCATGATGTAATGTGATTTGTTTCTCATATATATTTAAAATTTAGGGTAATGAGGATTAATTTAATTAATATATATGATATATATATATATAACATAAACATTATTCTTGAATGATAATATATCATATGATTTTTATTATTTTAATATGATAAGAAAATGAAAATATCATTCATGTGTATATACAGCCTACCATAACCATGAATAGTGTATTTCATTTTCTATTTATATCATTTATAATTGTTATAAATATATATAATGAATATATATGATATTTATATCATTTTTATAATTCTTAAGATAATTAAATCATGATATATGTAAGAGGACAAAGGATAACAGGTCAAATCATGAATAAAAAACAAAGTGGATATTACTCAAAGCATCACATTAACAAGGAATTATCAATAAACGGGTAATATTGGGTCATAAGTAAATCATATATGATATATATATATATATTACTATGATTCTTTGGTATATTTATAATAAAATTATATTTATTATATCATAGGTTTTAATGTGTACAAAAGAAGTCTAGACTTAATGTAAGGGAATTTCATCTATATTTTTATTTCTGGGAGATACATGTCATATTCACCACTCACTTCTTTTGTGTGGTGTATATACTGACCTATGACATTTTATATCATTAATTTACCTTACTTTATGATATTAAAAAATTAAATTTATTTTATTTTTTCATGGGGTTCGTAATTCTAATGTTACTCATGTTGTAATGGATTTATGTCTCACTTTTATTTTATTGGGACATATGACATATTGAATACATGTTTCTTCTACATTGGGTAAACATTTCCCAAGAATGTATTTTATGAGTGTTTTCTATAATATTAAATTATTTTTAAATCCATGTAATTTTATTTCTTTCTTGGGGAATATGATTCTACTCATTTTAAAGGGATGTGTATTTATTTCACAATCTCATCAATATTTGGGATTGTTTCATTTTAAATATCCACTTGGGTATATTTATATTCCATTACATTTTTTCCTAAAAAGTTTTTAATTTTTTTACCATTATCCTATTGATATTTAAATTTTTGACCCATGTTTTAATTTATACTAAATGTTTTGAATGTAAACTTTTTATATTTTCCAAACATGGTATTTTTTTTAATTTCTTGAGAAATTTAAAAGAAGAATGTTTTTTTAACTTTTGTGGCATGAATATATTTTTATAACTTATTGAATCACTAAAGAATTTATGGTTACCTTAAAATATTACAAGTTTACTATCAAACAAATTTTTTCTTTTAAAATTTTGTGGAATTTTAAAAAAGGAAATAAATTTCAAAGAAAATATATTTCCTTCATGACTTATTTAAAACTCATATCTCAAATGTTACTTATGTTTTAATGTTTTTTTTCAATGATGATATCTCTACTATTAAAATGGGTTTTTTATTTTTATGAAGGAATGATATTTATGAAACCAATTTCTTTCCATGGTTTATGTTATGATCGAATGGTGTTTTTGAAACCCATTTATTTTTCATGTGTTCTGATATGATGAATCATTTATGTGTTTGTGGAAAACAAATGTATATTTTTCCTTATATGATGGGTGAGAAAAATATCTCCTTCAAATGCAATGGGTAATGATAAATGTTTTATAAGATCAAAGAGTACACAAGAGGGAATCCCAAGCCTAAAACAATATCATACACAAGAGGGAATCCCAAGCCTGAAACAAGAGGGTATATAAGAGGGAATCCCAAGCCCGAAATAAGAGGGTCCATAGGAGGGAATCCCATGATCGAACTAGGTACACTGGTGGTTATCCCAATCCTAAGATGTTATGATGGCCTTAAAAGGAATTATTTACATATGGTTTTTATATTTTTATATGTATTCCACAATCCCATATCTTATTTCTATGTTACACTTTCATGGTTTATGCTCTTGATTTCCTTATGATTCATGTCTTGTGAACTACAAATCATTATGCCATGATTCATGTTAATGATCTTTGATATATCGGCTTTGATCTTATAATCATCATGATCACATTCACATTACCCTATGTTCATGATATGCTTACGTATTTCCTTTAATTTCCATTAATGTGAATTTTTTCTCACAAATTTCTTGTGTTTCCCTTCCCTAAGTTATGAAGGGAGGTTTTAAGTAAAATTACTAAGGGATAAGATCTTTTTCATAAACATTGAAGATATCTCACTGAGTTGGAATGTTTTTTTCTATGCTTCCAAATGCACTAAACTAATATGGACTTTGGTCATCTGTTTTTGTAAGGTTTTAAGTATTCCGCAAAAGTGATGTGATGTCTATGTATGCCAAGCCTAAGTTTCTATAACGGGTGATGAATATTTAAAAAGGGAAAGAGTGTATTAATTTATATAAACCCATAAATGAACTAAAAATATAGTTCTGTAATTCAATGGGAAATTTTAGAAACCAATGATGGTATAAAACATTTTATGTAGTGGAACTTGAATTGTAGTAAGAAACATGGAAGTTCCAATTAATCAGGTATTCTTAATGAATGAAATTGAGAAGTGAAGCTTTAAAATAGGTTTATACCCATTAAAGAAAGATAAATTAAATTGGTTATATATTTGTGAAATATATAAACAAAATATATAAAATTTTAATAATAAAAATGTACAGAATAAGTGACCTAAGGAGATAGAAAGTGTATCTGAAAGAAATTAAGGTGTTTTGGTGAGATCCCTTAAATTATGTTCCAAACAATTTATATAATTAAATTTATCATTCTGAATAATAAAATAAAATTTATTAAATACATTAAGTATAACATTTTACATATATATTTAATTTTTAATAATTATATTTCTTCCATTTACAACCATTTCAATGAGATATAAGGTTTAGTTTATCCATTAAGATGGCATTCATTTCATGATTCTAGGGTCAGATCAATTGAGGATAATTATAGAGAATCTTTAAAAACAGACTACAACTACATAATGTTAAATTTAATAATATAAATTAACTTATATAAATTCAAGTAGTCTCAAATACCCATATGTTTTCTGAAATATGGATAAATCATTTTGATAAAAAAGAAAATGTTGTACAGTTTTTTTAATTTTTTCAGTTTTAACGACCATCCAAATATAATTTCATTTCATTTAATATTACAAAAACATATTCCATATAGGATGTTAAATAATATATAATATACATATTTAGGTTATATAAAACTATTATATGTGAATTTAAACCTTCCATGAATTCTATAAGGTAAAATGAAAACTTATCATCCATGGAAGAGGTTAACCATCATAATATGGAAATTGGTTTTGTTTTTAGAAATATACAAAAAATCGAAGATAATGGATGTTAGATATTCAATTAGAAATTTAAAAATTCATTATATATATATGATAATAGTTTTACTATTCCATTTTGAACTGGGTATTTTGAGAGAAGGTAGAAGAAGAAAATAAATTAATATATTTTTTTAGAATATTACCTCTAGAGTGTTGTCTCTTTAAAAAAATCCTTAAGGTACATGGAATTTTTATTTTATGATACAAATTGTACTATGATATGGGGGATAGGATTTTTAAGAGAAATATGTATAAATTTGTCATGATATAAGGATTATATGCTGTCAAGAGATGGGGTGGTATTTATAAGGTGAGGAGAGTAGTGTTTTTCGAATATAGTATTCTTTAGTTTATTATTTTGGATTAATAATACAAATATAGTTGATGAATATATATAGAAAATAGTGAATTTGAATTTTAACTAATGGGTGATTACATTATCTATGAAAAAATAATTCATGTATTTTTCGTGTAATGTTAAATATTATATTTTGTCATATTTCACTATTCAAAAAATTAAACAATTTTATAAAAATACAAAAAATTCTCTCCAACCATGTTTTATTATGTAAATTTAAAAAATGAAATACATACTATAAAAAAATTTCAAAATATGAGAAATTTAATTTTTAATTAAAATCCTTATTTATTTTTAAATGAAAATTTTAGTTTTATGGTCAAGTTTCTAACACTATGAAGAATTACTTCTAGTATAATAAAATTATTATAACACCCTAATATTTTAAAAAGGAACATCATGTTTGATAGTGTATATGGAAAAAACATAAATCTTGTAACTAAATATAAAATTCCAAGACATTATGATATATTTCTTTTTGATTAAATTTAATAGTTTGTGATGCACACAACATCATGTTTAAACGACACATAATACTCTATTAAAATATTTTTTTAAACATTAACTTTAAAACATAGCTCTTAAATATTTGGCTACGAATATGAAAAAATAAATTATTAAAATTATATTTTCAACACAATTATAAAATAAATTCAATGGTTATATATTTATTATAAAGAAAAAATAAGAACCATTTGAATGAAAAAGAAATGTATTCTGAAAAAAAAAACTATTTTCTAAAAGGCAAGTTAGTTTCTCTTTGGACACATAATTTAAAATTAGTTTTTACCACCTATAAAAAATTAATTTTAAAAAGTATACTAAATTTATTATATCTACACCTCAAAATTATATTTTTGTGAATTTTTTATAATTTCTGAAAATATTAATTTTTTATGAACAGTGAAAAATACTTATTTTTATTGAGAATTTCCTTTTTTGTTTAAAATATTAACAAAGAAGAACAATATTTTAAATTTTTTATTGTAAAAAAAGTAAAATTTTATTAAAAATTAACTTTTTTAGTTATTTGGAATAAATTTAATATTTAATTATGATATAAAAACTTATAAAACATTTGAATGTTTTTCTTTGGAAAAATTATTTTTTTATTTGTCTGTGGATTTATTTTTAAATTGAATTATGCCACTTCAGTGAGTTTAATTTGAAAAAATATATTATAATTTTAAAATAATTATAATTAATTTTATATAATAATCTCAACATAATTTTTCACAATAATTAATCAAACAATAGTGAAAATTAATTAACATGGTTGAGGTAAAATGGGTTTTCCATGGGTTAAACGAAGAAGATAACCATTACAAATGGCCTAAAACTTGTAAAAACACATTTTATGGACATATATCGACCTTATATCCTATAAGGGTTGATAATTACCCATTATTTAGTCTTTTTTCATGTTCAAAAACGTTGGCACAAATAATTCTTTTCAAAAAATCTAAGTGTCGCCTCTTCCCCACTTATAAAAGTCCACCAGCTATCCTCCCCTCTTCGTATATATAGTACCCATTGCTTCAACCAATACTTACCAAAATATATTATTAATATATCTCCCTACATTATAGAGGTTTTTCTTAGATCATAAATCCAATCTAGTTAGGATTTAGTTTAAACAAAAATAGGTTTCTGGAAGAAGAGGTATAGTTTTTAACTATGTGTTTTCATAATACTTCTTATTTTAAATCCTTATAATATTCTTCATATATGATAATATTATCACACCATTATATCACATAAACTAATATATTATTATTTTATGATAATTACCTATTTTCATCTTCACTTCCATCAAATGGAAAAAATAAACCATTGATCCTATGTACAGAGAAATATCGCCTTACAAACCAATGTAATACACTTTCTATCACCACCTTTAAAGGATGAATATAATAATGAATTTAACATTTTTATATAGAATTTATAAAATTATTATACTTATAGTTTAATTATATCACATATACCTTCATCATTTTAATTCAAAGGGGGTGTGATAACATCACTCGTGTGTACGTAGAACTATCGCCTCGCGAAATGATGAGATTCATTTTTCACTTACGCTTTCCATGGAAGGTAGTAAGTAAAAAATTTAACGAATATAAGTTATATTTATAACATAATAATGATTTTTTATATATAATATCAAATATTACTTTTAACACCCCTGGAAAAGTGAGACTTTAAAGGCTAAATGTTACTACCCATGTCAACAAGGTGCACTTTTCTTTTCGAGAGCCTACCTGATTAGAATTCCACAGTTAAGAAGGCTTGGCCTGGAGTAGTAATCAGGAAGGGTGACCTTCGAGAAATTTTCCCAGGTTGTGTGTGAGTGAGGACAAAACACACTGAAATAACATGTGTTGGCTTGTTGGGATAGTCATTAGTCTGATAAGCGACCCCAGTGAGTAATAGCCTATGGTGTGTTGGGATGGCAACCAAGGTATTACAAGAGACCCATGGGGTCAGATGAAAAGGTTCATGGCCCGGAGAGGTGGGTCATGAAAAATGGTATCAGAGGGGATACCCAGCCGGAAGTGCTTAGGCACTGCCTGGGTTTCAGGCTTGGGGTCCACAACGAGGGCGTTGTGCTTTAAAGGGGTGGATAATGTAACACCCCTGGAATAGTGAGAGTTAAAAGGATAAATGTCACTACCCATGTCAACAAGGTGAACCTTTATATTCATGAACCAACCTCATTAGAACTCCACAGTTAAGCATTCTTGGACTGGAGTAGTAATCAGGAAGAGTGACCTTCTGGGAAGTTTCCCAGGGTGTGTGTGGGTGAGGAAAAAACACACTGAAAGAACATGTGTTGGCTTGTGGGGACGGTCATTCGTCTGATAAGCGTCCCTAGTGAGTAATAGCCAATGGTGTGCTAGGAAGTAAACCAAGTTATTGCAAGAGACCCATGGGGTTAGATGAAAAGTTTCATGGCCCGGGGAGGTGGTTCGTGACATAACTTCTTACTTTCCAATCATTTGTGAAAACAATAACACCACATGTGTGTACATGTGGACTACCGCCTCCACGTAGCAATGTAAAAATAATTCATTTTATTTTCACATGGATATTAATATGGATGAATTTTATTAATATAAATTTTATATATATATAATTATTATTATTATTTATTAAATATTAATTAATGTTTTTTTCATCTATCTAGAAAAAGTTAAACAATTATTGTGTGTACATACAGCCACCCGTCTCCATGAACAGTATAATCCATTTTCTATCTATAACATTGATTGTTTTGTATAAATATTTTTATAATTAATAAATATGATATTTATATTGTGTATAAAAGTATATATATGATTTCAACATGATAAATATAAAATTACAGAAATTATTGAACAAAAACATACATGAAAAACGAATTAATTATCACCCAAAACCGGGATTTTAATAACGAAATGTTAATAAATGGGTTTCAAACTAATACAAGGAAACCATATGTCGTATTAAATATATTATTATGGTCCATAAATATATGTATTGTAAACCTATACTTATTATATTATAGGATGGAACATGTATGAATAAAATTAGACCTAAGGTAAGGGATTTCTAGTCTCACTTTTTTTATAGGATATTTATCAAAATTCACCACTCATTTATTTTTTTTACTATATATATTATCCTATTGTAATCTTATATCATAAATAAAGTTATTTTCCTGATATTTAAATTTTTATTTGTTGTTCTTTGGGGGGGGTTTAAGATTCAAACTATTACCAAATCTATTAAGGATTTCTAGTCTCCCTTTTATTTATGGGAGACATATTCTATATTCACCACTCGATTATTTTTTGTTGTGTATCTCCTTTTTAATTTAAATTTAATATAATTAATTTATTTATTATCATGATATTTTAATCATCATTTAATTTCATTCTTTCATAAATTTTATGATACAATGTTAGCAAAGTGGTAATGGTTTTGTGGTACAATATCATCGTTTATCGAGATTGTGTATGCTTATACTTCCAACAAATAAATCTTATGATCCATATATCTAAAGACATATAAATATTATTATACTATATTTATGTCATAAGATTTCATTCTTTTTCTTTTATTTTCCTCTCTTTATGTACCCAATATTTCAAAACAATATTTTTCATAAAAATTCATTTTTATTTCTCTATTCATTCAAAAACATGTTCTCATCCATAACCGTGTTTTCTAAAAAAAAATTTCAAAATGTTTTAACATTTAAAAAGGATAAATTAAATACAATTTTAACTGTTTTTTAATGTTTACAAAGGTATTCAAATGAATTTAATTTTCAATTTTGGAAAAAGTTATTTATTTACTTTTTACCAAAGTTTGAAAGGAATGTTTTATTTTGACTTTTATAGAATGAACAGAAGTTTACACCATTATGACCATTATTTTCTTAGAATATTAATTTATAGGTTCCAATATTTATTTTCAAAGAAATTTTTTTAGATAATATTTTTTAACTTTTATAATTAAAAAATTTATTTTCAAAGGATGATTATTTTCCTCAAGAAATGTTCCATGTGATCTTTAAAAAATCATTTTACATATAATATAGCATACATTGATGTTACATAATATTTATTAGTGGTATAATCCAATGGTAAAATACTTATAATTTCTCTATATTTTTTATGATTAGTTTTACCGATGTGTACTATTATGATATCATTCTCCATATGACTCTAAATGGTTTATATTTACTCATTAGGAAAAGTATTAAAATATAATTTGATTTTTTTTATGGATGTTTATATTGATTATGATTCACCCATATAATATGAGAAATGCATTGAACTTCATAATGTATGGGTGGGGCCCACTATATACCTGTGATTCATTTGTTGGTATCATTAAACAAACTAGCTTAATTTTTGGTTGAGTCTTTACCCATTTTTGTAAGATGTCTTGGTAGGATGCCTTTAATGTACGTTTAGGATTTATAAAATTATGTATTCCCTCATTTTGATATTATTCATTTATATCCAAGGGATTATTCTGTTCGTTTGAATATCCATATAAAATCTTCAATCAAATGTTATTATATATATGAACTTGTTTCATCATTATTATTCCTACCATATTATGCACATGTTATTGATTAAATAGCATGTGATTTGGTAATTTTCCATGTTATAATGATTATTATTTATTTATAGATATCTTCTAACATACAAAAACCCTTACTCATAATTTTAGATTACTATTTTTTTAGGTTTCGTTCCCCAGGATCCCAAGATGTTTAAAATGATCGATATGAAAGATTATACTAGGGGAAATAATGATACACTAAAATAAAATAATATGTTGAATTTTATGTTCTCAACTGTAATGTGAGATTCAAGTGTGTATCTATTTTACTAATACTACTAAACAATCCCATCATTTAGGATGTGATTAGTTTTATATTATTCTAATGTAAGAAAATAAATAGTGGTTCTAGGATATTGGGGTCGGGGTCTTTATTGTTGGTATCAGAGTATTTTTAGTAGTAACCATGGAAACTAAGTTTAGGAAAACATAGATTATGGAACATTACCCTATAATAGACTTTGAGGATAAATATAGAATAAAACCATTATGTTTTGGTATGGTATATATTATTTGGTTTTCTTTAAAAAACATATCTATTTGGATACAAAAGGAGGATGTGATTCTAGTACATATTTACCTATGGGTAATAACTCTAAAGAAGGTGTGTCAAGCTTGACATAAGAATTACCTAGTACATGAAAATTGTCCTTATTGTGCACCTGGATTGACACTCATAGGGGATATGCTTTAGATAATTCATATTTACTTTAAAAACCACTATGAAGTAATTTAATTGATAATATAAATTAATAACCTTGGTTAAACTTAAGGTGTCTTATTTTGAATTGAGTGTTTCATGATTTAGACATCTTATAAAAAATATATACATTTCTCCCCTGATGATTATTATTTCTCGTAGTGTAGTTTTTCGTTTTATTCAGTTGTTAGATCATGAAAAAACAGTTTTTAAATTGAATATAAATTAATGTTGGTTAATTGTGAGTAGTAAAATGGGATGATGACTTGAGTGAAAGATATCATGATTATTCCTAATCATTTATCCTATAATTTGATTAAAAACATATACCTTAACCAACTCTCATAATCACAAAAAATATAAGGATGGAGTTCCCATAGAGAATAAATGGTGGAGACCATGGAGGAAGGAATTATCAATTTCAATGATGTCAGAAATATGGAAAGAGACACCCAAGTAAGAGTCTCAAATTAATGGTAAAATATTTTAGGTGTAAAAAAGAAGGGTATAAAGTAATGAATTTCTAAGGGAAAATTAAGATTATGATGGAATGAAATAAATTTCACCCTATAAATCTAATTATAGTTCATTGTTTTATATGTGGTGAACCTATAAATTATCATATTCAATGCCCTTTTTTGAAGGATAACTTCTAGACCATGGAATGGATTATGTAAGACCAATCATTAGAGTAAATGGAGTGAACTATTTATTAATTGGGATTGAAGAAATATATTTTAGAATTTTTTCTCACCAATGGTTTTTTGGTTATATGAATCATGAAATGTCTAACAATTATTTCAATTCTATAAGAATATAAGTCTTTATGTAAGACTGAATTAATAGTTGTGGATACCATCATTGCTTTATGATTTTAAGATTCATAATAAGTTAAATTTATTAAGAACCCCTTTGATGTTTTAAGTGATGGTAGTTTGTCATAATTAGGGATATTTTGGGACACATTTATGGAAATACATCCTATTGGTTAAGTATATGTTTTAGTAAAAATTTTATTTAATGAAAATTTACATTACATTTTTGTGGATATAAGTAGAAAGGTGTCGGTATCCTTTACGTTTTATCTTATATTTGATTATGTTTTAATTGTGGGTTATTATTATTTGTAAATTTTATAGGAATTATATTAATATAGTTTTTGAAAAAGGAAAAATTGTATGCCGGGTGACAACCCATCACATACAGAAAGGTTTCGGGGCTTGAACCCACAATTGAGGGGTGAGAAGGATGTGGTTCCTACCACTATCCTAAATTATGTATTGATTAGTATAAAAATAATTTCATATAAATTTTTTTGTGGTTAAATAATAATTATATTTTAGGAAATATATTATAGGATCAAATAGTTTTTATTTTTTGGAAATTAATGATATTTTAGGACATGTTTTATTTTTTGAGATATATATATAACCATTAGGTTTAACATAAAGTATTATTTAATAAGAGTTCTATCATGTTTTTAGAGATTTTATTATAATTTTTTTAAGCATAAATACATATGGAATGGATTAGTTTGAACTTTGGGTGTTTTAGTTAAGTTTTTTAAAATTTATGTATTATTGGATAATTTTTACTAACCATTTTGGTTTCAAAAGCTATCTATAGATAGGAGGAATAAATTTTCCATATTTTATATATTTTTTGATATATTAAAAGTTAATTTTAGTGCTTTAGGAATAAATATTTATATTAAATAGTCATATTTTGTAGAAAAATATGGGATCTTAGTTAACTACTAGGAAACTAACCTATAGCCACACCTACAAAGCCACATGTTAAAAACTCATGGATACACCTACACAATTAGCCACTACTCCATGGCTAAATATTGCCACCTATTCATTTATTCCTCCTTCCACTCAATCCATCCTCCATGAAACCCATATACAGCCCAACACCCTCCATGGTTTCTCCTCATTGTGACCCTCCTCCACCAGCGAAGTTACTATAAGTAGCCTCCCCACCTCCCCTCTTCCTTCCTGATAAATTTCCCCCACAAGACACCCCTAGTACCAAGGTTGACACCCCTAATTCCCTCCCTGACACCTCCTCACCATAAACCCTTAACACCCATGATGCCTCCTCACCGTGACCCTCCTCCACACAATCCTCCTCCTCTAATGAATATGCTCTGAGTGGCCTCCCCACATCATCCCTTCCTTCCCGATAGCTCTCCCCCACAACCCTCAACACCCCTGACGCTAAGATCAAAACCCCCTACTCCCTATCATCCGTATATTTGAAATATTCATTGATTTCTTATGTTCTTTCTTGAATCTAAAGATAATACTGGATGTGGAGTGAACTACAAAAATACTGTAGATGGTCTTGTTATTTTTCAATTAATAACATGATTTTATATTATGTGTTTTCATTCGAAACACCATAATTTCTATATGACGCAACCAAAATTCCAAAATAATCAAATGAATTGTTATCACCTTGCTTAAGGTAGTCTTGGAAACCTAAATTTTTCATCCTAGAATGTTTAACTTGATTTGAGCCACCCCATAGTGTGAATAAAATTTAATATCCCATAAGACATATAATTGAATTTAAATTGAACCTCTAATTAAGGTTTATTGAGTTGGCCCCTATTATTGAATTGCTATGTGAATATAAAAAAGGTAAAATGGTAAGCCTATATTAATAGGCCCTTGTTCATATTTTTTGTAGATTGAATTTTCTTTATAAATTAAATTCCCAAATTTAATCAAGTGAGTTTTAAAATGGTATGGGTTCCACTGTCCATGACCATCAAGCATGACATAGAAAGGATGATACAAGTGTTTTTACATGAAACACCATGTATGTGATCATCGATATTTTGAAATAAAATAAATTATAAATAGAATTTCATTACATTGTAGGTGATATATGGATTCATAGGTAGAATTAATTAGATGATATCACATGGATAGTGATATTAAATTATAACACATGTGACACATGGGTTACCTATATATAACATACAGTATGGTGTCAAAGGGAAGTGCATTAAATTATGCATTGAGTGACACTTGGGTTCCCTATATGGACTACCAAAGAAAGGCTTAGGATGCGATGAAATTATAACATGAATTGAAGATACTTTAATTCCTATGATGATAAAAATAGGTGTACTTTTAGAGGAATGATTTTATATTATACTAAATAAATATTGTGGTTACCAATGTTAAATTCCATGGATTTTCTGAAATTTAAAATTAAATTAATTTGATGATGTGTATTCTAGTTCAAATAACATACTTGCATTTTATCAATGATTCACATTCATATAAGAATTTCTTATCACCTTCATTAAGTTCTAAGATCCATGGGTGTTATTCATCCTTATATAAGTATTACGATATATGATCCTTCTTTCCAAGACAGTATTAAAATTTTATAATAATTAATAAATGTTCAGAAATATTCCAATATAGGATGAAGCGGTTTTTTTATGGATGTTTTATGGGGAACCATGAATGACATGGATTATTTCTTTATCTCCTTTATTCATTTTAATTGTACAATGTTCATTATATTCAGAGATTATATTTTCCTAGACATTGTTGATGGTTGGCTAGTGAGTTTATCTCACACTATGTTCGAGTCACTGATTGGTTCCCGAACAGACTATATGGATATAGACATGGAAAAAGGAAAACATCAAGAAATGGGTACTTTATTTTATATACTATGGTGGGGTATGGGATAATAGGACTGAACTACTACTCATAATTCTATTTGAGATATCTTTTTATATTTTTTTACATTGTTTTATAACAGGTTTCATTTCCCATACTGGTCTAGTTCCCTTATATTTCCTAATTTTGAATATCATACAGTCATGATGTATTTTTTATATGATACTAGATATGGTTTTGTATTGATTATGATGTTTTTCCACTATTTAGTATTATTATAGATATTATGCTTCATCAGTTGTATGTATATATGATCTACTATTTTATCATTTATTTCCACTATGAGGGGGTGCAGTGGGGTGCAGGTGTGGGCTGGGGGGAAGTGGGGGTGTATGGGTGGAGATGGGAGGTGAAGGTTGGGGTGGGGGATGGGGGCTCGGGGATGGGGGAAGTGTGGGTGGGGTTTTTGGGGGTTTGCAGGGGGAAGTGGGGGGTGCATTGGGGTGTGTAGGGGGAAATGGGGGAAATGGGGGTGTAGGGGTGCTGGTGGAGGAGGGGATGAGTCTTGGGTCTTGGGTCTTGTGTAGAATGGGTTGGGGTGGTGAAAGTGGGGGGACGGTTTTGTGGTGCAGGATGGTCTGGGGGATGGGTTGGGGGCTGGTGCAGGTGGGGTTAGGGCTAGTGCAGGTGGGGGAGGGGCTGGGGGACTGGTTTGGGGGGCTTGGGTGGCAGGTGCAACTCATCTCGACTAGATTCTCCATGCATGTGACCAACTCATCTCCCTTATCCTCAGAAGTTTAAAATTAATTTTATTAATGGACCTACTTAACATTGTAATTTATTACTTCAAATTTATCAACTTGGCTACCCCACCTCCTGTGGATCATCCTCCTTCGATGGTTCTATTATTTTCCATTATTTTTTTCACATGATTTAGCGAATTTTTATCATCGGTTTTATTATAGTTTCTTTTTATGAATGATATATGGATATTATTAGGATATTTTTTTAAGGATAATTAGTTCCCCAGAAAATATTTAATAAATATTTAGATCTTGGTGTTCTATTTTTTAATTGGAGAATATTGTGGTCCTCAAGTTGTGGTAGGAGATGTGTTACCATTTTCGAGGATTAAAGTGAAAGTTTGAAATTATCATGATTTAATACTTTGTGTAATAGTGTAATTAACCTAATGAATATATGAACATAGGAATATGAAGTAATAATAAAGTATTTTTTGGGCCTATAATCACTTTTGGTTTTATACCTGTTAATGTCTTTATTGTTTCTAGGAAATCATGTTATCATTTTGTTATAGCAGTTGTTGTGATTAGCCTTTTTTCTATAAATTTGATTAAAAATGTGTGTATGGAAATGTTAATGAATTTATTAAATAAATATTCATATAATACGATATATTTTCTTCCTTATTTCTTATATAATACGAAATTAATGTTAAACAAAAGTTTAAGTTATTTCAAATCTATTAATAGCTGATAAGTTATATGTTACCTATTTCTGAAAATTTGTGAATAATAAATTTTCTAATTCATGAATGGAATTAAAATATTTTCCTACAATATATAAATAAATTATGGAGGTTTAATCTAATTCTTATTGTTGAATGAATTTATGACATTATTTTATGTCCTTAATACCTTTTTTAGTGTGCATAAAATAATTTTTGATGGGTGTGTGCTCTAGTAAATTTTTATTCCTTTTACTATTTCTTTGATAATCAAGTGTGGTATGTTTTCTTGATTAGAAATGGGCTTGATTACTAAGGATATTTCACTAATACTTTTTTGATATGGTTAGGAACATTGGATGAGAGATGGGTTGGTAGGTAGGTTATATTTGTTTAGATATGGCGGATATTTTTTTAATATGACTGGGAACCTTGGATGAGAGATGTGTTGGTATATAGGTTATAGTGATAGTTGATGTTAATGATGGGTTGATATCTAGGTTATAGTGAAATTCCATGTTGTATCCTAGTGTTTTATCTAAAGCACAAAACACATTTTCTTCTCATTAATGAAACATTGTATTTACATATGACCCCTAACACATGTTAATCTTCATATTTTATCACAACCTAAGAATATTAAAAATTACTGTTAATTAGTGGCAACTTAATTTTATATTTAGATGGTATATTTGTTATTACATTCCATAAAATATACACTATAGGTGAATAAATCATTAAAATAGATATAGTATTTGTATAACATGATACATTTTATATATTCAAGTTCTTCTTTATGAATGTATAAATCAAGAATAATATAGGCAAGAAGAGTTTTAGGTGGGGCAGTGGGGGTTCAGGTGGGGGTCAGTGGGGTGAAGTTTAGGGGTAGTGGGGTGAAGGGGTAGTGTGCAGGGGGCGTCTGGGTGAAGGGGGCTGGGTGGTGGTAGTGTGCAGGGAGGGGGAAGGGGGTTTGGGTGGTTTAATTGATTTGGGGTGAAGGGTGGGGGTAGTGAGGGTGAAGTTGGGGGTGTAGGGTGGGTGGGGTGTGCAAGTTGGTGGGGCAGTGGGGGAGTAGGTGGGGTCAGTGGGGGTCTATTTGGGGGGCAATGGGGGTGAAGGTGTGGGGGACAGGGGAAAGTGGGGGGAGCATGGGCGGTGGGGGATACTACATTTTAGTAATAAGATAAAGGTTATATAGATTAATATTAATTAGTTTGATGGAAATGGTTATGACATTTAGTGGATGAAAATATAATTATTTCACATTTAAAAATGCCTAGATTTTATACTAAATGGATTCAATCCATGAAAGATATAGAATTTTTAATGGGAGTAGCTCAATTTTATGTCACATTGATTTGTGAGGATTTCATTGGAATGGAATGTTTCATTCAATATTAGTGAAAATAAATGAAAATAAAAACTATTTTTTCCTTGATAAACATGTATGGAAAACCAAAATCATTAAACAATGTGTTTATGATATATAAGTTGTTTGATTTGAGACTAATTGAAGTAACTCTATATTTAGTACATGTTAAAAGAAATAATATGATTAGGAGTAGGCTAAATTCAATCAAAGTCACTTTCATGGATGTTTTTTTGAAATTAATTTTTCTTTCATTAACAACACATACATATAAGAAGTCATTATATCTCATTTCTTTCCCACTGTTTTATTATAGGTGGTTTCTTATAATGAGGCTAGTTCTATCCACCACCACCAAAGATAGTGAGTTAAACATCATATTTGGGTAAGTTTTATTCTGTTTTTATTCTTTTTTCAAATTTTAATTAGGGTTATTTTTTATTTTTGGGTTTCTTATATTTTTATAGTGTGTTTTGGATTTCTTTGAGGTGGATTCGATTCGTCATTGATGAAGTCTTACATGTGTATCCATAGGTAGGAATATACATATATAATGTCCCCCTTTATATATATTCACTCATGGTAGTATGAATATATATATTGTGGCTAGGTGTTCCTATATATTGATATGAAAAATGCATACATGTGTAAGTGTATAGAGGTATATGCAAGTATAAACATATATTTATGGATCCCATTGTGCATATTTGGCAATGAAAATATGTACATATGGGCTAGGTGTCATTATATATATGTGTGTGAAGTTGCATATGCATTCAAGCACAAATAATGAAGATGTGAGTTGTCTTCGTCAAAAGAAATGTGCCTTGAGGTTGAGGTAGGTTCCCTCTACCTAAACCTTTGGTTTTAATTCTATAATTTCATGATTGTTTTAAAAACTTGTTTCCATTATTGATTTATTATTTTAAAAAATGGTTTTCTAATAACAACTAGATTATTCAAGTAAAAATATGAATATATCTATTGAACATATTTATAGACCTAGTTCAAAGAGGTTAAAAATGTTAGTAGTTTCTAGACAATAGAATAAGAGATCTAAAAACCATACATTGATCATCCTTAGATACATTCATGATCTCAACCAACTTCTCATTAAATTCAACATAAAATTTCACTACTTAAATTAAGGATCTATTAGTTCTAATACCAAGATTCCTAATATCATCTCTGGTATCATGGAACTCTCCCATAATATTCCTCTTGAAATATTTCATAAGGAATAGTATAAACATATCACACTATAGGGACTGAATCTTTAAGGATACATAATTCAATTTTGAGCCACTCATTACCAACTAACTAGATTAAATGAATTTGAGTTGGTATCCTAGAAGTTCCCAATGGTATTAAAAAGAATTGTATATATAATATTACTCTTATGGAATCTCACTACTTATCCCTCATTCAATTAAACTTCCATCATATTTAAAACTAGAGATATCAGCCTACCATAAGGATAGTAATTCATATTATCTTTTCTTTTTCATCAGTGATCCATGAAATAAATCATTTACCTTGGAATGTTGAACTTCATATTATTAATCAGAATATATAACACATACATATCTTGAAAAGGAAAATTACCCATCTCTCATACTCTTTGGGCTATCCTAGTTTGAAAAAACTTGTAGAGAACCTTAAACATAGGTTATAAGTCCTTAACTGGTGTTCTATGTTTTTTACATGGGTAGGGGAGGGTGCATGCGGTGTGCAAGAGGGTTAATGGGGTGTGCAGGGGGTGTGTAGGGGGAGTGCAGGGGGTGCATGGGGTGCATGGAGTGTGCCGGGGAGAGGTAGGGTGGTGTGTTGGGTTATTTTACAAGGGTTAAGAGGATGGTTCTTCGGGTGTATTGGGTGTGAAGGGGATTTCTAGGGGGTATATGTGGTGCAGGGGGTGCATGGGGCAGGCAGAGGGAGGGGGTGTGTAGGTGGGGGCAGGGGGTGTGCTAGGGGCAAGGGCAGGGGTAGGGGTGTGCTGGGGGTGTGATAGGGGTTGGGGTAGGGGGTGTTCTGTGGGGCAGGGGGAGGGGGTGTATATATTGGGGGGCAGGGGGTGTGCTGGGGGTAGGGGAAAGGGTTGTGTGAATGGATAGATTGTCCATCAAACCATAATTTGTTCCTTTGGCCTGATAAACCAATAATTAACACCTTAACACCATTTCATTCAGTTTCCCAACTAATCCTAATATATACATAAACTGTAAATTATATACCAAGGACATAGACAACATTGATACCAATCTAACATAACCCAAACCACTGGGACCCAACTTGGGTAGGTGATGAGTTGGGTGTTCCACCCTTATACTTCCTCTCATTTCTGTAGGAACTTTGTTTTTTTTATGAAAGGAGAGGATTGGAATATGCAGGAGACCAATATTTTTCTAGAAAGCATAGGCTGTTGTAGGGGGTGTCCAGGAGGGTTTTATAAGAGGGAGGGGAAGAGAGTGTGTAGGGGTATGGGGTGAAAGGGGGAGGGAAGGGGTGTGCAGGGTGGAAGGGGTGGGGTGTGTAGGGGTGTCCAGGAGGTAGGAGGAGGGGTCCATGAGGGTGGGGGTGTCCAGGAGGAAGGGGTAGGTTTTGTTCTAGGGGGAGGGGTAGGGGTGAAAGGGGGAGGGAAGGTGGTGTCCAGGTGGGAGGGTGTCCAAAATGGAGTGGGTAGGGGGTGTGTAGGGGGGAAGGGGTGTGGGTGTGTAGGGTGTTCAATGGGGGAGGCAGTTTCCAGGAGGGGGAAGGGGTGTGTTGGGGGAGGGGGAAGGGGTGTAAGGGGAGGTAATGGGATGTCTATGAGGGAGGGGTGTCTAAGAGGCGGTGTCCAGGAGGGAGGGTGGGTGGGGTGTTGAGGAAGGAGGGGGTGTACAGAAAGGAGGGGTGTCCAGGAGTGGGGGTGTCCAGGAGGGGATGGAGGGGGTTGCCCAGTGGATGGGAAGGGGGATGTCCAGGGGATCTGTGTATGATGGGGGATGTCCAAGGGGAGGGAGGGGGTGTTGTCCAGGGGGTGGGAGGAGATACAGGGGAAGGGGTTGTCCAAGGAAAGGGAGGGGGATGTATGGGGAGTGGTTAGGGTGTCTAGGGAATGGGGGGTAGTAGGGGAGGTAGGGGTGTCCAGGGGGAGGGAGGGTGGATGTCGGTGGAGTGGTGTGGGTGTATATGAGGGGAGGGAAGGGGCTCTCCTGGGGGTGGGAATGGGGCTATCCAGGGGGCCTGTGTAGGGTAGGGAAGTTTTATAGGGTAAGGTAGGGGTTGTAGGTGGGGGCTATCCAGGGGGAGGGATGTGTGGTGTTGTCAATGGGTGGGATGGGGCTGCAAGGGGAGGGGTCGTCCAGGGAAAGGGAGGGGGTTGAAGGGGTAGTGGTGGGGGTTGTACAGTGAAAAGGAGGGGATTTCAGGGGGAAGGGGTTTTCTACGGGGAGGGAGGGGGCTGCAAGTGGAGTGGTGGGGGCAGTTTAGGGTTAGGGAGGGGGCTGTCCAGGGGGGGTTTTCTGGAGGGCTACACCAAGGGGGTGCGGAGGGGGGCTTTGTAGGGGAAAGGTAGGTGTGTGGGGGGATAGGGTTGTCTAGTGGGGAGAGGATGTGTAGGGTTAGGGGTGTCCTAGGGTACTACCTCAGGGGGGTGAGGGGTATTTCTGGTGGGGGTGGGGGCTGTGCAGGGGAGCAGGTGGGAAATTTTTTTATGGATTTTCTAACATTATAGTAACAATTTTTAATCATGGATAAAATTTTAATTCCACAGTTAGAAATTGTGGAAATAGAGTCTATATTTCCTATTGTATAGCCATAGTTCTAAACCATGTCTATAGTAATATTACCATGGTTTGAACAGTGTTTGTATATCTATATCCATAGTTGGAACCATGGCTATAGACCAATAACCACTATTCCAAACTATGTCTATAGGTCAAGTCATATATCCATGCCAAACTCAGCCTCAGTTCCTCAAACTGTGTCTATTACCTGTAGACACGGTTCCTCAAATCGTGGCTATTACCTATAGCCACAATTTGAGGACCTATAGCCATGGTTTTATAATTTGGATATATCCTGAATTTACAATTGTTTTTGAAATTAATTAATGGAATAAAGTATATGTTTCAAGTAAGTATATGTTCTTATGTTATTAGTTTATATGGTAAAGGAATTATTTCACATTATGAAAAGGATATTTATCTGAATTACCCAATTTCTTTGATCAATGATCTCTATCACTCTCCCTAATTATTTAATCTTTTCTATCATGTCCATATTTTATGTTCCCACTAATTTATTACTATATGAAAACCTAGTTATGTGTTATTATATATTACCTTCATATATCCCACTCCCTCTTATTAAGAATAATTTTTATTATACATTTTTATAAATTGGGTTTTAAAAAAAAGTTATACATATGATGAAAAAAATTGAATTGTGAGGGGGAAATTTATTTAGGGGGGGAAGAATATAACACTTTGAGATTTTAAAAGGGGGACATCATATTTGATATAATGTATGACATTGAACGCCAATATTATGATAAAATATCACACCAAGAGACATTAAAATATATTTTATTTTTAATAAATTTTATGTCTTATGATGAACCCAAAAACAGGTTTAAACTAAACTTGATACCCTATTAAAACATTATTATTTAAACATGACAATTATAAGTTATCCGTTAAGATGGAAGGTATCAATAGGAGTAAATAAATTATAAAATTTATATTTGTCACACATTTATAAAATTAATTCAATGGTTATAAATTGAATGGAAATAAAATAAGACCCATTTGAAAGAAAATAAAATGTTTTCTCGAAAATAATATTTGTCTAAAAAGTGGTTTAGTCGTGTTTTTCTCAAACTATTTAAAATTATTTTTTAAAACTTTTATAAACATTATTTGAAAAATTAAAAAAAATTGAAATATCTTTTACAAAGCTATATTTGGATTAATTTTTTACAGTTTTCTTAAAAGAATAATATTTTGATGAATAGAAAACATATAATTTTTATTGAAAACTACATTTTCATTTATATTATTTTTAAAGATGAATTAAATTTTAAATTGTATTTAATGTAAAATTAGTTCAATTAAATTATAATTTAAATAATTTATGTCATTAGAATCAATTTCATATTTAATTATGATATAAAACATCATCAGCAGTTGAATGTTTTCTTCCAAAAAAATATTTTTGATGTGTTTGTGGGTTTAATTTTAAATTGAAATATGACAACCAAATATTAATTTACATATAAATTACATAAATTCTTCAAAATATATAAATAATTATACAAGTATACACACAAATATTGTACTAGTCTAGTGCCTTTGGAAACATGGAAACATAAACATTGGTACATAAATAAGCTATATTATCTCCTAATAGGTTCTTCTTAAATAGAACCTCTATTACACACATAAAAAAATACATATCTTCATAACATGGGGAAAGAAACATTAAAAGGGGTGAGATCAGATGCTCAGTAAGGGTAAAAAAGGTATACATATAAGCATAAACATGATTGTAGGGGTATGATAACATGATTAAAATACTAGAAGATCATACCCTGCATATTAAATATCATAAAAAAATCATGGCATAAAGCATAGTAGTTCATGAGACATTAATCGTAAGTAAATTAAGAGAATAATCTATGAAATCATATTATAAGAAGGAGACATGGAATTTTTGAATACATAAACATGTTTTATCATTCCCTATAATCCAAGTTTCATTGCTAGAACTTATCAGGGCACTTCATGGGAACTGTACCTACTGAGCAGGACACACCACCATCCCCAGTCACAGTTCCTTCATTGTAAGGGATCATGTTTCTCAATATTCCCATTGTGGATTGAATTTCCCCATCTTCCATATCTATGGTGACTACACCTACTGTGTGGGTCATACCACCAACCCCATTCACAGTCCTTTCCTTTTAAGGATTCAGGTTTTCTCATCCTCCCATAGTGGATTAAGCCCACTGACTTGATTCACATTACTATCTCATTAGATATAAATCTTTAACCAATTCATTATAGTAAGATATAGGTCACAACCATATCAAATAAAATAATTCATACATGTTTCATAAGATAATAAAACCTTCATCATATTATGACCCATAAAAATTAATGTGTTTTATAAATAACCTATCATAAATCATGAAATGAAATGGGTATCATTGACATTTCATCACATCATAACCTAAGTAAAAGAGATAGGTTTCATAATCATTTCATAAAATCATAACCCATGAAAAGAAGTAGTTTAAAAAGAATATAACATATGTAATATAAATGGGGGTAATAAGAATAATTACATAAAAACATAAACTATTCAAGAGAGGATATGAATGTAACCTTTGGATCATTTCTTAAAAGGTCATTAGCAACATCAATGTATTCCACCTTAGCTGGAAAATAACATGGAATGATATTTTGAAAACATTTTCTGATGAAAATATCCTTCATTATTTGAAAAGTCTTTTTAAAACATTAAACTTTTAAAAACATTGTTTTAAAATGCATTGAAAACATAAAATGAAGGATTGAAATCATTTTTAAAACCTTTTCCCTTGAAAACATAAAAAATAATCATGAAAAAAATTTGAAAACCTTTTTTCTTAAAAACTTATAAAATAGTATTTAAAACGTTTTTAAACTCATATATATGAAAATACATTTCAAATATATAAATATGACTTGAAAACGTTTCAAAACCCATTTTTATTAAAAACTTATAAAAGAATATTGAAAATGTTTTGAAAACCATTTCATTGAAAATACTTTGAAAACGTATAAATATAGATTAAAAATGTTTTAAAAACCATTTTCATTGAATATTACTTTTAAAAACATTTTCTTAAAAATTAACCTTCTAATCCTGTAAAGGAATCTTCCCTGAAATGACAGTGGGTAAATCTATACATTCTGTGTGAGGTAAAAGAGCATTCCTTTTATACGGTAAAAAGGATAGAAAAGTTCCTTATTCAAAAAGAAACAAGAATATTCCTTTGAAAATATTGGTAAAATAAAAAAGGGTAAATTTTTCTTTTAAATATTATAGAGTAGTAGAATATTCTTGGAAACCCTTTTTTGAAAGAATGGTTTTTAAAGAACACATATCTCCAACAAAAGGGAGAGGTAAAGTTGGAATTTCTTAAAAACACATTCTTGACCACCTTATGTAATGAAGAGTGGAAAAATAATACCATTACATTGATATAACATGAATAAATATAATGTAAAAAAACTCATAAGAGTTCTTGATATATGGATAATAATATTTCATTAATGGGAGAATAATCATAAACAATCTTTATAAATGGTGAGATTGTAGCTATAAACAGTTGCCAATTTAGTAAGTTTGGATCATAAAAAAATTTAAAGAACAACATTATATGAATCTTAACACAAAATGAAAATAATGAGACCCATTTTTTAACATGTTAAAGGAATTATATACACCTCATTTAAAAATATAGGTTCATAACAAGGAATGTGTCTCTAAGAAAGAATATTTAGACAAAATCACTTTACTGATTTGGTATATTTTGAAACATATACCTTGTGAAAGAAATATCATAAAATAGATATGTAAATATCAATAAATTAAATAATATTAATAATATATTACAACCATTGGAATTATACACACCACACAAATGAAATGAGTGATGATTAAGTCATGTATCTCGCAAAAATTAAAAAGTGAGATGAAATCTCATTACCTTGTGTCTTGGCTCTCTTAGTACTCATAAGAACCTCTTGTAAAATAAATATAAGTTTAATATAAATATAATACATAACAATATTCTCATATATAATTCCATATATGTTTTTCTTAAAACATTATATCACCCCCTTGTAAACAATTCCATGATAATGTTACGCTTTAGGTAATATTCGTTTTTTTCTCATGTGTCTTAATTTGTTATATCATTGGTTCTCATACTTATATCATTATTTATAGAATGTAAACCATGTTATAATTATATTTAATATTCAGTATACTTTTATTATAATAATCAATATAATATTGAATTATGAAATGGAAAACACCATTCATGGAGACGATAGTTCATATGTATGTGTGAATGTTACTTATGTTTTATCGATGTATTGAAATAATGAAAGTAAATGACATATATGTATATGTACATATGTATATAATATCATTAAAATATTATTTTAATTTCATATATATCTTATAGGTTCACTAAATATATCCTTAATATATTCCATGTAGTGTAAGAATGAATCACATCACTTTGAGGGGCTATATTCCACACTCCCTCAAACAAAATTATCATATTTACACAAGATAGAAAGAATAAGGGTATGTAATAAATCAAAGTTACAAAAAAATTATATATACTATATATATATAGCTTCCATCATAATTTCCACCATGAGAGGTAGTAAAGGAAAAATAAGCAATCATCATTTCGTGAGGCAGCAGTTCATCGTACATGTAAATTGTATGTCCATTACCCATTAGATGGAAGTGTGTATAAGTTTAGGTTGAAATATTAGCATAAATTCAACTTATTATATTTAGTATACTGTTTTTTATACAATAATGGAATAAGAATAGTTTAAGGAGTGGATAATTCAAATAAAAGAAAGGAACTTGAGTAAAAGTGTTACCTCTTTATCGAGTAGCACATTTTGTTTTACCCTAAAGGGATTCCTTTGAAGGATTTATGTACATTATGACGCTTAAAAGAGTAATTTACAATTTCTAGGAAGTTTATTCGGTTGATATTTTCGAAACCCAAGTGATTTGAGAGGTGTGAGGAAGTGGGAGAGGTGGTGGCCTTTATAGGGAAGGGAAAAGACACACTTGGCATTTTTTAAAACAAGTTAGGTGTACCCAAGGATTTACCTAAAAAGGTCATAAAAATTTAAAAAACAATAATGGTAGGTATCTGGACTAAATATGCATATAAAATTGGTTTTGGACAAGTATATATTCCATTTGGTCCATTAAGTTTAATGTTTATTGCCTTGTTAGATTTAATTTTACCCTATTCACTTTAATTATTTTTAACTACATTCACTAACATTTTTGGTCAAAAATGATGTTTACCTTATTATAAATTATAAATTATACTTATTAAAAATATTTAATTAATTGTTTCAAATTATAATCATATAATTGGCAGGATTTGATTTAAATTTAATCCTGTAAACGGGATGAAAATGTAGGTTTTTGATGTAAAAACATCCAAAAGATTGCTAAGTTTTTATACCTAATTTCAAAGTAAAATTGATTAAAAAACCTAAACTGGATTAATTGATAACAATATGATATAATTAATATTTTAAACTAGTTAAAAATTTAATTTAACCATATAAATAAATTATATGAAAAAACAGTTATCAACTAAAATTCAGTATTTTTCACTGTTTATTAAAAAATGTACCATTATAGAAAAATAAAAAAAAATACCCTAACCTAATTATTTTGTTATTATTTCAAATATGAAGTTTATTTTTACATATTAAATCTATAAAATTTCAAAAAAAAATTATTTTAAATTGGTTTATTATTAAATTTTGGTAAAAATGACTTAACAAAAATATAGGTTTTAGAGCGTAAAATTGGGTTTATTCTTATTTTATGTCTATAAAATATATTGTATGGATATCAAAAATATTTTATTGAATATAAAAAATATATATTACATTAATATCACTCACTAATTGAAATTAATTTAATTTCATAGGGTAAAACATCTTTGTGGGTATAATACTATTTTACTTTATATTCAATTAGTTTTCATTTCCATTTCTAATTAATTTGTAACCAATGAATTCTTTTTATATTTTTTTAAACCACATTTTTTCATTATTTAGTTAACCCTTTTCATAAATACTAATTTAACGTCTAGGTAATATTAAATAATATATCGTTATTCGGTAAAACATAGCCATGTGTGTTACACAAGACATTGAGGAAAGTCATTGTTGCATGTCATGCAAGCTATCCTCAGTGCTTCGTGTAGAGAAATATAAAATTTGTGTATCAGGTATCACAATATTAAATTTATTTTTCATAAAGAACAAGATAAAAAATAGTTCTTTAATATAAAATAGACTATTTTTATTATTGCTTGAAATGAAAAATATCAAAAAGATTAAATTAATCCGAAAAATATATTTCACAAAATCTCAGGCTGTTACAATAATTATACCACTTAATTTATAAAAATGAATTAATTATTTGGAATTTTTTTAGTTTATATTATCTAATAATTTCAACTTATTTTTTACTATTGGAATCCTCATGTTTTAATGCTCACAAATCATTTTTAACATCTTACAAATCATGTATGGGACTTGTAAACTATGCTTTATCTTGTTCTATTATGTTTTTTATACTAATGCTTGAGTATAATCCATTCTATGAGTATTACATATTGAAAAAATATACAGATATTTTTCTAAGTATGAAACACCACTTTTAGGATCACTCACTCATCATTGGTGTGAAAAACTGGTTAATTCCCTAAAACCGTAACACAGACATTATAACCCTGATACCGTATCAAAAAATTCATAACCCTAACACCATAACCCAGACACTATAACCCTGACACCGTAACCCATACACTATAACCCTAACACCGTAATCCAAACTCTATAACCTTGACATGGTAACCCATACATTCTACCCCTAACACCATAACCCAGATATTGTAACCCTAACATCATTCCACGGGTTCCTGATTTATAAAAGTACGTGCTACCATAACCCTTTCTACTGTTACCATTCTACTGGTTTCAAACATCAAAAAGCATTTTCTACCATGAACTTTCTACTGTCACACCATGCAACCAATTCCAAAATTAACATAGTAGATGACACCATTTCTAGTGACACCGCTTCAAGACAAACTGTGACATCATTCCTTACAAAACCATTTTTTCTGTATTTTTTTAATTAAATTTAAAAGTTAATTATAATGGTCATATTTGAGTCATTTAATGGCCCTGATATAATAAATACTCTTTTGTAGTCCATTCATCACACGATATGAGGAATGAGGTGTGGAGATCGTGCTCCATGTCGTCCATAACAAATACATCCCAAATATAAAATACCTGGTGGTACATGACCTAAAAAAGAGTGTCAAGTAGTGGATTACATGCAGCAAGGATCAAAAAATGCATACACTAAAGAACACACAAAGAACTCTCGATTCCTAGTTAATGAACTTTTGTAGATCAGAACCTCAAACATCCTCGTAACAGCAACTCTTAGAATAACAAGAGCTAAAATACACCTCTCATCGAAATGGAAACTAGAACACGATACCCACGATACTGAATTTTCACAAGAGGACTCGAAAGTCACATATTCAACATCCTACAAGTCTAGAGCTACATAGAACAACACTCAAAGCATTTCTAATCCATTCTCATTGTCTTTTATCTGTTGTGTATTGTTTTTATTACTTTTCAAGCAGTGTGTCTATCTGTATTAAAATACACATTGACTCCAACATTAAAATGGAGGATACAAGATATCCTCACTCAAATATATTTCTATACTTTGTTTCACCCACGTATAACTATGAAACAAGTCGACCTGGTTGTTAAATTTCCCACATAGAATAGTGGAAGAGGTTTTGGGACCAATATATTCTTGTGTACTATTTTAAACCTTGATCCAGGGTGTGAATCAAATCTTTATATATATATATATATATATTATAGGGTGGTATGTGATCACCAAGTGGAGTGGATTAGGTATAAAATTGATATTGAACCACTTGTTTTATTCGTTATGTCTTTCAATTTAGTTTTTATCTCTTTTAACTTATATTTCATATAACTAAACTTTACTTTTATAGTTATTCATGGATAGTAGTTATAATTATTTTCCTTGTTAGATTAGCTTCAAAAGTTGTATCAGTATCTCATATTGTTTTAACTGAGATTTAATCAATCTTCTGAGAAACAACATGAATAGTTAAACTATTATAATTTTTTTACCTTGATTAACTATCCTATTTTATTTTAAATTGGGTGAATCTCTTAATTGAACTTTTTAACAGAAATTTTTATAGGAATTCAATTCACCCCCCTCTTGAGTGTCCTACTCATACCAACATTCACTATCAAAGGAGTTTTTAATATCCCTATTTTCAAAATTTTAAATTTTAAATCTGTATAAAATATTTCTCAAATGTGGTTGCAGTTGTGTTTTAAAGATCATTAAATTTCTCTTAGTTATAAATTTATAGTTCTTTAAAATATTGTTTCTTTATTATGGATAATACATTGGAAGGTGATTCTACGAACATACCTCCATTATTTTATGTAACAAATTATGTATAATGGAAAATTAAAATGAAAATTCACTTAGAAAGTATGGGTTTTGATATTTGGTCTTCAATTATAGATGAATATAAAATTCCTCCAACTAATAGGCACACTTGGTATGACCCAACTAAGGCCTCTTGAAATAATAATTTCAAGTCCCTGAATTCCATAAACTATTCTTTAAGAGATAAAGTGTTTAACATAATTTCTAGATGTTAAACAGCCATTGGAATTTGGGATACAATATCTATTTCACATGAAGGAACCTCTAGTGTTAAAAAAATTACACTTAACACATATAATATTAAATATGATAATTTTAAAATGATGCCTGATGAGCCTATTTCTAACATGTATCCCAGGTTTAATGAAACTTTGAATACAATGATCTCTCTGGGAAGAGATGTTATAGCCATTTGGAAATTTATGAGAATAATCAGATGCATACCGGATAGATGGAGATAGACTTCTGTCTCAATTATAGAATCTTTTTATATGAGAAAGTTTCCATTCAAGAAGCTAATAAGCATGTTTATGATGTATGAGAAAGATTTAAATGTCAAAAAATAAGAGTAGGATGAACCCAATAGTAATATTGTGGCATCCAAGACTACTACCTCTAAACACTAGTAAAAAAAGAAATTACAAGCCCCCGCAAAAAGTTCCATCATTGAACAATCAGTACCAGAAAGTGATGAGGAAATGGCTCAATTAGATAAATGATTTAATAATTTTCATAGACGAAATAAATTTTTCAGAAAGCCTAACTTCAACAGAAGATATGATCACAAGGTAAACTAGAAGAAGGATTGGAAAAGAAGTGAAAAATATGATGAAATGGTCTATAATGAATGTAATATAAAGGGACATGTAAAGGTATATTGTTCTAAGCTAAAATATAAAATGAGGTATGAAGACAAATATAGAAAGTATAAAAAGGTAATGAAGGAAACTTGGAGTTCTTCTGAGGATAGATCAAGTGGATCAGAGTCTTCACTTGATGAAAATTCTGATAAAGCCAATATGTGTTTTATGACAGACACATCTAAGGTAACCTTTGAGTCTCCTATAAAAAATTCCTATTATTCTGTAGATGATAGTGATTCTAGAAATATGACAAATGAAGAATGTTTTGAATAGTTACAAATACTAGAATTCTCTTCTAATGAGATAAAAGATAAATACAAATCTCTAAAAAACAACATGCCTTGATTACTGCTGTCAAATCTGATCTTATTGTAGAGAAATAGAAAAATGATCAATTACTCGAAGAGAACAATGAACTTAAGTTATCTAATGAGAAATTGAAAAAGGACCTTTAGAAATTTACCAATAGAAAAAATACTATTACACATATTCTTAGTAAACAAATTTCCCCTAGATATGCTACAGGTATATGATACCAACCTAGGAAGATAAATCTCACAAAAAACAAGTTTTAACTAAATCTAGAAAATCTATTTTTCTACCTAAAAGTGAATATTCTTCTGCTAGTTCCAGTTCTAGAAAATATTTTACTACCTCTAATTTTTATGGACCAAATAAAGTATATTTTCCAAATATGTTACATAATGCTTATAGGAAACCCATGAAGCAAATGTGGTTTCCTAAAGCACTTATTACTAATTTTACTAGACCCAAACAAATATTTGTACAAAAAACTATTTTTTGTTTTATTATTTTTTTGGAAATCTATTTAAAGATCTCATGTAAATGATTATGGTACATGGACAATTGATATTCAAGACACATGATAGGAGATTACTCATGCTTCATGAATTTAATAAATATTGATTGTGGGTATGTCACTTTTGGTGACAATTCTAAAAGAAAAATAATTATCTAAAGACATATTAGTAACTCTAACTCAGTTTTAATTTCTAAATTAATTCCTATTGATGGATTGAAATATAATCTGCTTAGTATATCACAGCTATGTGATGATGGATTTCATGTTAAATTTGAAAATGATTCTTGAAATTTTTTTATCTCTAAAATAAACTAAAATTTTCTATTTTTAGAAATTAAAATGTTTATGTTGTTAACATAGATTCCATAGTTTCTCAAAATGATTCATGCTTAATTTTATTTCACAAAGAGTCTTGGCTTTGGCATAGAAGACTAGGGAACTTCAATATAGACTCCCTTAGAAATCTTATTAGAAAAGGTTTAGTCAACGACCAACCCAAACATGAGTTTCCAAATAACAAATTCTATAATCCATATCAAAAGGGTAAACATCACAAAATATATTTCAAACTAAAGAATGAAGTTTCAATATCTCAACATCTTTAGTTGGTTCACATGGATTTGTTCGGACAATTTATAGTTTCTAATTTAAATGGGAAGGACTATGTTTATATTCTAGTATATGAGTACTCTATTTATACTTGGACCTCTTCTTGGCTCACAAAAGTGAAGCTTTCTCTCATTTTACAAACTATGTTAGTACTGTAGATAATCTTAGGGGACTTATGATAAAATCTCTAAGAAGTGACCACGGTCGTGAGTTTGAAAACCAAGATTTTGAATCCTTTTTCTCACAAAATGAATATATTCATGACTTCTCTACCCCTAGGACACCTCAACAAAACGGAGTTGTAGAAAGAAGAAATATAAATTTATAAGAAATTTCTAGAAATATGCTTAGTGAGTATGACTTTCCTATTTACTTTTATGAAAAAGCAGTCAATACAGCATGTTATATTATTAAGAGAATGTTAATCAGACCTATTCTTAAAATAACTCCTTATGAGTTGTGGAACAATAGTAACCCCAAGGTTAATTACATAAAATATTTTGGTTGAAAAGTATATATTTGTAACACTAAGGATAATTTGGACATGTTTTCTTTCAAGAGTGATGAAGGAATTTTTCTTGGATATTCAATCTATAGTAAATCTTAGAGAGTCTTTAACAAAAGAAGCAAATGTGTGGAAGAATTTTTACATTTTAAATTTGATGAAATAGGTCCTTATGAACCTAATACCTACCTAGAGAATCTTGACGATGATATTTCAAATATGAAAATCAATGAAAAATCTTATGACCATCTTATAAAAGAATTTGTTAAAAGTTATAGTTCTAGAAATTCTCTAGATTCAAGCAATAATGAACCCGAACCTGTTGAAGAACCTGAAATTATTAGTCCTTCTTTTTATAAAGTTGTTAGAACCCTTAAGAACCATCATTCAGATGTTGTTGTTGGATATTTAGATAAAGGAACACAGACTATATCTTCTCTTAAAAATTAGGATGAACATCCAGATTTCTTGTCACAGCATGAACCTGAAAACGCCAATGATGCTATCGATGATGAATTTTGGGTGATGGCCATATAAGAGGAGAAAAATCAGTTTGAAATTAATGATGTTTGGAAACTTTTGGATAGACCCAAATACACCTTGACCAAAGGCACTGAATGGTTGTTCAGGAACAAAGTTTATGAATATGGAAACATTGTTAAAAACAAATCTAGATTGGTTGCACAAGGTTATATTCAATAAGAAGGAATTGATTACGAAGAAACCTTTGCACCAGTATCTAGATGGGAATCCATTATAATTGTTCTTGAATATAAAACACATCTAAATTTCAAACTATATCAAATGGATTCAAAGAGTGAATTCCTAAATGGTTATATAGGTTAGGATGTTTTTGTGGAACAATCCCCTAGTTTTACAAACCCTCAGTTTCAAAATCAACTTTTTAAATTAACAAAAGATTTATATAGTTTAAAGCAAGATCCAAGAGCTCAGTATGATAGATTAATTATTTTTATTATTTCCAAATGATTTACAATAGGTATAGCTGATCCTACTCTTTTTATAAAACAAATTTCCAAATATTTCGTAGTTGTTAAATTCTATGTTGGTGATATTATTTTTGGATATTTAAAAAATTATTTATGTATTAATTTTTCAATGATGATGCCAAATAAATTTGAAATGAGATTAATGGGTGAAATAAAATTATTTATTAGATTTAAAATCTTACAAAATAAGTAAGGTATTATTTTAAATAAAATAAAATATAATAAATATCTTATAAAACGTTTTGTCTTGGATAGCACTAAAAGTAGTAATACTCCAATGACCACTACCTGTATATTGGATCTTGATGAAAATGGTAAATACATTGATCAAACCACTTATATAGTAATGAATGGATTTTTAATCTACTTAACTACTAGTCAGCCTGATATTATGTTTAGTGTTTGCATGTGTACACGTTTTCAAGCAAAACCCAAAGAGTCTCATTTGAATTTTTTTTAAAGGATTTTCAAATTCCACAAATATACAACCAATTTAAGACTATTTTACCCTAGAGGAAAATCATTTAACTTAGTTATCTATTCATATCTTAATTTTGGTGGTAGTAATTTATATAGAAAAATCACCTCCAGAACATGTCACTTTTTAGACAAGTCTCAAGTATCATGGTGTAGTAAGAAACAAAATCATGTTGCATTATCTACTATTGAAGATGAATACATAGCTTCTGGTAGTTGTTATGCACAAATGTTTTGTATGAAATAGACATTACTAGACTAAGAATATCAATCCATACATGTACCTATAAATTGTGATAATACAAGTGCTATTAACATTTCAAAGAATCATGTTTCACATTCTAGGACAAAACATATTGATGTAAGGCATCACTTTTTGAGGGATAATTATCAAAAAGGTGATATAAATTTGAAATTAATTGGCATTAAAAATCATCTTAATGATATATTCACTAAAAAATTAAATTCTTAATGGATAAATTACATCATACATGAATTGGGGACGATAAGCCTTGAGCGAAAGGTTTACTGTCTCACAGTTATGGTCACACAGTTATTGTCTCACGCTAAATGTCTCACAGTTATGGTCACACAATTATTGTCTCATAGTTTATGGCATCACTCTTACATTCTCACAGTTACTAACTTACATATGTTGTCTCAATGATATGGTTTCACTATCACACCATTTTGAAAAAATCATGAATACATGTTTCGGTCTCACTATAATGACTCAAATTTCTATTTTTAATTTTTTTAAATTGTTGGGTTGATTATTTTATTGATTTTATAACGTGTTTTTTTAGATTATTGGAATCCCTGAATGATAAAAAACCCATCACTTCACTTCTTACTTCACTCGAGTCGTCTACCCTCGAAATAGAAATCTCTTTCTATCAAACCTCCTGCTCTCCTTTAACTTGTTCTCTTTATGAAACCTATATTGGAGGGATAAAATGAATCATCCATCATCATCAACTCCTAGGAAGATAAGGTATCAAAAAAGTGAAAAGGGGTCCTAAAATAATTCCTAAGGGACAACTGAATCCAGGCCTTAATGATCGAATAGTAGTTCCATAGAAAGATGTATGTCTGAAGTGGCTAATGACAATTAATTCACTGATTTTGAAAGTTTTAGATGAAAAATGTTGTTCAAAATGGTTCACTAAAGATAAGAGACCCATCTATCTAAACCATGTATACCTTTTTTATCTGTATTTTTAGTTCTCATATGACTCGATAGATGATTTCATTGTTTGAATTTGAATAAATGGACAAAGGTGTACCTTCTCATCAAGTTTGTGGACTCCCTATCTTGAAATACCCCATAATGTAATTTATGAGGATCATTAATGAGGATATCTTCCTCCCAGGGATGTATATAACCAAGAATAGGTGTTGGAAAACCTAACTAGAAATAAGAAGAGAAGAAGATCAATTGCTATAGAATTAGATGAAGAAACAAGTATACTATTCACATTTATTCATAATTTTATTTTCCCAAGGAAGGCAGATTTCTCAACCCTGAAGTATCAAGATGTATTTCTGATAAATCTTATAAAAATGGCCACAAGATAAACTTATGTAAGTACATCATTCTGTACATCATTGATATGATCAATACCACTTCAAAATCAACCTCTCTATTTTTTTCAATATTTATTTATGCAATGTGGCTATCTATGAATGTTTTTGTCACAAATGAAGAAGTTATTGAGTATTATGAGTTTTTTATCTCTAAGGAAACTATCAAAAGGATGAAAATTAACAAGAATCCTTGTAAAAAGTCTTGGGTGGAATACAATGAAGGATTTTATGAGAATTTTAATCCAATTGATAATCTTTCCAATCCTAAGAACATATCTGACCCTATTTTGAATCTAGATGAATTAGTTAAATACTCAAAAGAGAATATTGAGGATGAAGTTGTTGCACCTAAGAAAGTAACTATCTTAGATGAAGAAGGAAGTAGCCTACCTAACCCACATGTTGCTGAAGTTGATGAAGTTACTGAAGAAGTTGTTGTTAAAGATGTACAATATACTATATTGGAAGAACATGATGTTCCTAAGGAACATTTAGAAGAATCAGTAGGGCCAAAAGTTATTTTTTATATTAAGAAAAGGATGTAGAAATATTTTTAGTTAGATAAAGAAGTGGTTGAACCTGCAAGAATGGAAGAGATGGAATTCAGCTAAGAGACTGGGTCTCTTAGTCCTAATAGAGATGCACCTATTAAGGGGGAGTAAAATCCCATTTTGGAAAGTACTAAAGTTAATATTCTTGTTGAGAAAAGCCCTATGGACACCTTTTATAAATTCCCTAGCTACTTTGATGTCTCTGATTCTCAGTTGGATTTAGTGAGAGGAATTGATCTCACAACATATTCTTAATTGAAACCAGATTTTGTAACAGAAGTCTTACCTACTAAAGAACCCTAGTTTGTTTTGGTTTCTTCACATGAGGGTGCCAAAGAATCTCATAGATTTGTAATACATGATGATTTAAAATTATTTGGTGAAATTATAATGGTTGGATTTGAAAAGCATTTGAAATCTCAACCTACTCCTGAAACTCATCTAAGTGAACAAGATGTTGGTATTCTTTTGGAGAAACTTATTTGGTAGACCCAACCAAGGACACTGTATGGAATTCAAGAATTCAGGATTGAAAATCATCTATTAAGTAAGGAATTAAAGTCTTTAAAATCAATGATTGAGGAAATGAAGAATGAATTTAAAAGTTTTTAACCCCCTATTACTTGTTACAGTACTAAAGATGATGAAAAATTGCTAAAACGGTTCTGACTCTGATCCGAAATAATTTAGTTACTGTTGTTGAGAATATAGTTGAAATCAATGATAAGTTGTCAAATGAATTTCTAGTATTGGTACCCTCAATTAATGAGTTTAATGGTACTTTTAGGTACTCTTTTGAGACTATTATCAAGATCCTTCTTTCACACTCTATAGTCATCTCAACTTATTATTCCTCTGTTAAACCTGGTCAACCATCTCAACAATCAGACAGTGTGGTACTCAGAAAAGTGATTCAAAAAGTGCTTCAGTTTTTAAAAGGTTATTCTGTTCAGAAGAGCCTCTCCATTATTGTACAAAATAGTGAGCATACACATGACATTGTTTTACTATATTCAAGGAATCCTCCACGACCATTGACGGAATTACTAAAAAGGTTTATTTCTAATTCAAAAGGATCTATACAAAGCATCAAATAACTATAAATTTCATCTACCTTATGAAAAATGTCATAATTCCCCTATGACTCATGATTTTAAGGACTAAGTGCATAAAATTAATGATTTCATGCCTAGTTTGTAAGGTTTTATTGATAATTAAGATTATTTTGAAAAGGCTATTCAAAATGTTGGTGATGTCATCATAGATTTTATCAAATTGTTGAGGCCTTATCTCTATGTAAAAAAGCAATGAAATAATGTCTCCTGTATTTTCCCCTATCCAACCTGGTCTCATTCCTTCTACTATTCCTTCCTCATCCACTACCTTTTCTCATGCTTTCATGTATGTATCATTGGCTCTGAGCGGGATTAGACCTATCTTTATTGAGAAATCCATACCTAGATCATCCACCAGACCTTCTCTTACCCCTTCTATTTTTTAAGGCATGCCTCTTCCTTCTCTCAAATTTCGACCTATCCCTTATCTAACCTCTACATCAGCTCATATTGATATCTCTACCAAGGGAAAATAGAAGACTAATGGTGCTAAAGAGAAGTGAAGGATGCATTTTTATAGGGTTGTATTTTATTTTTCCTCAAGCATGTAATGAACTTTATCTTTATATCCAATATAATATGTATTATTATTGTTTATTTTCTTATTTACCTTTAATCAGTGTTTATTTTATTTATCATATTCTATTTTTTGATAATCCCATAAGTGAGAGAAAAAAGAAAATGAATTTTTGGAAAAATAATCTTCTTGGTAGAAGAACAATTTTTATACATCTTATCAAATATATGCTCAATATATTTTCATTATTAAAATATATGGCTTATAAATTACATGATTTTTGATCATCAAAAAAGGAAGATATTTTTGGACTCCTCATGTTTTAATGCTCACAAATAATGTTTAACATCTTAAAAATCTTGTATATACCTTGTAAATTTGGCTTTATCTTGTTTTATTAGGTTTTATTATACTAATGCTTAAGTCTAACCCATTATTTCAATATTACTTCTTGAGACAATTTACAAATATTTTCCTAAGTATGAGAAACTACTTCTTTGATCATTTTTTCACCATTAGTGTAAAAAATTAGCTATGTCTCTAACAACGTAACCCATACACTATAACCTAGACATTGTAACTCAGACATTGTAACTTAGACACCGTAACCCATACACCGTAGCCCAGACACCATAACCCTAACATCATAACCCAGACACCATAACCTTGACACTGTAACACTAACATCATAACAAAGATATCGTAACCCTGACATCATTCCATCGATTCCTGATTTAGCAAAGGACTTTCTACCATAAACCATGATATTATGACCATGATAATAGTTTCAAACATTATAAAGGATTTGCTACCGTGAACCTGCTACCATCAGACCATGCTTCCAGTTCCAAAATTGACGGAGGAGATAACACTATTTCTAGTGGCACTGTTTTAAGAAAAACTGTTACATCATTCCTTACTTAACCATTTTTTATTTTCAATATTTTTTCAATTAAACTTAAAAGTTGATTCTAACAGCCATATTTGAGTCATTTAATGACACTGATATAATGAACTCTCTTTTTCAGTCTTGTCAGCAGACAATATGAGGTACGAGGTATAGAGATTGTGCTCCCTGTCATCCATAACAAATACATCCTAAAGATAAAATATGTGGTGGTGAACAGTCTAAAAAAGAGAGTCGAGAAGTGGATTACATGTAAAAAAGAGAAAAAAATACTTACACTAAAGAACACATGAAGAACTCTCGATTCTTGTTGACTGAACTGTTATAGATCAAAACCTCAAACATCATCATAGTAGCAACTCTAAGAAGAAAGAGAGATAAAATACACATCTCATCATACTAGAAACCAGAACACGATACCCATGATACTCTGTTTTCCCAAGAGGACTCAAAAATAACATCTGATACATCCAACAAGTCCAGAGCTGTATATAACAACACTCAAGTCATTTCTAATCCTTTATTATTATCTTTTCTCTGTAGTTTACTGTTTTTATTACTTTTCGAACAATGTGTGTATCTTTATTAAAACACACATTGTCCCCTACATTAAAATATATTATAAAAGACATCCTCACTCAAATATTTTTCAATACTTTGTTTCACCCACGTATAATAATGGAAGAGGTCCTTTGTGACCTGGTTGTTAGTTTTCCCACGTAGAACAGTGTAAGAGGCCTTATGACCTGGACAGTCTTGTGTACTATTGTTAACACCGATCTAAGTTGTGGATCAAATATATATGTATATATATATTTTGGTAGCAGGTTATCACCAAGTGGAGTGGGGTCTCGTCTAGATATTGAACCACTTGTTTTATCGGTTATCTTTCAATTTAGTTTTTCTTTCTTTTAACTAATATTTCAGAAAACTAAACTTTAAATTGATAGTTAGTCTTCGATAGTAGTTACAACTATTTTTCTTATTATTGTAGTTTCAAAAGTTGTATCAATGTCACATATTATTATATCTAATAATTAATCAATCTTTTGAGAAATTATTTCAACAATCAAACTATTAAAATTTTATTACCTTGATTAACTAGAATGTTCTATTTTAAACAGGGGGAATCTTTTAAATGAAATTTTTAATGGAAATTTTTATAGGAACTAAATTCACCCCCCTCATGAGTGTCCTACTATGACCAACATTTTGCTTAAAGAATTGTAAAAATAGTAAAAAAATAACTAATGTATATAAGGTAAAAATGGGCTTATTGGTGGTGGAACTGAGATGATAAGGGTTAAAGATGACCTAAAACTTTTAAAAACCCCATTTATGTCAATATTTAGACCTTATAACCTCTAATGGTCTATAATAATCTATTTTGGAGGCTTTTCCCATGATAAAATTATGGCTACAGAAAATTATTTTAAAAAACCCATGTGTGTTCACTCCCTCGCTCCTAAAAGTACGCCCCTTATCCTCCCCTATTAACATATATAAAACACTTTGGTTCATATAGGAACCTCAAAAATATCTTCATTAATTATATATCCACATCCTAGAGATATGTTTTAGTTCATAAAAGAAAAATAGGGAGGATTTAGGCTTAACCTAAAGAGGTTTCCTGAAGAAGAGGAAAAGTTTTTCACTATGAGTTTTTATTTTACATATTATTCTAGATCCTTATATTATTAGTCATATATTCTAATATAATAATTCTAGTATGTCTCATATAATTATATTCTATTATGTTAAGACAATGATTTATATTCATCTCCACTTCCATCAAATGTAAAATAAAATTGTCGATCATGTGTACGGCAAACTACCACCACACAAACCGATATAATTCATTTTCCATCAGCACATCAAATGGATTGATATAATGTTGGATTTAGAAAAATTATGATATTAATAAAATTATTATACTTATATATTTATTATATCATATATACCTTACTTCTTTCCATTCCATGGGGGATACAATAACATCACTCGTGTGTACGGCAAACTACCATCTCACAAAGTGATGTGATCCATTTTTCACATACACTTTACATTGAAGGTATCAAGGATATATTTTTTATTTATAAATTTTATATTTATGATTTAACCATTATTATTTAAATATAATATCACATCTAACTTCTTACCTTCCAATCCATAGAAAAAATAATGGTGTCACTCATGCATACATGTGGACTAATGACTCCATGAAGTGGTGTGAAATGTTTTTTATTTTATTCTTACAAGGACGGTAATATGGATAAATCTTTTTAATATAAATTATAAATATAACATAATAATTATTAATTAATTTTTAATTAATATTTATTTTCTTTTTGTTCCATTTTTTGAGAAAAATGGAAATAGCATTTGTTTGTAAGTACGTCTTATCATCTCTATGAATAGTGTAATCTATTTCCTATCTCTAACTTTTATTGATTACTATAAATAAATATATATGATATTTATATCATGTTTAACATTCTTGAGATTATGTAACCATGATCAATATAAAATGACTAAAAACCCCATACCAAAACATATATAAAAATGAAGCAATTATCACCGGAAAAATTTATTTTAACAAAGAATTATTTATAATAAAGTCATAAAATACTATAACTAAATAATATATGATATGAAATATATGATTATAGTTTTTAAATATATTTATAATAACCCTGCTTTTTATATAGGAGGATGAAGCATGTAGAAATGAAGTCGGACAAAATGTAAGGGATTTCTAGACTCACTTTTATTTCTGGGAGACGTATTCCAAACATTCCACTCATTTATTTTGTGTATGTTATATACTACCCATTTTACATGTTATATCTCAAATAAAATTATTTTAATGATATTTTAATTTTCATTTTATATATTATTTATTGGGGATTATGATTTAAAATATTACCAAAGTGGTAAGCGATTTATAGTCTCTCTTTTATGTCAGAGATACATATAAAATATTCAACACCCATTTATTTGTGTGGTTTATATACTTCCCATTTGAAACATAATATCATGAATTTATTTATTATCATTATATTTTATGTTTAATTTAATTTTATAATTTCATGAGTCTTAAGATTCAATTTTACCAAAGCTATAATGGTTATATGGTACAATCTCATCATTTATCGAGATAGTTTATGTTTACGCTTCTGATGATGAAATAATATAATCCATATCTCATGAAACTCGTGAATTTTATTCTAATATTTTTATGCAATGAGAATATACTTTTTTTACTTAATCTTCCTCTCTTTATGTATTCTAAAGTTCAACAGAATTATTTTAAGAGAAAAATATCATTTATTTCATAACTTCGGTCAAAAACCTATTTTATTTCATATCCTTGTTTACTAAAAATTATTTAAATTATTTTTTAATATTTACCAAGGGATTAATTAATTAAAATTTTTCCATGTTTTAATTTTCATTATGGTTTTCAAATGAAACTTTTTCATTTTCTGAATGAGGTAATTATTGACTTTTTACTAATATAGGATATGAGTTTTTCTTTTAACTTGTACATTATGAATACAATTTTCCAATACAATGAAAATTATTATCATGAAAAATTATTTTATATGTTTTAAAGGTTATTTTTAAAGAAAATTATTTTGATAATGATGTATGAATTTTCTAGTTAAAAATATATTTTCAAAGAAATATTATTTTCCACAATAAATGTTCCATGTGATCTTTCAAAATAATTTTCTATCTAAGATGAAATACATTGATATTAATTAATATTTAATGGTTATATAATCCAATGACACAATTATAAAAAATTCTAGGTATGGTCTATGATTAGTTTGATGGTTGCATAATATTTTGATACCATTCACAATATTACTCGGAATGGATTATGTTTACTGATTGGGGAACGTATTAACATATATTATGAAAGTTTATTTAATACATATATTTATGTTGATTTTTTTATCCATTTCATATAAATAATTAATTTTACTTAGTAAGTGATCGGTTAGGTTTTACATTGCCCCTTAATTCATAGGTTGGTCTCATGAGACAAACTATCTTTGGTTGTTGGTTTAGTCCTTACCAATTTATATAAGATTTTTTTAATGAGAACTTTATCGTACGATTATGATGTCTAGAATTATGAATTCCTTCATTATGAGATTATTCATTTATGTCCATGCGATTTTTCGATTTGTTAGAATATCCATGGAAACGTATCAATATAATGTCATTACATATATGGAATTATTTCATCGTTATTTATTACCGCCATATTATTCTCAACTTGTTGATTTAATAGGATGTCATTCAGTTATTCACATTTCAATATTAATGATGCTTTATTTATTCATATATTTTATAATACCAATACCCTTACTGAAAATTTGAGCAAACCCTTTTCTTATGATTCTTTCCTCAGGATACCAAGATGTATGTTATGATTTATAGGTTGGGTTATCCTAGAAGAAATAATGATTCACTCAAAGAAAATAATTTGTTATAATTTATGTTTTCAAATGTAATATGAGATTAACATATGTATCCAGTTTAGAAGGTCTAAGAAACTATTTATTCTTTAGGGAATCGATTCATTATATCTTATTAAAATGAAATAATGTATACACTGGATCTGGGATATTAGGTTCTGGGTTATTATAATTATATTATCATTAAGATCAATGTAATATTAATTTATATTCCAATTTTATAAAAATAACCTTTCTTCTAAATAATTTTATATGTTATAAAAATGAAAATAAAATAATTATTTTCTATAGGAATACAAACACATATTTTATAATTTCTAAAATAATTATTTACTTCTATCAATTTTTAAATTTATTATATTTCTAATTTATAAGAAAAAAAATATTATTTTTCACTTATATAGGTGAGGATATTATTTTAATAGTCATTTTACTATTAGTAATAGCCCTAATACTTATACAATGGTCATAATTGTATTGGTCATTTTGGTTCCCTGCATTATATAAATACATCACATTTCGTTCATTCTTATTTCAATTCTATTTTTATTTCATGGCAATATGTATTTTAATTTATGTGTGGAATATTTCATTAATAATATTATTCCACTTTCCAATAGTTTTATTTGTGAGTAGAGTTATTATGTTTGATCAATTTGATCAATATTTTTATATTTTAGTTATCTTATTTTCTATTTTTAACCCATTTCAATATTTTCAATTATTATAACCATGATAATTATCAAAATTTTATTTTCAATTTATTATAATAAATTTTTTTGGTTTCATAATGTGATGCATGTTCGTTATAAAATACTACATTAATATTTATGAAACAGTTGTATAATCATAAGGGAAATTCCAATGAAAAAATTATAGGCTAATACAATATTCCCCTATTAATAAATTTCACCCTCTAAATTTTGTTTCCCACACTAAGGTGAAAATAGTTTTGGGTACTTATAATTCATGGATTCATGTGGTTCCCATGTTTCATCTGTGTACTTATGGTTTCATCGTAGTACTTTAAAAGGTGAGTTACCATTTTTTCATAGAAATTTATCTATACGGTCAAAAATATTCATTGGATTGTAATCATAAGAAATAACATTATCTCTTCATAACACCCATAAATTCAAAAACTATGAGTGGTATAGTATGTACTCTCTCGGTAGGGATACGTGGATTATGTCATGTACTTGAGACAGGGTCGGAGGAGTGCTATTTGATAAGGTATGACTCTGATATAATCAATAGTCTAAAAGTGGCTGACATACTTGGAACTTAGATTCCACTTACTCTAAAATCTAATTACCCTATTACATGTATATATATATATAGAAATACTTTTTCATCAACCTCAAACTTCATATCTCATCGATGATTGTCAGTATAGAACTTTTATTGACTATGAGTAGCCCTGATGTGTTATTTAATAGTTTTTAAACTTTCTACCATTTCCAAAACCATTTTATTTCCTTTTATCTTGGTTTTTCTAAATCTATACCATCATATGGTTATTATATATATATTTCCATAAAGTTCTTCATATGTATATTTTTTGATGCTTGAGCGAAAGATATTATGGTATTAAAACTCAAATGGAGGAAGCTACTAATCCCATCTTCCTTTGATGTCCATTAATAATTCTACCAACATGACTTCTAATGTCTAGATAATCCTATTGGAATTTCCATTGGTTTGGGGTTTATAACCCATAATAATGTTCAACTATTGTTTTGAGAATGTTATATACACATATAGATCTTAGAGGTGAATCTCATATCTAAATTCAATATGATCTATAGTGGTGTTCCACGAATCCTCTCCACTTATTTAATGTATATCTTTGTAATTTGATTGAGTAAGAAGTCTTTCCAAATTAAAATTAAGTTATTAGTCTTTGTAATAAGATCTACCACCACCCATATAGTGGTATTTCCTTTTGATATCTTTGAAATCCCTTTGAAAAAATCCATAGTTATTTTCACCCATTTCCCTGTGAATATGGGTAATGGTTTCATTATCCCCTTAAAATATTTTCTTTTAGCCTTGATCATCTAAAATACCATTCACTTTTATGTATATTCCCTAATCTATTTATTTTATATTTTCCCACCAATAGTTCACTCAAAGATCTCAATACATCTTCATAGTCCCTAGTGGGGTAGAGAAAGTCAAGTCATGTGCATCATTCAAGAACTCATTTATCTTAGGATTTGATGGCACACATATTCATGAACCAAATAACATAACTACTTCATAAATTTTAAGCTCTATGAATTTACCATGTTTATATCTTCCACTATTTACGAATTTACACATCATCCCTTTGAGCATCCTTTATCTGGTCAATAAGGTATGTTTGACCACTATCTTAGGAGAGTAATGATGATGTTCCTTCTTTTATGATGAACATTTCCATCCATGAAATGTATAATATGATGGATCCCTCAAAATTGGCATCACTAATATGGTCACATGATCCTTTCTACATAGATAATCTTCAACACTATTTTCTTTAACAAGATGATATTGGATTGATCAATTATATTTTATGTTCATCTCAAACCATATTTTTTGGGGAATATTATGTTCCTTCTATGTGAGTATATATATTAGTCTCTTATAATCCATATATATTTACCACAAATCTCCATAGAGATAATGATTCCAAATCATCAAAATAAATATTAATGTAGCCAACTCTAGATCATTATTGGATAGTTCTGATTAGGAACATTCAACTTTCTTGAGGTATAGTCTATCACTTTACCATTTTACATAAGTAAAAAACCCAATAACTTCTTAAAAGAATAATTTTTTACCATAAAAAAGTTCTCCACTTGAGGGTAGTGTGAGGAATGGTGAACTGATAAGCTTATTTTCTAATTCATTAACACTATCTTCACATTCATCAGTTTAGAACAACTTTACTCCCTTTTGAGTTATCATGGTAAGTGGGTATGAAAATAGAGATAAGTTTAACACAAATCATTGTTAATACCCTATTTTCCTAAAGAAACTATGGATCATCATTACATATATTGTTCTTGGCCACACCTTAATTTCCTTTTTCATAGAAGTGTCTATATATATCCCTTTATTGGTGATAACATACCCCAATAATGATACTTCCTCCATATATAACTCACCATTATAATAATTTTCATATATTTTTTCATTTTGATAATTATAAAGAACAATAATTAGATTATCCTCAATCTCCACTTTTCTTTTGTATTATATCAACATATCATCTATAAATACTACAAAAAAAATTACAATGAAATGTTTAAAGACTCTGTTCATTATGTCCATAAATATTTTTGGAGCCTTAGTGAGTATTAAGTACATCACTATGAAATCATAATGTTTATTCCTCGTTAAAAAATAATACTTAGGAATTTTTTTCATTCTTTTCCTTTTATTCGTGATATTGTAAGTGATGGTTCACCTTATAGATAAACTGATCTAGGTGTAGTTGATCAAATAAGTGATAAATCCATAGAATGGGATAATTATTATTTATTGATATTTTTTTAGATAATGATAATCAATATATATACACATTGACCCATCCTTATTCATGATGAAGAGAACAGTAAGACCCCATACTGAAGCACTAGATCATATAAAACCCTTTTCCATATTATCTTATAACTACTTCTTCAGTTATTCAAACTAAATGGTGGGTATTCTAAAAGGAGTATTGGATATGGGAAGAGATCTGGGTGTAAGTTAAATAGATAACTCAACCTCTAGTCCAAGAGGAAGACCATGAAACTCTTTAGAAAATACATCAGTATAGTCTCTCACAATGGGAATGTCTCCAAGAATGATTCTATATTTATTATAAGGCATTGCTATCATCATGTGATATGGATATATAAAAATAGATTCATCCAATTTATTACACTTTTATAGAAAGGAAGGATGACTAGGGATGTGAAGAGTGATCTCCCACTCCAGGTAGAAGATGATGGAATTATATTCGGACAACCAATCCTTGTCCAATTTAGCATCAAATTACACTAAATGATTTATGAAAATATTTCCTTAGAGTATCATTCCACATTTAATGATTAAAGAGGAGTAATATTCTCAGTATTCCATAGTTTCTATGTTTTATTTTTCTCAAATATAACATAAACACTGGGTTTTGTGGTGTTTTTTAATAGTTATACTAAACATTCTTGACATGAAAGAATGTGTATAACCAGAATAAAAAATTATATTTTATTTTCTTGAATGAGACAATAGCATACATGTAACCATATCAGTTTTTCGATCCAGCTAAAAAGTAATGATAGAATATTAACTTTCACGATCTCTAGGCCTTGGAGGTTTTTTCATTTATTATCTCTAAAAACCCTTGTCTTGGGGCGTTAGGATAAACAAAAGGCATGTTTATTGTAGTTGAAACACTATACAAGAGGTTGAGTGATGATATAAACATTATTTTCTTACTTCTAATTAGTGGGTTTATTTATCACTCTTCAATATTTATTAGAATTATACCCATATTTTATTCATTTTAAACATCTCTCAGTACCCTTGAGATAGTTTTTTGGATTCTTATTCCAATATTTTTCACATGTGGGATGTTGGGTTTTTCATCCTCCATGGGATTTATCCATTTTTCCTCCTGAATTACACCCCATTATATGATTTTTTTCTCTATCCCCATGAGACTAAAAGGAGCCACTGATCACCATCTCGACCCTAAGGGCTCAAATGAAAATCTCTTCATAGCTATCAAATTTTTGAATCTCCGAAGCTTTTCATAAAATAGACTTCAACACACTAAATAACTGGTCAACCTTACGTTCATTTTTTATGATAAATCTAGATGTGTATCTGGAAATCCTTGTGAAGTATTCCGCATACACCTTGATAGACTAATATTTCTTTTACTTTAGTATGAGGAACTCCCTCTCTATTATAAGATGAATATTTTATGGAATATATTTATTAAAAAATATTTTTTTGAATCCATCCCATTCCATGGAATCAATTTCATAGATGGACTTCATGTTCATGATCATTTTCCACCATTCATTCACTTCCCCCTACAGGTGATAAATGGAAAGTACTAATTTCTCTTATTTTCATCATTATAGGACATAGAATATCTTGTCAATAGAGTTAATCTATAATTTTGTGATGAGAAGAGCACAAGATCCACTAAAGGTGTGAGACCTTTATCAAAAAAATGGATTGAATGAAACTTTATCTTTCTTAGGAGAAGGAGGATGTCCCTATCAGTTCATGTAATTATTCATAACTTGAGTATGTTAATATATTACTTCCATAATGTTCTTATATCCCACTCCCATGAGGGTAATCATGTCATTTGGGAATCCATCACATTTCTGATCAAATTGGTTTTTGGAACATATCATCCTATTTCCCACAATTAACTAATAAAATGATAATAAAAATTTGGTATTACAATAGAAAAACTAAAAATAATATAAAAAATTAAACAATAAACCTATAAGGATTATATTTTATATGACACATAAATCCTAAACTATGTGTCTTCAGGTTTCAATATTGTTTATCCTTGGTAATTTTTCTATTGATTTTTATATCCAATAAAATATTCATTTCTATAATAATTTATTGTAAAGAGTTTGAATTGTTTCCAAAACACAACCCTAGGAGTGTCAAACAAGCTATACAGTAAAGCCTCATTGTCATACACCAGGTGAAGACATAGTTAATACCCAATGAACCTTTTGGGGGTTATTACACATAGGTATAACTATACTATATCCACATACACTTATAGTATCTATAAATGGATTTAATTTCATGCATACCACTCTATTTATACTTCAAAAAAATATCAAGATATTCTCAACTAGTAATTATTCTCCAAAGGGATTGAACTAAATTATTCTAGTCATAATCCAAATATATAACTAGACATTCCTAAAATAACAACTTCCCTAACCCAAACCATTTACAAATATTTTTACATGATTTGAAACATATATATCAAATTAATACTAACAAGGGATCGTGAGGCCTAGAATATTTGGGGTACTAGGTTCATAGAACAATAACATGAAACTTAAATAAAATGTCTCAATTTAAATCTTGATAATGGGATCCTAAATCCCTTATATATCATAAAACATCTTAGGATAACCTATGGAATACCTAAAATGGGGTGAGCTATAAAACCCTACAATGGAATAAAATGAGGACTATTCATAACATATAAATCTAGAGGTATAAAATGATATCATAAAATAAAGGGATCATGAATAATCATATGGGTGCATAATATATAGAACATGGAATCATATAGTCATATAAATATAATAATGTGTAAAAAAACATAAAATATAACATAATTATAAGTTAAGGATAACTTCCAAGACAACAACACATGGTGGAAAGAGTCCCGTCCTTGATTGGGTTTACTCCCCGATCCCATATATATGATCTCATGAGACATAAAAATTGAATAATTAATTATCATTCTAGTTGGGTTCACTAATCATAATATTTACATTCATTTGTGTTTCACATGAGTAGTCAATAATAATGCATAAATATAATTATTTCCCATGGAAATAAATAGGTTTCATAATAAAATTTTATAGCTTAAAGAGATGGAATATCATAATTAATTTTATGAAATCATGGGTTAAAACATTATTTTACATTCCATGATAAAAAATATAATTGTTTCTCATGAAAAATGTTGTCAATGGGAAGTAAATATGATAAAAATAGTTGTTTGGTAACTTTGTAATTATACCCCCAAGACCATGTTTTAAAGAAATTGGTATAGAAACTTTAAAAATGGATAACACTTATTAATTTATATAAAAACATGAATGAACTAATTAGGTGTTTTCATTAAAAAATGGTAAATTTTATAAACCAGTGATGGTATAAATAAATTTATGGAGTTTTACTTTAAATGGGGTATGAGACAAATATTTTTTCTTTTATCAGGTTTTCTTCACGAATGATATTGATAATGGAACCTTTAAAACATGTATATATCTATAATTAGAAGGTGAATTAAAATATTTATATATGTGGGATACATGTAATAAAAATAGGACAATAAAATAAGAAAATTGGAATGATAATGTGAGGTAAATATAGAGAAATCATAACCTAATGAAAATAAGATGGTTCGGACCGACCCCTTACCATATGTTCATGAATCATTATACACATGATCATAACATCCTCAATAATAAAATTAAATTTGTTAATTACTTAACTCAGAACCTATTCCATATATATATATATATGATTTACTATAATTATCAATTTTTAATTTACAATCATTTCAGTGATATATAATGTTTAATATTATTGTTTTTTGAGCATTCCTTTCATGGTTCTAAGGGAGGATCACTTGAGGATAATTATATATATTCTTTTAAAATGGGAATACAGCTCAAGAATATACATAGAATTATATTCATGTTATCCTATAAATTTAACTGGTCCTAAATACCTATTTTTTTAACTTATGGTCAATTCATTTAGTAAAAATATAAATGTTATATGGTTAGTTTACTTTGACATATTTACCTTCCTTCATGATCTAGATTCGTTATATTTAATATAATGTTGATAAATTCATTTTAGAATGTGAAAAAATATATAATATAAATATTTAGGTCATTTTAAATAATTATAAGAGAATTTAAACCTTCTATGAAGGATGTAATGTAAAAAAACTCATCATCCACAAAGATGGTAAACCAATAATATATGGAAGATGGTTTCATTTTTAGAATATTAGGATAATAGAATTTTTTTATGGTAGATATTACATTATCAATATAAAATTTCATTATATATATAATATTAGAGTATGTATTCCATGTTTTATTAGTGATGTGAGGAGAAGGTATATAATAAAATATTTTAAAATAATTAGTTTGAGAGTATTACCTCTTGAATATCTTCTCCTTAAAAACTTTTTAATGAACTTGGAATTTTAATTTTAGTGTGAATAGAATAACATGATCTATGGGGATAATAATGGGTTGATAATTTTTCAAGCCCTAGAGATTATAAATTATGGAGATATGGGGTGGTGAGTGGTGATATTTTTAAGGGGAAGAGATGTGTGTTTTTCAATATAATGTTTATTAGTTTATTATTTGATTGAAAACTGTTAATTGCGTTGATTAATGTGACTATATATGGTAAGTGGTTGTTGATGGGGTGGCTTCCTGTACACCAAGGTCTTCGGGATGTGGTGGAATCTTCCGCACTCATTAGGGCTTCGTTAAAGGATGCTTCCAACACTATATTGGCAATGACATGGCGATCGAAGCGGATCTATGGGCTATGATCAAAGCAATAAGGTTTTCCACCCATTTTGGATGGAGGCAGCATTGGGTGGAATCTAACTCCATCACCACGGTCCACTTCCTAAAGACTCGGTCCCAATCGGTACCATGGAAAATACTCCCTTCTTGGATTGACTGTATTCAGATGGATGAGTACATACAGCATGATGTCACTCATGTCTATAGGGAGGCCAAACAAGTAGCAGATGCGCTTTCAAATAGGGCAATTGTGGAGGCCTCATCTAAATGGTGTTTTACTTCCCCTTAATTTTGTTCTCAATTTTTCGATTTTGACATGTGTGGGGTGTCATACTCTCAGCTTTTTAAACCCCCTTGTACCGCCACATTCTCTTTTTTTTAATTATAATTTTTTAAGAACGGGCTTGCCCGGCTCCTGAACCTGTTTGAGTATGGTAAGTGGTGAATATTTTTTTTACTAATGTTTTATTACACCATCAATGACTAAAAAAATTGTGTATTTATCTTAAAATGTTAGATATCATATTTTCCCATATTTCACTATACACCAAAAAAACAATTTTATAAAAATACAAAAAATTCAACCTAACCAATTTTCTGATGTTTAGTGAAACATAACAAGTAAATAAAGAATAATAAATTTGAATGTTTATTAATATTTTTGAATTAAATATTAATTTTACTTTAAAGGGGATGCTATGTTCGATAGCGTACCCAATACCCACAGTGGGTTTCTTTGAAATCTTAGGTTGCACACTTATAATATAATATTATTATTTTAAATGGTAGTTAATGCCTATTAATTGTATCAGTGGGAATAAATATAAATAACTATAATATGATATTACATGTTTGTAAAATGTTTTTACATTTATCTATTAAAGGTTAGAGGCTTAATATGTGAATGAATCTAAGCATAAATACTCTAATATTCTTTAAAAGATTGATTTACCACATTTTGATGGTGAACCCTATTTAAATATAGTTTTGGTCATTTTTATATGTTCTATTTAACAAAATAAAATTCATATTGAGATTCGGGACATCAAAACTTAATTTGGGTAAATTTTCGGTATTTTTCTGATAAAGTACATTTTTAATGAATAGTGAAAAATAGTGTATTTTAATTCAAAAGTGCCTTTTAATCTAATTTATTTATATGGTTATATTATCTTTTTAATTGGTTATAATGTTTAATTAGAATATATTTTTACTATTTAATCCAATTTTGGACATTATAATTAATTTCACTTTGAAATTCGATATAAACAATTGTCAATCTTTTGATAGTTATTAATTCAAAAAAACACACTTTTAGTTTTGACAGTGGGAATTAATTTTAAATTAATTTCTATGACTATTGTGTTTTGAATTCTAGAAAAATTGATTCCATATTTGGAATTATTAATTCCAAATTTTTTAAATACGTAAATTTTATTTTTATACATTTTAAATATTTACTTCCGTAAATATTTTATTTACCATGATTAAAAGGTAAATATAGTAAATAAGGGTAAAATATAATATTATAATAATATTAAATTACCCAAACATGTGTCCTAATCCTCGTTTCAGATACATATCCGACCATGGGCATCCTTGGGTCAAATTGGGGACCCCATAGAGCGACATGGGAGTAATAATGACACTTTATATTAATTAATTTAATGTAAAGAAAAAAATGGCATAAACAAATATCTTTTAGTAAATAAATTTTTACATGGGGATATATAAGTTATCTTTTCAACTATAAATATTATTTCAAAATATAGAAATATTTCCAACATCATGGTATTTTTTTATAATTTTTTGGGATCAGATAAATTAAATTATTTATGACATAATAATGATGCAATATTTATCTCATTAATAAATGATTTAAATAAATAAGATTATAAATATTAAAAAAAATATCCAAAACCTATCCAATTATTATTGGATGATTTTATTTCGATCATGAGTCATCTTAACTTCAACTTTAATGATTATTTATACTTTTGAAACTGAATATGAGGTTATAATAAAATAATTGTTTCAAACTTTCCTAAAGAGTCCATCCTCTCCCTTATAAAAAGCCTTCACTTATAACTCATTCCCCAAACTTCTCAAGCTGTTGGCTTGTATACACTCTACTCAAATAATCTCCCAAGATCCCTCTATTCATCCTAGAATCCTTAAAGTTGGCATAAAACACTTCAAGTAACCCTTTTGGTTCAAACCAAAGGGAGTTACCCGATTTAAAGGTAACATCGTCTATTAAGTTCTTTTGTATTATTTTACTTCTCCAACCCCCTAAACTCTTTTTATTACTATATTTTATTACAACACCAGTATCCTCAATATAATAGTATATTTTTATGATAAATATTCTAACTAAACTTACACACACCTCCATCCAATGGGTGAAGAATATATTGTTTCTATGGATGAAAAACTAACGCCCCACGAAACGAGGATTGTCCGATTATCTCCTACCACCTCCCACGGTGGCCATTATGATGGAACTGTATTTATATATGATATATATTTTGTTTATTTTTTTCTATATTATTCTATATTTTCTATTTATATCATACCTTTACAGTTTCCATTATGGGTAAACGCGATAATTTCATTTGAGGAAGTACGGACTACTGCCCCCCCAAAATGATATGTCTCATTAATGCCATATGTGGGATGTATAAAGGATGGAGTTAATTATATTATATATAATATTATACTGGAATTATAATATACCTATGAATAATTATGTTTTAATTCCATTAAAATATGAAATAGAAATGAAATTAGCGTTCATGCGTACGTACGGCTTACCGTCTCCATGAATGGTGCATTTCATTTCTTATCTCAAAATGTTATGTACTATTTTAAATAAATGTACATACTGGATATATATTATATATATGATATCTAAATAATTAATATCATTATGGATATAGTGTACTATTGACCACATGGACAACTTGTAAATATATGGTGTTCATTTTGGACTCAAGTACCAAATATCGACAAAACGACCATTACTAACTTAAATGATTACATAATGTTTATAACATAGTAATAAGTGATATAAAATGAATAATAGACTTGAAAATGTTCTTAAGAAATTAGAAATTAACTTTAGTTTATTATTCAAGAGATTAAAGGACAAACAAGTCAAGTCGGACATGAGGAAAAGAACTTCATCTCAATCTCCTTTCAGTGAGGCATATTTTCTTTTATTCTCAACTTTCTTTTATACGGTGTATAAATACCTTTGACTTTTCATTTCATTAAAAGGGAATCTATTTCTAGGAAGAGTTTTAATAAATGAAATAAAAATCTTTTTAACGTACGTGGTGACAACGACCTTTTCGCCGCCGTGAGTATTATTTGATCTTTGGCTTCCTTAACAAGCCAAAAAAAATTTAAAAGAAAAATAAATACCATATAATATTTTTTGTATTTTGGTATTGAATATGGTTTTGAGAATAGATTTTTTATGTCAATTTATTTAAATGATATACTATGATTTGAATGTGGAAATGTTATATTTCCTTTATGTTAATTTTATGTGTTATGATATGTTGTGGTTCTTGGGCATTATTTACATATATGGGTGGTTCCATGATAAACATATGGTGGGTGAGCTCGAGATAGATCTCCAATGCATTGGGTAGCGTGACGGAGGTAAACATGAATTTTTCTCCTAAGAGATTTAGGGAATATACTATGATGGGTATTCCAAATGTAACTCTCTACATAGCTGTGATAGCTAAAATGTAAGTATGATATGGATTCCACAAGTTACCTTTATGATTTGTGTTTTATATGTGTTATTCATAAATATTAAGATTTCATGAGGTATGTTAAAGATCTTATGTTATGTATGTAATGATTAACTAATGTTTTAATTCTTTTTTTATAAACCTTACTGAGCTTTTTATGCTCATCCCATGTTTTGAAATGTTTTTCACAAGACTTAAAGATGAATAGGGTAAAGGATGGGATAAAGGAAGAGTCATGCTATATAAAACATGGAACTAGACATGACTCTTTTTTTCAAAAGTTTTTATCTTGTGAAAAAAATGGAAATTATGTAAAAGTGTCTACTTTGTAATCTTTTGAGATGTAATAGTTTTGTCCCAATTCTCTATAACTCTAAACCTGAAAAGATCATCAATATAAATTATTCATTTAATTCAATATTATGTAATGTTTTATTTTCAGGTCATTATATTTATATCCCAAAACATGAAATCCATATTACTAAAATAATCATATAAATAAGAGAAAATTGTTTTTCAATTAAAATCATTATTTATTTAAAAAATTCCAATTTTAATTTTATGAAAAAATTTATGAACCTTTTAAAATTAACCATGATGTAATAAAATTATATTATCATTATGAAAAAAATAATGTTAATTTATGAAACCATTTTATGAAAATAAAAATTATTTTAAATAATTTCATATGATATATAAATTCTAAAAAACATTTATTCTTTACCAAAATACAAACTCATATTTATAAATTTTAAAAAGAATTTCTATAATAATGACATAAATATGTCACATTTACATTTTATAATATAAAAAAATATTATTCTACACTTATATAGGTGAGGATATCATTCTAATAGTTATATTACTATTTCAAAAGGTCATATTACTGTTCCAACTTTCTTATTTGTATTCCAACGGTCAGATTTGTAATGGTCATATGGGTTCCCTACTTTCTATAAATACCCATTAATTCATTTATTATTCAATCACTTCTATTTTCTCTCATGGTTATATATATTTTAATTTTCAAGAATAATATTTCATTACTAATATCATTCTTCTTTTATGTATTTTTGTATGTGAGTGTAGTTATTCTAGTGGATTGAGCATATCCAAAATTTCATATTTTAATTATATAATTTTACATTCTTTTCTTTTTTTAATAATTTTAATTATAATTATAATGGTTATTCTCTTAATATAATGTTCAATTTGTTATAATAAATTTTTTTTTAAAGATGGAAAGAAAATATTAATGATGAAGATCAGCATCCGTACATAGCAGAGCCATGAAGGGAATTTTTCCAGTCATAGCTGGTTGGAATCAAAGGGGCATGAGGCCGCCAGCTGATGGGCTGCATTGTTTCCTTCCCTTTTGGTAAAGGAGAAGGTGCAGTAAGAGAAGCCTTGGCTGGACACTGTTAATGTAATAAATTTTTTTTTGTATCATCTTGTTCATGTGATTTTTATAATACTACATTTCTATGTATAACACTATTATATAATGATAGGGTAAATTCCATTAATAAAATTATAAGTCAATAGATTAATCCTCTATTAAGAAATTTCACCCACAAAATTTAATTTTACATGTTATGCTTAATATACGTGAAGTTACTCCTTCTTCATGGATTCATTTTATTCCCATGTTGACTCATCATATTTATGGGTTCACCATTATACTTTCACTAGGTGAATTATCTTATTGTGTAAAACATTATATCTAATATATAAGATCTTCACTAACTGATCCTCATATGATAGATCATTTTCCAATATTACTGCCTCTATATTTAGTACATGTTAGGGATATAACATGTTCTTCGTCAATAGGGATACATGGAATAAGTCATATACTTGAGACTGGTTTGGCAGGAGTGTTATTCAATAAGCCACAAATTTGATGCGATCAAGAATCTAAAAGGGGATGATGTACCTGGGACATACCTATTTCTTCTTTTCGAATATCATGACCCTCTTCCGTGGATATATGTGCAATAAAAAAATTTCTTAAACCTCAGACTCTATATACCATAGAAAATTTTCTACATGGATCTTCTATCGACATTGAGTATATTTTACATGTTGATGAATGGTCTTATCCTTTTTCTATAATTTCCTTAACCATTTCAAGTCCCATCTACTTTCATTTTCTAAAATCATCCTAGAACACCGGTGTTATACATCACTTACCATAAAGGGATTTGCATGGATCCATTTGTATACTAGATTGGAAGTTATTAATGTATGAGAACTCGACTAGAGGAAATTGAAAGTCCCTTACTTTATTGAAGACCATTGAGAATTCTCTCAACATGTATTTTAATTTCTAGATAATCCACTCCAATTGAAAATCTATTTTGGGTGATAATCCATACTAGTGTTCTAATAAATGTTTAGATAATATTGTAGACTATTACAAGACATGTAGTTTAATGTCATATCTCAATCGAATATGATTGAAATTGTTGTTTCATACATATTCACAACTTCTCTAATGTATATCTTTTCAATTTTATAGAGTTATAATTCCTCTGGAACTGAAATTAAGTGATAATTCCTTAGCAGATGATCAACCAACACCCATATAGTATTATTTTCATTAGATTTATTTAGAATACTTGTAAAAAAAATCCATAGTGATGTTCTCTCATTTACATGTGGGATTGTGTAATGGTTTTATCATCCCCTTGGACTTTTTCCTTTAAAACTTCACCTGCTAACATACTATGCATTTTTATGTATATTCTACAATCTCTTTCTATATATTATACCATGAATAGTGATCTAGGAGAACTTGATACATATTCATACTCCCTATGTATTTAGAGAAGGTCGACCTATAGGTATCACTCAATAACTCATTTATCTTAGGATTTTATGGTACACATAGTCATGACCTAAATCATAAAAGTAATAATTCAATAATTTTTAACTCTGATGATTTCCCACATCATATATATTCCACCTTCTAAATTTACACATCACTTCTTTCATAATATTTTATTCTCTCTATAAGGGATCGTTGATCACTCATTTGAGAAACGACTGAAAATGTTCCTTAATTTATTATTCCCATGTTCATGATTTGGATGTCTTGGATGAATAGATTCATTTTAAATTCTTTCCATTGATAAAGTCACATAATCCTTTCTACTTCAAGTAACTACCACAGTATTTTCTATAAGGCCCCATCCTTAAACCTTAATTAATCTTGAGTTATTACAAGATTACACATTGAGGATCTTTTCGGGTTTAGAGTTTTAGAGAATTAGATCATAAAACTTGCATTACATTCCACATATAAACAAAGTGGTTACATAAAGATAGTATTCTTCATTCCCATAAATGGAAACACATTTAAAATAAAACATGGATTATTTCTTGACACATCCTTGACTCTATCATCTTATCATGTACCTTTCCCTTGACCTGTAAAAAACATTTCAAAAACTTGGGATGAGCATAAAAACTCAGTATGGGTTATAAAAAAAACATGGAAAGGAAACATGAGTTCATATATACATAAGAATGAAATCATACTTTACCCATAAAACATAGGCACTTTAACATACCTCATAAAATCATGAATAAATCATAGAAATCATAAGACGTAAAGGTAACTTGAGGCATTCATAACATTCTTACGTAGGGAGTAACCCTCTTGGTTATGTTTGGAATACCCATCACAGTATATTCCCTAAAATCTCTTCGGAGAAACCTTAACGTTTCACTCCTTCGCATTACCCAATGCATTGGAGAGCTATAACGGGCTCACCCGCCCTTAGTTTATCACGGAACCACCCGTCTTCATAATAATTCCCAAGAACCATAACATAATCATATCACATAAAACATGCATAAAGGAAACATAAAATTTCCACATTTCAATCACGAGATATCAATACAACACATTGATATAAAAACATTATGAAAACCATTTTCAATACCAAAATAAAATAAAAGTAAAATATGGTATTTATTTTTCTTTTAAAAAGAAGGTATGGCTTGTAGAGGAAGCCGAAACTCAAATAACGGTCACGACGGCAGAGAAGTCGTTGTCGCCGCATATGTACGACAAAAACATTCCCTTTTGTCGTTTAGTAAACACTTCGTATAAAAAAGATTCCTTTTGAATAAACATAAAATTCAAAGTGGTTTATACACCGTATAAAAGAAAGTTGTGTTTAAAATAAAATATGCCTCAACGAAAGGAGATTGAGACGAAGTCCCATACCTCGTATCCGACTTGACCCGACCGTTCTTTAATCTCCTGAATAATAAACTTGAGTTAATATCTAATTGCTTATGAACCTTTTTCAAGTTCATTATTCCTTTTTTACCATGTTATGAACATCATGTAATCATTTAAGTTAATAATGTTCATTTTGTCGGTATTTGGTTCTTAAGTCAAAAATGGACTTCTTACACTTACATGTTGTTAATTTGGTCAAAGTTTCGTTATATCCAGAATGATATTAATGATTTGTATAACATATATATCATATATATTCATCATATACATGTATTTATAATATTACATCACATTTAGAGGTAAGAAATGAAATGCACCGTTAATGGAGACGGTAAGCCGTACGTACGCATTAACGCTACTTCCATTTCTATTTCGTATTTTCTGGAATGGAATTATAATGATATATAAGTATATAATAATTCCAGTATAATAACATATATAATATCATTAACTTTATCCTTTACACATCCCACATATGGTATTAACGAATCAAATCACTTTCAGGGGGCGGTAGTCCGCACTTCCTAAAATGAAGATATCGTGTTTACCCATAATGGAAACCATAAAGGTATGACCAAAATGAAAAAAACAGAAGCTTAAGTAAAACATAAACATATTATATATCATATATAAAAATAGTTACATCATAATGGACACCTTTGAAGGTGTTAAATGAGTATTGAACAATCATCGTTTCGGGAGGCAGAATTTCGCCATCCACGGAAACCGTATGTTCTTTAACCATTTGATGTAGTTGTGTGAAAGTGTAGGTCAAATAAATCTTATAACAACATCCTAGTATATTGAAGATACTGTTTTTTTACAAAATAAGTAAATAAAAAAGAGTTTAGGGGGTTGGAGAAGCAAAATAAAACAAATGAACATGAGAGAATGAATTACCTTTAAAAGTGTAACTCCTTTTGAGTTGAGCCTAAAGGCTTCCTTTGAAAGGATTATTCCCAAAGGGAATACTCTAGGGTGAGGATATGGATGTGGAGAGAGTAAATGGGCAGGGGTTGGCCGAGCCAAAGGCTTGAGGAGTGTGTGAAGTGAGGTAGAGGTGGGGGCCTTTTATAAGAGGAGAGGAGGGGCACTTTTGGAAAGTAAAGAAATATTACTTTATTTGAAAATGTGTTTCGGTTTTAAAAGGTCCCACATTGATATAATTCGTGGATAAGGTGATAAGGGTTCGAAATCCACTCATCCAATTGGTTTTGGCCATGTGTAGTTCATATATTTTACATTGTCTTTCCATTTTATTTAAATCGTCAAATAATGATGTCATCGCTGCATCATTATTATGTCATAAATAATTTAATTTATTTAATGTCTCAAAATCATAAAAAAAATACTATGATGTAGGAAATCTTTTTAGATTTCCAATGACTATTTATAATCAAATATCTGATCTTTATAACCCCATGTAAAAATTGTTTTCGTGAAACATATTATGTTTGTGTCATTTTTACTTTTACATTAAATAAAAAGTTATTTATGTCATTTCCCAACCAAAATGTCTCCATGGGGTCCCCAAGTTGACCCATGGCTTGTATTGGTCGGCCATGACACAACCAATAATGTTGGGACATGTGTCTAGGTCATTTAATATTATTAAAGCATTATTTATACCTTAAACTACACTAATTACCACTAATCGCGATTAAAAACTTAATAAGTTACTATTCACCAAAAAATTATTTTAATCTCATTGAACCACATTTTACTTCTTAATGACAACCATGTATGTCGGATTTTCAAAATTAAATACACATTAGTGGTAAACTTTCATTTAACTGAAAAATCAGTTTGCTTGATTACCACTTAGTGGTTTCACTATTCATCAAAAATTGAAGTTTTTCAGAAAATTACCAAAAATTGACCCTAAGCTATATTTGATATTCAGAATTCAAAAATGATGTCTATTTTACAAAATTCAAATCATATAAGTCACATTAATTAATTTAATAATTAATTCCCTCTGCCAGAGCAAATAGCGTGTTTTTACAAAACAATAAGTATCAAAAGATTGACACCAGTTTAAGTCTAATTTCAAAGTGAAATTGATTCCAATGACCACCATTGGATAAAATGGTAAATATATATTCATATTACACATTAAGACCAATTCAAAAGATAATATAATCATATAAATAAATTATATTAAAAAGCAGTATTTTTCACTATTCATTAAAAAATGAATATTGTCAGAAAAATACCAAAAATTCACACAAGGTATATTTTGATGTCCCAATCATAAAGAATAAGTTTATTTTGACAAAAATAGCTTATAAAATTGTCAAAAGATAGATTTAAAAAGGTTTTTCCATCATAAGGAAGTAAAACAATCTTTTAAGAATATTAGTGTATTCCATGCATAAGATTGTATTTATTTTCATTTTAAGCCTCTAAAACACTATCTTAATCATTAATAGACATAGATAAAAATATCTATTATTCATTACTTACTTGGGATGTTACATCCTTCCCCCCTTTAGAAAATTGCATCCCCGCAATTTATTTACTTATCGAATAAATGGGGGTACTTATCCCTCATTGCATTTTCAGATTCCCATGTTGCCTCTTCAATCATGTGGTTTTTCCACAAAACCTTTACCTAGTGAAGCACCTTATTCCGTAACACTTGCTCCCTATGGTCAAGAATCTGGACCGGTTGTTCCTCATAAGATAGGTTCTCTTCTAGCTGAACTACCTCTGGACTCAAAACATGAGATGGATCTGGCATATACTTTCTCAACATCGAAATGTGAAAAACATTGTGTACCTGAGATAAACTCGGAGGTAAAGCCACTCGGCATGCAACTGATCCAACTCTCTCCAGAATTTCGTATGGTCCAACAAACCTTGGACTCAACTTTCCTTTCTTACCAAATCTCATCACGCTTTTCCAAGGAGAAACCTTGAGAAAAACATGATCACCTACCTCGAAAGACAGATCCTTCCTCTGGTTATCCGCATAACTCTTCTGCCTGCTCTGAGCTGTTCTCATGTGTTTCTGAATCAGCTGAACTTTTTCTGCCATCTCTTCTACCAATTCTGGTCCAATCAACTTCCTTTCACCCACTTCATCCCAGAAAGCTGGAGTTCGACACCGCTTCCCATATAATGCCTGAAATGGCTCCATCTGTATACTGGAATGAAAACTGTTATTATATGAAAACTAAACCAAAGAAAGATGTTGGTCCCAACTTCCCTAATAATCCATAGAACAAGCTCGTAGCATATCCTCCAATGTCTGAATTGTTTGTTCTGACTGCCCATCTGATTGAGGATGAAAAGCTGTACTAAAATTTAATTCAGTACCCAACGACTTCTGAAGGCCTTTCCAAAAGTTAGAAGTAAACCTGGGATCACGATCCGATACAATGGAGAGAGGAACTCCATGTAACCTGACTATCTCTTTAAGATACAAACGGGAAAGTTGATCAAGAGAGAAGATATCTCGTATAGCAAGGAAATGAGCAGATTTGGTCAAGCGATCAACAATAACCCAGATTGCATTATTACCTCGAGATGTCTTCGGTAATCCAACAACAAAGTCCATGGATATATTCTCTCATTTCCTCTCTGGCACTGGTAAAGGCTGAAGCATCCCTTTCGGTAACTGCTGCTCTGCTTTAACCTGCTGACAAGTCAAACACTTCACAATAAAATCAGCAATATCTCTTTTCATTCCATCCCACCAGTAATACTCTCGCAGATCTCTATACATCTTAGTACTGCCCGAATGAACTGAAAACGGAGAACTATGAGCTTCACATAACAACTCTCTCTTCAACTGTGAATCAAAAGGCACACACAATCTCTTCCCAAATCTAAAAACGCAATCATTATCAATGTTGAATTCAGGAAACTTACCTTTCTGAACCAGCTCTACCTTTTTCTGCAACTCACTATCTTGCTTCTGTGCTTGCTTGATTCTATCTGATAGAGATGATCTCACTGATACCTGAAACAAAACAGAAGGACTTCCTGCACCAACAACTTCTATGCCAAAGTTCATCAAATCCTTAACCAAAGGATCACGTTCCAAACGTAACATTGTTAATGAAGCATTACTTTTTCGACTCAAAGCATCAGCCACTTTATTTGCTTTTCCCGGATGGTAATGAATTGTACAATCATAATCCTTGATTAATTACATCCATCTCCTTTGTCTCATGTTTAACTCTTTCTGAGTGAATATATACTTTAAACTTTTGTGAACGGTATATATTTCACACTTTACTCCATACAAATGATGCCTCCAAATTTTTAAAGCAAAAACAACAGCAGCTAATTCCAAATCATGTGTAGGGTAATTTACCTCATGAGTTTTCAACTGTCGTGAAGCATAAGCAATTACCTGATCATTCTGCATTAGGACGCAACCAAGTCCTTTCAATGAAGCATCACTGTATATAACAAACTCACCATTCCTGGAAGGTAGTGCCAAAACTGGAGCATTCACCAATCTTATTTTCAATTCCTGAAAACAATCATCACATTCTTTTTTCCAGATAAACTTAACACCCTTCCGAGTTAGCTTAGTCATTGGACTAGATAACCGTGAAAAATTTCTAACAAACCATCGGTAATATCCTGCCAAACCATGGAAGCTACAGATCTCGGTTACATTTGTGGGTCTTGGCCATTCTTCCACAACTTTTGTTTTTGCAGGATCAACAGTTATTCCATCTTTAGAAACAATGTGACCAAGGAAAGAAATTTGTAGCAACCAAAACTCACACTTGCTGAATTTCCCATACAGTTTCTTTTCATTTAAGGTTTGAAAGATAACCCTTAAATGTCTTTCATGCTCCTCTTTACTTTTATAAAACACCAAAATATCATCAATGAAAACCACCAAAAACTTATCCCAGAACTCATGGAAAATTCTATTCATTAAGTCCATGAATACAGCAGGTGCATTGGTTATCCCAAAAGGCATTACTACAAATTCATAATGGCCATATCTCGTACGGAACGTGGTCTTCGGAATATCTGCCTCCTTTACCTTCAGCTGATGGTACCCCGATCTCAGGTCAATCTTTGAAAAAAACTGAGCTCCCTGGAGCTGATAAAACAAATCATCGATATGAGGTAAAGGATATTTGTTCTTAACAGTGATATTATTCAAGGCTCTATAATCAATGCAAAGTCTCATAGAACCATATTTCTTTTTAACAAATAAAACAGGAGCACCCCATGGAGATGTGCTAGGTCTAATGAAACCTTTCTCTAATAAATCTTGCAATTGCTCCTTCAACTCTAAAAGTTCAATTTGTGTCATTCGATAAGGGGGTTTTGAAATTGGCTTAGCATCAGGAACTAAGTCAACAGTAAACTCAACTTCCCGATCTGGTATTATTCCAGGCAAGTCATCAGTGATAACATCAGGATACTCATTTACCACTGGCACATCATTAATCTGAACAGTTCCTTTATTTTAAACGATGTGTGCAAGGTAACATTCATTTCCATCTTTTACAAGTTTCTCAGCCTCTTGATATGTTATCAAAAGTAAGGGTTCATTCTTATAAACAAACTGAAAGTCTTTCTGAAAAGAAACTTCTTTATCTCTACAGTCAATCTTAGCATGGTAAATAGAGATCCAATCCATACCCAGGATAACATCAAACTCTACTTGAGGTAGAACAATAAGGTTTGCAAGTAGGTTCTTTCCACAGATAAGGATAGGAATATTCTTGTAAATTCTTTTTGCCTCAACATTTCCCCCAGGTGTTTTTACCAAAAGTTCAGGAGTCATTTCTTGAGATGGTATTCCCATTTTACTAGAAAAGTTTTCAGAGATGAAAGAATGTGTAGACCCCGAATCAAACAACACACTGGCATAATCTGAAAAAACAAAGTACCTGATACAACTTCATTTGGTGGCCCGACATCTGCTGAAGTAGTTGCAAAGGATTTCACCACCCCTTTCTGCTTGTAGTCTAACTGCTTCCCATCACTCAAGCTCTTTGTCGGACACTCGTTTGCATAGTGACCCATATCATTGCACTTATAACATTTCACTAACTGTAAATCAAATTTGTTCTTACCTTCACCTTGATCCTTTTCAGTGCAATCACGAGCCTTATGTCCCATCTTACCACATCGATAGCACCTTCCAGAATTCAGAAGACATTCCCCAGCATGCCTTTTTCCACATTTATCACAAACTGGAAACTTAGTTCTCTTACCATCAGACTTTTTTGAAGAATTCTTACCTTTATCCTTCCACCTCGGTCTCTTCTTCTACTGGTTGTTATAGAACACTTGGTCATCGGAAAACTCCATTTCCACCTTGTTAGCACTTCGAACAAGCTTTTCATAACTTTTAAACTCACGAGAAGCTAATGCCCTTCGATATTTTGGCTTTAATCCTGAGTAAAAATGATTTATTTTACTATCAAGGTCTCAGATAAAATTTGGAGCATACCTTTCCAATCGATTGAACCTTTCTTCATAGGCAGCCACTGAGTCTTCCTCTTGCCTCAATTCCAAGAATTGTTTTTCCATCCTAAGTCGAACAGCCTTAGGAAAATACTTCTCAAGAAACATACCTTTGAATTCATCCCAGTCAAGAGCATCAATCTCATCGGCGTCCCTGATATTTTTAACCATAGACCACCACTGATCTGCTTCACCCTCCAAACGGTAAATAGCAAGACTGACCTTTTGATTGTCTGAACACCCCATGACATCAAAAATCTTCTCCAATTCTTTAATCCACCCTTCAGCTAGCACAGGGTCAAATGATCCTCTGAATGATGGTGGATGTTTCCTCATGAAATGTTCCACCACTGACATGTTCCTCTGCGGTTGTTCTAGCTGATCTCGTGCATGGATACCACCGCCATTTATCGCTTGAGTCAACTGCGCCATTACTGCAACAAACTGTTCAGTTCCAATTCCGACCATTTCTGGATGCTGATTCGGAAGGCTATTTCCTTCTATATGCCTTCCTAGCACTACTTCCCTGTTTCCTCTGCGGAAAACCATTCTGAACAAACATGTCTTAGATGAAGCAACATGGTAATCTTTAAATGCTATATCATTTCGAAAAAAAATATTTTTGGATAATCATTTAATAGAATTCTAACTCCTAAAGTTATCTAAACCTCCCTTTGATACCAACTATAAGGCCCCAGCCTTAAACCTTACTTAATCTTGAGTTATTACAAGATTACACATTGAGGATCTTTTCGGGTTTAGAGTTTTAGAGAATTAGATCATAAAACTTGCATTACATTCCACATATAAACAAAGTGGTTACATAAAGATAATATTCTTCATTCCCATCAATGGAAACACATTTAAAATAAAACATGGATTATTTCTTGACACATCCTTGACTCTATCATCTTATCATGTACCTTTCCCTTGACCTGTGAAAAACATTTCAAAAACTTGGGATGAGCATAAAAACTCAGTATGGGTTATAAAAAAAACATGGAAAGGAAACATGAGTTCATATATACATAAGAATGAAATCATACTTTACCCATAAAACATAGGCACTTTAACATACCTCATAAAATCATGAATAAATCATAGAAATCATAAGACGTAAAGGTAACTTGAGGCATTCATAACATTCTTACGTAGGGAGTAACCCTCTTGGTTACGTTTGGAATACCCATCACAGTATATTCCCTAAAATCTCTTCGGAGAAACCTTAACGTTTCACTCCTTCACGTTACCCAATGCATTGGAGAGCTATAACGGGCTCACCCGCCCTTAGTTTATCACGGAACCACCCGTCTTCATAATAATTCTCAAGAACCATAACATAATCATATCACATAAAACATGCATAAAGGAAACATAAAATTTCCACATTTCAATCACGAGATATCAATACAACACATTGATATAAAAACATTATGAAAACCATTTTCAATACCAAAATAAAACAAAAGTAAAACATGGTATTTATTTTTCTTTTAAAAAGAAGGTATGGCTTGTAGAGGAAGCTGAAACTCAAATAACGGTCACGACGGCGGAGAAGTCGTTGTCGCCGCATACGTACGACAAAAACATTCCCTTTTTTCGTTTAGTAAATGCTTAGTATAAAAAAGATTCCTTTTGAATAAACGTAAAATTCAAAGTGGTTTATACACCGTATAAAAGAAAGTTGTGTTTAAAATAAAATATGCCTCAACGAAAGGAGATTGAGACGAAGTCCCATACCTCGTATCCGACTTGACCCGACCATTCTTTAATCTCCTGAATAATAAACTTGAGTTAATATCTACTTGCTTATGAACCTTTTTCAAGTTCATTATTCCTTTTTTACCATGTTATGAACATCATGTAATCATTTAAGTTAATAATGTTCATTTTGTCGGTATTTGGTTCTTAAGTCAAAAATGGACTTCTTACACTTACATGTTGTTAATTTGGTCAAAGTTTTGTTATATCCAGAATGATATTAATGATTTGGATAACATATATATCATATATATTCATCATATACATTTATTTATAATATTACATCACATTTAGAGGTAAGAAATGAAATGCACCATTCATGGAGACGGTAAGCCGTACGTACGCATGAACGCTACTTCCATTTCTATTTCGTATTTTCTGGAATGGAATCATAATGATATATAAGTATATTATAATTCCAGTATAATAACATATATAATATCATTAACTTTATCCTTTACACATCCCACATATGGTATTAACGAATCAAATCACTTTCAGGGGGCGGTAGTCCGCACTTCCTAAAAAGAAGATATCGTGTTTACCCATAATGGAAACCATAAAGGTATGCCCAAAATGAAAAAAACAGAAGCTTAAGGAAAACATAAACATATTATATCTCATATATAAAAATAGTTACATCATAATGGCCACCTTTGAAGGTGTTAAATGAGTATTGAACAATCATCGTTTCGGGGGGCAGAATTTCCCCATCCACGGAAACCGTATGTTCTTTAACCATTTGATGTAGTTGTGTGAGAGTGTAGCTCAAATAAATCTTATAACAACATCATAGTATATTGAAGATACTAGTTTGGTTACAAAAGAAGTAAATAAAAAGATTTTAGGGGGTTGGAGAAGCAAAATAAAACAAATGAACATGAGAGAATGAATTGCCTTTAAAAGTGTAACTTTTTTTGAGTTGAGCCTAAAGGCTTCCTTTGAAAGGCTTCTGCCCAAATGGAATCCTCTAGGGTGAGGATATGGATGTATAGAGAGTAAATGGGCAGGGTTTGTCCGAGCCAAAGGCTTGAGGAGTGTGTTAAGTGAGGTAGAGGTGGGGGCCTTTTATAAGAGGAGAGGAGGGGCACTTTTGGAAAGTAAAGCAATATTACTTTATTTGAAAATGTGTTTCGGTTTTAAAAGGTCCCACATTGATATAATTCGTGGATAAGGTGATAAGGGTTCGAAATCCACTCATCCAATTGGTTTTGTCCATGTGTAGTTCATATATTTTACATTGTCTTTACATTTTATTTAAATCGTCAAATAATGATGTCATCGCTGCATCATTATTATGTCATAAATAATTTAATTTATTTAATGTCTAAAAATCATAAAAAAAATACTATGATTTAGGAAATCATTTTAGCTTTCCAATGACTATTTATAATCAAATATCTGATCTTTATAACCCCATGTAAAAATTGTTTTCGTGAAACATATTATGTTTGTGTCATTTTTACATTTACATTAAATAAAAAGTTATTTATGTCATTTCCCAACCAAAATGTCTCCATGGGGTCCCCAAGTTGACCCATGGATTGTCTTGGTCGGACATTACACAACCAATATGGTTGGGACATGTGTCTAGGTCATTTCATATTATTAAAGCATTATTTATACCTTAAACCACACTAATTACCACTAATCGCGATTAAAAACTTAATAAGTTACTATTCACCAAAAAAATATTTTAATCTCATTGAACCACATTTTACTTCTTAATGACAACCATTTATGTCGGATTTTCAAAATTCAATACACATTAGTGGTAAACTTTCATTTAACTGAAAAATCAGTTTGCTTGATTACCACTTAGTGGTTTCACTATTCATCAAAAATTGAAGTTTTTCAGAAAATTACCAAAAATTCACCCTAAGATATATTTGATATTACGAATTCAAAAATGAAGTCTATTTTACAAAATTCAAATCATATATGTCACATTAATTAATTTAATAATTAATTCCCGCTGCCAGAGAAAATAGCGTGTTTTTACAAAACAATAAGTATCAAAAGATTGACACCAGTTTAAGTCTAATTTCAAAGTGAAATTGATTCCAATGACCACCATTGGATAAAATGGTAAATATATATTCATATTACACATTAAGACCAATTCAAAAGATAATATAATCATATAAATAAATTAGATTAAAAAGCAGTATTTTTCACTATTCATTAAAAAAATGAATATTGTCAGAAAAATACCAAAAATTTACACAAGGTAAATTTTGATGTCCCAATCATAAAGAATAAGTTTATTTTGACAAACATAGCTTATAAAATTGTCAAAAGATAGATTTAAAAAGGGTTTTCCATCATAAGGAAGTAAAACAATCTTTTAAGAATATTAGTGTATTCCATGCATAAGATTGTATTTATTTTCATTATAAGCCTCTAAAACACTATCTTAATCATTAATAGACATAGATAAAAATATCTATTATTCATTACTTACTTGGGATGTTACATCCTTCCCCCCTTTAGAAAATTGTGTCCCCGCAATTTATTTACTTATCGAATAAATGGGGGTACTGGTCCCTCAATGCATTTTCAGATTCCCATGTTGCCTCTTCAATCATGTGGTTTTTCCACAAAACCTTTACCTGGTGAATCACCTTATTCTGTAACACTTGATCCCTGTGGTCAAGAATCTGGACCGGTTGTTCCTCATAAGATAGGTTCTCTTCTAGCTGAACTACCTCTGGACTCAAAACATGAGATGGATCTGGCATATACTTTCTCAACATCAAAATGTGAAAAACATTGTGTACCTGAGATAAACTCAGAGGTAAAGCCACTCGGTATGCAACTGATCCAACTCTCTCCAGAATTTCGTATGGTCCAACAAACCTTGGACTCAACTTTCCTTTCTTACCAAATCTCATCATGCTTTTCCAAGGAGAAACCTTGAGAAAAACATGATCACCTACCTCGAAAGATAGATCCTTCCTCCGGTTATCCGCATAACTCTTCTGCCTGCTCTGAGCTGTTCTCATGTGTTTCTGAATCAGCTGAACTTTTTATGCCATCTCTTCTACCAATTCTGGTCCCATCAACTTCCTTTCACCCACTTCATCCCAGAAAGCTGGAGTTCGACACCGCTTCCCATATAATGCCTGAAATGGCACCATCTGTATACTGGAATGAAAACTGTTATTATATGAAAACTAAACCAAAGAAAGATGTTGGTCCCAACTTCCCTAATAATCCATAGAACAAGCTCGTAGCATATCCTCCAATGTCTGAATTGTTCGTTCTGACTGCCCATCTGATTGAGGATGAAAAGCTGTACTAAAATTTAATTCAGTACCCAACGACTTCTGAAGGCCTTTCCAAAAGTTAGAAGTAAACCTGGGATCACGATCCGATACAATGGAGAGAGGAACTCCATGTAACCTGACTATCTCTTTAAGATACAAACGGGAAAGTTGATCAAGAGAGAAGATATCTCGTATAGCAAGGAAATGAGCAGATTTGGTCAAGCGATCAACAATAACCCAGATTGCATTATTACCTCGAGATGTCTTCGGTAATCCAACAACAAAGTCCATGGATATATTCTCTCATTTCCTCTCTGGCACTGGTAAAGGCTGAAGCATCCCTTTCGGTAACTGCTGCTCTGCTTTAACCTGCTGACAAGTCAAACACTTCACAATAAAATCAGCAATATCTCTTTTCATTCAATCCCACCAGTAATACTCTCGCAGATCTCTATACATCTTAGTACTGCCCGAATGAACTGAAAACGGAGAACTATGAGCTTCACATAACAACTCTCTCTTCAACTGTGAATCAAAAGGCACACACAATCTCTTCCCAAATCTAAAAACGCAATCATTATCAATGTTGAATTCAGGAAACTTACCTTTCTGAACCAGCTCTACATTTTTCTGCAACTCACTATCTTGCTTCTGTGCTTGCTTGATTCTATCTGATAGAGATGATCTCACTGATACCTGAAACAAAACAGAAGGACTTCCTGCACCAACAACTTCTATGCCAAAGTTCATCAAATCCTTAACCAAAGGATCACGTTCCAAACGTAACATTGTTAATGAAGCATTACTTTTTCGACTCAAAGCATCAGCCACTTTATTTGCTTTTCCCGGATGGTAATGAATTGTACAATCATAATCCTTGATTAATTCCATCCATCTCCTTTGTCTCATGCTTAACTCTTTCTGAGTGAATATATACTTTAAACTTTTGTGATCGGTATATATTTCACACTTTACTCCATACAAATGATGCCTCCAAATTTTTAAAGCAAAAACAACAGCAGCTAATTCCAAATCATGTGTAGGGTAATTTACCTCATGAGTTTTCAACTGTCGTGAAGCATAAGCAATTACCTGATCATTCTGCATTAGGATGCAACCAAGTCCATTCAATGAAGCATCACTGTATATAACAAACTCACCATTCCTGGAAGGTAGTGCCAAAACTGGATCATTCACCAATCATCTTTTCAATTCCTGAAAACAGTCATCACATTCTTTTGTCCAGATAAACTTAACACCCTTCCGAGTTAGCTTAGTCATTGGACTAGATAACTGTGAAAAATTTCTAACAAAACTTCGGTAATAGCCCGCCAAACCAAGGAACCTACGAATCTCGGTTATATTTTTGGGTCTTGGCCATTCTTCCACAACTTTTGTTTTTGTAGGATCAACAGTTATTCCATCTTTAGAAACAATGTGACCAAGGAAAGAAATTTGTTGCAACCAAAACTCACACTTGCTGAATTTCCCATACAGTTTCTTTTCTTTTAAGGTTTGCAAGATAACCCTTAAATGTATTTCATGCTCCTCTTTACTTTTAGAAAACACCAAAATATCATCAATGAAAACCACCACAAACTTATCCAAGAACTCATGGAAAATTCTATTCATTAAGTCCATGAATACAGCAGGTGCATTGGTTAGCCCAAAAGGCATTACTACAAATTCATAATGGCCATATCTCGTACGGAACGCGGTCTTCGGAATATTTGCCTCCTTTACCTTCAGCTGATGGTACCCCGATCTCAGGTCAATCTTTGAAAAAAACTGAGCTCCCTAGAGCTGATCAAACAAATCATCGATATGAGGTAAAGGATATTTGTTCTTAACAGTGATATTATTCAAGGCTCTATAATCAATGCAAAGTCTCATAGAACCATCTTTCTTTTTAACAAATAAAACTGGAGCACCCCAAGGAGATGTGCTAGGTCTAATGAAACCTTTCTCTAATAAATCTTGCAATTGCTCCTTCAACTCTAAAAGTTCAATTTGTGCCATTCGATAAGGGGGTTTTGAAATTGGCTTAGCATCAAGAACTAAGTCAACAGTAAACTCAACTTCCCGGTCTGGTATTATTCCAGGCAAGTCATCAGGAAAAACATCAGGATACTCATTTACCACTGGCACATCATTAATCTGAACAGTTTCTTTATTTTAAATGATGTGTGCAAGGTAACATTCATTTCCATCTTTTACAAGTTTCTCAGCCTCTTGATATGTTATCAAAAGTAAGGGTTCATTCTTATAAACAAACTGAAAGTCTTTCTGAAAAGAAACTTCTTTAGCTCTACAGTCAATCTTAGAATGGTAAATAGAGAGCATATACATACCCAGGATAACATCAAACTCTACTACAGGTAGAACAATAAGGTTTTCAAGTAGGTTCTTTCCACAGATAAGGATAGGAAGATTCTTGTAAATTCTTTTTGCCTCAACATTTCCCCCATGTGTTTTTACCAAAAGTTCAGGAGTCATTTCTTGAGTCGGTATTCCCATTTTACTAGAAAAGGTTTCAGAGATGAAAGAATGTGTAGACCCCGAATCAAACAACACACTGGCATAATCTGAAAAAACAAACAAAGTACCTGATACAACTTCATTTGGTGGCCCGACATCTGCTGAAGTATTTCCAAAGGATTTCACCACCCCTTTCTGCTTGTAGTCTAACTGCTTCCCATCACTCAACCTCTTTGTCGGACACTCGTTTGCATAGTGACCCATCTCATTGCACTTATAACATTTCACTAACTGTAAATCAAATTTGTTCTTACCTTCACCTTGATCCTTTTCAGTGCAATCACGAGCCTTATGTCCCATCTTACCACATCGATAGCACTTTCCAGAATTCAGAAGACATTCCCCAGCATGCCTTTTGCCACATTTATCACAAACTGGAAACTTAGTTCTCTTACCATCAGACTTTTTTGAAGAATTCTTACCTTTCTCCTGCCACCTCGATCTCTTCTTCTGCTGGTTGTTATATAACACTTGGTCATCGGCAAACTCCATTTCCACCTTCTCAGCACATCGAACAAGCTTTTCATAACTTTTAAACTCATGAGAATCTAATGCCCTTCGATATTTTGGCTTTAATCCTGAGTAAAAACGATTGATTTTACTATCAAGGTCTCGGATAAAATTTGGAGCATACCTTGCCAATCGATTGAACCTTTCTTCGTAGGCAGCCACTGAGTCTTCCTCTTGCCTCAATTCCAAGAATTGTTTTTCCATCCTAAGTCGAACAGCCTTAGGAAAATACTTCTCAAGAAACATACCTTTGAATTCATCCCAGTCAAGAGCATCAATCTCATCGGTGTCCCTAATAATTTTAACCATAGACCACCACTGATCTGCTTCACCCTCCAAACGGTAAATAGCAAGACTAACCTTTTGATTGTCTGAACACCCCATGACATCAAAAATCTTATCCAATGCTTTAATCCACCCTTCAGCTAGCAGAGGGTCAGATGATCCTCTGAATGATGGTGGATGTTGCCTCATGAAATGTTCCACCACTGACATGTTCGTCTGCGGTTGTTCTGGCTGATCTCGTGCATGGGTACCACCGCCATTTATCGCTTGAGTCAATTGCGCCATTACTGCAAAAAACTGTTCAGTTCCAATTCCGACCATTTCTGGATGCTGATTCGGAAGGTTATTTCCTTCTTTATGCCTTCCTAGCAGTGCTTCCCTATTTCCTCTGCGGAAAACCATTCTGAACAAACATGTCTTAGATGAAGCAACATGGTAATCTTTAAATGCTATATCATTTCGAAAAAAAATATTTTTCGACAATCATTTAATAGAATTCTAACTCCTAAAGTTATCTAAACCTCCCTTTGATACCAACTATAAGGCCCCAGCCTTAAACCTTACTTAATCTTGAGTTATTACAAGATTACACATTGAGGATCTTTTCGGGTTTAGAGTTTTAGAGAATTAGATCATAAAACATGCATTGCATTCCACATATAAACAAAGTGGTTACATAAAGATAGTATTCTTCATTCCCATCAATGGAAACACATTTAAAATAAAACATGGATTATTTCTTGACACATCCTTAACTCTATCATCTTATCATGTACCTTTCCCTTGACCTGTGAAAAACATTTCAAAAACTTGGGATGAGCATAAAAACTCAGTATGGGTTATAAAAAAAACATGGAAAGGAAACATGAGTTCATATATACATAAGAATGAAATCATACTTTACCCATAAAACATAGGCACTTTAACATACCTCATAAAATCATGAATAAATCATAGAAATCATAATATGTAAAGGTAACTTGAGGCATTCATAACATTCTTACGTAGGGAGTAACCCTCTTGGTTACGTTTGGAATACCCATCATAGTATATTCCCTGAAATCTCTTCGGATAAACCTTAACGTTTCACTCCTTCGCGTTACCCAATGCATTGAAGAGCTATAACGGGCTCACCCGCCCTTAGTTTATCACGGAACCACCCGTCTTCATAATAATTCCCAAGAACCATAACATAATCATATCACATAAAACATGCATAAAGGAAACATAAAATTTCCACATTTCAATCATGAGATATCAATACAAAACATTGATATAAAAACATTATGAAAACCATTTTCAATACCAAAATAAAAGAAAAGTAAAACATGGTATTTTTTTTTCTTTTAAAAAGAAGGTATGGCTTGTAGAGGAAGCCGAAACTCAAATAACGGTCACGACGGCGAAGAAGTCGTTGTCGCCGCATACGTATGACAAAAACATTCCCTTTTTCGTTTAGTAAACGCTTCGTATAAAAAATATTCCTATTGAATAAACGTAAAATTCAAAGTGGTTTATACACCGTATAAAAGAAATTTGTGTTTAAAATAAAATATGCCTCAACGAAAGGAGATTGAGACGAAGTCCCATACCTCGTATCCGACTTGACCCGACCGTTCTTTAATCTCCTGAATAATAAACTTGAGTTAATATCTACTTGCTTATGAACCTTTTTCAAGTTCATTATTCCTTTTTTACCATGTTATGAACATCATGTAATCATTTAAGTTAATAATGTTCATTTTGTCGGTATTTGGTTCTTAAGTCAAAAATGGACTTCTTACACTTACATGTTGTTAATTTGGTCAAAGTTTAGTTATATCCAGAATGATATTAATGATTTGGATAAAATATATATCATATATATTCATCATATACATGTATTTATAATATTACATCACATTTAGATGTAAGAAATGAAATGCACCGTTCATGGAGACGGTAAGCCGTACGTACGCATGAACGCTACTTCCATTTCTATTTCGTATTTTCTGGAATGGAATAATAATGATATATAAATATATAATAATTCTAGTATAATAACATATATAATATCATTAACTTTATCCTTTACACATCCCACATATGGTATTAACGAATCAAATCACTTTCAGGGGGCGGTAGTCCGCACTTCCTAAAAAGAAGATATCGTGTTTACCCATAATGGAAACCATAAAGGTATGCCCAAAATGAAAAAAACAGAAGCTTAAGGAAAACATAAGCATATTATATCTCATATATAAAAATAGTGACATCGTAATGGCCACCTTTTAAGGTGTTAAATGAGTATTGAACAATCATCGTTTCGGGAGGCAGAATTTCGCCATCCACGGAAACCGTATGTTCTTTAACCATTTGATGTAGTTGTGTGAGAGTGTAGCTCAAATAAATCTTATAACAACATCCTAGTATATTGAAGATACTGGTATTGTTACAAAAGAAGTAAATAAAAAGATTTTAGGGGGTTGGAGAAGCAAAATAAAACAAATGAACATGAGAGAATGAATTGCCTTTAAAAGTGTAACTCCTTTTGAGTTGAGCCTAAAGGCTTCCTTTGAAAGGCTTCTACCCAAATGGAATCCTCTAGGGTGAGGATATGGATGTGGAGAGAGTAAATGGGCAGGGTTTGTCCGAGCCAAAGGCTTGAGGAGTGTGTGAAGTGAGGTAGAGGTGGGGGCCTATTATAAGAGGAGAGGAGGGGCACTTTTGGAAAGTAAAGCAATATTACTTTATTTGAAAATGTGTTTCGGTTTTAAAAGGTCCCACATTGATATAATTCGTGGATAAGGTGATAAGGGTTCGAAACCACTCATCCAATTGGTTTTGGCCATGTGTAGTTCATATATTTTACATTCTCTTTACATTTTATTTAAATCGTCAAATAATGATGTCATCGCTGCATCATTATTATGTCATAAATAATTTAATTTATTTAATGTCTAAAAATCATAAAAAAAAATACTATGATTTAGGAAATCGTTTTAGCTTTCCAATGACTATTTATAATCAAATATCTGATCTTTATAACCCCATGTAAAAATTGTTTTCGTGAAACATATTATGTTTGTGTCATTTTTACATTTACATTAAATAAAAAGTTATTTATGTCATTTCCCAACCAAAATGTCTCCATGGGGTCCCCAAGTTGACCCATGGATTGTATTGGTCGGACATTACACAACCAATATGGTTGGGACATGTGTCTAGGTCATTTCATATTATTAAAGCATTATTTATACCTTAAACCACACTAATTACCACTAATCGCGATTAAAAACTTAATAAGTTACTATTCACCAAAAAAATATTTTAATCTCATTGAACCACATTTTACTTCTTAATGACAACCATTTATGTCGGATTTTCAAAATTCAATACACATTAGTGGTAAACTTTCATTTAACTGAAAAATCAGTTTGCTTGATTACCACTTAGTGGTTTCACTATTCATCAAAAATTGAAGTTTTTCAGAAAATTACCAAAAATTCACCCTAAGCTATATTTGATATTCCGAATTCAAAAATGAAGTCTATTTTACAAAATTCAAATCATATAAGTCACATTAATTAATTTAATAATTAATTCCCGCTGCCAGAGCAAATAGCGTGTTTTTACAAAACAATAAGTATCAAAAGATTGACACCAGTTTAAGTCTAATTTCAAAGTGAAATTGATTACAATGACCACCATTGGATAAAATGGTAAATATATATTCATATTACACATTAAGACCAATTCAAAAGATAATATAATCATATAAATAAATTAGATTAAAAAGCAGTATTTTTCACTATTCATTAAAAAAATGAATATTGTCAGAAAAATACCAAAAATTTACACAAGGTAAATTTTGATGTCCCAATCATAAAGAATAAGTTTATTTTGACAAACATAGCTTATAAAATTGTCATAATATATATTTAAAAAGGGTTTTCCATCATAAGGAAGTAAAACAATCTTTTAAGAATATTAGTGTATTCCATGCATAAGATTGTATTTATTTTCATTTTAAGCCTCTAAAACACTATCTTAATCATTAATAGACATAGATAAAAATATCTATTATTCATTACTTACTTGGGATGTTACATCCTTCCCCCCTTTAGAAAATTGCGTCCCCGCAATTTATTTACTTATGGAATAAATGGGGGTACTGGTCCCTCAATGCATTTTCAGATTCCCATGTTGCCTCTTCAATCATGTGGTTTTTCCACAAAACCTTTACCTGGTGAATCACCTTATTCCGTAACACTTGCTCCCTGTGGTCAAGAATCTGGACCGGTTGTTCCTCATAAGATAGGTTCTCTTCTAGCTGAACTACCTCTGGACTCAAAACATGAGATGGATCTGGCATATACTTTCTCAACATCGAAATGTGAAAAACATTGTGTACCTGAGATAAACTCGGAGGTAAAGCCACTCGGTATGCAACTGATCCAACTCTCTCCAGAATTTCGTATGGTCCAACAAACCTTGGACTCAACTTTCCTTTCTTACCAAATCTCATCATGCTTTTCCAAGGAGAAACCTTGAGAAAAACATGATCACCTACCTCGAAAGATAGATCCTTCCTCCGGTTATCCGCATAACTCTTCTGCCTGCTCTGAGCTGTTCTCATGTGTTTCTGAATCAGCTGAACTTTTTCTGCCATCTCTTCTACCAATTCTGGTCCCATCAACTTCCTTTCACCCACTTCATCCCAGAAAGCTGGAGTTCGACACCGCTTCCCATATAATGCCTGAAATGGCGCCATCTGTATACTGGAATGAAAACTGTTATTATATGAAAACTAAACCAAAGAAAGATGTTGGTCCCAACTTCCCTAATAATCCATAGAACAAGCTCGTAGCATATCCTCCAATGTCTGAATTGTTCGTTCTGACTGCCCATCTGATTGAGGATGAAAAGCTGTACTAAAATTTAATTCAGTACCCAACGACTTCTGAAGGCCTTTCCAAAAGTTAGAAGTAAACCTGGGATCACGATCCGATACAATGGAGAGAGGAACTCCATGTAACCTGACTATCTCTTTAAGATACAAACGGGAAAGTTGATCAAGAGAGAAGGTATCTCGTATAGCAAGGAAATGAGCAGATTTGGTCAAGCGATCAACAATAACCCAGATTGCATTATTACCTCGAGATGTCTTCGGTAATCCAACAACAAAGTCCATGGATATATTCTCCCATTTCCTCTCTGGCACTGGTAAAGGCTGAAGCATCCCTTTCGGTAACTGCCGCTCTGCTTTAACCTGCTGACAAGTCAAACACTTCACAGTAAAATCAGCAATATCTCTTTTCATTCCATCCCACCAGTAATACTCTCGCAGATCTCTATACATCTTAGTACTGCCCGGATGAACTGAAAACGGTGAACTATGAGCTTCACATAACAACTCTCTCTTCAACTGTGAATCAAAAGGCACACACAATCTCTTCCCAAATCTCAAAACGCAATCATTATCAATGTTGAATTCAGGAAACATACCTTTCTGAACCAGCTCTGCCTTTTTCTGCAACTCACTATCTTGCTTATGTGCTTGCTTGATTCTATCTGATAGAGATGATCTCATTGATACCTGAAACAAAACAGAAGGACTTCCTGCACCAACAACTTCTATGCCAAAGTTCATCAAATCCTTAACCAAAGGATCACGTTCCAAACGTAACATTGTTAATGAAGCATTACTTTTTCGACTCAAAGCATCAGCCACTTTATTTGCTTTTCCCGGATGGTAATGAATTGTACAATCATAATCCTTGATTAATTCCAGCCATCTCCTTTGTCTCATGTTTAACTCTTTCTGAGTGAATATATACTTTAAACTTTTGTGATCGGTATATATTTCACACTTTACTCCATACAAATGATGCCTCCAAATTTTTAAAGCAAAAACAACAGCAGCTAATTCCAAATCCTGTGTAGGGTAATTTACCTCATGAGTTTTCAACTGTCGTGAAGCATAAGCAATTACCTGATCATTTTGCATTAGGACACTACCAAGTCCATTCAATGAAGCATCACTGTATATAACAAACTCACCATTCCTGGAAGGTAGTGCCAAAACTGGATCATTCACCAATCATCTTTTCAATTCCTGAAAACAGTCATCACATTCTTTTGTCCAGATAAACTTAACACCCTTCCGAGTTAGCTTAGTCATTGGACTAGATAACTGTGAAAAATTTCTAACAAACCTTCGGTAATAGCCCGCCAAACCAAGGAACCTACGAATCTCAGTTACATTTGTGGGTCTTGGCCATTCTTCCACAACTTTTGTTTTTGTAGGATCAACAGTTATTCCATCTTTAGAAACAATGTGACCAAGGAAAGAAATTTGTTGCAACCAAAACTCACACTTGCTGAATTTCCCATACAGTTTCTTTTATTTTAAGGTTTGCAAGATAACCCTTAAATGTCTTTCATGCTCCTCTTTACTTTTAGAAAACACCAAAATATCATCAATGAAAACCACCACAAACTTATCCAAGAACTCATGGAAAATTCTATTCATTAAGTCCATGAATACAGCAGGTGCATTGGTTAGCCCAAAAGACATTACTACAAATTCATAATGGCCATATCTCGTACGGAACGCGGTCTTCGGAATATTTGCCTCCTTTACCTTCAGCTGATGGTACCCCGATCTCAGGTCAATCTTTGAAAAAAACTGAGCTCCCTGGAGCTGATCAAACAAATCATCGATATGAGGTAAAGGATATTTGTTCTTAACAGTGATATTATTCAAGGCTCTATAATCAATGCAAAGTCTCATAGAACCATCTTTCTTTTTAACAAATAAAACTGGAGCACCCCAAGGAGATGTGCTAGGTCTAATGAAACCTTTCTCTAATAAATCTTGCAATTGCTCCTTCAACTCTAAAAGTTCAATTTGTGCCATTCGATAAGGGGGTTTTGAAATTGGCTTAGCATCAGGAACTAAGTCAACAGTAAACTCAACTTCCCGGTCTGGTATTATTCCAGGCAAGTCATCAGGAAAAACATCAGGATACTCATTTACCACTGGCACATCATTAATCTGAACAGTTTCTTTATTTTAAATGATGTGTGCAAGGTAACATTCATTTCCATCTTTTATAAGTTTCTCAGCCTCTTGATATGTTATCAAAAGTAAGGGTTCATTCTTATAAACAAACTGAAAGTCTTTCTGAAAAGAAACTTCATTAGCTCTACAGTCAATCTTAGAATGGTAAATAGAGAGCATATCCATACCCAGGATAACATCAAACTCTACTACAGGTAGAACAATAAGGTTTTCAAGTAGGTTCTTTCCACAGATAAGGATAGGAAGATTCTTGTAAATTCTTTTTGCCTCAACATTTCCCCCATGTGTTTTTACCAAAAGTTCAGGAGTCATTTCTTGAGATGGTATTCCCATTTTACTAGAAAAGGTTTCAGAGATGAAAGAATGTGTAGACCCCGAATCAAACAACACACTGGCATAATCTGAAAAAACAAACAAAGTACCTGATACAACTTCATTTGGTGGCCCAACATCTGCTGAAGTAGTTGCAAAGGATTTCACCACCCCTTTCTGCTTGTAGTCTAACTGCTTCCCATCACTCAACCTCTTTGTCGGACACTCGTTTGCATAGTGACCCATCTCATTGCACTTATAACATTTCACTAACTGTAAATCAAATTTGTTCTTACCTTCACCTTGATCCTTTTCAGTGCAATCACGAGCCTTATGTCCCATCTTACCACATCGATAGCACTTTCCAGAATTCAGAAGACATTCCCCAGCATGCCTTTTGCCACATTTATCACAAACTGGAAACTTAGTTTTCTTACCATCAGACTTTTTTGAAGAATTCTTACCTTTCTCCTGCCACCTCGATCTCTTCTTCTGCTGGTTGTTATATAACACTTGGTCATCGGCAAACTCCATTTCCACCTTCTCAGCACATCGAACAAGCTTTTCATAACTTTTAAACTCATGAGAATCTAATGCCCTTCGATATTTTGGCTTTAATCCTGAGTAAAAACGATTGATTTTACTATCAAGGTCTCGGATAAAATTTGGAGCATACCTTGCCAATCGATTGAACCTTTCTTCGTAGGCAGCCACTGAGTCTTCCTCTTGCCTCAATTCCAAGAATTGTTTTTCCATCCTAAGTCGAACAGCCTTTGGAAAATACTTCTCAAGAAACATACCTTTGAATTCATCCCAGTCAAGAGCATCAATCTCATCGGAGTCCCTAATAATTTTAACCATAGACCACCACCGATCTGCTTCACCCTCCAAACGGTAAATAGCAAGACTAACCTTTTGATTGTCTGAACACCCCATGACATCAAAAATCTTATCCAATGCTTTAATCCACCCTTCAGCTAGCAGAGGGTCAGATGATCCTCTGAATTATGGTGGATGTTGCCTCATGAAATGTTCCACCACTGACATGTTCGTCTGCGGTTGTTCTGGCTGATCTCGTGCATGGGTACCACCGCCATTTATCGCTTGAGTCAACTGCGCCATTACTGCAAAAAACTGTTCAGTTCCAATTCCGACCATTTCTGGATGCTGATTCAGAAGGTTATTTCCTTCTGTATGCCTTCCTAGTAGTGCTTCCCTGTTTCCTCTGCGGAAAACCATTCTGAACAAACATGTCTTAGATGAAGCAACATGGTAATCTTTAAATGCTATATCATTTCGAAAAAAAATATTTTTGGACAATCATTTAATAGAATTATAACTCCTAAAGTTATCTAAACCTCCCTTTGATACCAACTATAAGGCCCCAGCCTTAAACCTTACTTAATCTTGAGTTATTACAAGATTACACATTGAGGATCTTTTCGGGTTTAGAGTTTTAGAGAATTAGATCATAAAACATGCATTGCATTCCACATATAAACAAAGTGGTTACATACAGATAGTATTCTTCATTCCCATCAATGGAAACACATTTTAAATAAAACATGGATTATTTCTTGACACATCCTTGACTCTATCATCTTATCATGTACCTTTCCCTTGACCTGTGAAAAACATTTCAAAAACTTGGGATGAGCATAAAAACTTAGTATGGGTTATAAAAAAAACATGGAAAGGAAACATGAGTTCATATATACATAAGAATGAAATCATACTTTACCCATAAAACATAGGCACTTTAACATACCTCATAAAATCATGAATAAATCATAGAAATCATAATACGTAAAGGTAACTTGAGGCATTCATAACATTCTTACGTAGGGAGTAACCCTCTTGGTTACGTTTGGAATACCCATCATAGTATATTCCCTAAAATCTCTTCGGATAAACCTTAACGTTTCACTCCTTCGCGTTACCCAATGCATTGAAGAGCTATAACGGGCTCACCCGCCCTTAGTTTATCACGGAACCACCCGTCTTCATAATAATTCCCAAGAACCATAACATAATCATATCACATAAAACATGCATAAAGGAAACATAAAATTTCCACATTTCAATCACGAGATATCAATACAAAACATTGATATAAAAACATTATGAAAACCATTTTCAATACCAAAATAAAAGAAAAGTAAAACATGGTATTTTTTTTCTTTTAAAAAGAAGGTATGGCTTGTAGAGGAAGCCGAAACTCAAATAACGGTCACGACGACGAAGAAGTCGTTGTCGCCGCATACGTATGACAAAAACATTCCCTTTTTCATTTAGTAAACGCTTCATATAAAAAATATTCCTTTTGAATAAACGTAAAATTCAAAGTGGTTTATACACCGTATAAAAGAAAGTTGTGTTTAAAATAAAATATGCCTCAACGAAAGGAGATTGAGACGAAGTCCCATACCTCGTATCCGACTTGACCCGACCGTTATTTAATCTCCTGAATAATAAACTTGAGTTAATATCTACTTGCTTATGAACCTTTTTCAAGTTCATTATTCATTTTTTACCATGTTATGAACATCATGTAATCATTTAAGTTAATAATGTTCATTTTGTCGGTATTTGGTTCTTAAGTCAAAAATGGACTTCTTACACTTACATGTTGTTAATTTGGTCAAAGTTTCGTTATATACAGAATGATATTAATGATTTGGATAACATATATATCATATATATTCATCATATACATGTATTTATAATATTACATCACATTTAGATGTAAGAAATGAAATGCACCGTTCATGGAGACGGTAAGCCGTACGTACGCATGAACGCTACTTCCATTTCTATTTCGTATTTTATGGAATGGAATCATAATGATATATAAGTATATTATAATTCCAGTATAATAACATATATAATATCATTAACTTTATCCTTTACACATCCCACATATGGTATTAACGAATCAAATCACTTTCAGGGGGTGGTAGTCCGCACTTCCTAAAATGAAGATATCGTGTTTACCCATAATGGAAACCATAAAGGTATGCCCAAAATGAAAAAAACAGAAGCTTAAGGAAAACATAAACATATTATATCTCATATATAAAAATAGTGACATCATAATGGCCACCTTTGAAGGTGTTAAATGAGTATTGAACAATCATCGTTTCGGGAGGCAGAATTTCGCCATCCACGGAAACCGTATGTTCTTTAACCATTTGATGTATTTGTGTGAGAGTGTAGCTCAAATAAATGTTATAACAACATCCTAGTATATTGAAGATACTGGTGTTGTTACAAAAGAAGTAAATAAAAAGAGTTTAGGGGGTTTGAGAAGCAAAATAAAACAAATGAACATGAGAGAATGAATTACCTTTAAAAGTGTAACTCCTTTTGAGTTGAGCCCAAAGGCTTCCTTTGAAAGAATTATGCCCAAAGGGAATCCTCTAGGGTGAGGATATGGATGTGGAGAGAGTAAATGGTCAGGTTTTGGCCGAGCCAAAGGCTTGAGGAGTGTGTGAAGTGAGGTAGAGGTGGGGGCCTTTTATAAGAGGAGAGGAGGGGCACTTTTGGAAAGTAAAGCAATATTACTTTATTTGAAAATGTGTTTAGGTTTTAAAAGGTCCCACATTGATATAATTCGTGGATAAGGTGATAAGGGTTCTAAATCCACTCATCCAATTGGTTTTGGCCATGTGTAGTTCATAGATTTTACATTGTCTTTCCATTTTATTTAAATCGTCAAATAATGATGTCATCGCTGCATCATTATTATGTCATAAATAATTTAATTTATTTAATCTCTAAAAATCATAAAAAAACTACTATGATGTAGTAAATCTTTTTAGATTTCCAATGAATATTTATAATCAAATATCTGATCTTTATAACCCCATGTAAAAATTGTTTTCGTGAAACATATTATGTTTGTGTCATTTTTACTTTTACATTAAATAAAAAGTTATTTATGTCATTTCCCAACCAAAATGTCTCCATGGGGTCCCCAAGTTCACCCATGGCTTTTCTTGGTCGGCCATGACACAACCAATAAGGTTGGAACATGTTTCTAGGTCATTTCATATTATTAAAGCATTATTTATACCTTAAACTACACTAATTACCACTAATCGCGATTAAAAACTTAATAAGTTACTATTCACCAAAAAATTATTTTAATCTCATTGAACCACATTTTACTTCTTAATGACAACTATGTATGTCGGATTTTAAAAATTCAATACACATTAGTGGTAAACTTTCATTTAACTGAAAAACCAGTTTGCTTGATTACCACTTAGTGGTTTCACTATTCATCAAAAATTGAAGTTTTTCAGAAAATTACCAAAAATTCACCCTAAGCTATATTTGATATTCCGAATTCAAAAATGAAGTCTATTTTACAAAATTCAAATCATATAAGTCACATTAATTAATTTAATAATTAATTCCCGCTGCCAGAGCAAATAGCGTGTTTTTACAAAACAATAAGTATCAAAAGATTGACACCAGTTTAAGTCTAATTTCAAAGTGAAATTGATTACAATGACCACCATTGGATAAAATGGTAAATATATATTCATATTACACATTAAGACCAATTCAAAAGATAATATAATCATATAAATAAATTAGATTAAAAAGTAGTATTTTTCACTATTCATTAAAAAAATGAATATTGTCAAAAAAAATACCAAAAATTCACACAAGGTAAATTTTGATGTCCCAATCATAAAGAATAAGTTTATTTTGACAAACATAGCTTATAAAATTGTCAAAAGATATATTTAAAAAGGGTTTTCCATCATAAGGAAGTAAAACAATCTTTTAAGAATATTAGTGTATTCCATGCATAAGATTGTATTTATTTTCATTTTAAGCCTCTAAAACACTATCTTAATCATTAATAGACATAGATAAAAATATCTATTATTCATTACTTACTTGTGATGTTACATTTTCTTTCCCAAGATGGTAGTGGATTGAATAGTCATAGTAGTTAGTTAGCTCTAAATATCTTTAAAGATTCATATTATGATCCTTATATGTGAATATATATTTGAGCCTCTTATTATCAATATATATTTCACACTTCTCCCCATAGAGATAATTCCACCAAATTATTAAAACAATGATTATTATAACCAACTCTAGATCATTGTCCAATAGTTCTACTCATGAACATTCCAATGACTTAAGGAATAGGCTGTCACTTAATCATTTCCATTAGAACACATCACAAGGCTTTATATGAAGCATTATAATATAGCATGAGAAGTTTCCCACTTGATTCAAGTGTAAGGATTGGTCTAGTGATAAGCCTTGTTTTTAATTCCTTGATTCAATCTTTGCATTAATCAGTCTAGAAAAACATTACTCCCTTCTTAATAATCTTTTATCATGGGATTTATAATATCAATAAGTTTCTCACAAATCATAAGTAATACCCAAGAAGTCTAAGTAAACTATGGATCTCCACTATCCAATTTGTTCTAGGCCTCTCATTAAAATCCATTTTCTTAGAAGGGTCCAAATATATCCCATTATGGTGACAACATTCCCCGAGAATGATACATCCTATATAAATAAATCACATTTATTGTACTTTTCATATATTATATCCTCTCTTAATATATTTAGTATAGTATTCAAATGATCCTCATGTTCCTCCTTTCTTTGATCTGGCGACCAAAGATCCACCGTAGATAATTATTTTTCCTTTCGTATTTCATCAAACAAGTCATGAATATATGGCTGTAAAAACATTGGTATTGCTTCAATTTTTATTTCAAGATAAATAATGTATAGGCGCATTGACCCATCATTCTTGATAATTAGGACGGACACACCCCCTCATTGAATTACTCAGGAATATAAATATCTTTTCTAGATTCTCTTATAAATGCTTCTTCAGTTCATCTAACTCAATAGTTCCCATTATATATGAAGTATTGTATATGGAAATAGATCTAGGTGTAAGTTGAATTGAGAACTAAACCTATCATTACAAGAAATAATATGAAACTCTTACTAGAATACATCTGTATAGTCGCTCACATTTTTCATGCATTTGAGAATGACTCTCTCCTTTATCTAAATCATTTTGGATAGTCATTCCTACTCATAGTGAAATTATATCAACACTTGAGGTGGAGATTCCAAAAAATATTCATACACATATTTGAACTTATATAGAATTGAAATATGACTCAGGATGTGTAGATTGATTCCACACCCTAATATTTGATGTTGGATTTATATAAGGACTGTCAATTCATTCCCAATATAACATAAAATTATTCTGAAGGATGAATAAAAAGATTTATTGGGGGATTTAGTATGTATTCATTTAATGTTGGGGATTTATATATCTGGGATGAAATAATTTCAATATTTTCATTTGTTAAATATAGGTCAACCCCTTTGTTTTGAGTTGGTGTTTTCTTAATATAGTTAAAATTGAATGATATGAATAAACATGCAGAACCATAATCCAAATATAGGTTCACTATTATAGAATGAATAACTAACATGATTTTAATCACATCAATTTTTGTATCCACCTCAGTAATAGAGATTTCACATTCCCTTCCTTTATCTCTAAGCCTTAGATATTTTTTTGTTGATTGTATTAGACAACCCTTATCTAAGTAAATTTTGTATTATAGTTCTCATGTTACTTTCTATTGAAGCATTGTGACAATGGATAAGTTTTGATCTAAACGTTATTTTATTCCATAAAATTAGTGGGTTTCATTATACCCTTTCGAAATTGATTATATGGATGCCCCTATTTTCCATATTTTAAATATCTCTTGGTTCCCTTGAGATAAATTCTAGGATGATTCTTCCATCATTTTTGACATATGGGCAGTTGGGTTTTCTTTGTTTTAAAATATTTATCCATTGTTACACCAAATTGAACACTATTTTAATCTTGTTTATCTCATACCCAATGAGACCGCTATGATTCATTGATATATTTCACATCTATATGAGACTAATGGAGAATATCTTCACAGTTTTCAGTATCATTAATATTCAAAAAAAATATATTCTCATCATTAATTGACTAAAGAAGTGTTCCATATTTAATTCAATGTTGATGACTGTCCTGGAGGTGTACCATGCAATCCTTGTGTTTTTTCCTCAAACACCCTAAAATAATCATCTTATTGTTTACTTTAGTTCGATGAACTCCCCCTCTTTTATAATATATGGATTTTAGGGAAAATATTTTCTTAAATCCTTCCAATTCTATAGAATCAATTTCCCCTTTGGACTTCATTTTCTTGATCATTTTAGACCACTTATCATATTCTTCCTAAATTCAATAAGTGTTTAGTATGAATTTCTGTTGTTTTGATCATTTTAGGATGAATAATATCTTCCAGATGGTTTTAATATATTGTTTCGCATTGAGGGAATTATAAGATCCACTAAAGGTATAAGTCCTTTGTCATAAAAAGGACTCGATCATAGATATATCTTTTTTAGGAGGAGGGAATTCCACTCAATTCATGATATTATTCAAAACTTGTGTAATTTTATATAGTACTTCCATAATGTGATCATCACTTACTCTCATTAGGTTAGTTATATCATTAGGAAAATCATCAAAATACTTATTAAATTGGTTTTTGGAAGATTCTTTATATTTGATTCCATTAACTAAAATAAAGGGAAAAATTTAGGGATGAGAACTAGAAATCATATAAAAATTTAAACTGTGAACATATAAGTTTTGGCATATAAATGACATGTAAATTAGAACTTATGATTCTCTAGGATTCAATATAGGTTATCCATGGTAATTTCCCTATTAATGTTTCTAACATAAAAATCTATTAAAGTATTTCATAATATTTTTATAAATAGTTTATATGATTGTTAAAGAATATCCCCCAAGAGTGTCAAACTAGGTGTGCAACAAGTCCTCATCATCATGCACCAAAATAAAATAGATTTAACATCCAATGTACCCTTTTCAATTATATTACCCATAGGTAATAAATTTCTAGATCTACATCCACTTGTAGTATCCAGACAAATATGTAATTTCATGGAAACCACTCACTCTATAATTCACCAAAATTTCAGGATATTCTCTTATACAAATACTTATACCTATATATCTCATTACTGTATTCTAGTCCTAATCCCAAAATATTACTTGACCTTCTATATGATATGAAATATAGTCACCCAATGAATTATATACATATTATAACATTATTTTTAGCAGAAATATCCAATTAATACGGTCCAAGGATCAAGACGCCAAGCATCTTAGGTAGACTAAATCCATAAAACAACAACATGAAACTAAAATAACATTTTTTTTAATATATATAATGAGATATTAAATATATTTGATATATTAAAACTATATAGGATAAAATGGTTAATACATAAACAAAATGGGTGAGCTAAAAATACCAATAAATGAATAAATAAGATAGAGAAGTATAAAATATGAGTCAAAAGACATAAAAGATATCATGAAAGATGTGGATTGTGAATTATTATATTAGATCATAAATAAAAAAACATGGAATCATAATACCAGTTCAAAATAGTAATTTTATAACAACATAAAACATGAAAATGTAAAATTACAGGCTACCCGCTAAGACAATATCACATGGTCGACAGAGTCCCGTGGTAGATTAGGTTTACTCCATAATCCCGTACATATCATATCATGAGACATAAATATTATCCATGGAATTTTATATCTGTCTTGGTGAACCCATATTAATATCTACATGAATATGTGTTCCTCAAAAGGATTTTAACATAAGGTATAATCCGAAAGAATGTTTATGGAATGAAATTGACTGCATAATCTGATCTTATAACATAACTAGACAGAATGTCAAAATTTATTTCTTCAAATAATGGATTAAAACATTAATGGATGTTCATAAAAAATATAATAATGATTCATGAAAAATGATGACAAACATAAGTGAATATGTGAAAATTATTTTATAGGTATCTTTGGGAATGTACCTCTTAAGATAGATTTTAAGGAAAATTGTTAAGAGTCTCTAAATTGGAAAAAAATTTAATTTTTATAAAACCATAAATGAATAGAAATTATTTTTATATAATAAAATAGAGAAATTATATTAACCAATGATGGTTTAAAACATTTTATAGAGTGGTACATGAGATGGGGTAAGAGACCAAGAAGTTCCCTTTAATCAGGTTTTCATAAAGAATGTAATTGAGAAGGGAACCTTTAAAACATATATATCTCTATAAAAGGATTGTGAATTAAACTAGGTATATATGTGAGGGATATATAAAAAAATATAGAAGATTTAAATAATTAAACTACAGGGATATATTTATTTAAATAGAGATAAAGTGTAACATAGAAAAAATAATGTTTTTGGAAGATACACTTTAACTTGGAATTGGTCTTTCCATGAGACCAAAAAAACTAAGTCATGGGGTAGATTATTTGGATGTTAATTTTTTATAAATTTAGAAAGCTATAAGGATTAGAATGTGTGTGGAGTAGGGGTAGTGAAGGGTGGTATTTATAAGGGGAGAGGGGTTTTTTTAATATAATATTCATTAGGTTATTATTTTGGCTCAATAAAAGAAATAGTGGTGATTCATATGACTACATATACTAAATGGTTCATGTGAATTTGAACAAATGGGTAATTAAATCAACCATGACTAAAAAATCATATATTTAGAATATAATATTAAATATTGTATTTTTCAGTATTTATTTATTCACAAAAAATTCACCTATTTTAAAATAAATACCTAATGATTTTTTAATGTGTATATTACTGAAAATATATATATTATGAAATTATTATTCTAAATATGAGAAAAAAATTATTTAAAGTCTGTTTTATTTTAAAAATATCAATTTTAATTTTATGACCAATTTTATTTATGTCAGAAAAATTAATTATGGTCTCATAAAATTATATTATCATTATGAAAAACATAAAATTAATTTATCAACCCATTTTCTAAATATAATAATTCTTTTAAATAATTTTATTTGTTATAAAAATAAAAATATAACTTTTATATTTAATAAAAATAAAAAAAAACATATTTTATCATTTTATAAAAAAAATTACATGTATCTTGACATAGATATGTCATATTTACATTTTAAGAGATAAAAATATTAATTTTCACTAACATAAGTGACAATGCTATTCTAACAGTTAGGTTACTATTCCAAATGGTCGGGTAACTATTATAATGGTAAGATTATTATTCTAATAGTTGGATATGAAATTGTCATATGGGTTCCCTAGTTTTTATAAATTCCTCAAATTTAATTCATTATTTAATAACATATATTTTATTTTAAGGATATATATATTCCCATAATCAAAAATAATATTTCATTTCTAATATTTTGTTTCATTTCTATTGTGTTCTTCATGAGTGAAGTTATTCTGGTTGATCAAGAAGATCCAAATTTTCACATTTTAGTTTTATAATATTTTATTTTTTACTCATTGTGATATTTTCAATTTGTATTCTATTGTTTATAATTTAAATATATTCTCTAAATTATAATAATAAAATGTTTTTTGTATAATCATGTGGTACAATAGCTTCAAATGATACTATATTACTAAGTATGACATAGTTATATAATCCGAGGGGAAATTACATTGATAAAATAATTTTCTATTTTAAATCATATTTATATGATTGTACCACTTTCTTTCCTATTTTATATGGCATGTTATTTCATAAGTATGGTTTATTTTATTATTACATGTTAATGTTTTGATCATTTAATGTGATATGTCTATTTTTTATGCATATGGACAACTCTTATTGATTCATGTTCTATTTTCATTATTAAATTCTTCCTTTACATGTATTCCCACATGTTTACAACCAAAACTTCCTGGACCATTGATATGTTATCCCATACTGAGTGTTTGTACTCACCATATCCACTTTTTTCTTTTCTGTAGGGTATATATTTTACTATGTCTTATGGAATGTTTAGAATGGGATTATATTTTCTATAAATGTTCATATTTTTGGTAATAGTATTGTTATGTTACTAATATCTAATGACACTAAACCTTTATTGTTATCCAGTTTTTTTGTTTTATATGCAATGAAGTTTCTCAGTTGTGAAAATAATATAATATTGTGTTATGTTTATCTCAGATCACTATAGTAGGTTTCAGATTGTAATGACCCAAACATTCAATAAGGAAAATTCAACTTTATTTAAATAAATTTATTATTACGGATATATAAAACTTATGCACTTACTTGATTTTTTTTTTGGAATTTAAAATACCATTAAAAATTAAGAGCATTTCTAATATAGCCAATAAATAGTGATCACGTATTTAGTATAAATATAGGGCTTTAACAAATCCAATTTACTCTGAAAAGGGAAGCAATTGCCTCATACAGAATAATTTCTCCATACAAAGCCCATTTTTCAGAGCTCGAAAAGGAGGTGGCATCATTGGACTTCTCTCTTAAACAATCCCAATCTGAGCTTCAATGCATTAAGCTCGACCGGAACCAAATACGGGAGAAGTAGAAGTTGATAGAGATAACCACCTGAGTGATGTTATCCAAGCCACCCCAAGAGTCTGTCATGATCGCACACCTTTCCCTTCATTATTATTCGGGTGTTATAAGGGTTTATGTAATAATAACCTAGTACTATGATTATGTACATTATTTTTTTATAGATAATATATATTCATTTTATTATTGTTATTTTGTAAATAGTTTTTAAAGAACAAATCGTATTTTTAGTTAATATTCAATTAAGAAATCTATTTTGATGGATTAATGGATATATGAATTAAATAATATTTTAATGAAATATTATTACCAATTTATTTTTTATTAAATATAAATTATCGTATAATTTTTATGAATATAATTGTAATTTTTATTAATGTTTGAAATCTATTTTTATCAAAATCCATGAATTTTTGATAAATGTCTATTTTTATTTTAAAATTAAAAAAATCACATATTTGGAGAAAAATTTAGATAAAATGAATATTATTTTTGGAAAAATGTTTTCTAAATTATCCAATATTAAATTTTTCATAATTTTCTAAGACAGTAAAATTTTTGGGTAAAAATTAAATACCGTTTAAATATATAATGTGTTTTATGAAATCATAATGACCCAATAGTGATTTAATAAAATACTATAAACATTATTTTTGGATAATATATGTTTTAACATTAAAATAATCTGATTTCAGGTTTTTTTGATTTATTTTACAAAGCTTTAGTGGACCCTCCAAAACTTATAAAACATTTTAACTTTTTAAATTGATTTCCATGAGAGTGTGACTCACCTACACATAATAAAGCCTAATATTTTAATAATTTAATCCATTTTCCTTATAAAATAATATTTTCTACTCCCCTTTGGAAAAAACTAGGGGCAAAATCCTTGGCCTGGTTTGTGGTTTTAATTAGTTTAATGTGTGGTGTGACAAACCTAAATAATAAATAAATCTCTCTCTTTTCCTATATAACACCACCCATGCTCCCACTTTTTATTCACTCAAATCCTTTATATCTAGACCAACCTCTAACCCCCTCTCTCTATAATCATACCAAGCCACCCAAATCTCTCAAGAAGCCTCTCTCAAGCCACTCCCAAACCTTTGGGATCAAACTTCCAAGTAAAGGATTCCATTATTTTTTTTAATGGTTGGGGTCGAAGCCTCATTTTATTATTAAAGAAAAGAAAAGACCTCTTTTAACTGGGTAGAGTGATATCCATTACATATCCCTAAGGCCCAGTAGCCTAAAGTCCCAGTGGGCATGTATCCCATTACATTGCCCACAGGCCCAAACAAGTAAGGGATCCCTTCCTTTCCCATTTTATCCAAGTTTCTTAATATTGTTATGTCCTTTTATTTTCAATTATAAATGTTGTGGTATTATTTAAAAGCTCCCCCATACTTCCCTCCTTATTTTTAAATGATTATAGACCTGTTTCTCTCCCATTAATGCCTCTCATGTACACATGTTACTATGCCGACATTTCATAAGGAATTTCTCTATTCTCATATACATTCAAGAGATTATTTTATATTATGCATATAAATTCCATTACATTATAGTGGGATATTATGTTACATGACCCCCTTACTTTCCATTTCATTTATAAATTATTATAGACCCTTTCTCTCTCATCAACCCCTTTTATGATTCCTATTTGACGTCGTTATGCTGCTGAAATTGCACCACAATTTACCAAGTCAAAGTCATTCTGTAGTGAATACCATTCTCATTTCTCTATGAAGGGTATTCACCGTTATGCACATTTACTTATTAATTATGGATTTTCATGTATTAATTCCACATTCATTTGTTGTGTAATAAATTATTATGTTTTATGAATCCATTTTTTTGATCAATGTGTCACACTTATGCGTGAAATGAAATGATTAAGAAGGGTTTACCCTGATAGCACTCCAATGAATTGGGTAAAGATTAGTATCATGATACGTTAAGTGCAATGAGTGTTTAATCATGCTAATTCGGGTGAAATTAGGTTTTACTCGTGATAATTCAAGTTCAATTAATTTTTACTCATGATCTATGTGCAATGATCCTTGGCTCATGCTAATACCATGTTAAGTGTTGTTGCCACATTTCCATATTATGATAATAATTCTATATCATGCCATTATGTTTATGTTTCACTTATGCTCCAATTATATTCCTATTGCATAACATGTATTTAATTCTTCATGTTATTCCTTGTTTACTCCTTTATCAGGCTTTATAGCTCACCCTTTTCATATGCATGTTCTTAGGTTACCCCATGCAATGCTAAGTACAAAGGAATGTGTGTGATCATGTAAAAGAAGTTTTCAATAAATATGTTTATTTCATATTTAAGTTGTTATGTAATGTTCCTAAACTTCATAGACACTAGACCTCTCGATCTTCTATGTTGTATCAAGTAAATAGTTTATTTAATGAATCATGTTTAAGTCTTTAATAAAGAGAGGTGTTGTTATAGTTGTTATTAGAGGATAGGTTTAGTTATTTTTCGAACTAGGATTAGAAAACCCTACTGAAAGCATTAGGGATAAGACTATTTATAATAAAAACATCCCTAAATTTTGGTGAGTATTGAGTAAGTGGTTTATCATTCAAATACATCCTTTTCTGGTTACGAATAGGTCGAGGAGACTGTGGAACAAATGTACCTAGGAGTGAAAACTCCGACAAGGAGTTTCGAGCTTGACCCGGGGTATCCTGGTATATGACAATGGGCCTTTCTGCACTCTTGGTTACAAAACTCCCGGGGTATATTCTTTGGTAAATTCACAAGCATAGTATGAACCATTTTTAAAGGAATAAAATAAATTTCCCTAAGAATAAATGTTGGTAATTAGATCGTGGATAACATAGATTGAAGCCTATAGATTCCTAAGTTAAGGAAATAAAATTTATTTATAAGTCATCCTTTTTTTCCTTGGATTAACCTTTATGGTTTTCCCCTAACTTTCCTTTTATTCCATCCAATGGCTAGTAATAGGAGGACTTGGGATAACAACCAATGTGAATATCAATGTGACGACAGTTCTAATGAGATTCCCAATCCAATGGGAGTGGGAATCGAAAACTTTGTAATGATACTCTCTCGGTTAACTAAATCATTGAATAGAAACATGGGTCAAGAGAAACATTCAACACCCCCTAATAAATAATAGGTCGCAATTGAGAGCTTCATGAGATAAAGGCCTCCTACTCTTAATGGATCATTTGATCCCTCAATTTCCAAACAATGGATCAACTCTATTGAAAATATCTTCTCCATCCTTCAATGTTCTGAACAAGAGAAGGTTATTCTGACTGCGTATCGTATGAAGGGTTAAGCTGATCAATGGTGGAAATTAATCAAAAATACAAATCCTGAGGAGGAGATCGAGGCATTGGAATGGAAGGATTTCTCGAAAATGTTTTTTGTAAAATATTTTCCCCACACCCTTAGACTTAAGATGGAAAGGGACTTCCTTTCCCTTAAGAAAAAAAGATGACGAATCTATTGAATCGTATGAGGAAAACTTCACAAGGCTTTTATGATACACCTTCAGCTTTGTCATTACCCTCAAATGCAAGGTTGACCACTTCTCTATTGGGATAAAACCTAGCCTACGGAAAGCCATGGCGATTCGTGACTTCGATAGCCATGAGGAAATTGTACGATGTGCCCTTAAGGATGAAATGGAGATCGGAAAATCTCAGGGGTAGCAAGGGGATAAGAAGTGTAAGGTGGACTTTAATTCAGTCAGTTTGATGTATAAATTCAATGGTGCTAAGAAAATCCATCACCCCACTTTCCAAAGGTATGGAAATAAGCACCCCTGAAATTACCTGAATGGGATGAGGAAATGCTTTAGGTGTGAAAGATAAGAGCACCTAGCTGTTAACTGCCGACAAGAAAATCCCATGGTAGAAACAGAGGAGATGAATGTTCCATTATACCCTCAATGCATTGTTCATTTCTTCAACTACAAAGAAATAGGGGACCTTGCAAATTAGTTCCTTAAGAAAAGGGTTTTTGGTGGCAGCCAATAACCTCAAAAAAGTAAGGGAACGTTTTTTCCATCACTACCACAGAAGTGAAGCCCAACAAAGAAGTGGTGATAGGTATGCTAGTTATTCATTCAGGAATAGAAAACATAATTTTGGATTCCGGATCTAATCATTATTTAGTATCCCTAAATTTTAGAAGAACAATCCTAACACCACTGTAAATCATGGAGGTAAAGATGTCAGTGAGTACGAAAAATGGGGCAATCATTGCATCCCAAGAATATAACTCCTCCCCTGTCATAATTTTTGGATTGAACTTCCTAAAAAACCTCTTCATACTACCTTTGGTGGAATTTGATGAAATTCTCGGCATGGATTTGATTTCATTATATAGATCCAACATAAATTGTCGTGAGAGTGAAATCCCTCTCCATATAGATAATCGACCCCCGGTTCTATACAAGTGAAAGGAGGAAGATGAATCTTCTTTAGAATCATCATCTCAAGTGTATATATTAATGCCCTATAGTCATGCATATCATGATCAGATGATTATGTCTAAATAAGAAACCATCCTTGAAGTCATGCCTATTTTGAGGGAATTTGCTGAAGTGTTTCCCGAGGAATTGTCTGGTCTTCCTCCTAGAAGAGATGTTGAATTCTCAATTGATCTTATACGTGGGGCATTTCCAATATCCAAGACTCCGTATAGAATGGATGTTGTGGAGCTTGAGGATATACAAAAAACAACTATGGGATAATTGGGACAAAGGGTTTATATTCCCAAGTGCTTCACCCTGGAGTGCACCAGTCCTCATCGTCAAGAAGAAGAATGGGTCAATGTGCCTTTGCATTGAGTATTGTGAGCTCAAAAAAATCATGATAAAGAACAAGTATCCTCTCCCATGAATTTATGACTTGTTTTATTAGCTACATGGAGCATAATACTTGTACAAGGTGGATTTGTGGTCAGGATATTACCAATTATGGGTGAATAAGGAAGATATCCCCAAGACTTATTTTCGTACAAGGTACGGGAACTATGAATTCATAGTAATGCCTTTCGGACTCACTAATGATCCATAAATCTTCATGGACTTGATGAATAGATTATTTAGATATTACCTCAACAAATTTTTGGTATTAATTATAGATGATATTATAATATAATCCAAAACCAAGTAGGAGCATGAGGAGCATCTAAGAAATGTACTAGAGACCTTACGGAAGGAGAATCTATGTGTAAAGTAAAAAAAAGTGTGAGTTCTAGTCGAAGGATGTCTCATTATTGGGCCATATCATCATAAGAAATGGGATATCTATGGATCCCTCCAAGATAGATACAATTTAGGGATAGTCGAGGCCCATGTTTGTAACTGATATCCGAAGCTTCTTGGGGTTTGCTAGATATTATCGCCGATTTGTGAGAAATTTATCACGATTTTTCAACCCTCTAACCAAGATAACTCAGAAGGGATTAATGTTTTCTTTGAGTGATGAATGTGAGGATAGATTCAAATAGTTTAAAAGGAGGATTATCATTGTGCATGTTCTCACACTACCCATAAGTGGATAACGTTTTTTCGTATTTAGTGATACTTCTATGAAGGTCATGGGTTATGTGTTGATGAAAAATGGCCCAGTCATTGCCTATGCTTCAAGGAAATTGAAATTTCATGAGAAAAAATATCTAATTCATGACCTGGAGTTGGCTGTAGTGATCTTTTCTTTGAAAATTTGTCAGCATTACCTCTTTGGGGAGAAGTGTGAAATATACACGGATCACAAAATTCTCAAGTATATATTCATAGAAAAAGAGATGAACAAGAACCAATGAAGATATTTAGAGATTATTAAAGACTATGAATACTCAATACATTACCACCCAGGGAAATCGAAGAAGGTGGCAGATGCTCTAAGTAGAAAGGACCCAGCTATTCAATAATTGATGATAATTTAAAAGGATCCAATCTTCTTATATTTGATGAAGATGGACATGGGAATCATAAAGAAGGGAACGTCTTCAATCCTTTCACAAATGATTTCTCAATAGTCTCTTTTGGAAAGGTTAAAGGATGATGTGAGAATTCAGAAGAGGGTAGAAACTATCAGAAAAGGGAAATCTTCATAATTTAATGTCAATAATGAAGGGATTGGGAGATTTGGGACAAGACTATGTGTTTCATAAAATCCAGAGATAAATAAAGAATTTTTGGATGATGCACATAGTTAAAATTTATCCATTTACCCAGGAAGCACAAAGATGTAACAAAATCTCTGAGAGTATTATTGGTGGAATAACATGAAGAAGTAGATCGATGAGTATACATCAAAGTTTCTGGTATATCAGCTAGTGAAGGCTGAGAGGTAGAAGTCTAAGGGGGTGATGCAACCATTACCCATACCAGCATGAAAATGGGAGAACATTACTATGGACTTTGTCACCAGACTTCCGAAGACATTCAAAGTAAATAATTCTATCTAGGTTATTGTGGATCATATTATAAAGACTGCACACTTCATTGAAATTTGAGAGGATTTCACATTGCATTAACTAGAACGGATATACATCATAGATGTGATAAGGCTGCATGGAGTACCACTTTCTATTGTATCTAATCGATGATACCTAGAGTTTGATGTCAGAGACATGGTATTCCTCAGCATATCATCATATAAGAGGGTTATGAAATTTAAGAATAAGTTAAAGCTAAGTCCAAGGTAAATCTTTCTTTTTGAGATCCTTGATCGCATTGGAGTATTGTCTTATCAACCAGCACTCCCACTGAAACTATCTCAAGTACATGATGTATTCCATGTGTCACTCTTGAGGAAGTACATACCTGACCCATTGCATGTACTCAATCTAGAGGTGGTAGCATTGGAGAATGACCTCTCTTATGAAGTGAAGACAGTGAAGATCTTACATCGTAGGGAAAAAGTTCTTCGAAATAGGACAATTCCCCTCCTCAAGGTGTTGTGGAGAAACCACAAGTTTGAAGAGGTGATGTGGGAATCAGAGAAAGTGATGAAGTAGAGCTACTCGCAACTATTTAGTGTGAGAAAAGGAAATTTTGAGGGATAAATTTATTGCACCGGGGAAGATTTTAATGACCTAAAAATTTATTAATGAAATTCATCTTGATTTAATTAAATTTATTATTACGGATATATAAAACTTATGCACATACTTGGTTTTATGTTTTTGGATTTTAAAATACCATTAAGAATTGTGATCGTTTCTAATATATTTTTTAAACAATGATCACATGATTAGTATAAATATAGGTCTTTAAAAAATCCAATTTACTCAGACAAAGGAATAAATGGACTCATCTAGTAGAATTTCTCCATATAAAGCCCATTTTTTGGAGTTTGAAAAGGAGGTGTCATCATTGGGATTCACTCTTGACCAAGCCCAAGCCAAGATTCAACAAATAGTATTGTTAATTTTGTAAATAGTTTTTAAAAGCACAAATAGTATTTTTAATTAATATTAAATTAAGAAATATATTTTGATGAATTAATGTATTTTTGAATTAAATAATATTTTAATGAAATATTATTATCAAAATTATTTTTATTAAATATAAGTGATCATAAAAGTTTTATGAATACACTTGTAATTTTATTAAGGTTTGAAATCTATTTTTATCAAAATTTATGAATTTTTTATAAATATCTGTTTATATTTTAAAAGTAAAAATTAACATATTTTTAAAATTATTTCGATAAAATGAATATTATTTTTTGAATCGGGATGTTGAAATTATCCAACATTGAATTTTTCATAATTTTCTAAGACAATCAATTTTTTTGGTAAAAATTAAATATCGTTTAAATATATAATTCGTTTTACGACATCATAATGACCCAATACTAATGTATTAAAATAATATAAACATTATTTTCATCCAATATATGTTTTAAATTTAAAACAATCTGATTTTAGGTTTGTATGATTTATTTTACAAAGCTTTAGTGGACCCTCCAAGACTTATAAAACATTTAAAATTTTTAAATTGATTTCCTTGAGAGTGTGACTCACCTCCACAAATGAAAGCTAATATTTTAATAATTTCAGCCATTGGCCTTATTAAATAGTTTTCTCCACTCCCCCATGGAAAAAACAATGGTAAAAACCATGGGCTGGTTTGTGGTTTTGATTAGTTTAATGTGTGGTGTCCCAAACCTAAATAATAAAGAATTCCATCTCTTTTCCTATATAAACCCACCCAAGCTCCCACTTACTATTCACTCAAAGCCTTTGGAGCTCAACCAACCTCTTAAACCCTCTCTCTATAATCCTCCCTTGGAACCCCAAGATCATAAGAAGCATCTCTCAAGCCTCTTCCAAGCCTTTGGGATCAAACATCCAAGTAAGGGATTCCTTCCTTTCTCATTTTATCCATGTTTCTTAATAGTGTTATGTACTTTTATTTTCAATTATCAATGCTGGGGTATGATTTCTCACCTCCCCCATACTTCACTCCTTATTTTTTTAATAATGATATACCCCTTTCTCTCCCATTAATGCCTCCCATGTACACTCGTTACTATGTCGTAATTCCGTAAGGAATTTCTCTCTTCTCATTTACATTCATGCATTTATTTTATATTATGAATCTAAATTCCATTACATTATGTTGGTATATTATGTTCCAGGACCCACTTACTATCCATTTAATGTATAAATTATGATAAAACCTTTATCTCTCATCAACCCCATTTACGAACCCTATTTGACGTCATTATGCTGCCGAAATTGCACAGTGATTTACCAAGTCAAAGTCATTGTGTAGTGAATACCATACTCATTTCTCTATCAAGGGTATTCACCATTATGAATATTTACTTATTTATTATGTATTTTCATGTATTAATTCCACATTCCATTCTCATGGAATAAATTATGATGTTTTACGAATCCATGTTGCATGATTTATGTGGCACACTTAGGGATGAAATGAAATGATTAAGAAGGGTTAGCCTGGATAGTTGTCCAATGCATTTGGTAAAGATTAGTATCATGATACGTCAAGTGAAATGAGTGTTTAATCATTTTAGTTCTAGTGCAATAAGGTTTTACTCATTCTAATTCAATTGCAATGAGGTTTTACTCATGGTTCATGTTCAATGACCCTTGGCTCATGCTAATACCATGTTAAGTATTATTGGAACATTTCCATGTTATGATAATCATGATATATCATGCCTTTATGTTAATGTTTCTATTATGATCCATTGATATTCCTATTACCTAACATGTACTGTATTCTTAATTTTATCCCTTGTTTACTCCCTTACTAGGCTTTATAGCTCACCCTTTTCTTATGCAATTCCTCAGGTTATCCCATGCAATTCTAAGTATGAAGGAATGTGTGTGGTCATGTAAATGAAGTTTTCAATAAAGATATATATTTCATGTTTATGTTGTTATGTAATTTTCCTAAGCCCCAAAGACACTACACCTTTCAATATTCCATGTTTTGTCAAGTGAATAGTTTATGTAATAAATAATGTTTAATTGTGTAATAAAGAGTAGGGTTGTTGTACATATCATATGTATAGTTATTTTTAGAGATTATTTTAGTTACCATTTGTATTAATAGTTTATAATGTTAGTGAAAATGGTAGTGATGAGTCCATGTATAGGATGATATTCTGGAATAATGGTAAATTCTTTATTTTGTGGTTTTATATGAAATGGAATCCCAACCTAGATACTGAAAAGTGGATATGGATATAGCACTAATGCACTATGGGTTAATCTCCTAAAAAAGTGTTATTTGAACATTGAATCAATCATAAATATGATGCATGATGAGTGGACCTAAGACTACGCTCCTAGAAAGATACTTCTTGGGGATATGTTATGGTTGAACTCATACTCTTTTCATTCCATTTTGATGGATTGATTTCTTGGTTAATTTTAGGGATTAGGTTATGAATTATTAGAAAAAACAACTTATTTTTTAGTAATGAATTATATATGTTGAACTAAAACAATTATAGACTAACAAGTTACTATAAAAATATTATATGATTTAAGGATTAATTCCATTTATGATTATGATAATTCTCATGTGTTGTTAATTTTTTTCTAACTTATGTTTTTATTTATGTCTCAAACTATAAGGAACCATGGGTACGATGGAAAATACATAGATTACTTCAATTAAAACCCCCATTATCATGAGAGATGGACTGAGGAAAATTGTGATTATTGCAAACTAGCTATTATATAATATGATTAACAATGTTAAAATATTTAAATTCCAAAACACACTAATGAAGAGGATCATGGAGTCTTATGAAAGATTTAGTATTAATATAATGAAAGGAATAATGTATAATTTTATATATATAATAAATGTGAAAATAATAACACATGGTGTTTCATTAAGTAGACTGGAAGTGGTTTTACATGTGGGATAGGGGGTCATCAAACAATAAATTACCATAATAAAAGGAATAGGTCAATTTCCATGATGTGTGTAGAAAACATGCATTCCAAATAACCACCAAAGTTTCAATGTCATAAGTGTGAAAAACATGGAAATTATATAGTTCCATGTAATAATCCCATATATTATAAGGATGATATGCATGAACAACAACCACAACCTAGGGAACATGGTGTATCATGTTCAATGACTACTGATCAGATGGATTTCGATAACTAAATCCTCAACTTAAGAATTTCAAATATGTGATCCTTATTATATCCAACGTTTATTTACAAGATCATTTTCTAAGTTTACCACTTTGATAATTTTTTAGAAAATAAAATATATAGTTGTATGATGATTTCATTTCAAAATATATTTTTATGTAAATATATGTCTTAATGTTGTTATTTTATACAGAATTGAAAGAATTTGGGTAATGGGTTTACTAATTCAATATAGACTCCATATTCACTTATCATGGTTAGATTACCCATAAATTACTCAGTATTTTGATAATGTTATGGGAGTGGAAACAACAACATGTTGTAAAGGTATAGTGATCATAATATTGCTTCTATATAAGAAGAAAATAAATAATCAACTTCATCATCATCTATCAATGCACCACTAATGAATGTAATCCAAGATGTTTCATAAGAAGTTTAAATAACTACACCAATGGTTGATGTTGAATATATCCCCCACCTCCTATTAGTGAAACAAGACATGGTTCTTAGGGGGGAAATGTGGGAGTTTATATAGTGATATTTGGTTTGGGATCAGTTTGAGTATCTAGTTTGATGCACCATATCACATGAGCTCATAGAGCATGTTCAATTAAAATTTCAGGATTTTTAATTCCATGTTTGGGAACATTAATATCCACCCATAATTAACATGGTAGGGGAATTCACCGCCTAACATTCTTTAGATGATATGGTTTTTTAAAATACTAAATGAAAGGACTGGTGTAACATACTGGTCAGGAGATGGGTGATTGTCTGTTGAAGATGATGATATAGGCGAGGGAAAATATATTATTGGAGCATGCTAGTGTGGTGGAAGAAGATAATAAAAAATTGTTTGATATGGGTTTATAAATTCATATTAATGATCTTAATATGGGAATGGAATATTCTTCCCTAATATCATTATTCAACCTCAACATTCCATCAATACTACCATGTAGAAGAAACATGTTGGGCCAGAGATAAGTGTGTGTGGTGAAGCTATTATAAAAATGTGGAGTCAAATTTCATACCTTAATCAAATTTACAATAATATATCATTGTACATCAAAACTATGAAGTTATGTAAAAATATTGTAGGACTTAACACAAAACCATGAGAGAAATTTAACAGTAAGTTTTAGAAGGAAACACAATATTAGGATTATTCTCATTATAAGTGAATAGATGTAATTGAGATGTGATTATAAAATTAAATATATATTTACCCTATATATGCCCTTATAAAACATCATTAGTATGTAATTAATTAAATTGATAAGAGAAAATTTATTAAAGGTATGGAAAATGAAAATCCTTGTGTTTTTAGGAGTCATATTCTTTTTTTACACTATATTTTTATAATTCTAATATATTTTTTTATATTTGTTTAAAGGAATTTAATTTGATTAGGAAAAAAGTTATAAAATATATTAAGTAAAATAGCAATACTTTATTCATTCATAATCATAATTATACAACAAAATCATATAATATAATGGTTTGATTACCATGTATTATTACTCACTAAGGACAACATACAACAATTAGATGTGCATAAAACAATAGGATATAATAGGTAATAATATTAAAGTCTTCATGACTAGGAAATCCAATGAATAATATTTATACTTTAGGATCACCAATACCCAAACAAAACATATAATCATAATATCATAATGAAATTAGAAATAATTTTGATAATTATATAATATGAAATAATAAGTATGCATTGTGAAGTCAGAGTAGGATGAAAAATCAATGTAGTGAATCTATATATATAGTAATAAAATATGTACATTAAAAATATATCAATTTTATATATGTTCATTGGTCATATGTCTAATATGTATAATAACTTCATGTATTGTTATGTAGAAAATTTTAAACAATATTACTCATAATGAAATAAAAATATGATATTAAAATTTGGTAACTATATATGTGTTATGTATAAATGTTATTAATATATTTAAATTATGATAAGATTTATATATGAAATTAAATTAAATATTTTAATATCAATAGAGTAATAGAATTATATTTTTGAATATGAATAATTAATTTTAATAGTATTTGTTAAAATTTATTTATTATAAAAGTAATTTCCATTTTTAAAGAATCATTTTGTTAATAATTTTACATATAATCCTAATTAATTTAATTATGAAATTTTAAAATATTATTATATATGAACCAATGTATTAATATCTTTTATATTAGAAGTTGATATGAAACGTTATTAAGAAAACTCAATGTTTATAACTTTATTTTTTTAATAAAAATTATATTCTTTATAATATGAATTTTATTTAAATAAATAAATTTTTCAAATTATAATTTGATAAAATAAAATTAATTATCTGATTTTATAATATAAAAATATAAATAGTGGGAATTCATGAATTTTTTCTTGAAAATATTTTTTTAGTAAAAACATACCACTTTTGCAAAAAGAAAACTAAATTTTATTTTTTTTCTTTATGTTAGTGTAACATTTAATTTTATAAGTCCTTTTAAGTAATAATATATATATAATTAATAACATTATTCATTTAAAAATATACTTTGAACTTGTAAATCATGTGTCTATTATTTTTATAACTAAATTAAAACATTACTTTAATAAAAATGGGTTTCAACAAATTGTTTGAATCAATCCTTTTTAAAGTGAAAATTATTTTTTTCTTGATTTTAAAGACTGATAAATTAAATTTTTTTTATAATAAATAAATTTTTTAAATTTGAATTAGTATCCCTGATAATTTTACCTACCACATTATTTATAATCTTTAAAAAAATTGAAAATATCTTTTTATATCATTATATGAAATTATTTTAAAATAAACCTCTTAAAATTAGAAATATTATATGATAAAATTATTCTCAAATTCGTAATAAAAATGTTAAAATTATTTCATAATTTCAATTTAAATTTCAATCATGAAAAAATAATTATTGAGTATAAAAAAATTATTACCCTATTAAAAAGTAAAAATGTTAATAATTCCATTTCTAAGTGTAAAATGGAATATAGGTTAAAAAAATCTTTCCAAATTGATATTTGAGAAATTTATTGACCAAAACTAACCCTTCCAGAATGGACCATTGGCCTTTAATTTTTATTTATTTTAGATGATCCCCCTTTTTTATTGGGATAAGAGGGGATCCTTACATGACCCATATTCCTAGTGAAATAAGGCCCAATACAGAACTCAAAGGCCCATAGGCATAATTCAAATAACATGACCTAAAGTCCCAAAAAAAACTACACAAGAACTACCCCTACACTACATCTGCATCATTTAAGGAACCTAGCTCCCACCTCGCATTGCTAGTCTGCTAGAATCACCCCATGCAGAGTTTCACAGTGCTTGATACCAATGGGGATTATTACACCCTATTGTTCTTCCAATCATGTTATCTCTGCTCTAGTGGATTCTACTTGATCTTAAGCCTATTTTTGGATGTGCTCTATGTGGTCTTCCTAGGATGCTCTATAGTCTTGGTAGCCCTATGGCCCGAAGTACGTGGGTGGCCCAAAGACTCTATGACCCATAAGCCAAAACCAGTGCCCTGAAGGCCCAAATAGAATAATATTTATGGATACTAAAGTACTTCTACAGTACCTTCTATTGTGAAATAACATTATTGACATTTGATGGTTATTTCCAAAACTACTCTTATCTTCACTTATAAAAGGGGATCACTTACACCCCTTCATGTTACACTATTTAATTATAATTTATCATTTAAAATATTCCAATTTTAGACTATTACAACCCTTTACCACTTACATAATCCATTTCTCACCATTATATATCTTAGTTCCTTTATTTCCGTGGTCAATTTGTCGCAAGAATCCCTGGCCCCAACTTCAATACCCACTTCTTATTAGTGTTTTTTTTTTCATAATTATTATTATCTAAGTCATATATAAAATTATTTATGTTATGAAATTAATATCATTAGTATAATAAAAATTCGTGATATTAATTAAAAAATTATTAATTCCATTCTATCCTCTATGGAAAACAAAACAACATTGATCGTGAATTTGTGAAAAATATTGCCTCCACAAAATGATGTTGTTCATTTTTTCACCACAACATCTAATGGATGGTAAAAATGATGGATTTGATGAATAATAATGTATTATATTTCATTATTATATTTCTTAAATGATAATTTTTCATATACCTTAATTTTTTACATTTGATGGAAAATGGGATTGTTAATCTTTCATTTGTGGAGACTACCCCCTCTATAAACAATGATCATAATTTTCTATCACCACAAATTATGGATGGTTAAAATAATGGATTTATTGTATGTATAAAATATTTGATATATTTTTAATATTACCTAAATTTATAATATTATTATTTAATAATAATACTTACATGTTAAATCATTATAACATGATCTTGTTTGGGTCATATTTACCACCTTTATGAACGAAGTCATAAAGATAATATCATGAATGATTGAGGAATATCATATAATGGTGATATAATATGATAATTATGTATTTATTAATTCATAATATTGTTTGAAGTGTGATATAAATATTTAAAATAATTATAAATATTACATAATTTCATTATTAAATAAGCCAAAATTAGTTTACCACAATCTAAATTTTTAACAGTCCATAATCATGTTTTCAGATAGTGAAAATGAGACATAATAAATCATTTAAAAAATATTATTGTATCATTAATAATGTTGGATTGATGAATTTCAAACCACTTATTGTGAATTAATACTGTCAAAATGATTTTTGTATTAAATATATAATCGAACATTCTAATGCCTGACAGTGGAAATTTAGTTATAGCTAGGAAATATAGTTGTTATAGATGAACATAAAAGAAGAATAAAATGGTAATTGTTAATGATGAATTAATAAAATACATTATTAGGATATTTATGATAATTATTTGATGTTAAAGCATATTCAACTAAGCTAACATACAAGATAATTATTTTGGCATCTAAATTTTTATTCATTTTGATATGAATTCTATTCACCACTTTTTTCTTATTTTTGGTTTATATATTTGAAATTAACTTAAATTTATAAGAATCTTTAAGTAATATAAATAATTTAAAAATAAATCACATTTTATTCCTTTCATGTGTCATTATTTTGAATGAAAATAAATTTTTAAGGGTTTTGATAACTCAATTAAATGTCATTCGGTTATAATCCTTTTAATCAATCAGATATTTGAAAGTTGGTTAAAATCTATATATTATGATATTATATTATAATTACTGTTAATTTCCTAGGGAATTATTTTTTATATCTATACCATCATCCATGATGTTCTCATTTATAAACTGTGAGATTTCATAGAATAATTCTCATATCTTCTAATAAACCATTCTTTTTTTGTCCATATTTTACCTTATCTCCAATATTTTCATTTTTATTTTTAATGTTATTATGTTTCATCTCTTGGGACCCAAAAAATTTATATTTCCCACTTATTAAAATTATGTTTTATTTATTTATAATTCTATGTGGGATTCAACAAAAAAAATATTTTTGGATTTAAAAAGAATTTTATTTCAATAATATAAATTTTATTCTAGCCCACATTTTCATATATAAGAAAATTATTCTTTAAATATTCTTTATTTAAAAAAAATTACATTATAAACTCATTGAAAAATTATGAAAAATATTTTGGAAATAAATTTAAACTATATTTTAGAAAAAAAAATTCAAGGCTTTTAAATAAATACTTTTAAAAAAATTAAATGAATTTATTCTCTGTCTCTAAAAGATATACCACCAATGGATTTTTTCTTCAGAATTATCCTTATATGTTTATTATAATGTATTTCATTTTTCTGAAAATTTGTTTGTATCATTTGATTATATTTTTTATGTTATTTTTTGAGATACCATTTGATATTTTAAAGACACCCATTTTTATTTTTATTAGTTATTTAATGATGTGATGATTTTTTTTTCATATTGAAAAAATGTATAGATTATGAGATAGGTAATACCTAAATCTCTCTCCAGTGCATTTTTAAAGGGATTATATCTCATGATGATATAAATTTATTTGAATAGGTTGGTTGATATCTTGGTTCACTAAGGGTGAGTATCATAGAGAATATATCAACTCATAATTTTATATATGAATGGGATGTAAGGTGGTCAAGTTCACATTAATATGAAATCCAATGTATATGATAGTACCAAATTTTTTTTGATGTTCCATCTATCATGATTTATACTTCCAGTTTTGTTTTTTTTATTTCATTATAATGGATTGATCATTTGATGTGTTTTGTATATCATTTATACTTATGGAAAACTATTTTTTATTATTATTACTTTTTAATTAGATAATTAATTATATCTATGTATTATCACATGTTAATAATATAAAATTTATGGCCCATTGATATTTTTTCCTTTATTGATCATTTTAGATCTCCCATTCCATTGTTTTTATTTCACCAGGATATGAAAATCACTATGTCTTATGCAATGTAAATAAGGGGATCAGATCCTGGAGAAATGTTTAGAATTTTATGACAATGTTTTCATGTTTCAAGTCTCTAAATACACTAACCCTTTATTATACTATGGTTTGTCTGTTTTATATGAAATTAAGTGCTTATGTTCTAAATATGATGAAAATTATGTTTTTTTATCTTGGGTCTCTAAAAAGATATGTTAACTAGGAATCTATATTTTTTATCATTTATCCAAATGTATATTAATTATTATATATTATGGATAATTTTCCATCCTAGATCATCTAGTTTAGGATGTAATATGATGATAATGTTTTTCCAAAATAATTTTATTATATAATAAAGATCATAAAAACAAATAGTATTAAATCATGTCTTGAATGAGTGAGTATAATCTTATATTATAAAATTATTCTCTAGTCAAATTTTCTATGGAATTATCCTGAACACTTTTATGTTAACATTATGGATCAGTATTGATAGCATGATCCATTTTAATTTCTACCCATGTGACCACCTCTATTCAAACAACCACTTATAGGTTAGTCTTTTAATATTAATGAACTTATAATAATTATTTATTATAATTTCATCCAAGTGGTTTTAGATGTGTTATAATATATTATGATTTATAATTTTTACCATATCAGAGGTTTATGAAAGAATAGTTTTTATTTTAAATAATGAAATTATAATTATTTAATTTAAGTCATTTAATTTCAAATTTATATTTTTTATTCGAGTAGGATAACTTTATCACATGTCACACAAAAGTTCTAACAAATCTACTTTGATAATGTTAGATATAGAATATAATGGAATTTGGGAATTCATGAAAATTCATTATTATCCCATATTATAATACACATAAATTTTTTTTTATGTTTGATATATAAATTTTATTTGGTCTTTAATGTTTAATTTGAGACTCCTTGTATTGAAAACAATTTTAAATTTATTATAAATTTCATGAAGGTAACTAGATAAAAAATTAACAAACTTTTCATTGATTCATATAAAAATATAATTATAATTATTCCAATGTCATATAAATGTCTATTTTACAATTTATGGATTATTCTGTTGTTTATTACTATGTAAAAAGTGTAATAATTTTATATATAGACTAAAAAATAAAAAATATTTTTAATAAAATGAAAAAAAAAATATTTATCTTAGTGGACCCAATTATATATTACGTTTTTTAAAAATACTATGCTTTTTTGTCACATAATTTTAACCTTTCTATATTATATACAATTATTTGTATATTTTAATTTAGTGCATGTATTCATAGTTTTTTTAATATTTCATATATCTTTAATGAGGGATTATAGAGGAAACCCGCCCACCCCCCCAGAAAAAATATAAAACAATGTACATTTAACAAACCTATTTGGAAAATTTGTAGAATATACCATAAAGATTGTTGGTTGTATAATAAAAATAGTCATTGAAAAATTCAATTATCATGATAACACATTCTATTCAGTGATATTATTTTCACAAAAACATCACCAAAACCATGATGTACTTTCAATAACCACTCTATTCATAGTATGGAATGAAAGTTATTTAAGAGTGTGTTATATTATATATCACATTCTCAATATTTTATGTATTATATTTATTTTTAATATGAGTATTATAAGATCATTTGTAGTTCATTAACTATTTGATGAATGAATTATGATATCTTTGAAAATAGTAAAAATATTAGCAATATATAATTTATGAGAGGTCAATAAGCTAGAATACTTCTCAAAAGATGATGATCTTCTCAATTTAGTAACATGTGTGAAATAAAATTTTTAGTTTCATGAAATATGCTCTAAGAATTTCTCAATTTCGTACCTGTCATTAAATATGTTATGAGTATGTGTATCAAATAGAATAATACATTACATAGGTTCCATGAAATGCAGTGATTATAATAGAAAATTTATAAAAATTACAATCAAAGAACCTTAGTTTTTTAATAAGAAATGAAATGTTACTTTCCAGATACCTTTAAGAGGGGTTCTATTCAAATAAACACAATTGTATTACACCTACCTTCATTTCACTATGACATTTTTCAGGAATTAAATTTCCACAATATAATATCTATTTATTATCTATATAATTTTATATTAATTTCTTTATTTATATAAACCATTTATTTTTTCCAATAAAATATTAATAAAGAATTTATATTATTCTTGATTAAATATATAATTATTCGTGGTAATTATATCAATATTTTAAATATTATTAACATATATATAATTATTAAAAAATTATTATAACTATGAGAATCATTTTCCATAATGAGGATATTATTGATTAGTTTTATTACTATAATAATGATAAAAGTAATATTCTGACAAAATTTTATTATGAATAGTGGGAAATGAAAAAATATATGATATAAGAGAGATGATAGACTAAAAATATTATTTATAGAATGATGTTAATAATTATTATTTGAAGACTATTATTCCATTGAAAAAGTATGTAGTCATAGATCTTGAGAAGAAGGTTATAATAGCTATATTGGGTGATTTTCACTATCATTCTTCATCATTATAAAAATATTCATTATTTTATCTATGTGGGAGGCACAAAATACATAATTTTTTTATAATTTGATAAAAAAAATAAAGGATTTAACCATTTATGTTATCCTATATGATCATTATAAACCATTTGTAGCAGGATATCACCCATTATATTAAATTGAATAGAGATACACATTTAGTTTTATATCTTGTTAACTTAGTAGTTTTCTTTGGTAATATTAATTTTTTTTTCAAATAATTACTATTAATTAAATCATATGTATGTCTATATTATAGTTATAACTAGATTAATAGTAATAATTAAAAATTTTAAACAAATATTTAAAAAAAATTTGAAAAAAGTATTTACTCTGTCAAAATTTTTTGATCTGTGGAATTTTTTTCAAGAAACATTAAAAAAAATTAAGAACAATGGAATTTCTATCATTAATGGAAAAATATATCTTCTATAAATGGAATATATAATTTAATATATTTTTCCTCATGTATTTTAAATATTTAATGATATATGTTATGCATTACATAATAATACAATTCACTTTCACCAAAAAAAAGAAATAAATATATTTTTTAGTGTTATATGAGAAAAAAAATGTTTTTTATCCCAATATTCTAAAAGGGATATTATTGAAATCATAAGATTGACATTTTAAATGGAAATATATTAATAATAATAAAAAATTTATACATCATATATAAGATTTAAGGAATCCAAGTATAAATGTTGTGAGTATAGTTTGTGGATACTAACAATGATGACAATAAATGTTTTACCAGAATAAATATATTTATAAATATTATAGAAACATTCTGATTTCGTAAAAATTATAACATTACAGATAATTATTTTTGTAAAATTTGATTCTTTAATTTTATTATTGGACAAATGATATTTGGAAAACTACTCTACTTATTAACGTCATAGAATATTGATTTCTTATGAGATGTGAATAGGTACATGAATGAAGTAGAAAGTAAACATTTAAAAATATATAGTTTTAGTGACTTTTAAGTATTGATAATAAATATGGAGAAACCTAAAAAAACCATATCATTTATATTAAAACCTAAAGGTAATTATAAAGATATATTTTATTTATCTCAAAAATCATTAAAAATGATATTTTTCATAAAAATAAATTATTTTATTCAATTTGAATTAATTCATTTATAATGGACACATTTATGAAGCTTTTTTAAATAATATATAAATTAAAATATTATAATGTAATAACAAATATATTTTAAAAATATAATGCAAAAATATGTCTTTTTATTCTATAAATGAAAAAAGTGTTTTTTTATGTTACACATGTGGTGGTGACAATCATTATTTTAAATTAAATAAAAACAAAAATTAAAAACCCTATCAAAATTAAATTCTAATCAAATTAAACTTGGTAAACCCAATAATAAATCAATAATGACTGAATATCATTTATAAATTATCAATAAAATTCTATTTAGATTAAAACATTATGACCAAAAGTTGGGTAAATAGAGTATTCAAAATTTAATATATATAATTCAAATACAATAAATTTTATTTTAAACCCTTATTAAAACACATATTAATATAGGAAAAGTGAGAGAGACAGAGAGAGATAAATAATTAGAGATTAATAATTAATTATCATAATTATTAATTATTTTTTAATATGTATTTGAATAAATTTTAGCATTAAAAACAATTTACACAAATAAAAACAAAAATTATACTTGAGATTACAATTATTTATAATGGTATTATAATTATTCTGAAGTTAATGAAAAATAATATTTTATGAATACTATATATTTTCAATGTTAGAAAACTATAGAGGATTATAATCTGAGGTATAAAAAATTTAATTTATAAATAATAAAGTACATGAGATTCTAATTTTCTAAAAAATCATTAAGTATAAGGAATTTTGTTTCCATGAATTTTTGGTTGATAACATAATCCCCATGATGATTGAATTATCTAAAAAATATTATATAACATAATAGAGCCCTGTTAAATTAATGATACATTTTAACTAGCTAAATGTAATCCTCTATGAGGGTATTGAGATCCTAGTATATATATATTTTACTTGATATAAGGGGCCTTATAAATCAAAAACTACTACAGAAATTCATGTTTCACCTCAAGAACTATCACTATAAAGGGTTATAATCAAAACAATAATACAGTTATATAACAATAACAATAGAAAAATAACATGAGAATAACTCATTCAGTACTTGTGAATATGCCATTGTCACCTCTAGGACCATGGTTCTCTATAGCCACACCATTACTATTCAATTTGATTTATTCTACTATTGGATACAACATGGAAATAGAGTCAAATCCCATGTATTTTTAACATTCCCCTACAAATTATGTTATAATAGAAAATATAATTTATAAAACAAGTTATTAATTATCATATAATTAAACATATTAAAACCCTTGATGGATCTAATAGTGAATGACATATTAAAAAAAGTAACCGCATTCACATCATACTTCATTGAGTTCCTATTATATCACATTTCATATAATTCATATTTATGTTATAGATATATAATATGTCACCCAAAATAACCAAAACCATATTTTTATCTATGGATAAATTTTTGTTTTAAAATATGATTGAATATTGTTCCATGTAGAGTTATCCATGATAATTGGAATTTCAAAAAATTTATGGATGAACATATATATAAATCATGTAAATTAAAATTTCATAAACCAAACATCAATGATCTCTTCTTTCGATATTAAATACATTAATATAGAATTTTAAAGAAGAATATCCTACATATTATTATTTTTAGCAGGTAGCATCCCATGAAAAAATTTCATTAAAAATGTAATAAAAAGGTTGAAATCCACTACTTATAGATGTATTTTTTATTCTTACTAATAAGAGTGGAGTTTGTATTATGAAAAATTTAAAAACAAATTTCAATTTAAGATATTATTTTGAGATGAATCACAAATAAGGATATCATTATTATGATTTAATTAAAAATCATTATTGATTATCCTAAAATCTGTAGAAAAATTATCAATTGAGTCCTTCAATTTATTCCTAATGGGAATGTCAGTTTCAATAATGTAAAATTATTATGTAAGATATGGTAAGAGAATTCCAAAGTTGTTGTCCTTAAAAAATAATGATGAAATAGAATAGAAAATTCATATTTAGTATAAAATAATGAATTTATAAAAATTTCATTGAGTTATTCTTTGATAATAATGTATGTAGTAGTTTGTAGACATCATAATCTTTTATGATAACATCGCGAGTTTTTTTGATATAATTCTTTAAATTTATTCTCTTCGATGCCTTACGATATATGATGCCCCATAATAAAATGAACCATAATATAGTATACCAAAATATATTATGCCATAATATAGTATACCATTCTAATTTAGTCATTAAATTTGACAGTACAAATAGAAATAACTAAATTTTAAAAAGTAAATGGTTCACAAATGTATAAATAAATTCATTAGTTAGAAATTAAAAAAAATTAAAGGTAAAAGAAATGTTTTTATGCACATAATGAGTTATTATCATAATAAGTTAATTTATTCACTATTAGTGAAATATTTTAATTAAATTTATATATTATATATTAAATAAAATGTTTTTGCATTCATCTAAAAAAATATCTAAATATCGCATGCTTACATTTTTTATTTTTCTAAAAAGTGATTCTATCACATTTTTCACACTTATTTTAAAATTAATTTTTCACATTTTAGAAAATTTAATTGAAAAATTAACTTCATTTTTTAATTCATCAAGTTAAAATTTTCATAGAATGAAATTTGGAGAATTTTCTCAAAAGATTAAAATTTTTAATTAATTGTGACAAATACTGATTTTTATAGAAAAGTTTATTTTGATTTGAATTTTTTATAAAACTCAGTTTTTTAGAAAATTATTTAAAAAGTAAAATTAGTTCAATTATATTATTACTAATCCAATTTAGGTTATTATAATCAATTTTATGATGAATTTTGATATAAAAACATTTTATACTTAAGTAAAATTTCTTTGGAATACTTCTTTAAATCAAAATTTTGTGTTTGATTTAAAATTAAATTAATAAAATTATATGGATTGAATTCAGTATAATAAATTTTATTTTTTAAATTAAAATAATTAATGTTATATAATAAGTTCAACTTAATTTTTTCGTAATTAATAGTAAAATAGTAAAATTATGTTACCATAATTATGGATAAAACAGGTTTATATGGAGTTAAACCAAAAGATAAGGGTTTGATTTCCTATTATACTTGTAAAAATACAATTTTATATCAATATTTTTACATTATCCTATCCCAAATTAGAATCTAAGTCCATTTGGAATCATATTTCTTGGGAATTAATTTCTCATTTTTTTTATTTATTAAGGAAATTTTCTAGTGGCTCGCCTCCACCACTTATAAAAGGACACCCCCTAACATCTCATATCCACACTTCATGATCCCTTTTTCATCCATTAATTCCCAAAATAACTTCCTTAATTCTACAACCATAACCTATGTTCCTTTTTTTAATCATAAAACCATCCCATGATGGATTTAGTTATAATCCTAAAGATGTTCTCCAAAGAAGTGGTATAGTTCCTAACCATACGTATTCCCTTTATTTATTCTTCTACCCCTTAAAATACTCTCATAATATGATAATATAATGACACCAATATTTAATATATACTTATATAATATTTTTTTAATGTAAAAACTTATATACATCCCCTCTTCCATCAAATGGTAAATGAAGTCGTCGATCGTGTGTATAGTGGACTACCGCCTTGCAAACCAAATTATTTTTTTCCCATAACTACCTCTCATAGATAGATATAATTATGTATTTAATTTAGATATTATATATATTATATAATTATACTTTAATAATTATAATATCACAGCTACCTTCTTACCTTCCAATCTATTGGAAAACATTAACATCTCTTGTGCATACATGTGGACTACAACCCCCACAAAGTGATGTGATATGTTTTTCATTTTATATTAAAATGAATGGTAATAAGGAAATAATTATGAATAAATATGATATATATGATATAATAATTTTTATTTAATGGTGAGTTATTATTTACTATTCTTTCTTTACATCCTTCGAATAACATGGAAACAAAGTTCATGTGTACGTACGACCTACCGTCTCTATGATCGTTGTAATCCATTTTCCAGTATCTAAATTTTATGGATTACTAGGAATAAATATATAATGAATAAATATATTTTAATTATATCATTATTATAATTATTTTTATTATGGAACCATGACCAATTTACATGGACCAAAACTCCCAAACCAAAACAGACAAGAAAAACGAAGTAATTATCACCTATAATAGTTATTTTAATAATGACTTATTTATAATCATGTGATAAAAGGATATAATTAAATCATATATGGTATGATATATATGTGTATGATACTCTAATATATTTATAATAAATATATATTAATTATATATATAGTTTGAAAATATATAAAGCAAGTTGAACTTGAGGTATGGTTTTATTTAATCATCTCATAATTATTTAGGATTTTTTATGTTTTTGTCTCTACTAGGGAATTGTTTGATATTCCTATATTAAACTATTATATATTTTTTCCACTGGTTATTTCTATAAATTACGATTTTTCATTCTAATTTTCTCTTGTTATGTACTCAATATTCAAAATAATTGTTTTTTAGGAAAACTGATATTGTTTTTTTACTTTATCGGGAATATTTCTATTTTGTATTTATATTTTCCTTAAAATTTATTAAAGGATATTTTTATAATTATAAAATTATTTATTATTTAATTTTCTATTAATGTTTTACTTTTTTTTAAAAAAAATTAAAATGAATCTTTTTATCATTTTCCAAATGAAGTGCTTTTTGAGATTCTTAAAACATTGTGTAAGTAATGTTTTTTAAATGGAATGAATGGAATTACCCTCCATAATAACCCATTATTTCCTTGAATAATAAGTTATATTTTTACAAGGTTATTTTCAAATAAAATTTCCTTAAATAATTGGGAAGTATTTTTGACTTTAAATAAGTGATTTCAATGTAAAAATGGTATTATCGTCAAGAGATTTTCTAGTGATCCTTTTAAAGTATATTTATCTATAGAAAAATTTTAGGTGAATGTTTTGATTTATTAAGATGTACTATTTTTATTACATCCTCCATATTACTCTATTCAGTTTTTGTTTATTGATTAGAGAAATTATTAAAATTCCATATGCTAGTTTTTTAATATGAATGATTACATTGATTATGATTCTCCACTTTCATATGATTAATTAATTGGATTTATTAAGTAATAGGAGGGTCCTGATATAGCACTTAGATACATCTTTAGGTCTCATAAGACAAGTTATTGTGGGTATTTGTCCAAGGCCTAACCCATTTTCTAATGATGTCTGGGCATGAGGCCTTAATGTTATGTTTATTATGAATAGTATTATGCATTAAATCATTATGATACTAGTTATTATTATCCATGTGATTATTTATATGGTTATTTAATCTACGGATTTAGTTCCCCCCCCCCCTTATGGTATAAATTATGTGGCATATTTAACTATTTTATATCTTGGTCAAATTATTCATGTTTTATTTACTTGATGCTAGTTTTCATTGTACGCATACCCTTACCAAGAATCTAAGTCCACCCCTTTATTATATTTCCTTTCCCCATGTTTCTATAAATTTTGTTATGATTGATATGAATGAATATTCAAAAGGTAAAAATGGTATTCTCAAAGAAAATATTTTATTTTATTTTATTTTTTGATTGGTAATGTGTAATTCATATATATATATATATACTTTTAGGATAAATAATCTATTAAGTTCTTTGGGATATGATTCCTTGTATCTAGTGATAGTGTAATAAAGTAACCACTGAATTTGGGATACTAGGTCCAGGGTCATTAAAGTTGGTATCAGATTATGTTTGGAAAATTGATTTAGGAAAACATATATGAAGTAATATAACCCTATAACTAACATTAAGGATAATTATAAGTATATTATAACACCCTAAAGTTTTTTTAATATAGATATTATATTGTTCTTCTACCAATACATAAATTTTGGATACTAAAAGTGGGTTTTGATTTGGAACTAATTTTTCTGGGTGTAATAACCTCAGAAAAGGTGGTAAGAGTATATCTCATCCAACATTCTGGTTAAAGGTGAGTCTTCCATTACTATATAGCTATTTTGACACTCCCTGGTGATATTTTATGGTTAAATAACATTTTATTTACAAATCAGTTTTATGGATTTGAAAATATTTTTATTATTTTAAAGTTTTCCTAAAGAAATCAAGTTTTTAATTCTGAGATTAACTATGCCTAAATTTTTTAATTTATATTATGTCTTTAACTAGTTTTGGAATTATACATTGTGTTTCAAAATCTTATGAACTAATCTAGTGTATGAAATTATTTATAAATTGAACAAAGTAAAAAATGGTAACTATATCAATTCACATGATCCATATATGGATTTCCCTCCTCACAAGGATAATGAAGCTCGAGATGGAGTTGGATCTGATCAAATTATAACTATACTGGGGTAGTTAACTCATTGTATGACCAATAACCTTGGTTATATGGAGCATCCTAATATTCCAAAATTTGGTGTAAAATCTTACACAACATCATGTGTCAACAACCTACATCATTTAATAGGACTAAAAATCTATTTGTAGCAGATAAATTGATAAGTTCCTTATAGAATATATTTCTCACTTTGGGAAGTAATTAAAGGGAGTTGGTTTTTATGATAGTTTATCATCTCTTAGGAAATATGGATCAATGGTGGTCACTGATTCTAAAAACTAAAAATAATAAAGAAATAGTGATAATGGAATGGAATGATTTTAAGGTATTGCTTTTTGTAAAAATATTTTCCTCATGAGAAACAATAGTATATGGAGTGACAATTTGTGAGTCCAAGACAAATTAAAGATGAAAATTTGTCTATTTGGGAAGAAAATTTTACAAGGTTTTCAAGGAATGTTTTAGACTATATATGTAATACAAATAGTAATATACACCTTTTATTTTTTAAGATAAATAAAATAATTCAAAGGGAACTAGTCTCTTAACCCTTACAATTAAATGAGGATATAGTATCATCTATTATCAATACAGATAAATAATTTTGTAAATATTATTACTTTAAATAAAATCATGATAAGAAAAAGATCACTGATCACTCTGGAAAAGTAAATATTGTAAAAGGGAACAAGGTAAGGGTGAAATTTTAAACTTGTAATAAATGTATAAATAAACACTACTAAAAATGTTTTTAGTGAGTGGGAGTCTTCTTAAAGTGTGGAGGGAAAAGAAACTAGTCTCATGACTGTAAGGGAAAGAAAGAATATTTAATTGTTAAAGGATTTAACTATAAGGATATGGGGTATTATGAAAATTATTTTCCAAGGAATAAAGGGAATTTTCCCAAGAAAATTCCCAGTGAGAAAATCCAAGCTTGTGAAACCACAATAACAAAGTTTGAATTTCCTTAAGATGTGGTGATAGGTACTTTAATCATATCTCCAAATTTACCTAATTCTTTATTTGATTTTAGATCTTTTCAATATTTTATAGCTTTCATGATTTCCAATAAAATTAGATATTTCCCTAGAACCTTAAGAAGGGAGTTATCATTCAATAATATTAGTGGAAGTCTCACAGTAATAAGGATGTTTTAGTTAGTTCCCATTATAACACATAAAAATTCTATTTTACTAACATCATTATTATATATATGGTTGTTTTCTATATAATACTTTATCTGGAATGGTGTTCAAAATATGGGGAAAATTTTATATTAAAAATGGAAGTAAATTATGATATGTGATGAATATGTGGAATTCTTTATCATTATTGAAGAGAATTCATCATCTGATACATGTCTAGATCCACCCCTGGTATCTCTTATGAATGATATACTTAGGTAAGAATTCTATTAAAATCAACAGAATGAGAATTTAATATTAAAATTGAGTTTGTACCTATTATAGAGTAATACATTGATGTATTTCCTAAGGAATTACTGGGACATCCACTAGAGTGTGAAGTTGAGTTTTCCTTTAATTTAATCTCTGGTGGAAGACTAATGTCAAAGAATCCTTATTTAATGGACCCTATAAAAGTGGTGGAATTTAATAAATAACAATAGGAGTTATCTAATAAGTGATTTATATTCCCTATTGTTTCACCTTGTGGATAAACTATTCATTTTATATAAATAAACATGGATATATGAGGTTTTAAATTGATTATAGGGAAATCAATTCTATTAAGATAAATAAAAAATATACTCTACCTCACATTGATGACTTATTTGATCAAATACATGGAGCTCAATATTTTTTAAATATTGAAATTCATTTTGGGTATCTTTAATTATGAGAAAATATGTTAGATATTTCATAAAAAACTTTTTCAATGAGGGACAGAAATTTCAATTTTATATTAATTTTATTTGTATTGACTAATAAACCCTCTATTTTTATAGATTTAATGAAAAAATTATTCATTGAATGTCTTGATGATTTTTTTGGCATTTATTGATGATATCATGGTGTATTCTAAAAGTTTTTAGGACCATTAGTTTCACTTTTAGATCATTATTTATTCTCATAGAAGAAAAATTTAAATGGTAAATTTTGAAATTGGGAATTATGGATTTAGAATACTTCTTTTCTTGGCCATATTTTCTCCAATGATTTAGTCTCAGTTGATATTGAAAAGTAAAAGGCATTGTAATAATGGAATACACAAATTAATATAACCACGGTACATAGTTTCATTTGGTAGGAAGGTTACTACTAGTGATCTGTTAAAAAACTTTCCAAGTTTTCTAACCAGTTAACCAATCTTACTCATAAAGGGGTTAATTTTAAATGGAAACAAGAATATAAATAATGTTTTGAATAATTGAATAATATATTTGTGATTTATATAATAATAAATATTAGATAATGAAATGATGGAATTGTGATATATAATGATTCATCGAGGAGGTTACATGGATGTGTCCTTATACAGAATAATAAATTTATTACTTATTCAACAAGGTATTTAATGATCATGATCAAAACTATCCAACTCATGATCATGAGTTGGAATCCATAATCTTTTATTTAATCATATGGTCAAATTATCTCTATAATGAAATATGTGATATATACATGGATCATAATATTCTTAAACACAACATTTCATAGAAATAACTCAACATGAACCAATGGATAAGACTTGAGCTAGTAAGGTATTATGATTTCATAATACATTACCTAGGAAAATAAATTAATATAATAGATTCATTAAGAAAGAAAGTTCATTCGGATCTTAAAAAATTAGGATCAATAAGGATACTATGTTTATGGATATATTAAGGATGGATATGGTAATTATTAAGGAATGAGAGACATCACTCCTTTTTAAAATGATTTTCAAAACATATTTATTAGGAAATATAAAAATTTCTCAACCTAATAATGAGTATTTTCAAAAGTAAATTAAATCTTTGAATGGTGGAATATTGGAACACTTTTTTTTAAAGGTAGTGTTATGAAATTTTGAAATATTATATGTGTTTCAACTGTACCTTGGATGAAGAGTGAACTTTTTTATGATAGTCACAGCTTAAATTTCTCAATACACCATGGTAGAACCATGATGTATAGATATTTGAAGGATTTTTTGTTGTGATAATATAATGTAGTAAATTGTATATTATGTGTTAAGATTTTAAATTTTTCAATAGTTTAAGGCTGAGAGACAAAATCCTAGAAGATCCATGAAATTGCTACTTATTCATATATGGAAATGGGATGATATTACTATGTATTTTTTCACTAGAATACAATAGTATCCTATATAGAATGATATAATATGGTTTATTATTGATTTTCTCACTAAATCTGCACATTTCCTTACTATAATAGAATATTTACATCTTATGAGCCTTGAAAGGATCTATATTAATGATGTTTTAAGGCCTCATGGATCATGTATTCTAATTTATTCAAATCATGATCCATGATTTACAAAAAAAATATATAAAATTATTGAGATAGGTCTTGATGCTAGGATTAATTTGAGCATCTCTTACCACCCTCATGTCGATGGAAATTATAGAAGAGATATTTATACATTTGAAGAAAATATGATGTCGTTATCTATTGAATTTCTATGTATGTGGGGTTTGGATTTGCCTTTGTTAGATTTCACCTATAAAAATATATTCAAATCAAGTATTCAAATGGAATCATATAATTAATTGTATAGAAAAAGATGTTATAATCTAAATTTTTATAATAAAATTGTTGATAGGATACTTGTAAGACTACAAATTGAGGATGAGACAATGTAAAGAATAATCGTTATTCAATCCAAAATCAAAGAATCCAAACATTGGAAAAATATATATTCTAATAATTAAAGGAAATATTTGGAATTTCAAGTGGGAGATTATGTTTTCATAAAAGTATATATATAGAAGGGTGTTATAAGGTTTGGTAAGAAACAAAAATTGATCACCAAGTTCATCTTAAATCCTAGAATGAATTGGAGTTGTGGACTACCATTTTAAAATTCTGCAATGTATCTCTAAAGTACATGATGTGTTCCAAATATCATTATTAAGGATGTACATTCTAGAACCAACACATGTTCTTGCTTATAAATAAATATAATTAGAACTCTGTCTATCTTACTTTGAAATTACTATCTTCATTCAAGACACTACATAGCATGTGTTGAGGAATCATATGACTTGTCTAGTAAAAGAACATTATAAAAATCATAAGATAAAATTGGTGATATGGGATCCTAAATATATTATGATAAAGTAATACCTAAATCATTTCATTAGGTTATTTTCAAAAAATATCAAGCTTGAAATAATTTTATGGATGAAATAATATAACACCAGGATTTCTTATTATATTTCATTAAAGATAATATCTTTTATATATTAGGATATATGTAACCCTGAGTCTAAATAAATTTTAATATAGTATACCATAATAAAACTACTATTAAATTAGTGTGTATAATTATTACTAATTAAATTATGAAAATCATATAGTTTAAACATGTATAAAATAAATTCATTGGTTAATAATTAAAAAAATTAAAAAGCAATTGAATGTAAAAGAAATGTTTTTATGTAAACAATATGAATATATCTATTTCTTAAACTTACTGTCAGGGTGCGCATCATCATGCTGTGATACACTGATTGTTGCCCCGCATTCCCACTTTCCAAAGGTTTGTAGCATTCATAAATTCTTCATAGACATTGTCTCCTGGATCAAAATGGTATGATGGGATGTCGGTTTCTCCTTATGTGGATTCCTCCTCAGAATTTGTTTCCTAGTATAGGTCTCCCTCATAGATTTTATTCATTGTTCATGAATCTCATTCTTGTTTCCATATCTTTGTGGATTCTATTTAATTATACTTCTTCTGTCTGGACATTCCAAGGGGTTCTAAAAAGAAGCAACCTTCAATCGGAGCAGATGGTAACATCAGACATTTCAGGGCATCTCCGGATGCGTGGACAATAGAACCTGTATTATTCCTCATGATAGGGCTTCTCAAGGGCATGTAAACCTGAGGCATCTCACGTCGATCGTGGTTAATCATATGCATGAGTTATGTCTCTCAGGTTTTCCTCAGCATCCTATATTTTACATAGGGTATGTCATGAGTTTAGCGTCTTATAGAGATGGTTACACCAAAGGTGTAGTTTTTTAGGCTTTCCTAGGACATCCCATGTTCAACATGGTGTAGGATTCAATTTTAATGTCTTGCGGAGATGGGATGAGAGTGATCATAATGGACCACATAAGTGGACCAGATTGGTACAACCATAAGAGGGATCACCTGGATTGTTTTCTTGGTGGATAGATTAGAATGATCAATGATATTGGACCCAGGGTGGTGTTTACTATAAAGGGAAGATATCACACCATGAAGTATGATCTAGACACCACTGAAGGCAGATAGGGGGATAGTTCAACCCATAATGGGGGATACTGGATGGATGGTTCAGAATGCTCAATGAGAGCGGAACCAAGGTGTTGTGTCCCATAAATGGAAGATATCACACCATGAAGTCTGATCTAGACACCACTAAGGGAGGATCAAGGAAAGTGAGCCTCGAAAAGGGAGACATTGGATGGATGGATCAGAACACTTAATGAGAGTGGACCCAAGGTTGTCTATCCCATAAAGGAAATATATCACACTATGAAGTCTGATCTAGACACCACTAAGGGAAGATCTGGGAAAGTTCCCCTAGAAATGGGGACACTAGGGTTTACCATTGGCTAGTATTGAACCTCAAAGAGTATTTATATATACCCTATATAGAAGGTAGGGATCAAAACCCACGTAGTTCGAAAGCATAAAGTTTAACATCATTTGGGAAAAAGGTTCATACAGTTTCACATCATATGAGATAAGGGTGAACTGATGTGAAGTGGTCGGGACCGTTGAGAGATGGGATCAAACCTCAGGGTGGCTTCCAATATACCTTGCATGAAAATATAAAGGATTAGACTCCACATAGTTCGGGAAAAGGGGTCATGCGGCTTACACACTAAGTTGGCCCATAGAGGATGTCATGGTCACTGTTTACTCTAAGATCAGGTGAGTCATGCTCAATGTGACAAATAATAGGAAAAAACAAACCTAACAATCATGGTGAAAAGGTATGGCCATGAAGAGTGGTGAATGGGGATTACACATGAAAGCAGCCCAGATGCTGCTAAGAAGTAGCAATGATGGATGGAGCTTATGCATAAAAGTTTCTTGGGTGCTGCTAAGGAGGGAAAATGGTGGATGGGGATTATTCATGGAAACTACCTAGGTGCGACTAAGGAGTGGAAATGGTGAATAGGGATTACGTATGGAAGCTGCACGGGTGCCACTAAAGAGTGGAAATGGTGAATGGGGCTTATGCATGGAAGTTTCCCAGGTGCCGCTAAGGAATAGTAATGGTGAATGGAGATTATGCATGGAAGCTTACCATAATTTCTTCCCCATGCCTGGACATGATGGAGTCCAAACTCACTAGGGGGTTGAGGAATATAATTGGGGCCTAGACCTATGCGCTAGTGCACAAGCAGTATAACGCCATGGGAATTGGAATCATTCCCAATAAAGTGAGATGAAAATTTTGAATCATATGACCAATATTCAAAAAATAATGAGGGTGGAATGATGAAGAGAGATAACTACTGACCATATTTGAAAAGCGTCATCCACATCATGTTAGCCTGTGATAGAAGAAAAAAAACGAAGTCCATCCGCTGACCATATTCAAAACACGGGGCCAAACACATAGTGTCGTCTAAAGTCTTTTTGGGTGTAGGACTAGAATGATAGGTCATTTGAAGAGGAATGGGACCTGGTTATTAGGGGGTCCCTTCATAGATTAAAGAGAATGATGATCCTAATAAAGGACACATTAGGCATGAGGTAGAGTTATGGAATGCTCAAACGAATTCCAACGCGCTTGAAATTACGCCACTTTAATCATGGCATGAGTCATTTTATGTTTGTCACATAAGGAATTTCTTATTTGAAACAAGAGGCATCCTATGTTTGAATGATAGGGAATTCTACAGTTTAAGGTCATGTAGGGAGGACTATTGGAATCTTATGCTTGTAACATAAGGCATCTCTTATTCAGAACAAGAGGTATCTTATGTTTTTTACATAAGGTGTAATACAGTTTATAGTCCTATAGAGAGAACTATTAGGCATAAGGCACCTAACAATGGCTGGTGTTGGCACTTAAGAAAGATCATCCCTTACTGGTTCCACCCGACAGAGGAGCCAGGTGAGGGGGTTTGGAGGAGTTTCTTGTGGAATGGTTTGACTCAAGGCACTTAGGGAATTGATGATAATAATCTCAAATCACGACATGATAAAGGGACCCAGGGGAATATATTGACCCAAGGTGTTTCGAGTAGTTCGGAGGAGTATAAGAAACCATGGTATTCTATATGTGGAACTGGGGGTGTGCATAATGGCACATGGTAAAATGTCATCGACCTGGACCAAGAAGTTCACAGTGTAACTCTCCATTTTCATGGGGGTCTGTGACGGTAGCGAAGGGACTAGCCCAGAGAGCCAGGACCTCAACCCGTCACTAATTCAGGTCAGGGGGTGGCGGGCGCATCCCCTGCAGTATGTACTAGTGGGTGCGATGGTTGGAGCTTCATTAAGGATAGGTTATCTCAAAGGTAAGTGGTTCATGAAGTATATGGCCTCACGAAGTATGGAGCTTTGTATAGCTCAATGTCTCATGAAGGAGCTTTGTGAAGTAAGGGTTCTCCACGAAGGAAGGGTTCTTCATGAAGGAAGTACTTCAGTGTAGTAGGGATTGACCTTAAAAAAGAGCACTATATTTGGAGAGTGCTTCATGAATTATTAATGATTCATGGATCCTCGAGAAAATGAAAAGAGGGCTTCCCTCTTCTACGAAGGGCATTGGCCTCTTCGCGAAGGGAATACATTCACGGTGCTCAGGAGCACCATGAAATGGGAGATCGGCCTAAAAATGGGAAGTATACCCATTCTTATAAAGGGGGTGAGCCAGATATTTATAGGCGATAGAGGTTTTTGGATCTCACTATCGAGAATAAATAGGAATTGTGAAGGATATGGTTCTTCACAAACGAAGGCAGCTCCATCGGACTCGTAGAGGATTCCATAATTTTTCTTTACTAAGGAATCACAAATGTATCCATCATATAGTAGAGGATTCCATAATTTTTCTCCATAGTGGCATCATAAAGGTATCTATCATATGGAGGAGGCTTCCATCAATTTTCTCCGCAGTGTTCATGAATCTAGTCGGACTCACAGAGGTATTTGTCACCACTTTGTGATCACGAAGGGAGCTCTGTTAATGGGATCTACGAACCAGTTTTCTAGCCTAACATCAAATATCCATAAAATCTAATATATAACTCTATTTGGGATATACGACCATTCAAATCTAATACTATGAGATGAGTTATACTACAAAATCTTAGATAGCAGCATTCAGTGAATCTTTTGGACATATTTTTCAGTGCCAATACTATCATAAGAAATTATATTAATAACTGTGGTTGAATTATTTAAATGAAATTCATATTTTATATATTCATCCAATTTTTTTCATTTTTCTAATATTTTTTCTAAGCATGGGATAATAATAAATACAGTTTTATGCTTAAAACTATATTTTTCTAAAACAAATTCCAATATGTTTTATAAATTTATTTAAAAATTAAGTTCCTCCACTTTTAGAAATTTATTTGGATAAAATGAAATTAATTTTATAAATAATCATGTTAGAGTCATATTCAAGTGATTTTGTTATATGTTTATGAAAAATATTAATTTTTTCATTGAATAGTTACAAATACTGATTTTTATTGAATATTTCCATTTCATTTAAAGAATATAAAAAGTTAAATTTTCTATAAAAAAAATTAATATTAATATTAGTTTAATTATCTTTTTATTAATCCATTTTTGATCGTTGATTTTAATTTTATGTCTAATTTTGATATAAAACCTTATATACCTATAAAAACGTTTCACTGTAAAATTGATTTTTATCATGCTTGCGGGTTTGATTTTCAATTAAATTCTTCCACTTATTCTAGTTTAATTTTGTAAAATAGATTTCATATTTTAAATTATCATAATTAATATTAGTTAATAATTTCATCATCAATTTTTTAATAATGAATAATAAAAACATGAAAAAAAAAAATATTACCGTGAATAAGGTTAAAACAGGTTTACCAGGTGTTAAAACAAAAGATAATGGTATTGTTATAATTGAACATGTTAAAATCTTATTTTATTTAAATATTTTTAACTTATAGTATCCCACCATAAGTAATATCTCCATTCTTAATAATTTTTCTGGAAATGACTTTGTCATTTTGTATGATTTTAGGAAATTTCAAAGGGGGTGCACTCCCTATATATAAATTTACACCTTGTATCCTAACATATCCACACTTCAAGAGCCTTTTTTGGAAAATCCATAACTAAATACCTTCTATAAATCCATTACCATGACTTATAGTCACTAGTTTGACCATAAAACCAACCTTGTAATTATTTGATTATAAACCTAAAGAAGTTCTCTAGAGAAGAGGTATAGTTCTTTACCATGCAACTTCATTTTATTTCTTCCACTACCCCATAAAATTATTCTACAACAATGGTAAAATAATAACACAATTATATTAAATATAATTATATGTTATGTTAATGGAATTGTTATTTCCCAAATCCCAATAGCCTGGAGCTAGTGTCCACATCACTATATTGGAAAAAAGATATAAGAAATTGCATCCAGAAGGACCTAATAGTTTAGTTGACTTAGTAACCTAGATTAATACTTTAATATCACATTAAAATTGAACAGTTAAAGTAAAACATATTATTTTTTCAAGGTCATAATTATTTCCTCTATAATGACCATGTATATCAATTATAATACACATCTTGGCATCCTAAGTAAAGAAACATAAGAAGCGGGTGAGCTCAAATGATCAATAAAGAAATTAGTGCATCAAAAGCTATGAATAAATAAATAATAATCAATATGGTAATTTAAATATATGAAACACATTCCATTTAATCAATAACAAGATAAAAATATTCCAGGTTAAAATAATTGTCAAATAATTCCATATTCGTAATCACATAAGCGTGAAACTTTTCCATGGATATTTTAACTAATAAAATAATCATATGGAATTAAATAAGTAATATCATAATGAGGGAATGTGTAATTCTGGACATCATGATCATACCTTCAAGGTCTCATTCCATTAGATATTATATAAATGTGTAAGACCTCAACAAAAACCCCAATCAAGTTTGTTTCATTAGACCTATTGATGCATCGAGGGGCTATAACTGACCCCACCTATCACTTACAAATTCCAATGCATTACTCATATTAAATTAGTGAAACATGGTCATCATAAACATATGTATCAAATAAATCATATGACATGTTAATACATTCCCTAATAAGTAAACAAAAACCCTTAAGAGTAATATGGAGAATGTTATCAAAATAGTACACCCTATTCAAAATAATCATAAAGCATCCAAAAATAATAATAAGGATAGTATCATTGTATTATATACCCATTAAATATTATTTAATATTAGATTATATCATCTTATATGGAAAATTATTTTGAATGATCACATGGAACGCTTCTTGACAAAAATAATCATTCATTGAAAATCACTTATTTTAACTAGAAACTTCATAAAATATTTTTGAAATCATTTTCTCTTAAAATAACTATGGAATATTATAAAGTAATATTACATGTAAATAATGGTAATGCTTTTGGAAAATTATACTCAAGTTATGCAAGTTAAAAAAAACATTCTTTTCACACTAGTAAAATTTCAAGAATTACCTCATTCAGAAAATGATAAGTTCATTCCTTTTAAAACATTTGTAAAAAATTAGACAAGGGAAAAAGTATCTTTAAAAAATCCTTTTGGTGATGTTTAACCATTTTTTAAGAAAATGTAGAAAACAATAATATGGAAGAAAATGGGGTTTCAACTAAAGAGAGAAATAAAGACACTTTTCTAAAAAAATTGAACACTTGATTAAATAAAGAGATTAAAATGAAGGTAAAAAATTTATTCTCGTGGAATAAATATAGGAAAATAAAATTATTGAGTTTCTTGAGGTATGGATCAAATATTTCGTCATCATAATCATAAACATAAACAATCCTGATAAATAATGAGATTTTACCGTAATACCATTATCACTTTACTAACATTGAATCATAATCCCCATGAAATTATAACATTAAATTATACATAAAATATCATAATAATAAATTAATTAATGATATTATATGTTAAATTGTTGTTTTATACACCAGACAAAATAAAAGAGTCATGAATTTGGCATATGTCTCCCAGAAATTAAAGAGAGACTAGAAATCCTTTACTGCATTGGTAATATTTTTTGAATCATTAGCCCCAATAAAGAATAAAACCAAATGAGACTTTATATATCATGATGGGAAGTATTTTTAGGACACAACATTTCAAATGGTCATTATATATACCGCTTAAAAGAAATGGGTGGTGAATTTGGCATAAGTCTCTCAGAAATAAAAGTGAGACTAGAAATCCATTACCTTAGGATAGAATTCCCTAATACGTGTTCGAACCAATTGTATAATAAATATAGGTTTATTATAAATATATTAAATAATCATAATAATTTATTTTATACCATATATGGTTTACATATAGTATTTTATAACACATTTATTAATAATTCTATGTTAAAATCAATGTTTCGGGTGATAATTGCTGCATTGTTCATGTATGTTTTGGTTTGGTAATTACAGTAATTTTATATTGATCATGGTTAATTCATATACATAATTTTATACATGATATAAATATCATATATGTACATTATACATGTATTTGTATAAATTTTTAAAATTTAGAGATATAAAATGGATTACACCGTTCATGGAGAAGGTATGTTGTACATATGCATGAACATTATTTCTATTTTTATCGATGGATGAAGAAAAATAAGTATTAAAATTTTGAAAATAATTATTATTTTATTTATATAATTTATATTAATAAAATCCATATTTTTAACCATCCATGTTAAAATAAAATGATAAAAAATCATATCGTTATTTGGAGGCGGTAGTCCACACGTACGTAGGAGTGGCGTTATTGTTTTATAAAATGATTATAAGGTATTAATATATATGTGATATTATATTTAAATAATTATTTTTAGGTCATAAATATCGCATATATTCATTAAATTTATCCTTACCACCTTCTATGTAATGTGTAAGAGAATAATAAATCACATCACTTCGCGTGGCGGAAGTCCACCATACAAACGAGCGTAGTTATCGTATCCCCTAAAGGATTTAATGTAAGAAATATTATGTCATATTAAAATTATAAAAGCATAATAATTTCATAAATATTATATACATAAGTTAAATAAATCATTTAATCCATCCTTAAAATGTGGTTATGGAAAATAAATTACATTGATTTGTAATGATGCGGTCTATCATACTCATGATCGACGGTTTCATTTTCCATTAAATGGATGGCTATGAATATAGCTCATTCACTTTGAATAATTAAATCTCATTATATGGTTTATTATTGTTTTATATTATTACAATATATTAATATGATTATAAAGAGTTATAAAGATATGTAAAATGAAAACGCATAGTTAGAAACATTACCAATTCTTCGGGAAACCTATTTAGGTTTAACCTAAATTCGTTCAATATTGGATTTATGATATAAAAAGGAATATATTATTTGGAGAGTAAATAAAGTAATATATTTTATTAGTTTATGTATGAACCAAAATTATTTTTAAGTGTGAATCGGGGAGGAGATTGGGTGGCCTTTTATAAGTGGTGGAGAGGACGCTTATAATTTTTGATAGGAATTATTTGTAGCCATATTTCTCACATAGAAAATGATTAAAAATGTGTCATTATAACCAATTAGATGTTATAAGGTCTAAATTTTACCATAAAATGTGTTTTTACATGTTTTAGGAAATTTTTACCCCTTATCTTCTTAGTTTAACCCCTGGTAAACCCATTTTAACTTTAACCATGATAATTAAATTTTACTATTTTTAATATTAATTAAGGTAAAAATTTAAGTTTACCTTGTTAGATAATTTTAATTGTTATTATAAAAAATATTTAATACATTTTTACAAATTATATTAAAAAAAATTCATGGTTCAATTTAAAATTATACCTCATAGGTGTGTCGAAAAAATGGTTTTTCCAAAGAAAAACATTCAAAAGTTTAAAAACATATATCATAATTCAATGTGAAATTGATTCTAATAACCTATATTAATTAAATTTTAATATAATTTAAATGATTTTACTTTACACCCAACTTACAACATAATTTATCTTTGAAAATAATTTAAACAAAAAGGCATTTATCATTAAAATCTATATTTTTCACTAATCGAAAAAAATTATTCTTTTCATAAAATTCTAAAAAATTAACCAAAATATAAATTTTACATTTATATTTAAAAAATGATTGTTTTTTTCAAATAAATTTTTTAAAATTGGTAATAAAAATTAATTACATGCAAAAACATGATTAAACCTCCATTTCAAAAAATACCATTTTTTAGAAAATAGCTATTTTTCATTCAAATGGTCGTTATATATTTTATAAAAAATATATAACCATTGAATTTATTTTATACATGTGTAATAATTATAATTACTATAATTTAATTTGTGATATTCATACCTTCCAACTTAATTGCTAGTTATAATAGTCATGTTTAAATAATAATATTTTAATAGAGTGTTGTGTTTCATTTAAAACAAGTGTTGTGTGCATCACAATATATCAAATTTATTAAAAATAAACATATATTAAAGTATCAAGGAGTTGTATTCTTATATAAGATTTGTTTTTTATGTCATACACACTTCTTTTTATTATATTCCTCTTTTTAAATCTCATAAAGTTTCATTCTACCCATTAAATAAATTGCTCTACTTCATTTCAATTATCTTCATAATAGGTCTAACCTTTGTTGAAAAAACCCACATTGTAAAAATGGTTAATAAAAATCATATTTATAGTATGGAATGTTTTTTGTTATGTTCATCTATATTAAAATATAACTAGGTTTCCTTGTAATAAAACATTAGCGGGAACTGAAAATATAGACATGAAAGAAAATCATAAATAATTATAGAGAGTGACAGAGATCATTGATCACAAGAAACTGGGTGATCTAGATAATGTTAATGACCACAAAACCATTAATATTTTATGGGTGAAAATATCATCCATTAATAAAAAATGAAGGTATTATGAGTATTAAAGATTAAATTTTATGCCTAAAGCACTAAAAATAAGTTTTAACATATTATAAGATCCATAAAAAATGAAAATTTATCCCTTCTATCCTTAGATATTTTCCAAAACCAAAATGGTTTGCAAAAATTATCCAATAATAAATTAATTTAAAAAATCTCAATAGTAATACCCAAAGTTAATTTTAAACCATTTCATAATTATTTATCCTTAAAACTCATTATGTTACGTCTCCAAAAGAAAGATATAATTCATCCTAAATAATCCTTTTGGTTAATCCCAATGGTTATATATATCTCAACCAAATAAAAAGAATCTTGAAATATCATTAATTACCTCAAAATCAAAAGGATTTGATCCTGTAATATGTTTCCTAATATTAACATAATATATATCCATCAAACCATATATTTTAAAATAATTCTATACTAATCAAGATATCACTTAGGCCCGTGGAAGGTGTTACATCCTTCTCACCCTTTTTTTTGGGTTTAAGAACTGAGGCCTTCCCGGATATGATGGGTTGTCACCTAGAATTTGGGTTATCCTTTTTCCAAAAATATATTAATATAATTACTATAACTTTCCCAAAATTTAATAAACCATAATTACCTCAACATAAAATATAAGATAAAACATAAAGGTTTCTAATAGATTTTAACTTATGTCCATAAAATTTTGAGGCATTCCTCTATAAATAAATTTTTTAGAAAAACATATACTAAAATAATGTATTTTATCACCATACATAACTCCAAAAATATCCTTAATATTGACAAACTACCATCACATAAAACCTAAAAATTGGTTTTTAATACTTTTAAATTATGATAAACCTTAAACTCATAAACCCATAATGGTATCCATAAGTATTAAGTTAATATTATATGAAGATATATATGATTCCAAAATTAACACTATCCATAGATGTTTTGTGATTCTTATAATCAAAATTTCTCTGTAGAAATATCTTCTACAACATAGTTCTTTACTACCAATTCATAAATACTAAAATCATTTCACTACAATGATTGGTATAGTAGAGTTTCTTCCATAGTCTAAGAGTTAACCATTAAAATAGGGAATTGACTTGGATAATATCAAGGTTCCTCACATATAATACATTGAACTATAAATAGATATGTATGGAGAAATTTATTTCTTTTAATCATAAAATTCATTTTTTCCCAACAATTAATTACTACATTCCCTAATTTTCCATAGATAAAACATTTTCTTGCTCCACTGAGAAACATTCATGGTTATCTAGTTCCATATTTTTTACATGAATGCAATCGATCCTTCTTTCCTCCATGGTATACACCACCAGAGCTCTTAGAAAACATCATCTTTCTCTTATTTGGTGAGTCTGATAGTTGGTTAAGGTATAGGTTATTAATAAATTTTTTGGATAACTTATTAGGTATAATCACGATGTCATTCACTCTAGTAATCATCCCAATTGGTTTCTTATAGTCATCACATTTTCCTTTATATTCAAATTTTACACAATTAATTGGGGTTCCAACCATTGACTAAAACCAAAAATTATAGTGCGAGAAACAATAATCATTGTAGAAAAACCATATAATCATTTATAGGATTTACAAATCATGAAACCTTATTTTCAATATAATACACATTAGTGTTAACCAAGGTTATTCATTGTCATCATCAATTCAAATACTTCATAATGGTTTATAAAGAAAATTTAAATTATCCAAATCATGTCCCTTTTGAGTGTCAAACAAGGTGCACAATAAAGCTTGTTTTCTTTTATCAGGTAATTCTTGAGTCAAGCCTGACATGCCTTTTTTCAGAGTTATTACTCCTAGGTATATCTGATCCAAAACCAAATCCACCTATAGTATCTAGAAATAGATGTATTCCTAGTAAAAACAACATAATCTATACCTTACCAACAAATTATGATGTTATTCTATGTTTATCATTGTATTATATTATAGGTTTAGGTCTTTTAATATATATTTTCCCAATTTGGTTCCCAATGTTCCTACAAAACTTCCTTTGATACCAAATATAATTACCTAGACCCCATTATCATGGATATGGGGTCTAAATTATTATGTAGGCATAAGATACAATGAATTTAATCTTAAAATATTGAATTTTTTAGTGGTACTGGAAAACTAGATACATACTTGAATGTCAAATTTCAATTAAAAACATAAAATACAACATAGTATTTTATTTAAGTAATTTATTATTTTATCTAAAAAACATTCATATAAATTATATTACACATCTAGGAGGAAATCTAGGGAAAAGAAACATAATAAATGGGTGAGCTTAAATATTCAGTAAGGGTATGAGTATAGTGGAATTTAAAAATAAATAAATAATAATTAATATGGAAAGGTAAATAATTGAAACATAAGTCATTTAATCAATTACATGAGAATAATATAGTGGGAATAAATAATGATCAAATAATTCCATATATAACCACATGAGCTTGAAATGTTTTCATGGATATTATAACTAATAAAATAATCACATGGGCATCGTTGAATAATCACGTAATAAAGGAATTCTTAATTTGGAAAAAATAATTATACTCAAAAGGCCTAATACTAATATATCTTACAGAAATGGGTAAGGCCACAGCCAAAAACCCAAGCTAGTTTATCTCATGAGACCTACCAATACATCAAGGTGTTATATTAGTCCCCACTCATCGCATACAAAGTCTAGTTAATTCCATATATGAAAGGTGTGAAACATAACCAATATAAATATCTATATCAGAAAAAAAAAACTAGCATATGATATGTTGATACATTTCCTAACCAATAAACACAAACCATTCAGAATACTATGGAAAATGGTATCAAAATAGTACACCCTAGTCAAACTGATTATAAACCATATAGAGAAATAAAAATTATGGTATCATTTCATTATATCCCCTATAAATATTATGTAACATCAATGTATTCCATCTTAGATTGAAATTATTTTGAAAGATCACATTAAACATTTCATGAGGAAAATAATAATTCTTTGAAAATCATTTTTTTAAATAATAAAATTCATAAAATATTTTTGAAATAATTTTCATTGATAATTACCTTGTAAAATTAAAAATTAATCTTCTAATAAAATAATTTTCATGATGGAAGAAAACGTCATTCATTCCATACAAGTCCAAAGAAAACATTCCTTTCACACTTTGGTAAAAATTCATGAATTGCCTCATTTAACAAAAATATACCTTTTAAACCCTTCTTAATAAGTCAAACATTGATAAAATTTTCATTAAAAAAACCTTTGGGTAATTTTGAAACATTTTTTAAAACATTTTTTAAAAACAAATATGTGAAATAAAATGTGTTTTTGATTGAAGTGATAAATAAAGACAATTTTTTGTTAAAAAAATATTTTAAACTGTTGTGTACATAAAGAGGGGATAATAAAGGGAAAACATTTATTTTCATAACATAATCAGGGGAAAATAAAATTCATGAGTTTCTTGAGATATTGATTATAATATTTTATCATTATAAGAATAAATATAAAAAACCCGATAAACTATGAGATTATACCATAAATCCATTACCACATTTGCAACATTGAATCGTAAGCACTGTGAAAGAATAAAATTATATAAAATTAAATATATATTGATGAGAAATATATTCATTATATTACATGTCAAAGGTTAATTATATACGTTATACAAAATAAATGTTTGGTGAATATGACATGTCTCCCAAAAATAAAAAGGAGACTAGAAATCTCATACCGCATTAGTAATATCTTGAATGGTAATAATAAATAAAGGGTAAAATAACATTAAAGTATAATTAAAATATGTATAGTCATTAAATAACATGTCAATGGTTCGTTATATAAACCACCCAAAATAAATGAGTGCTGAATTTGGCATAAGTCTCCTAAAAATAAAAGTGAGACTAGAAATCCATTACTTTAGGTCTGACTTCCTGCATACATGTTTGAACTATAGGTATAATAAATATAGGTTTATTATAAATATAATACATAACCATACTTATATATTTCATAACATATATGATTTATTTTTTTACTTTTATGACCCATTTATTGATAATTATTTTTTAAAATCACTATTTTGGGTGATAATTGCTTCATTTTTCATGTATGTTTTTATTCGGTAATTTTTTTACTTTTATATTGATCGTGGTTACATAATATTAAAAACTTTAACCATTATATAAATTTTAATTTTAATTATTATATATTTATTTAGATTAATCTATAAAATTTAGAGATATATAATCCATTACACAATTCATCAATAGTGTGGGTCGTATGTACACACAAATGATGTTCCATTTTTATCAACAGATGGAATAAAAAGAAAATAAATTTTAATTAAACATTAAAGAATAATTATTATTTTATATTTATAATTTATATTAATCAAATTTATCCTTTTTACCATCCATGAAAAAATAAAATGAGAAACAGCTCCCATTACTACGTGGATGTGGTAGTCCACATGACCACACGAGTGACGTTACTATTTTACCAATTGATTGGATGGTAAAAAGTTAAATATGATATTATATTTATATAAGTATTTTTATTTAATAAATATAACATATATTCATTAACTTTATTCTTACTACATTCCATATAAATTGTAAGCAAAAAATGAACCGCATAACTTCGTGAAGCGGTAGTCCACCGTACAAATGAGCGACGACATCATATCCCCCACCGACTGAAAAGTAAGAAGTTATATGTGTATTAATAATTAAAAAAGTATAATAATTTCATAAATATCATATAAATATGTTAAATCCATCATTATATCCATCCTTGAAACGTATTGATGGAAAAAAATTACATCATTTTGTGATCTTGTAGTCCGTCGTAAATAGGATTGACAGTTTTGTTCTCTATTTGATGTAAGTGAAGATAAATATAAGTAATTAACATAACATAACAATATCTAATTATATGGGAGATATTTTTTTATTATATTATAATATATTAATAATATTATAAATAGTTATAATAATAATTAAAATTAAAATTCATAGTTAAAAATGTTACCTTTTCTTCAGGAAACCTCTTTAAGTTTAACCTAAAACCTTCATTGAATGGATTCATGGTCTAAACAGTCCACTATGATTTGGGGATGTAATTTAGGAAGATATTTTGTAAAGTATTTTCTTGACCAAATGGGTTGTGATGTGTGAAGTGGGGAGGATAGTGTGTGGCCTTATATAATTGGGGGAGAGGATACACTTGAAATTTTTTTTAAAAAAAAATTTACCCACTCTTTTGACATGAAGAAATAATAAATAATATGTAATAATTGACCATTATAGGTGATAATAATGAACTATTTATATATATTAGGTTTTCTATAAATTTTTATGTCATGACTAGGATACATGATTTGAAAATCCTTGTGCTAATAGTGTAAATAGACTCTATCTTAAAGAATCAAAAGTTCCATTGGTAGCTGCATGGTATGTTCAAACTCAGCACCAAACATGTGTATACCCAAAAAAATGCAAACACCCTGAATAGTTTCCTGATGACTAGAACATTGTTTTTACTAATTATACTCAAACTATACACCTTTAAAAAGGATTCCAAAACATTATAAAACCTTCCAAAATCTACATCGTTCTTAATCTAAACTTTCCCTAACTTTAAATAAGCCATAAAATATATAAATACCTAAAACTAATGGTTCTATACAAAAAAATCTATTAATATTTTAAACATTTATTTTTAATCTTTAAAAAATTAAGATTATATCATCATTAAAAAACAAGTGATACAGATCATTCATACATCTAGAGGCTTAAATGAGTTTCTGGGTACTGTCATTAACCATTATTCATATAACCAAAATTTACATCTTATACAATACTAAATAGTGATCATAAAGGTGGATTACCTAGCCCCTCATTTCTTGGACATGGAAAGTACCTTATAAGAGAACCATTAAAAAGATTAAAAAGACATTATATTAAAAAAATCATGAAATGGGATAAAAAATAAACAACTACCACCAAATTTGTCAAAAAAATTAATTGTAAAATACCATCTCATAGTATCAAATTACTTCATAATGGATTTAATTAATTTTATATTCTAACCCCTTTAATTAATCATTATAATTTTATCAAACCTAGAGGCTATTATAAATAAATATTTATTTTTATAACTTGAAAAAAATTGAAATAATGTTTAGATAAAATATTTTTAGTGATAACTCTAAGACTCATGTCCATAATCTTGGTAAAATATATGTAAATATATTTCTCCATGCTAATAGTTTAAACATAGAGATAAAATCAACATATTTTCATTTTGAATTAGAATAATAAAAAAGGTAGTTTAAACTGATAGAAATTGTTCTATCTATAAAAAATAAGAATAATTAAATTTTCTAAAAAATGGTGCACAATACTAAAAAAGGTTTAATTAACTTATTAACAATACAAAATTGTTAGGGGAAACTGTCTAAGATAAATTTAAAGGTGTCAATTTTAATTTCCTCATTACTATTATTTTTTATTAAATAATGTTTTATCATATTCTTCACCAATCCTTAGAATAATATCCTTGGATATGACCTCTTATTCGATAATAATCACACTAAAAAACTTATTTTAAGAAAATAATTGTTATTATGTATATCTATTTTATATATTATGTTATCATTATTCCTTATGTTATATAAAATTCTATTTACCAAATTAACATTTTAATCTATATGATGTCCATTGAATAAATAAGCATGTTGATCTCAATCTTTCACCCATTTTACTTTTTAAATTTCATTAATAGTATCATCCTTGTTCCTCAACACATAATCAGTGAAAGTCATTAACTCAACATATATATTATTATTAATTTTATTAAAAACAATATATATCTAATACATGGGCATAATTTAACTCTATTTTAGTTTTAAAAAAATATATTCCCCAATACTTAAGAAAAAACTATTATTCCAAGATTTCAATCAATGTTACACATATTTTCTTTTGATACTATAAGTAATTTTATAGTTAACACAATAAATAGAAACCCTTTTTCATTAATAACATCTCAATATTAAGTTTGAGAGAGTATAAATTACAAAATCTAGTCGATAGAGGCTTCCAGAAAACCCCAATATAAAAGGAAGTAAGAATTGAATGATGATAATATTAAATCCTTATAAGTTTATTGCATGTGATAATATCCAAGTTATCCAATGGTACATTATTAATGAAACTTATATGTAGATTATAGTGAAATAATATTATTAGAACTCCTTCAAATCCAGTAATACCTTTCAACCAATTGATTATTTCCATTAATTTCATTCAGTTTTTATACATCATTTATATTCAATGGTAAATGATTATTTGAAACTCAAAAAAATTTATATCCCATTTATTAGTAAAATAAAAATATGATGATCTAATAATTATAAATAATAATATTTATTAAAACCATGTTAATCTAGAGAGCCCAAATATATTAATGACTTTTGGATGAATAAACTAAAGAAAAGTACATGGATTTATTTTAAATAAAAATATTAAAACATTATCATTTTCTAGGTAGCAGTATAAGATAAAATGTTATTAATAATGGATGATAAAAAACCTAGATGAATAATGTCTATCCTATTTTTTGAATTGTACATAATTAATCTATATCTAATCTTTTTATGATTAAATTATTATATGAAATTAAATTTATTTATTAGTTCCAAATAAGTACATGAGTGATATTTAAAAGAAAAAATTACTGAAAATTTTATCTATAAGATATATCGTAATAGTTCAGAAAAATATAATCTTGTTATTTATTAATTAATTTGTACCCTCCTTACAATTTATTTTTATTTACTCATATTCTATAGGGTGGATTTTTTATGGATGTTTAGTTCCTAAGAGGTTGAACATTATATTTTGGAGGATCTGCAAGAATGTTATGCCTATAGAAAAATATTCCAATTGTAAAGGTATCTCCATTACATCAAAATATCATTGTTTTTGTAAAACTAAGTAGGATTCATTGAAGGATATTTTTATAAAATAGTATTGGAATGGAAGTTTCTAGATCATTCTAATTAGCATATTGGATATTAATATCACCACAAACTTTCATGAATGCTTCTTCTAGTATTGGTTCTTCGATATGATTTTTTCTATTCAGAGGCATGTTGTAACAAATAAAAATAATTGATGGGTTTTTCACCACGGAAAGAGTGTAATCACACATGACATGGAGTCTTATATGTTAAGAATAAATTTATTTCACTTAAATTAAATCTATTTATCAAATAATTATCTGTGATTATTGATATTTCATAGTCAAGTTTTTCTGAGATTTTCTAATATTGGAAACATTGCATGTGTCTCCTAAAATCAATGTGATGACTGAAGGAAATTGAGTTTGTTGGATACTTGATAGATCATATAATAGTGGATTTGTAAATTGGGGATAATTTTTTTGTGAAACCTAGAGATCTGAAAAACTAGCATACATCATGGGTCTCATGGTGGGAAATCCTAAAATACCTGAAGCCCTTACCTTTCATCATCATTTATCTATTATAAAGGATTAATTAATTTTTCTATAATATTTATAGTGTAATTTACATTTAATCTCATTGTTCTTTATTAATTAATTTATATAGAATTATATATCACCCCATAAAGTTTAAAAAATATATAATTCTTCTTTGTGAGAATATATAAATCCATAATTTATAGGGGGATGGTATATTTTTTGTGTATTCCATGGAATCTATTGGTGATCGAATGGAAGGTCTCCAGATTTTTATACACTTAGTTATCTCTTTATTTTATCTAAAATGGTGATCTATAATGTCACATTACAGGTCTATTATTTTTTAGACTATAAAATTTCATTCATTGATACCTGATATTTTCAAAGATCTTTCAATAAAATTTTATTTTGATTGTATGATGTCTTCTTGTTAGTAGATCTCTTGAGCTTTTTTAATATTTTACTAATTGGTACCATGTTTTAGAGTAAAAAATAATTCTACCTCCTCAATTTTTATTTTCTTTAAAGGGACATTTTCAAAAAAAAAAATATATAATTGTGATAATATATCTTTTAAGTGTCACATTATTTGAGTTTTTATATAGTGGAAGGTTTCCTATGATATAATTATTGAAAATGAGAGACTATAATAGAATGTTGAGAAATAATTTATTTTTTTATTGTAATCATAGACCTCCAACTTGTAACATCCCGAACTGGATTCCACACAACGATTCCATGAGCCAATCGGTCACATGACCTTAGGCGTGCCTCCCCGTATGCTAGAGGTTTTTGACTAGTAGTGAGCATCTAATATACATCATAGGGAAACTATAACCTCATTAACAGAGTTATAACACAACAAAGGAAATAAATAAAAAATTACTAATTACTAATAAAAAATAATCAAAATAATACCATAATCAATACATACCAATCTCACAAGATAAACCAAACATGAATAACTAACTATAACTAAAATAGAAGATATGACATGACCTGATTTTACCAAGTTTAAAATGAAAATTCCAAAAGTAAATATACTAAAAACATTCATATGCGTCCCTAAACCATGTTTGGTTTCCTCATCCATGCTCCATCCCAACTCATATATCTAACATAGGGCTTTTCCCCTTATCATGTCCTGCAAACATGAAGTCTATTCAGGTACCGATTAGGTAGCCTAAGTAGGGTGTGAGTACAACATAGTAAGCAACCAAAAATGGTATTAAAACAATATCCAGACTATAATAGTGTATCCATTTGTAAAAGGAATTATGTAAAACAAGCAGGGTAAGAATTCTTCCACAATTCATTATTATTTAATTAACCAATATTTACCCTAGTTTAATGATGACACCCAAACCATAAATACCATATTCTATAAGTTCCAGAGTCTGAACCATATCACATAGGAAATCTAAATTCAATATAACATGGTCTTAATTATCCATTTCATTTCAAGGATACTTGGAACCATAGTCCAATGCCAACATTTTGGGCCTATAACGCCATGTATCACACTCCATGTGTATTTGAATCATTATTATGTATCCCATAACTTGTTTATTAGTCGATCCCAATAGGGATTTTAAATCATCAGTATCTGTACCACACTCATACGTCAATCAATCACATATGTTCTTCTAAAGCATCAGTCCATGTCCTACACATCTATTTATATACCACATATATCAAAATATTACATATATAAAAATTTCATATACACCAAGTTCGAAACCCATTAACCTTAAAATCATACATTATAATCAAAATTTTATAATTCAATTATCAAATCAATCATGGTTCTTTAATTTTAATCACATGGAATAATATGAACAAATCATCATTAAACCATTTATTAACATTTAATCATATAAATCATTTACCCCTTAATTTACATTAATAAATGAATTCAAAATCACATTAATTGACCAAATCCATATCCCAAAACCCACTAATTTTATAATCACAATTCAACCAATTTCAATTTCTTTAAGATTAACCCATTTTATTATCACATGAAAATTTAATTGAATCAATTCAATTAGAATGCAATTTCCCAATCATGGAAATTGAAATTTCAAAAATTCACACACACAATTATGAAAAAATCATGACAATGGTAATTTAAATTTATACCACCTACCTCAAGATCGTTGAAAAATATTTTCCATGTCGTAAATACCCAAATTGAAGTAGAATGATCAATTTCACAATAAAGAATGAGATCTAGAACAAAAACCAAGATAAAGATAAAATTAATTAAGATATATCAAAACCTAGATCTAAACCATCACTAAATGAGTATTAAACAGTGTAAGGACCTAGCCTTAAAACATTACATAATCATGAATTAAATGAATAATTCACATAGAGGATCTTTTCAATTTTAGAGTTTTAGAGAATTGGGACATAACTATTACATCTCAAAAGATTACAAAGTAGACACTTCTACTAAGTTTCCATAAAATAAAAACTCTTAAAAAGAAAAATGTCTAGTTCCATGTTTTAGATAGAATGTATTTCCTTGATCTCATCCTTGACCCTATTCATCTTTCAGTCCTGAGGAAAACATTTCAAAAACTTGGGATGAGCATAAAAAGCCCTGTAAAGGATACACAAAGAATGAAAACTGTTTTTTTTTAAACAACAAGTAAAACATGAATACTTTATCAAAGTTATACTTTTCACCTTTATAATGTAGTAAATACTCTTCACTGAATAAAAGATCATTACGTACCTTTTTTCAACCAAAATATTACCATAAAACCTATACAACAAACACATAACATATAAAGGTAACCTGGGACATAAACATACTTAAATGGAATAACCATACGGTCAACTTCCACACATATCACTACATGGAATAGCTATACGGTCGACTTCCATACCCAATGAATTGGAGGTTATGATGTAACCACCTATCCTAGTATTCACGGCACCACTCGTCACATAGTTTATCACGTAACCACCCATTAAATTTCCAAGTACCATTACAAAATCATAAAACAAATATAATGGAAAGAAAACATTTCCACATTTCAATCACAATATATGACTTAAATATATTGACATAACAAATCCATTATCAAAACCAATTTTAATACCCAAATACATATAAGAGTATATGGTATTTAATTTCTTTTAAAAAATATTATGGCTTGTTAAGGAAGCCAAAGGTCAAATAGTACTCGCGGTGGTGGAAAAGGTAATTGTCACCGCGTACGTTAAAAGAAACATTCCTTTTAGTCATTCAGTAAAAAGTTTCGTAGAAAAAGATTCCCTTTGAATGAAATGAAAAGTCAAAGGTGTTTATATTGAGTATAAAATAAATTCTTGTATTATGAGAAAATATGCCTCAATAAAAGGAGATTGAGACGAAGTCCCTTACAAAGTCGGTATCCTTAGATTAAGTATAAATCCATTAAATAATTATGTGTGACATATATAAATACACCCAATATAAGAGGATATTAAGTATAAAACAATCAGAGGTCATACACACATATTCATAGCATGACATAATCAAGAAGTAGAGGTTTAACCCAAAGAATTAAAATTGGGTTAATAAGTTCCCTTACAGAAATTCGACAGCCTAACGGCGTCACTTTAAAATTCAGAAAATGATTTGATGAGAGATAAAAATGGTATCTCATCACTTGTACATAACATTTACGGCAATAAGGATATATAATAACATATCCCAACATAAGAATATGTAAATTAAAAGACCTAACAAAAATAAGTCTTTTAAAAAAAGGAGGGTGAAAGGTTCCCTTACCGATTTGGGTAACTTTTGAAAAGTACACCCCATAAAAGAAGGGTCATACAATGAAGATGTAAATAACCATAAATTAAATTATATTAATTAATGAATACAATCATGGGAAGTACATACACCATACAAAAGGAAATAGTGTAAATGTATCATGAATCTCACGGGAACAAAAAGTGAGATAAAAACCCCTTACCTCGTTGTGATCAATCGAGTCGTATGACCAAAAGATAATAAACACCAAATTAATCACATAATACCATGAATATAAATATAATCATTATAATATATATGAAATGGCAGTACACAATACACCACATGCAATAAATAAGTGTCAAACAATGGAAATCTCACAGAATAAAAAGTGAGATAAGAAATCGCTTACGAAAATTAGGTAGCCTAACGGCGCCACATAAAACTTCCAAAAATGGATTGATGAGATAAAATAGGGTATCTAATCATATTAACATAAAAATTATAGTAAGAGGAATATAAAATAACATCCCCCAACATAAGAAAGAGGAGATTAAAATAAGTGACATAAAATAGAGTACTTAAAAAGAAAGAGAGTGATAGGATCCCTTACCTCAAGTCCAACTTGCCTTATTTGTTTCTTCATATTCCTAAATAATAAACTTTGTTCAATTTATAATTTATTAAATACCTCCTTTAAATATTATTATTCAGTTCATATCACATATTATAATGTTATAAAAATTGGTTAATAATGTGAGTTCATATTAGACGTTTTTGTCGATGTTCGGTACATGAGTCAAAATTGAACTTGTTGGAAAATAAGTTTCCATGTAATTATAGGTAAATCATATCTAGAATAGTATTAATGATTTAAATATCATATATATCCAGTATATATTCATTTTTTACTATTCCATAACATTTGGAGATAAAAAATTAAATGCACCGTTCATGGAGACTGTAGGTCGTACGTACGCATGAACGCTACTTTTATTTCTTTGTCATATTAATGGAATTAAAACTAAATGAGAGATATATAAATATATTATAATTCCAGAATGATATCCATAATTTAGATTTAATATAATACATATATATCCATTATATATATGTACTTTTAATAGTACATAACATTTGGAGATAAGAAATGAAATGTACCGTTCATGGAGATGGTAAGTCGTACGTACGCATGAACGATACTTTCATTTCTATTTCAGACATTAATGGAATGAAAAAATTAATGATACATAGGTATATTATAATTATAGTATAATATAATATATAACATCATTAAATCCATACTTTATACATCCCACGTATGGTATTAACGATTCAAATCAATTTGAGGGGGCGGTAGTCCGCACTTCCTAAAATGAAATTATCACGTTTACCCATTATGGAAACCATAAAGGTATGGAATAAAAGAAAAATAAATAATCATAAGGAATACATAAAAATAATTTATATATCATATATAAATACAGTGACATCTTAATGGACACCATGAGAGGTGTTAAAAGAAGATTGAGCAATCATTGTTTCGTGAGGCAGTAATTCACCACCCACAGAAACAGTATGTTCTTTAACCATTAGATGGAGGTGTGTATGAGTGTAGCTAGAATAATCCTCATAAAATCATCCTAGTATATTTAAGATACTTTTTTTTACAAAATAAAGGAATAAAAAGATTTTAGGGGTTGGAGAAGCAAAATAAAACAAAAGAACATAAGAGAAGACATTACCTTCAAATCGGATAACTCTTTTTGATTTGAGCTCAAAGGAATCCTTGGAAAAACTTCTACCCAAAGTGGGGCTTCTAGGAGTAAGAGAGGGATGTGGAGAGTCAATATGAGCAGAGGTTTTACCAGCCAAGGGCTTGAGAGGTGTGGGTAAGGAGGTAGAGGTGTGGGCCTTTTATAAGAGGGAGGAGGGGCACTCTTGGAAAGTCTTGAAAAGTTACCTTATTATAAAATGGTTTTTGGATATCAAAGGTCCCAAAATTATATATTTATAGGATAAGGTGATGAGGGTTCGAAATCCACCAATACAATAGGTTTTTGACAAGTGTATGTCTTAGATTTTACATTATCTTTTCATTTTATTTAAATTGTTAATTAATGAGGTAATCACTGCATCATCATGGTTTCATAAATAAATTAATTTATTTAATGTCTAAAAATTATAAAAAAAATACTATGATGTCGGAAAAAATTTTAGCTTTCCAATTAATATTTATAGTCGAAAATATGACTTGTATAACCCCATGTAAAAATTGTTTTAGTAAAACAATATATGTTTGTGACATTTTTATTTTAACATTAAATAAAAAGTTATTAATGTCATTTTCTTACCCAAGTGGCACCATGGGGTCCCCAAGTTGACCCAGGGATTTTTATGGTCGTCCATGACTCATCTAATAAGGTTCTGACATGTTTCAAGGTCATTTCATATTATTATAACATTATATTTACCTTAAATTACACTAATTACCTTTAATCGTGATTAATAAAACTTAAAAGTTACTATTCACCAAAAATTATTTTCATCTCACTAAACCACATTTTACATCCAAATGACAACCATTTATGTCGGATTTTTGAAATTCAAATCACAGAGGTGGTAAAATTTCATTTAAACGAAAAAGCAGTTTTTTAACTACCACTTAGTGGTTTCACTATTCTTCCAAAATTGAAGTTTTTTAGAAAAATACCAAAAATTAACCGTAAGATGTATTTGATATTCCGAATTCAAAAATGATGTCTATTTTAAAAAATTAAAAACATATAAGTTTCATTAATCAATTTAATAATTAATTCCCATTTTCAAAACAAATAGTGTGTTTTTATGAAACAAAAAATATCAAAAGATTGACACTAGTTTAAGTCCAATTTTAAAGTGAAATTAATTCCAATGACCACCAATGGATTAAATGGTAAAAATATATTCTAAATGTACTTTAAACCCAATTAAAAAGATAATCTATCCATATAAATAAATCAGATTAAAAGGAGGTTTTTAATTAAAATACAACATTTTCACTAAAAATGATCTTTATCGGAAAATAACAAAAATTTACACAAAGTAAATTTTGATGTCTAGATTCTAAAGATTGATTTTATTTGGTCTAATATAACATATAAAATTTTCAAAAAGTGGAATTAAAAATGGTTCACCATCAAAAGGTGGTTAATCGACCTTTTAAAGAATATTCGAATATTTACGCTTAAAATTGGATTCATTCGCATTTTAAGACTCTAACATTTATTGGATAAAAGTAAAAATATTTGACAAACATATATAATAATTTTTTAGTTAGTTCTTTTCATTACCTCCATTACAATGTCTAGGCGTTAACTACCATTTAAAATAATATTATTTTATTATTAGAGTGCAACGTAAGATTTCAAAGAAACTCATTGTTGCATATTGGGTACGCCATCGAGCATAGAGTTCCCTTTAAAGCAATATTAATATTTTATTTCACAAATATTAATAAATATGAAAAGGTAATATTCTTTATTTACCTGGGATGTTACAAACAGTCTTCTTTATCCAAAAATAGAGATATGATGGATTGAAATCCAAAATGAAAGATATTTCTTACCAGGAGAGGTGTAGATTCTTCAATCGGGTCTTTGATTTTCCAAGAAAGGAGTTCAGAATGTATTATAATCCATCTAGGAGCCTCTAAAATTATAGAACACATATTAGGTTAAAAAGGGGTTAATTAGGGTGAATTATGGGGGGTTTGGGAATTTAAAAAAAAAGTGGGGGAATAAAATCACACAAACGGTTTTCTAAATCATGTGTCCTAACCATGTGCCTATTCTTAGGGGTTCACGATTTCTGCTAAGAGGGAACACAATTTGATAAACCATACAAAAACTTTCAATCCACCTCTGTATGAGGTTGTACATTTTTCGAGGGGTAGGTTAACTTTTTGGTAAAATCATACGTCAAATGTGCACTGCCCCTTTTTCTTCCAAAATTCCCAATTTTCACTTAAAAACCCCTGAAGAAATACCCAACTAAAGTGTACTCAAAACAAGGGAAATCAAGTACTTGAGAAATGGTATAAGATATCTATAAAAAAGTTCTAGATCTTATAATTTGTCCACCTTATAACAGCTCATGAAAAAGATACACTCTCAAGCATCTCTATGGTTCCAAGGTAAAAAAGATAAGGCAACTGAGCCTACATGTCTATTTCTCTCTCCCACCTTTCCTCCTAAATATGGCCATGCTCGCACAATATATGAACTATATGCAATTTATTTACCTGCAACACATTATCACTCTGATCTATAACACATATCAGATTCACCTCAAATATTACATTGGTCTCAAGCTCAACATCATCAACATTGATCACATGAGAAGGGTCGGGGTGATATTGTCAAAGTTATGACACATAAAAAACATAATTCATAGAACTATACCTCTATGTAAGATCCAATCAATACACCACCGATTTGAATCTCCCCACAACCTTAAAAGGTCCAACAAACATTGGCACCAACATAGCCTTCCTCTTAGTCATATGGTGAACTAATCTAGGTGACACCCAAAAGAACACATAATCAGCCCCTATAAACTCAAGGGGTCATCAACGTCTATAAGCATATGACTTTTTCCTAATCTTATCCTTACCCATATGTCTTTGATTCAACTAGACCTAATTAAATGTCTCCTACATGAGACTAAGTCCCAAAAACTCTGACTCACCAGCCTCCATCTATCATAGACGTGATCTACATGTCCTACCATAAAGATCCTCATATGGTTCCATCTAAACTGTTTCCTAGTACCTATTATTATATATGAACTCAATAACCACTAGGTGATTCTCCCAAGACCCAAAAAAATCAATAATGCACTCTCATTGCATATCCTCTGATACCTGAATAGTATGTTTTGAATTTCAATATTTCCATTGGTGGAAAGCCTTACTATGAAATTCCTGCATACCAAGAACTTTCAACAACCCTTTCCAAAAACATAAAGTAAAAAATAGAATTATGGTATGAAACTATACTTCATGGGACCTCATTTAGATGTAATATCTCCTAAATGTACATGTCACCTAACTACTACACTAAGAATGTTTCCTATATAAGTAATAAATGTGATACTTTCTTCAATCGTTCCATAATTACCCAAATAGCATCATTTATATGAGTCATTTTCAGGAGACCCATCATGAAGTCCATGGTAACCTCATTCCACTTCCATTCCAGAATTGGAAATGCCTATATTAAACCACCAAGTCATCGATGCTCTATATTCACCTATTGACAGGTGTATCATCATGTCACAAACCCTGAAATATCCTTTTTCATGCTCGTCTACCAATATTGTTGATGTAGGTTATGGTACATTTTCATCAAACTCGGATGTACCTACCACATCAAGGCATGGAACTTACACATCATATCCTCTAGTATACTGGTAAGAACCATAATAAGGATCCTGAAATATATGATCTCATCCTTGTCTATGGTCCAATCTGAAGGTGACTCCCCAACTTCATGGATTTTCTTCAAGGATAGACACTCTGAATCCTCATAATTCTACTCCTTATCCGTCTTTAAAGTGTGGACTCAACTGATACTAAGATGAGGTTCATATTCTCCTAGCCCTATTAAACCACAATAAGAATCTCATCTAGAAAGGTTATCCTCATCCACTGAGTAGTATACTTCTGAACTTTCTGAGTTTTAATTTTCCCACTCAAATCATTAGCAACATTGTTTCCCTTTCCTACTGTATATCATAGCTCAAAATAAAATAATTTCATGTACTTGACCCACCTCTACTTTTAGATATTTAAATATCACTGTGAAAAGGAATAATTTAAGTTCTTGTGATTAATATACAAAGTAAAATTTTCACCCAACTTATAATTCCACCAACATTTCAAAGCATAAACCACTACAACTCAATCAAGGTCATGTGTAGGGAAATTCCATTCATGTGACCTAAAATTTCATGAACCATATAACCCAATGTGATCTCCCGGCATTAACACTACTCCATGTCCCATATCATATGCATCACAAAACACTATATAATCCTACCTTATCTAGGGTAGGATCAAGATCAAAGTAGTTTTCAAATTTTTCTTAAAATCATGGAAAGCATTCTAAATTTATTCATACCAATCATACATAACTCCCTTCTTTTTCATGACTGAAAGATGTTCTTACAAATAGTAAAATTCATGGATGGACCTCTGATAATATCCTAATATTCTATGAAATCTATATATGTCAAAAAAAATTACTAGGCTACTCTCTAGAAACAACTACCTACACCTTCTCTAGGTCCATTTACACACCTTCCTCCAAGATTATGTGACCCATTAAATACACCTGATCAATACATAATTAGAAATTAGATATCTTGGTTTATAATTGATGCTCTATCAGTGTCCTCATGGTGATGTGAAGATGTTTTTCATGATCATCATGAGTCTTTGAGTACAAAATATTTTATCAACAAAACCCAAAAAATGATCTAGGTGTATATGGAAGATTTCAATTCCATGAACACGATAGAATTATTCATCATCCTAAATGTCACTATGATGAACTCATATATTATATAACTTCTTTTGAAATATGTTCACAGTATACCAAGTGGTAGGACTCACAACTAATGAACCTATAATCTCAAATTTAATCTTTAAGAAAACACAAGATCATATCTATGAGTCAAATAGATCATTGATACATAGAAAAGGATACTGGTTCTTCACTTTCATTTTATTTAACTTCTGGTTACCAACACACAAGTGAAAGTTTCTATCATCCTTATTAGAGAATAAGATTAGAGAACCCCAGGGAGACGTACTCAGATGGATAAATACTTTATCCATAAATTATTATAGATACTTATTCATTTCATGAAGCTCTTTTGGTGCCATTCCATATGGTGGAATGGAAATTAGCTCACCTCCATGCATGATCTCAGTCATGAATTCCACATCTCTCTTAGGTGGAAGCCCTGAGAAGTTTCAGGGAACACATCCTTGAATATGTCCACTATGGGTGGAAATACATCATACTTCAAACCCCCATCATCCAGTAAAATGATTTCAACCTAGGCTGTAAGATACCCTAGTTTCTAATGAACTGGACACACACAGCCCGACTTGATATCCCACTCTCCATGGTGAATATAATTGTCACCTTTAGGAGACATAAAATTCACTCCCCCATGGTAACATTAAATGTGTTATTTTTATTCTACTAACTAATCCATCTGCAAAATCAATTCAATGCCTAAAATATCAAGGTTATAGAGATCCCAACTAAAACCATACTCCCAAAACTCAAGAGAATGCCCCTTTCACAAGTAGATGTCTCTCAACCGTACTCCTAAAGGTGTATCAATTTTCAGAACCCAACTCACAGAATCTACCCTCAAGCTCAACTCATTCACAATTTTTGTATATATAAATGAATGGGTGGAACAAGTATCAAATAAGGCATGAGCTAGTGAAGAATCTATAAGAATCATACCTCTAACTATCAATGGATCATCCTCGTTATCCACATGTATAGGTTGAACTGTATATAATTGTATTTCCCCTATTCCATGTGCTTTAGTCTAAGCCCCTTGAGCTATCCTACTCTGCTGATATGGGAACTCTTTTCCTATCATACCACAGCCACTTTCTCAACCACCCCATCCAGTAGAACTCTCACTACCAGACTAATAAGGGGTAGAATAATCTTTTCCCGTACTCTAGTTTTACAAAAAACAATCTCTCATTACCCATACAGCATTTATTTCTATAGAACCATTGTATATTTATCATATAAATACAAGATTGGTACTCTACCGATGGTCAGGGACACTATCTACGAACATGACCTAGCTTACTGCACTGGTTGCAGATCACTAAAGTAATGTCCTAAGTCATCAATCCTTCTCCCTGGACACTCTAGTTTCTATATACCAAATAAAAAATCTTGAAGATACACTTCCTACTCTCAGAATACATACCTCCTGGTCATCTAGTGGATACCACATGAATTCCACTATAATATTATTTGAAGTTCCCCTCAGATATAAGATTATGATTCACTAATTCTGAAAACTTTTTCAGACAAAAGATGTTAACCTGGGAATTAATTTCACATTTAATCCCATCCAAAAAACATTTTTTTCAGTTTCTTTATCCCATTCCAAATTTGTAAAAAAGTGTCACAAATTAGTAAATCAACCATCATAGCATATCATGAACATACTCCCCTGGGTCAACCTCATGAACATTATTTCCCAAACCTTCCTAAGCATCTCAGGATAAAAGTGATCTGAGGACTTCTCTTAAAATTACTTCCACTCCAAATTTTCTTATTGTCCATATTGAGTCTGAATGTACCTTTAATTCTTATCTTGACCATGTAACATATAATCATTCAGTTTTACTATCTTCTTATCAAGAGTATCCAAGTGGTTAAGAATCATCTAGATAGAATGAATCAAAAACTCATCTACCTCAGGTGCACCCTCTCTGGTAAATCTCAGAGGGTTATGAAAATATAACTCTTGTGTTAATTCAAACATGATCCTCAGAAACCTACCTATGTCTCTTTATATAAACTATATAAATTGAGGAAAGTTCTCATATAACTTCTCTCCATCTCCATTTCCCATCACAATCGTTGCCTCATGTTCCACTATTGGGAATAATTTCTAACCATGTCCTCCTACCATCCTATCAACAAGTGACATCAGGGAGGCATATATCTATAATTCGAAACACATGTATCAGGATAAATTACACAATGTGAACACATTTATGTAATAGTGACTCATAAAATCTATAAAAATTCATCCCTTATATCCCACTACTAAATCAAAACTGAGGTTCTATCACTGCCCTCAACCATCCCTCACCTAGTTCATGGTTTACATAGGGTAAACACTTTCATAATTAAAATTTATCATTAAAAACCCATTTATCCATTTTGTTTTTTTCTATATTTAACATTATTTACAATTTACTATTTCACATTAGGTATATTTTTCATTTAAATTTCACAAAAAAGAAGTAATTTTCATTTCATGGCAAATCCTGAAACATTATTTTTTGTGAATTCCAAATATTATGCATGTAATGATTAACCCCAAGTACCTAAAATGTATCATTTATAGTAAACTCTCATTCCCTAATGATCCAAAAGACAAATCTCAAAAAATATCATAAACAATAACAAAAACACACAACAAGTGGATCATCCAAGGTGAAACAACATCCAAATATACCAATAAATACAAATGATAGAAATACCACCCTGGGTACTTGGGTTTCCCCCATACATGGGTTAGATACTCCTATTCATGAGCTCATGAACAAGGTATGACTCTTTATACTCTCCTATCAAAAATTTCCAAATAGTAATACAAAATAAAATAACATAAAATGCGTCTATGATTTCACTTTGTAACTTCTCGACCCAGGTTCCACACATCAGTTACCTAAGACGGTTAGTCACATTACCTCTGGAACACCTCCCCCAATTATAGAGACTACCGACTAGCAGTGAGGGTCTAATATATAACGTGGGGATATTATACCCTCTTTATTAGAGTTGCAACACAATAATGGAAAAAGATGAACAATAAACAATAACCAAGTGATGATAAAAAATAACCAAAATAATACCATTATCAATACATAAAAATCTCACAAGATGAACTAAAAATGAATAATTGACCGTAACTAAAATAGTAGATATGTCATGCCATATATGTGTTAAGTTTCACATGAAAACCCCAAAAGTAATGGCACTAACAACTCCCAATAATGTCCTGACACCATGTCTAGTTACCTCATCCATCCTCCATCCCAACTTATCCATTTAACATAGGTATTTATCCCTTATCATGTCCTAAAAACATGAAGTCTATTTGGATACTGATCAATTATCCCGAGTAGGGTGTGAGTACAACTTAGTAGGCCACCACCAATGGTGTCTAAAATAATATTAATTTTATATTAGTGTATTCATTTGTATATAGAATAAAATATAATATAAATGGTACATATTTTTCCTCAATTCACTATTCTTTAATTAACCACATAATTAAACTAGGGTCATGATGACACCAGAACCAATGATACATGCTTCGGTGCATTCCATATTTTGAACCATATCATATAAAAAATCACAAATCATTATAACATAGTCTTTAATTATTCATTTAATTTAAATTCATATCATGAATACTTATAAATATAGACCAAGTCCAACATTTTGGTCCTATAATTCCATTCATAGCACCCTGTATGTATTTGAAGCATCAGGTGTTGTCCCATAACATGTTTATCAATCAATCACATATGGGATTTTGAAGCATCAATCTATGTTCCACACTCGTATATCAAAAAATCACATATGGATTTTTAAACAACAGTTCATGACCGACACACGTATTCACATAGCACATATGTAACACCCCAATATTCCATAGTACACTTCCTTTTTAAATAATTCAATAGAATGCGATTTACACAACACTGAGTTCAAGCGCAACAGGACTTATCAAACTAGTCATTTAAAAAGCAGTTATGAATAGTATTAACCACATTTTGAATTTTATATATCCTATATAATTTAAACATTCATCTTTTGTGATTCTTAGACATAATATGAGGAAAAATTCAATTTTTCAAATAAAAGAATTATTTTTCAAAAAATGCAGTCTTTACTCCTTTTAATGGTGAAACATTTTTAAATCCAATATTTTACACTTGTATATATTTAATTTGATGAAATTAAATTCTTTTTTAGAATAATTACATTAAAATTTAGTTTTTATAATTTTTTGGTACTTTTTTGATAACTTTTATATTTTGATGAATAGTAAAAAATACTAAATTTTAATTGAAAAAAACTTTTTTAATCGAAATAATTTATAGTGTTAAATTTTACATTTGAGTGGTTTTAATGTATAAATAGATTATATTTTTATAATTTAATAAAATTTAAGTCATTTTAAGTAACTTTACATTTAAATTGAATATAAACACATATAAATCTTTTGATAATTTTACTTCTTAAGAACCCGCTTTCTAGTTTTGAAAATAGGAACTAATTTTAAATTAATTTATTTCCACTCTATGTTTTTAATTTAGATGGATTACATATTTTGATTCATAAGGTCTAAATTATTTAAATAGGTACCTTTTATTTTTTTACATTATGAATAGTAAGTTCAGTAATTATTTTTATTTACCATGGTTAAAGGGTAAATCAGGTAAATAAAGTTTAAAAAAATATTATTATAATAATATTAAACTACCCAAAAACATATCCTTATACTATTGGGTGTGATATGTCTGACCATGGGAATATTTAGGACGATTTCAGGACCCCATGGGACCACTTGGGTGTGATAATGACATGCTAAAATAATTAATTTAAAGTAAAAATAATTATAACATAAATATATGTCTTTTACTAAATAAATTTAAATATAGATTAATATAAATGATCTCTATATCTATAAGTATTCATTATAAATATAAAAATATTTCATACATCATGGTATATTATATATAATTTATATACATTATATAAATATATTTATTTGTGAAACAATTATGATGTTTTTATTATCTAAGTAACGAAAGATTCAAATAAATGAATTTATAAATATTAAAATAAATGTAATTTGAATATTTTGGTTCCATTAATGAATTTTAGAGATGATATTGACATATGAGATATTATATAATGCATTTTTTGAAGGAATCAAGTTGTAATGACTTTACAAAAAATCAATTACTAAATAGTGTCAAAATTGACATAAATGAGTTTTTAAAACAAATATTAATTAATTAAATGATATAAATATCATAAAAATATAATTTTCATCCAACTTACTTTAATAATGTTAAAAATTTCATTAATTATTCAATTGGGGTCCGTTTGGAATTTTATAGTTGCTATATTAACCCTATAGTGCCAAAATATAAAAAAGACATGGTCAGAGTCAAACTATTTAACTAAGGGTTAAATCTAAAATAGAAGGTTGATTTTATGATCTAAAGATGTATAAAACATATTTTTTGAGTGTATTTATACCCAACCTCATCTTAGACTATAAATAAATTAGTTTTGAGCTATTATAAAACTAAAATAATTTTATAATAAATAAATATTTCTAGATTTTTCTTAAAGTTCCCCTTACCTCTCTTATAAAAAGTCACCTCCCTTTATCTTTAACTCAAACCTATAAATTTTTTTGGTTTCAAAAACCCTACCCATTTCTCCTCCCAACCTCCCTAAATTCATCTTAGAGGCATAAATTTGGGCATGGAGTTATCCTAATGAGCCCTTTTGTTCAAATCAAAAGGAAACACCTGAAGAAGAGGTAATCGTTTTATTCTTTCTTTCAATGTTCTTTTCTTTGTCAACTTCTTCTTTCTATATTGTTTCTATACCAAAGTAATAAATCCAGTTTCATACATATACTAAGTTTATAATATAATAATGGGATAATTATATTAATCATTTTATCCATCCTATGAATAATAATATCACCATACGTGCGTACGTACAACTTACCATCTCCATGCCATAGAGTAATTTGTTATTCCGTGTTACTTTATTTGGATATGTATAATGATGAGTCTAATATAAATAAATTATGAATATTAAATTATTATTATTCTTTATAATTAATATACCATCCATTTTAATATCATTTAATCATTAAAGGAATGATATCATTGTTCATGCGTACGTATGGCCTACCGTCTCCAAGACGCGATGAGATCCATTCTCCACTTTAACCATCCAAGAATGATTATAAAAAATATATATTATTCGTAATTATAAAATACATGAAATAATAAGTCTATAGGAATTATATATATATGTGTTTGTGTGTGTGCATATATTTCATTCAATTACTTCCATTCAATTACTTCCATTCAATATGATAAGAAAATGGAAACAGTATTCATGCGTACGTACGGTCTACCGTCTCCATGAATAGTGTATTATATTTTATATATATATCTATTATATATAATTTTATTATGAATATATATTATATATAAATAATATTATATATTATGGAAGTAATTAAATCATTATCTATGTACTATGATCAAGAATGACAAGTCAAACATGTACGATAAACAAAGCGATATTACTCGAAATGTTGCATTGACTTGGAATTGTTAATAAATGGGTAACATAAAGTCCTAAAAGAATCATATATGATATCATGAATATTATTATTATTTTTATATAAGTTAATAATTTGTTTAAAAACATTAAACAGTAGTTTCAGACATGTACGGATAGTATCATATCTAAGGTATGGGTTAGTTCCACAATCTCATTATTATCTAAGATTGTTTATGTGTAAGTATTTACTGGGAAATATTTATCATCCAAGTCCATGTTTCATAACAATGATTTCAAATGGAATATTTTATGTTTTTGTGGAAGGTAATATTTAACTAGATCATCATTTTAAATGTTTTAAAAATTTATTTTTCTAAAACATTTAATTAAAATCCATGTTTTCAAAATGATTTTAAGGATTTATTTATATGGACATGATTTTTTTAAAATGTTAATTCATTTAAAAAAATTTAAAGTGGTATGGGATAATTTGATTCAAAAATATATTTTAAAATATATCCTTTATAAATATTTTGACTTTTAAATGATTTCTTAAAAAAAGTATATTTCTCTCAAATAGTTTTACAGATCATTTTCAACTATGATAGCATCCTTTATTGGATATTATTATTGATTGAGCTTGATTTATTATAATACAATATTCCAAATTGTATTGAATGAGTTATGATATGTTTGACTATGGGTGTTCTATTTTTATACAATTTATAGTTTATGGTTAAAGTATTGACATTTCATATGCTAGTTTTAATACGAATGTTTATGTTATATTTCACCCTTTTAATATGAGGAATTCATTAGACTTAGTAAGTGATGGGAGAGGCCTGTTATATCCCCTCTATGCATCGGTAGGTTTCATGAGAAAAACTAGTGTCTTGGCACAAGGCTTTGATAGAATATTTTTGAATGGTCATGGCACAAGGCCTTAACGTAATAGTTATGATGTCCAGCATTATGCAGTCCCTCATTATGAAATTAGTTATTACATGTGATTATTTGACTGGTAGAATATCCATGTTCATGTTTATATGGTAATGTTTTATTTATTTTTTCCATATTATTTTCAATTTAATGTTTAAAATGATTTTGTTTTTATTATACATCATTCCTTAAAAGTTTAAAGCTTTCTCTGAATTATTTACCCTTAATGAGCATCTGAGCTCACCCCTTTCTTATGTATTATTTTCCCAGGATGCCAATAAGTGTATTATTATTGATATTAATGGTTGATATAGGGGAATAATGGAATTATAAAATTATTATTTATGTTGTGTTTTATGTTATAAAGTGTAATTTAATGTTCAAGTATGTAATCTATTTTCCGAGATGGCTAAATTGATCGGTCATTCAGGATCGGATTCCTTGTAATAATGATAATGTATTAAAATAATGAATCAGATTCGGGCATCTGGGGTCGGGGCATTGTAGTTTGTATTAGAGTGATTTTAGAAACAACCTTGGAAATAGATTTAGAAAACGTAGATTAGGTATCATAACCCTAAGATAAAATTTTAGGATAAGTATATAATAACCCCCTATAATTTTAGTAAAGTAGGGATTAAGTGGATGTTCAAAATAGTACATCCCTTTCTGGATACTACATGTTGACATGGTTTTGGAATAGATGTACCTTGGGTTGAAAACTCTGACAAAGTGTTTCAGGCTTAACTCTAGGTAACCTGGTACACGACAATGGGTCTTACTGGACACCTGGTTTGACACTCCCAGGGGAAATGCTTAGGATAATTCATATTTTTTTTACAAACCATTATAAAGTATTTATGAGTAAATATGTCCTCAAAGAAACTATATTTATGATTACAGATTAGATATTCATATAATTCGCAATTTATGTTACGTATTTTACTATTTTGGATTTATGAATTTTGATTCATAACCTAACCTAGTGTATTCCATTGTTTAGAAATGGTTCCTAGTGGAAGGAATGAAAATCGTATCAATGCACATAATCCATATAGGTATTTCCCACCTATAAAAGATAATGATAGTGGAGACGGTGACACAACTAGTGCTGAATAACTTATAACCATACTTAGATAACTAACTTGGGTTGTGAATAATAACCTTACCCATATGGAGCAGCCTAATCCACAACATGGAGGATCAATGTTAGAATGATTCATGTGATAACAACCTCCAACATTCAGTGGGACTACAAATCCATTTGTGGATGAGCAAAGGATAAGTTCTTTAGATAAAATATTTCTTGCTTTGGGAAGTAATGAAAGGGAAAAGGTTATCAAGGGTGTTTATCATATCTCACAAGATGCAGATCAATGGTGTTCATTAATTCAAAACATGAAGGATGATGAATAAGTAGAAAATATGGAATGGATAGATTTTAAATAAATTTTCCAAGATAAATAATTTCCTCGTGAACAGAGAGTTAATATGGAAGGAAAATTTATGGTCCTAAGGAAAAAGGAGGATAAGAATGTTTCAAAGTATGTGGATAACTTCACAAGGTTATCAAGGCATGATATAGACTAAATATATAACCCAAGAAGTAATATTGATCAATTATTTGATGGTTTAAAACCTTTCCTATGACGGGTATTAGTCTCAAAATCTTTCTCATCATACAAAGATATAGTCTCATGTTCTATCAAGATGTAAAATTAATTCTATAAGTCTTATGAATTTAATATAAAGAAAGAGAAGAAGAGAATGGTGGAGTAAGAGATAGATAAAGGGAAAAAGGGAAGGAAGTATTTTCCCTTATCTGATAATTGTGGGAACAAACACCCTAGTACTTTCCTAAAAGGAATGGGAGTTTGTTACAAATATGGAGAAAAGGTCACCAATATCGTGATTGTAAGGGAAAGAAAGAAGCATACAATGTTATAATTGTAAAGATATGATACATTATGCAAACTATTGTCCAATGCATCAAGTAAATATTGCTCAGAATAATCAAATAGATCAAGGTCAATCTTATGTTGTTAGTACAGTCAAAGTGGAATAATTAATGTAGTTGTATTTTTTTATTCATGAATTATTTTCTGGTTATAAGAGGAATGTGATATATATAAGGATTGTAATGTAGTACGTTTTTTCATTAAGGTTTTAATATGATGAAGGTAATCATATATTCATTAAGTTACAATAAGAGAAACATTATATTGTTTGGGGAAACTAATGTTACAATTGATTTTGGAAATTTAAAGACCTTTTAGAGAGAGTTTGGACAGAAATATTTTGGGTAACTATAAAAGTTATAATGGATTATGTTGGAATTTAGATATTATTGTCTAAGGATAAAACATTTCTTAAGATTATTTTTAGAATGTTAAAATATTGTAGTTTTATAAAAAGAAAAACCTGCAGGTCGGGCAATAGCCCGTCGCATCAGACAAGTCTACAGGAATAAAACTCAGAAATGATGTGTGATAAGCCTTTATCATCTACCATTGTCCTACAAGAAGTATTAGGTTAGTATAACATGGTTTTATTTATTTAAATGTTATTATTTTAAATTTGGAACCTTATATGATTATGATAAATAGAATATTTTTTTTATTATCTTTTGAAGAGAAAGATTAGATTGTGATTGGAATTAGTTAATGGGTGAAACTTTACTTGGAAATGAATTATGCTTCCTTGTGTTCTTAGTCTATGAAGTAATTCTTCAACTATAGTGAAAATATCATAAATGTTTTCTTTGTACTTTATTTTTGCAATGAATCAAATGGTCCCTTGGGCCATTGTAGATTTGTGGCTTTAAGATTGTTAAATTTCTCCTAATAATATTCTCTATCACTATACATAAAAACTTTATGTTTAGTTTTCTCTTCCATATCCATGTTTTATTACATGTAACCCTAGTATGTGTTATTTATGGAAACCTTCATACCTACCTTTCTTTATTTTAAACTAGAGGTCTCATTAATCCATTTTTTTGATGTGGGATTTCAAATACGATATTTTGAAATATCAAACCCCTAGTTTTAAATCCTAAGTTTAAATTGTGAGTATGAAATTTATTGATGTAGGGTATAATTTAACACCTCAATCTTCTATGGTATGCTTCCTTTTTAAATAATTCAATAGTGTGTGATGTACACAACACAGAGTTCAAGTGTAACACGACCTATCAAACTAGCCATTTAAAAAGTGGTTATAAATTGTATTAATAACATTCTGAAATTTATATATCCCATATAATTTAAAAATTCGTCTTTTCTGTTTCTTATAAATAATATAAGAACAAATTCAAATTTTTAGAAAAAATTAAGTATTTTTCAAAAAATGCAGTTTTTCCGCCTTTTAATGGAGAGTCCTTTTTAAATCCAATATTTAACCATTTTATATATTTAATTATATTAAATTAAATTCATCTTAATAAGTGGGACAAAAAAATTAGTTTGGATATATTTTTGGTACTTTTCTAATAACTTTCATATTTTTGTGAATAGTGAAAAATACTAAATTTTAATTGAAAACAACATTTTTAATCTAAACAATTTATAGTGTTAAATTATAAATTTGAGTGTTTTTAATGTATAATTAGATTATATTTTTATAATTTAATATAATATTGGTCATTGGAAGTAATTTTACATTTAAATTTAATATAAACACATATCAATCTTTTGATAGTTTTTACTTCTTAAAAACTCAATTTCTAATTTTGAAAACGGGAATTAATTTTAAATTAATTTCTACCAACTTTATATTTTTGAATTTAGAAAAAATGGATTCCATATTTGGAGTCATAAATTCCAAATTTTTTAAATAGGTACCTTTAATTTTTTGACATTGTGAATAGTATCTTCATTAATTGTTTTTATTTATCATGGTTAAAAGGTAAATCATGAAAATAAGGGTAAAAATAATATCATAATAATAATAAACTACCCTAAAACATGTCCTAATTCTATTGGATGAGATATTTTCAATAATTTTCATCCTTAGGACGATTTTAGGACCCCATGGGACCACTTGGGTGAGATAATGACATGTTATAAGAATTAATTTAAAGTAAAGATAATTATAACATAAACATATATCTTTTACTAAATAAATTTTAATATAGGGTTATATAACTGATATCTATGTATATAAAAAGTTATTATAAATATAAAACTATTTCCTATATCATGGTATTTTATTTATAATTTTTAAACATTAGATAAATATATTTATTTATGACATAATTATGATGCAATGATTACCTCATTAATGAAGGATTCAAATAAATGAATTTATAAACATAAAAATAAATTTATTTTGAACATTTTGATGTCATACACGAATTTATAGACTAAATTTACATATTAGGTATGATTTAATTACTTTTTTCTAAGTAATCTATTTTTAATGACTTTACAAAAAATCAATTACTAGATTGTGTCAAAATTGACATAAATGATTTTTTAAAACAAATATAATTTTAATAAATGATATAAAAATCCTAAAAATATAAGGTTTAGAAAAATGAGTTATATAGGTTAAAAATTTCATTAATGACCCAATTGGGATTCTTCTGGAATTTTATAATAACTATATTAACCCTATAGTGTCAAAATATAAGAAGACATGGTACGAGATAAACTATTTTACAAACTGTTAAATCTAAAAGATAAGGTTGATTTTATGACATAAAGATGTCTAAAATATATTTATTGACATTATTTCAACCCAAAATCATATTATCCTCCAAATAAATCAATTTTTATTTATTAGAGACAAAAATTATTTTATAATAAATTAATATTTCAATATTTTTCCTAAAGTTCCCCCACCTCTCTTATAAAAGGAAACCTCCCTTTATCATTAACTCACAGATCTAAAGCCCTTTGGATCGTCCAAACCCTACATATTTCTCCTCCCAACCTCCCTAACTTTATCATAAATTTCTAACATTGGGTATATATCCATCCTATGGATCTCTTTCGTTCAAATCAAAAGGAAACACTCGAAAAAGATGTAAGTGTTTTATCCTTTCTTTCAATGTTCTTTTATTCTTATACTTCTTCTTTCTATATTTTTTCCATAAAAAATTAATAAACCATGTATCATACATATACTAATATGTTAATATAATCATGGGATAATTATATTCATCATTTTATCCATCCAACGAATAATAATATCACCATGAGTGCGTACGTACGACTTACCGTCTCCACGTCATGGGTTAATTTGTTATTCCACATTACATTATTTGGATAGGTATAATGATGAGTATAATAGACATAAATAATGAATATTACATTATTATTATTATTTATAATTAATATACCATCCAGTTACATATCATTTAATCCATTAAAGAATAATATTGGCGCTCGTGCGTACGTACGGCCTACCATCTCCACAACTCGATGAGATTCATTCTCCTCTTTAACCATCCAATAATTATTATAAAATATATATATTATTCATAATTATGATATTTATTACATAATAATTCTATCTTAAAGATGTGTATGTGTTTGTGTGTACATATATTTCATTCACTTACTTCCATTCAATACGATAAGAAAATAGAAACAGTGTTCATGCGTACGTACGGCCTATCGTCTCCATGAATGGTGTATTCCATTTTATATATATATATCATATATATATATATATTATGAATATATATAATATATAAATCATATTATATATTCTGGAAGTAATTAAATCATGATCTATGTAATATGATCAAGAATAACAAGTCAAAACACGTACGATAAACAAAATGATATTACCCGAAATGTTGCATTAACTTGGAATTATTAATAAATGGGTAATATAAAGTCATAAAATAATAATATATGATATCATAAATATTATTATTATTCTGATATAAGTTAATAACATGTTTAAATACATTATATAGGAGTTTCAAACACGTACGGAGTGTATCTTATCTAAGGTAAGGGTTAATTCCTCAATCTCTTTATTATCTATGATTATTTATGTGTAAGTATTTACTGGGAAATATTTATCATCCATGTCCATGTTTCATAAAAATTATTTCAAAATTAATATTTTAAGGTTTTATGTAAGGTAATATTTATCTATATCATCATTTTAAATGTTTTAAAGATTTATTTTTCTCAATATTTTAATTAAAGTCCATTTTTTCGAAATGATTTTAAGGATTTATTTATATGGGCATGATTGTTTTAAAATTTTAATTAATTTAAAAATTTTCAAAGTGGTATGGGACACTTTGATTTAAAAATATCTTTCAAATTACTTCCTTTAAAAAAATTGTGACTTTTAAATGATTTCATGAAAAATGGATATTTCTCTCAAAGGGTTTTACTCATCATTTTCAACTTTTTCAATATCCTTTATTAGAAATTATTCTTAATTGAGGTTTATTTTTTATAATTAAACCTTCCATATTAAATTGAATGAGTTATGATATGTTTGATTTTGGATGTTTTATTTTTATACCATTCATGGTTTATGGTTAAAGTATTTACATTTCATATCCTAGTTTTAATAAAAAAAATTATGTTATGTTTCACCATTTTCATAAAAAGAATGCATTGGACTTAGTATGTGATGGTAAGGGGCTGATATGTCCCCTTGATGCGTTGTTCAGTCTCATGAGACAAACTAGTGTCTTGGAACAAGGCCTTGATGGAATTTTTGTGAATGGTCTGGGCACAAGGCCTTGACGTAGTAGTTATGATTTCCAACATTATGCATTCTATCATTATGAAATTAGTTATTACATGTGATTATTCTACTAGTAGAATATCCATGTGCATGTTTATATGGTAATTTTTTAATTATTTTTTCCATATTATTTTCAAGTTTATGTTTAAGAGGCTATTGTTTTTATTTTACAACATTCCTTAAAAGTTTAAAGCTTCTGCATAATTATTTACCATTACTGAGCATCAGATCTCACCCCTTTCTTATGTTTTATTTTCCCAGGATGACAGGAAGTGTGTTATGATTGATATTTAAGGATAATATAGATGAATAATTTCATTCTTATAGTATTATTTATGATATGGTTTATGTTATAAATTTTAATGTAACGTTCATCTATGTAATCTATTTTCCAAAAATGATAAATTGATCAGTCCTTTAGGACCTGATTCCTTGTAATTATGCCTATGTATTAAAATAATGCACCAACTTTAGGATACTGAGGTCGGGCTGTTACAACATATATCATAATATCACATATATCACAACTTCATATACACCCGGTTGAAATGCCATTAGCCTTATCATCAAACATTCTAATCAAAATGTCTCATTTCAATTATCAAATCAGTAATGGTTATTTACTTTTAATCACAAGGAATAATATAAACAAATCACCATTAAACAATTTATTAATATGTAATCATATAAACCAATAACCCTTTAATTTTAATTCAAGAAAAATATTAATTTCCATTAATCAATCAATTCAACATCTCATTAATTGACCAAATTTATACTCCAATAACCCACCAAGATCATAATCACTATTCAACCAATTTCAATTTCCATAAGTCCAACCCATTTCATTATCACATTGAAATTTAATTTAATCAATTCAATTAAAAATAAATTTTCCATCCTAAAAATTTCAATTTCACAATTACACACACAATTAAAAATAAATCAAGAATATGTGAATTTACATTTGAAACACATACCTCAGGGTCATTGATGAATGTTTACCCAACCTCAAATAACCAAATTGAAAAGGAATAATCATTTTTACAAGGGATAACAAGTTATAAAACCAAAACCAAGATCAATATCAAATAGATTAAGATATATCAAAACCTATATCTAAACCCCTCACCAACATAGTATAAAACATTCCTCTTAATCTGGAAAGAGGGATGTGTGAGAGATAAATCCAAATGGGAAGATATTTCTTACCCAGAGAGGTGTGGATTTTTCAATCGTGTATTTAATTCTCTAAGAACGGAGTTAATAAGGCCTTGGAATCAATCCAAGACACTCTAAAATCATAGTTTATCATATTAGTTCAATAATGGATAATGAGGGTGAAAGAAATGGGTATGAGAAATTTTAAAATAATTTTTCATGGGAATAACAACTGCATGCATGGTTTCCTCAGTAGGGTGGATGGTTTTACAAACAATGTTCCCTAACCTTTCACCTCTTATTTGGGGTACACGGTTTCTTCTAAGAGAGTCCATGTTTTGTAAAAATGGGTTCCAACCATGAAATCTCCCTTTGTCTAGGGTTTCATTGTTTTATGGGGGTAAGCTCACAGCTTGGGAAAACCATGCTCCAATGGTACACTACCCCCTTTTCTTACAAAATTCCCAATTTTCACCCAAAACAATACCAAAAAAACTCAAATAAAGTTTAATAAAAACAAAGAAAGAAATTATAGGAAAACAGGTATGATACATCTCTAAAAAAGTTTAGGATCTTACACCACTTCCCACTTATTATAGTAGAGATGTGACTTCATGATTCTTATCCATGTGATATCAAAATATTTCTAATTGTATATGTTTATTTTCTAATATCATAGGATTCAACTCCTTTAGTTTCTCCATGAATCTCCAATTCTACATGAGACTCTAATTATTCTATATGATGGATATTGTTAACTATGTTAGCCTTAATATTCTCTGAATTATCTTATTCATCATCTTCCATAACTGTTTCACTCTAAGTCATCATTTTCATCCTTTTATCCTGCATATCATTCATATTTATCTTCTTTTTGGATTAATGAGATGTTTCGTTGTAGATTCTTTTACCACGATATATGATTAACCGGTTTTAATTTTACTCATATTCCATGCCTATAAATTTTTTTCACTAGTGAAGATTTAATTTTAACACTCTACGTTTCTCAACAAATTTATAATACTTGACCATCTAGATTAAAAAATCATTAAACTAATATATAAATTTATCATAAATTTAATCCTTCAATATTTATATATTATTATTAAGTGTTTATTTCTTTGATAGATGATTTTTTATTTTTTTTAATTTATGAATATAACAATAATACTCCATATTTCCATTCATGGTATTCTGAACCATCTTTAATGGTGTTCTAGAACATGTTGAAATATCAATTAATATTTGAGTTTGTTAAAATATCAAACTCAATTAATATATCTAATATATATTAAGGAATGTGTATCACTCTTCATAAATGGATTGAAATTTATATTCTATTCTATTAGACAATAAATATCATGATTATGATTAGTATCTCAAATTTTCCATTCCTAAGTATTGTCTTTAACATATTAAAATATTATATTATAATAGCCTCTACCAATTAATATCAACTTTTATATGTTTTTATTCTAAATAATAGAAATAATCACATTTAATTGATCTAATTTATAGTGTTTATCTACCTTAACCATGATTATAAATCCAATAAATTATAAATTATATACATTAATACCATGTTTAAACACATCTTGATTTATCTCAAAAATTAAATTTCCATATTTTAATGAACCTTTTCATTGGATGGTCATTTTCTATAGTATATACCTTTTTAACTTCTTCTATTATTACAATAATTATAACATAGTCTTTTCTTTTTCAATGAAGTCCTGAATTATTATATGAATATATTTTTTTAGAACACTCACTAACTCTATCATCCAATCCTATATAAATTCAATTCCTTTTGGAAAAAAAAATAAAAGTAAATTCATATAAATTTTAGGTAAATTGTTTAGTTAGTGAATATATTTTTATTAAGAAAATATAAAATTGAACAAATAAAACGGTTGAGGTATATTATAGAACCAAATCCCCTCTACTTGGTTGAAAACTAAAAAAAGAAAACAATAATAGAATGGGGATATTCACACCAAGTTTATAAGTTTGAAACCAAGAATATGTTTACAAAAATAAATATAATAATTTCCTAGGTGTACACACTTGAACATCTTTTATAATGAATGTGAGAAATAATAAAAATGAAAATATAATAATAAAATTATTTTCAAAAATTATTTAAAATATAGTAGTGTTGTAAATATTATATTGTAACTAAAAATATAGATCACTAATAAGTAAAATTCAGAAAATAAAGTATAAACATCATGGGATATATTATATTGGATTTAAAATCATGATTCCTTTTTTAATATATCATGTGTGTATTTATCATCTAAAGCCTCTTTTGATTTGGAAATTCCTTTACTTTTCACTAGAGGCATAAAGTTCCAATAATTTCATTCTATAGTAATGAAATGTGTCATATGACATTACATGGGTAAGGATGAATAATATATTTCTTATTAGGGTCCCTATGATAAAAAAATATTTCCCTTTAAAAGGTATGTATTTATCATTAATGATTACCTTACTCAGACTAGTAGAGAATGTATTCATAACCATCTCTATCAAATATATAACATCATTAAATAAGTATCAATATCATTAAATGTTGTCTATATATAATATATATCATTTATTTTGATACCTAAATACTAATTTTTATTATGATCTCCAAGTATTCACTTAGAGAGGGGTGAATAATGAGATTAATCATAATATGTCTTTTTTATTCAAGAAACACTAACTATTGGTTGGAATGATTAGAAATATTTCTATCAAGATTTTTATACTTCATTGATAATAAATTTATATTAGTATAATCAATTAATTTTGAAAAATAAAATTACTCCAAAAATCAAAACTATAATGGGAATAGTTATTTACAAGGTTTTCCATCTAATATGAATGGTTACATCATTGGAATGATATAGTAACCATGGGTATATATAGTCTATAAGAAACATTATTTAGAATATAATAGAGCATAGTATGTTCCTAAATCATGCTATAATTAATTATATCCTAAAATTGTCCCATTATCCTATACTATAATAATATAAATCATCATATTAAATATTTAAAAATATCTTCAATATCTATATTAGATCTATATATTATTGTAGAATATTTCTAGAATCAATTTTCCTCTACACACTAAATTCCATACTTAAATAGTGAAAATATATGTTATTGACAACCTAAAATTATAATAAACATTTCCAAGAGTAATCTTGATGAATGAAAAATCCACTTAATATTAATAATCTATAGAAATATCAAATCTCCAAGAAAATTTTAATAACATCCAAGTTCTATGTCATGAGAAACCTCAATATTCATTCTCATGTGATTGAACATCAAGAATTTATATAAGAAAAATAATCTATAATCAAACACCATATTATGTTTCTTTTTATTCCTATAACTACATTACACAAACTTAAATTATTTGAAAACATTTTTCTATGCTCTAAATAATTATTTTTCATTAAATTTTTAATTTCAAATTGATAATAAGATGACCTTCTACATAAACCATCAAATCCACATCAAATAATTGTATTTAAATAAGAAAAAAAATAAAAATGACATTAAATTTGACTAAGGGATATTGGTGGTTAATTTACATGATTATATGTTTCACTAAAAATACTAAATAATCTAACACCCAAAAAAATTTCCTTCTTATCAAATCTTCTAAAAACCCTACTTGGTAACATAAGAAATCATATGTAGAAAAAATCCTAAAACATTAACTTTGTAAATGTCACTAGAACTCTAATTTAAGATAACTAAAACTATTTTATGTATACTTTTTTTATATCCAAGAATAGAATTCACATAACCGCTCTAGTGTAAGGATACAAAACTATGGTATCCAATCAGAATGTTTTGAAAGCTTTGTTTTTCATCGACTACTCCCAGTTCATGGAATAATGTTGTTAATCATTTTTTTTCATTTTTAAAAGCCGATTTATGGGTTCCTAGTACCCCACTACATGGTTCCAATACAACCACTTTAACCATTACACAAAATTAATAAAATCAAAAACTCACTCTATACAATCTTTAACCAAATAGAATAGAAAGTTACATGGCCAACACAATATCTCTAATTGGATTTTATTATCATCCATATTACACACTTTTATTTGATCTATACTCTTAATTTATTAGAAAATATATAAAATTTATAAATTTTATGCTTGTGTGAGGGTTCTCGATATAGTAAATAAGAATCTTCAATGATTAATTTTAAAGTTTTTCTTAAAAATATGCACTAAATTTTTGATGTCATATTAATTTAAAAGGGAACTATATTATATATTTTCTAAAATATAATTGTGTAAACATACACAAAAACCTATTTGAACAATTAACATATAAAATACACAAATTAAAAATTCACAATATTCCACATATGAAAATCTCTCCCAATATATATTCTCTAACAAGATGAAAATGAATATATAATTTATTTATGTTTTTATATCCCCCATCAAGAATAAATAACCAAAGAGAAGAAGAGGTGGTATGGGTCACTATACATTATCCCTATGAATAATGAGGTTTAATTACCATCATCAACCTTAATCTATGAAATTAATTCATTGGAAACAATTATGTAAAGACATCCACATATTTCCCCTTATATGGAACAAACCCCAAAATCAATAAGGCCTTATCATCCATTTTTACTATTTTGTATTACATGATATATATTTTCTTAAAAAATAATTTTGAGCATCATTTGTTATAAAATTTGTCACACTTTAATTATGAAATCTTATTAGCAATGGTAACATCCCATCAATGTTGAAGTCTCTAAGATGAGTTCTCATCAAAATTAATTACTTTGTGAATTTAGTTATATAATTTTATAATAAATCCGCTATACTCAATCAAACAACACTTTAATTAATTTTATGTTAGTACATTCATTTATCTTATATATATATATGACTCAATAGAAAGTAGATGTGCATTTATCAACAAATCTATCTCAATCCCCATCTGCAAAACGCATTATATATAACAACACTGAATTATAATATTTTATTAAAAAATAAAAAAATTTGTTGATACACCATAAATTGTTGTTTATTGTAATTATGTGAGACTCTATTAGTGTAAATTTATATCAAACACATAATGTGACACTATATATGATATCCAGGATCGAAATTTTCAATTTGAGTAATAGACTAATTATTTTCTAAAACACTATTTGATTAAAATCATTACCTTTATTATATTTGCAATGATTAATTCAAACTATAATTTTAGAATAAAAATATTTTTGAATGTTTATTACAAACATTTTCTAAATTTTTTGTGTATATTTATCTTGATAAATAATGATGATATATTTTTTATTAATTTAAAAAATCTATAAATACCTTATATTTATTCACCTCTATATTTCAACTGACTTTTCATTTCATTGTAAAAAAAATTGAAGAACCTTATTTATTTTAGTATAATATAATTTCATTATCGTCATTGATAACTATGAGAGATAAATGTATACTTTAATTAATATAGAAGTTATTTTCCACTCTTCCACTCTTGAGTTTTTAAAAATTCATGAATGTATCATACTTACACTATCATGATCTTAGTGTTTTGTTCGACATGTAAAGAGTACTATTTGATATATAGAAACATTAATTATCATCTCTGATCATGAATCCTTATTATTTTTCACTTTATCCATCCACATTTTGTTCACTATTGAATAATAAAAAAATTATAACTATTTAGATAATATTTTATTACTTTTAATCAATGATAATAAGAATTGTATTTATTGGTTTATAACATTGAACCAAAGTGAATTTATCATCAATTTGAATCTATTTTTCCTAAGAATAACCTTTGAAATTGATTATTGTTTTATTCTACATCACTTCACCTTTCCCATTTAACATGTTATGAAGCACATATATTATTCTGATAAAATTATTATTTTTTCCCATAAAAACTAACTCTTATGTGTTATACCATAAAATATTATTAAATTCATGACTCATAGATTTAACCCATTTTTAACGATTCAATGGTTATCTCACACCTTTTTGTTTGACTTGATAAATTATGGAGGTATGTGATGTTGACCTAAAGGATAACCTTATTTGAAACATTTCTCTATGATCACCAATAATATTTTTAAAAATCACATGATTAATTCTTATTGTATTAAATTAATATGGCCTTTATTAATATAATGATAAATATAAATAATTATATTTCTCAAAAACATCACTTAAGAACAAAAAAAATATCAATATTTCTAGTATATTGTCCAATAAATTATGATTGTTATTCATCATACATTAGATATGATTTTTTTAATTAATATAAAAAAATGATATTTCTAATATCTCTAAATAATTTATAATATTAATACTCTCATTTTTTTATTATAACAACAATATCTACTTCCATTATGAGGATACCCATGAAAAATTACATCGAAATAAAAAAAGTACTTATATATCCTCATGTATGCTTCTTAGTCAATGATAGTGTAAACACTATCATACACATGAAAAAATTTCAATATAAAGGTTATATTGTTGTAAATTTTACAATGAGAAGTGTTAAAATTTAAATTTACTAAATATAAATTTTTATATATACAATTAATCGCACTTTTTTTCTCCAAAAGAAACAGGATATATAATATAATCTTCCATCATTATATATTCCATGAACACTATAATTATATTATAATTTTTTAAAATTCTATTCTTCTATGGGTCTTATGTTGTACTAATTTAATTAAAAATACAATGATTCTTTAAATAATATTAAAAAATTCCACATGTGTACCTAAATCCACTGATGGTTCTTATCCCCCCCAAAGAATGACTAAACTTTTTTCCATACTTATCCTAAAAAATAGTCATCTAAAAGCGATATGATATATACATACAAGATCTAATACATTTAATCAATGTAAATTAATCAATAAAATAAATAAATATTTTTTCAATATTTTTTAAAATTTACCTCATTGGTGAACACATATTTTAATGACAATATTTTACCAGTTTTAATTTTTTAATATCCACTATTTTTATGAATAATATATAATTTATTTCTATAATATGGAAGAAATATAATTACCCTCTCTCAATAACCATTTAGAAAAATTATATCAATGAAATTATCTCTTTTAGTGAACAATTTCAAGTTATTTTGTCTATTATATTCAAACCGTTGGAGCCATAATTTATTTTCTTCTTTAAGTCTTATAAATAATGAATTTTGAACATCACTTACTATAATAAAATTCCCTATCACACTCAGAAATTGCACATCGATAATTATTTTAATTTTATTTTTATTTTTAGTTGGTTAAAGTTTTAAGTTTTATTTTATATTATTTTATTTTATTTCCTATTTCATTTTCTTTTTTTTTTGTTTCTTTTCTCTTTTTTTCCTATCTTTTTTCCCCAATTTTCTTCCTCACCCATCTTCCCATTTGTGCCCCAACCCTCCTCCCTATCAACATCGTCTAACCCCAACCCTTTTTCATCTCCACATTGTCATGCCGCTCACCTCCTCCCTTGGTCACGGCTGGCTCTCCACCTTCCTCCTAGTGGATCACCTCACTCTAATTCCCTACCCTTGTGTCACCCTCACCATCCCTCGTGCCTCTCCCCTCCACCACACTTTTCCCCTATTCGGTCAAATCCTCTAGGGAAACCCCATTTCTGGCATGGCGCACCTCCAGAAGCCCCTCATTTTGTTCGTCTATCCTTCTTCTGCCTCACCACAGGTGCGTTCTCCACTGGTGGCTGCTTTCTTCCATTTGATGGGTTTTCAGGTTAGGGTTTTGTGTTATATTTGGTTATTTTTTGATGAAAGTGGTTCAATGTATTGATTTTAGGGTTTGATTTGATCACCATGTGGTACGTTTGTGTGGTGATTAGTGTTCCATACAAATTTTTGGGAATTTCAACACCAAAGGTAGCCAGTTACGTGCATAAACATTATTGGTTGATTTTTTTTCTTGTTTGATTAATTTATTAGGTTCTTTGATTAATTTTTGTGCTGAGAAGTTAGTTTTTAAATGGATTTAATATACCTTTAATTTTTAAGTAGATTTTTCATATGAAATGGGGTGTGCTTTCATGAAAACTCTTAATGTTTCATTTAATGGTGTTTTATAAATTGTGAAATTAGATTATTAAATTATGTGAGATCTTCGAATTGTTTTTTGATGTGGCTTTGGTGTGAAGTTTATTCTTGAGGAGGTTTTTTAATGTTTTCTTTGGTAAGGAAGCTTAAGGTGTTACTTGTTTTATAAATTATTTTAATGGTTTATTTTAATCATATAAATGTTTCAAACCATGTGTAGAAATTGTTTTAGTGTGATTTTAATTTTAAATAGGGTGCTGGAGTATTTTTTTAAGTGAAGATTTTTTGTACATCTTGAAAGTGTTTCATTAAGTATATAAATGATTTGTTAAATTGTGAGTGTGATGCAAATTGGATTTGTGACATGTTTTCCATGAAAGGTTTATTTTTCATTTTTTGCACTTAATTTATATTTTTTTATAGGTGGTGAAATTGTTTTAGTTTTCTTTGGATCCTTTGGTAGTTATTAGACTCCATTACATCATTGTAGGGTGTTTTTTTCATCGCAGTGTGGGTTTTGGTCGTCAGTGATAAAGACCTATAGGTATATACATGGGTAAGAATGTATATATATATGACTTCCTTGCACATATTTTCTCACAAAATGGGTAATATGTACTTGGATCAAAGGGTATATATATATATATATGAAAATGTATATGTGTATAGGGGAAGCAGTTTTGGGCTGCCATCGTCAAAAACTATGTGTTTTGAGGTATGTTTGTCTATTTAGTTTACTCTTATTTATACTTCTTGGTTTTCTCACCATCTAACATTAGGTCCTTAATTGTTTAAAAGGGTCCTTAGTTAATTTTTCATAGTGCGTTAAACTGTTTGGCGCGGTTTCGAGTCGTCGATCCAAGGAAAACTCGTCTGTGTGTGCATAGGTAAGTAAATATATACATGTAGGTTCCCCTGTTACGTGTATATTCATCCATGGAATTTAATGTGTGTGTATGGGGATAGGTATGCCTATGTGTATATATAAAAGTGCATATGCATGTGAGTGAAGACTGGTATATGTGTGTAAGCATTCCTATAAGGACCCCCTCGCACATATTTATGGGCCATATGAATGTATACATAGGGGCTAGGTGTCCTTGAATGTATGCGAAGATACATATTCTTAGTGGGGGAGCAACAAATTTTAGTTATAAAGTGCCAAGAGCCTAAGTGGATGGCTTGGTTCCACCTTGAGTTAGGTCCCCCACTGCACTAGCCATTATATTTAGAATTTATTAATTTCTAGTTATTTCATTAATTTTAGATTAATGTTAAATAATATTAAATAATTAGTCTTAGAATTAATGTTTTTTGTGAAATATAGTAGTTTCCTCTTGTGCTTGAATTGTTTAGATTTTTTTTAATGTGCATAATAAGTGTTGATAAAATGCCCCATTGGCCTTTATAATTATGTCTTAGTTTCAAAATGGTGATTTGGGTTTCTTAAATGGGATTCCAAGTTCATTTTGGGTTTCAAAAGTGGTGGGTTTTGGTTCTTCTAAAAATGGGTGAGTGTTGAGTCGTTGGTTAAGGCCCATAAGGAACTTTAATAAAATAAATTATTTTGAAAACTCTCTTTGGAGTGATTCTGGGGTGATCTTGTTGTGTATGTCGATTGTGTGGGTTGTTGTGTGTGATGTTTGTGCATCATGAGTGGTTACTTTATTAAAGTTGTTGAATCACCCATATTTTCATTTAGTACTTTTCATGGGAACTTGGCATAGTAAGTGAATTTTCTATGAACGATTGATGCACTAGTTTAGATTATGCACTGTCTAGTGGCCCATAGCATGGGATACTCTTTTATTATTATTTATATGGGATTGATCCCCTCAACCAAGTCAAGTAAGGTGAAGGTCAGGTATTAGGGTGTTATGATTTCATTGAGTAGGGCATACCTTCAGGATGATTCACATGTATAGTACGTTCTGGATTTTTCATGAGCTCCTAGGTTAGACCCATGTTTTATTTAGCACTTATTTGTACGTGGTGGATGATTGAGGTGCTCAGTTTGGTTGATGGACCTTGTGTACTACTTTCCCATTTCCCTTGTGTTTGTTGTGGTTTATGTATGGTTTACTCTTGTTTAACAATTAAATTTTTGATTTTAAATCATTCACAAAAGTGTTTTATAAAAATATAATTTACCCTTTTCCTTCAAACCTTAAACTTGTTTTTAAATTGAAAAGGGAAATTCACTGTTACTTACATTAGAAATTAAAGTGTGCATGAAAACACATATTTTATATAATATAGTTCAAACTTGAAATTAGTAAAATTCTTTATTTAATGGCAGTGTTTTGGGAATAGATTGTTTCTACATTCCTACTGAGTTTTAATAATCATGCTTATAGTGTTTTTTTATTTTAGTTTTGGTTGCAGGTTCGACACGAGCTTGTTCACCTTGGGTTACATTCATTCGTGAGTTGGAGAGTAACCCGTGAGGTCACACAAAGATAGTTATTATCCCATTTGGTTAGTTTTATTTTTTTTAGTTCTTGTTTAGTTGCTTTATTTGGTTTATTTATTCTGATTTTCTCTTTACTATTTCTTCTTATTTTATTTATTTGTATTGGGAAAACTATTCCTATCATTTTTTTCAATTCCCTAGAGCTTGTCACCATCCCTAGAGGATCGGGAATGCCTCTAGGCCCCTGTCGTGGGCCGAATCGGGTGACCAGTTCAAGCTCGACCTGGGTTGGTTCATGAAAAAATGGTATCATAGGAGGTTTTTTTGTTGTTATTTGGGGTGTCAGTTAGATCAGAGATAGGATTGTCGGTACTCGAGTGGTAGGTGTGGGAAGACTGTTGCTAACTCTTGCTCATTTTGATCCTCATGTAACCATGTGTGGTTCGGGATTTCAGTGTTTGGCTTTAGTCTGTGTGGATAGGGGATGATAGTAGGACTAAACTAATATTGTGTGTAGTCTCACATGGAGTAGTGACCCATTTGACACCTGATAGTATGGTTTGATAATATTAGTGGTTGGAGCCTACCTAGGGCATGGTCTGCTAAACTTTTTAGTTGGTTTATCCATGATCACTAGTTCTCTATCTAGGTTCTTTAGTGTTGGTGATGCCTTGGTTTAGTTTTTGGTTGGCACAAAGGGGTTTTTAAAAGGAAATCAGACTTTAGTGTTTATCCTATTTTATCTTGGTGTGAGTTCGGCATGATTTTTGGGGGGAATTTCTCTTGGACCTTGTTTTTTTAATTTGGTGACTGATTTGTTGAAATTGAATTTATAAAATAATGTCTTGAGTTATTTGTAATTGAAGTAAGTTATTTTGGAAATGGAAAGATTAAAATTTTGTCTTGAATCTTTAAAATGGTTTTGGAAAAAGGTATTTTTGGATCATTGTAAATGTTTTTTTAAGTAGAAGAGACTTGTTTTGGTCTAGTTGTATTCATATGGGTGCTCGTTTGGGCATATGGATGTGATTAATAGGTAGTTTTTTGATCATGTGGATGGGTGCATGAGTGGTATGGAAATTCATATTTTCAAGGACTCATGGAATATCAGTGGTGAGTGATTTATTTCTAAGGCTACTTCTTGTTTCTTGAAAATGGTATTTTTCTCTAAAATAATTTTTTTGCTTAAATAAATTTGTAATTATAAAAATTTTTTGAGCCCAGAGTGAAAATTATGGTTTCAAAAGAGCTTTTGGACTTTTTTGGTAAGTGCTTGTTTTTTTTCATGTGGGTGTTTTTCTTTGAAAATGAATTGATGCCTTAGTTTTGAATTATCGGATTTACGTCTAAAGTGTGGATGTTTGTTTTGTGAGGTGATTGATTTTTTAGAAGGATATTTTGTGTATATTATTCAGGATATGACCCCTAGAAATGTACCATGGGTTTCAATTAGGTTACTCTCAGTTCTTGGCTTAGCCCAGACGCTCAGTGGAGTGACGTAGTTGGGTTCTGCTTAGTTGTGATGGTTTTTTGTAGGTGTTGAGGTCAAATGAATATCGTTGAGTTTTTTTGGAATGTTGGGAGTATCTCTGGTTTTTAAGGGACTCCAAATGTTGTGTGGGTGTATGTTTCCTCGAGTATGTTTGTAGGATAGAGACTAAATCAGTGAATGGTGATCATTCAGTTTTTATTGCAAATGATGATGTCTTGAGTGATCCTTAAGACTAACTTCATCATGTGGTTGTACCTAAGGAAGTGAAGGTGAGGAAAATTGGTTGATCTCATTGGTGATCGACTAGTCAATAGATGATTAAAGAGGTGTGTTGACCCTTTAATAATCCAGATTCTTGATCCCCAAAGGTGGTGTGAAGTGATCAGTTTAAAACTCATAATAGTTGTTGTTTTTTTCATGTTCTGGTAAGTGAAGGTTCCTCATCTGATGAGGGGTGTGAACTAAAGGGAACTATTATTCAAATGCTTCTTCCATCAATTCGTCTTGCGTGTCTGGAAAATCACTTAATAGAATATCTCTAGTGTGGTCATTCGGGCAGTCTAAGTCATTTGCTACAATTCCCATTTGGTATATTGATGGAGTGGTCACTTGGCACACGTTGAGAACTCTGTAGGTTGATTTTCCAGTAGAGGAAGTTCCAGTCAGAGATGGTTAGCTTGTGACTGTGAGGCGGTAGATGCTTCAGACATCAGGGCCCCAGCCATAGGTCTCAGGGTGAATCTTATGCATAGTCAAAACTCATTGGAAATGGGATGATCTTGGCCTGAATTAATTTAGCAGTAATGGGATTGGGATGTCTTAATTTCCCTATTGTGGTATTATCTCTGAAGTCTTCATCTTTGTTGTGAAGGACCTAAAGGCCTTATATCCTTGTTGTGGTCTTCATTTTCGGTAGTCCCTCTTGGTACCTAAGGAGGTTTGGATAATTTTTATTCTTGTAAAGCCAGCGGGTGTTCTCTGTGAACTTTCTTGTGCGTCGGTAAGTAATCCAAATTGTACTCATTTTAGAGATTCTCATGTCTTGTGGAATTGATGCACACCTGTACAGTTCACCTGTTGGTTTGGGTATTCCAATCTCAAAACCCTCCAATGTGGTAGATTATTGGATCATGTGAGAATTATCTATGTAGGTACGCCCGTGTTGGTGGGCCCGTGATGAAGAGTTCAGTCTGTATCACTCAAAGTAAAATGGGGATGCCTATGTGGGTGTCGTGGTGTTAGGAAAATTCTAAAATGGTGGGGAGCCCCACTACAGGTCTCACCAGCATCTCCTCTTGTGTTGGTCTGGTTAAACTTAGGGAGCTTGTAGGTTCAATCTAGTGTTAGAGGTTTGTCAGGGTTTTCAAGTTGTTTTGGTTTAAAGAACCAATTTTGACAAAAACCCTAATATGATGGGGAGACCACAATGGGACGAGCTTGTGGAAAACTCTACCTACAAAGTGTTCTTGGTGGGGTAACCCCATAATTCTTCTCTGCCTGACCTTGATCATGGTAATTGGTTATCTGGATTATTAGGTCACTTGACGACTATTCTCAGAGGTCTTGAGTGGCCCTGGTGATCCCTATGTTAGGGGTCGGGGTGTTCCATGTTGTAGTTCTGTTTGGAGGTGTATTCCTTGATGTTGGTAATGTTTCTTGGTGATTATGGTTTTTAGATCTTTCAGTTTCAGAGTATAGGTGTTCTGAATGCTGGGTCTCTGAGCGATTTAGTTTTTTTTTAAGTGTTATCATGATCTCTCTTGGAACCCTTGGTTGACGTAGTCTTTTCGGACTTTCTGGGGACAGAAACTGCCATGGTGGGGATAATTTTCACACTAAGACATCTCACATAGGTAATGATTTTAATTTTAATTTTTTTATTTGGTTTAAGTTTTATGGTTTATTTTATTTTATATTATTTCATTTCATTTTTCATTTTTTTTATTTCTTTTCTCTCTCTTTTTCCTCTCTTTTTCCCCCACTTCTCTTCCTCACCCATCTTCCCAGTCACTCCCCAACCCTCACTCTCCATGTTGTCGTGCACCAACCCTCCTCTCTTTATATCATTGCGCCCCAACCCTCCTCCCTCTCCACGTGGTCATGATGCTCAACTCCTCCCTTGGTCGCGGTTGGCTCTCTGCATTCCTCTTGGAGGACCGCCTCGCTCTGATTCCCCACCCTCTCACCACCCTCGCCAGCCCTCACACCTCTTCCATCCACTGTGTGTTTCCCCTATTCGGTCGAACCCTTCACAGAAACCCCATTTCTGGAATGGAGCACCTCCGAAATCCCCTCATTTTTCTCATCCAGCCTTCCTCTCCCTCGCCGTAGGTGTGTTCTTCACCGGTGGGTGATTTCTTCTATTTGATAGGTTGTCGGGTTATGGTTTTGTGTAGTATTTGGTTTTTTTATGCAATTGGTTCGATGTATTGATTTTAGTGTTTGATTTGATCATCATGTGGTGTGGGTGTGCAGTTATTGGTGTTCCACCCAATTTTTTGGGAATTTTGACACAAAAGGTAAACGGTTCCATGCATAAACAGTATTTGGTGATTTATTTTTCTTGTTTAATTAATTTAGTAGGTTCTTTGATTAATTTTCATGGTGTGAAGTTAGTTTTTAAATGAGTTTAATATGTATTTAATTTTTAAGTATCTTTCTCATATTCAATGGGCTTCATTTCGATTAAAACTCCAAAAGTTTCATTTAATGGTGTTTTATAAATTGTGCAATTAGTTTGTTAAATTGTGTGAGGGATGAAAATTGTGTTTTGATGTGGATTTGGTATTCAGTTGATTCTTGAAGAGGGTTTTAAATGTTTTCTTTGGTGAGTAAGCTTAAGGTGTTACTTAAATTGTTTTATAAATTATTTTAATGGTTTATTTTAATCATATAAAAGGTGTGAACCATGTGTGGAAAATTTTTTAGTGTGAGTTTAATTTTAAAGAGGGGAGTTAGAGTATGTTTTTTTAAGTGAAACTTTGTTGTACATCTTGGAAATGTTTTATTAATTATGAAAATGATTTGTAAAATTTTGAGTGTGATGAAAATTGGCTTTGTGACATGTTTTCCATGAAAGGTGTATTTTTCATGTGTTACACTTAATTTATATTATTTTATGGGAGGTTTAATTGTTTTAGTTTTTTTTTGAGTCTTTGGTAGTTAGTGGACTCCCTTGCATCGTTTTAGGGTGTTTTTCTCATCACAGTGTGGGTTTTGGTCGTCAATGACAAAGACCTATATGTGTATACATGGGTAAGCATGTATATACGTATATCTTCCTTGCGCATATTCCCTCATGGCACAGGAAATATGTACTTGGGTCAAAGGGTATATATGTATATATATATATATATGAAAATTTATATGCATATAGGTGAAGTAGTTTTGAGCTTCAATTTTCAAACGCTGTGTGTTTTGAGGTATGTTTTCTATTTATTTTATTCTTATTTCTATGCTTGGTTTTCTCATCATCTAACTTAAGAACCTTAAATGTTTAAAAGGGTCCTTGGATAATTTTGTGTAGTGCGTTGGACTGTTTTGTGCAGTTTTGAGTCACCGATCCAAGGGTGACTCTCCTGTATGTTCATAGTTTAGTAAATATATTCTTGTAGGTTCCCCCGTAATGTGTATATTCATCCATGGCATTGAATCTGCATGTATGGGGCTAGGTGTTCCTATGTGTATATAAAAAAATGTATATGCAGGTGAGTGGTGATTGGTATATGTGTGTAAGCATACCTGTAAGGATCCCCTTTCACATATTCATGGGCTATGTGAATGTATGCATATGGTCTAGGTGTACTTGCATGTATGTGAAGACACATATGCTTAGTGGGGGAGCAGCAGCTTTTAGTTAGAAAGTTCCAAGAGTTGAAGTGGACAACGTGGTTCCACCTTGAGGTAGGTCCCCCACTTTAGTTTCCATTATATTTATAATTTATTAATTTCTTGTTATTTCATTAATTTTAGATTAATGGTAACTAATATTAAATAATTAGTCTTATAATTAATCTATGTTGTGAAAGATAGTAGTTTCCTCTTGTGCTTGAATTGTCTGGTAATGTTTTTTTTAATGTGCACAATAAGTGTTGATAAAATGCCCCATTGGCCTTTAAAATTATGTATTTGTTTCAAAAGGGTGATTTTCGTTTCTTAAATGGGATTCCAAGAGGATTTTGGGTTTTAAAAGTGGCACTTTTTGTTTATTATGAAAATGGGTTGGTGTTGAGTGGTAAGTTAAGCCATCTTTTGTACTTTAATAAAATAAATTATTTTGAAAACTCTCTTCGGAGTTATCCGGGGGTGGTCTTGTTATTTATGTAGATTGTGTGGGTTGTTTTGTGTAATTTCTGTGCATCATGAGTGGTTACATTATTGACATTGTTGACTCACCCCTCATTTAATTTAGTACTCGACATGGGAACCAGTCATAGTAAGTGAATTTTCTATCAACAATTGTTGCACTAGTTTTGATTATGCACTGGATGGTGGCCCATAGTAGGGGATACTCTGTTATTATTATTGCTATGGGATTGGGCCCCTCCACTCGGCTAGGTATGGCGATGGTCGGTCATTAGGGATTTATGATTTCATTGATTTGGTCATGCCTTCAAGATGAGTCACATGTACACTACGTTCTGGATTGTTCACGATCTCCTAGGTTCGACCTATGTTTTCTTTGGCCCTTATTTGTACGTTGTGGATGATTGAGGTGCTTTGTTTGGTTGATTGCGCTCATACACTACTTTTCCAATCCCCTTGTGTGTGTTGTGGGTTGTGTATAGGTTCCTCTTATTTAACAACTAAATTTTTTATTTTAAATCTTTCACAAAAGTGTTTTTTAAAAAATATAATATATCATTTCCTTTTGAACATTAAACTTGTTTTTAAATTGAAAAGAGAAATGGAAAATTACTTTCTTTAGAAATGAAAGTGTGTGTGAAAACCCATATTTTATTTAATGTATTGCAAACTTGAAATTAGTAAAATTATTTATTTAATGGCAGTTTTTTGGGAATAGATTTTTTGGGCATGCCTACTAAGTTTTAATACTCATGCCTATGGTATTCTCTTGTTTTTAGTTTCTGTTTAAGGTTCTCCATGAGCTTGTTCTCCTTGGGATACGTTCAGTCATGAGTTGGAGAGGGACCCAAGAGGTTACATGGAGATAGTTCGGTTAGATTTATTTTCATTAGTTCATGTTTAGTTTCTTTATTTGGTTTATTTATTCTGAGTTTCTCTTTATTATTTCCTCTACTTTTATTTATTTGTATTGGGTGAAACTGTTCCCATCATTTCTATCGATGCCCTGGCACATGTCTCTAGCAAGAGAGGATTGGGAAGGTCTCTCAAGCCTTGTTGCAGGCCGACTCAGGTGACTGGTTTAGGGTCAACCTGGGTTGGTTCATGACATTCCCTCTAGTTCACAATCCATTAATCATAGCATGAAAATAATTAATTTTTTAACCATAAATTCTTCCATTTATAAAATCACTTCATTCACTATATCATATAGTAGATAAACACTTAGAAAATTATGCTATAACCCATTAATTAAAATTTTATTCTTCAATTTCACCATGTTGTCTAGAGTATATATTAAACCAGATCCCTTAAATTTGAGTGACCCCTTATTTTTAAAATACATTAAACCACAATTTATTATTTAAAAATCAATGAGAATCATTAAATATAATGTCATACATGATCAACACTCTCTATCTAGAATCCATTTATATTCCTTTGATGAATCATTTAATATTTCATTCATCAAAAGGGAATACTATTTTCATTAATTCATCTTCCTATAACTCTTCTAAGAATATTAATTCATAATTAACAAATCCACAAAATTAGTGAGGAAACTAAATACATCATGACCCGGTATGTCATATGTCCCACTTAGTTAAATTTACACCATAAATTTAAATTTTCTTTTAACATTTATTTAATTATTTTTGTAACACCCCAATATTTCATAGTATGTTATCTCTTCATAGTATTTCAATAACTTGCGCTACACGCAACACCGAGTTCGAGTGCACCACGACATACCAAACTAGCCATTAAAAAAATAGGTAATGAATAGTATTAACCAAATTTTAAATTTTATATATCCTATATACTTTTAACATTCATATTTTTTGTTTCTTAGATATAATATAAGAAAAATTCAATTTTTAAGATAAAATAGGTATTTTTCAAAAAAATGCAGTTTTATGCCTTTTAATGGCGAACCATTTTTAAATACAATATTTGACACTTTTATATATTCAATTTAATGAAATTAAATTCTTATTTAGAATTGGGATATAAAAATTTATTTTGGATAAGTTTTTGTTACTTTTCTGATAACTTTCATATTTTGATCAATAGTGAAAAATACTAAATTTTAATAGAAAAATACTTTTTTAATCGAAATAATTTATAGTTATAAATTATCCATTTGAATGTTTTTAAAGTATAATTAGATTTTATTTTTATCATTTAATACAATTTAAGTCATTATAAGTAATTTCACATTTTAATTTGACATAAACACATGTCAATCTTTCTATAGTTTTTCTTTTTAAAAAACCCTCTTTTTGGTTTTGACAACAGAAATTAATTTTAAATTAATTAATTCAAAATCTATGTTTTGAATTTGGTAAAATGGAATTCATTTTTGAATTTGGAATATCAAAATTATCTTATGGTGAATTTTTTTTATTTTTCCGAATACATCCAATTTTTGATGAATAGTGAAAAACACTGTGTTATTGTTTAAAACCGAATTTTTAATTAAATAATTATTTATTTTATTTCAATATATTTTAAGTGAAAATAGATATATAATACCTATATAATTTAAATGTAATTAATTTAAGTCATTTTATAATAAAATTAGATGTATAAATTTTTATTAAACTTTTTACTGTCTTTTACGCAACTTCTAGGAGCATTTACAAATTTGCATAAAACTTAATTCTACCGCTTATGTGAGTTTAATTTAAAAAATCTGAGAGAAATGGTTGAAATCAGTAAGTAAAATTTGGTTCAATAAGATAAAAATAATTTTTGGTGAATAGTAACTTTTGACTTTTATTTACCACGGTTAAAAGTAATTGGGGTAATTAAGGGTAAAAATGATATTATAATTACCCTAAAACATGTCCTAATTCTATTGGATAGATTTAATTCGACCAAAAACAACATTAGGAATAAAATATGATCCTTTTTGGTCCACTTGGATTAGATTTGTACATTTATTATTATTTTATTTAAAGAAGAGTTAAAAGTGTTAAATTCAAAGTTTATCAACTAAAACATTTTTAATATGGGGTTATACATAAGATAATTTCAACTATAAATATTCATTAGAAATATAAAACTATTTAATAAATAATTTTATTTTATTTATAATTTTTAGAGATTAAATAATTAAATTTATTTATGACACAATCATGATGCAGTAATTACCATCTTACTGAAATATTGAAATAATTGATATTATAAATATCCAAATAAATATAATTTGAGACTTTTTATGAATTAAAATAATTTTATAGGTTAATATGACATTTTATGGTTGATTAGATAAATGGTTTTTGAATTGATAAGGTTTTTATGACTTTAAAAAAAACAAGATACCAAATAGTGTCAAAATTGACATAAATTAGTTTTTAAAAAAAAATACTATATTATTGGTTGATATAATATTCCTAAAAATATAAGGTTTGGAAAAAGGGCTTAAATAATATTATATATTTCATTAATTAACCACTTGATGTTATATTGTTAGTTTAGAGTAAGTTTATTAGCCATATAGTGTAATAATACAAGAAGACACGGTAAAAGTTAAACTATTTAACTAAGAGTTAAATATAAAAGATAAGGTTAATATGGTGACCTAAATTTGTATTAAACCTATTGGTTGAGTGTTTCTAGACCCATATATACATTATCCTAGAAATAAATCATTTTTTATCCATTAGAAACCTAAAATTATTTTATTATAAAATAATATTTCAAGTTTTTCCTAAAGTGACCCTCACCTCTCTTATAAAAGGTTGATTCCCCTTCTCTTAATTTTACACCTCCAAAGTCATTTGGCTCAGCCAACCCCTGAGCAAATACCTTCTCAACTATCCTCCATTAAACCTATAGTACTTACTTTGATTCAAAATCCAACCTAAGGATCCCTTTTGATCAACTCAAAAGGAAACATCCGAAGAAGAGGTAATAATTTCACCACCCTCATTCAGGTTCTTTTCTTCTTCCACTTAATCTTTATTTATTTTTCCATTATAAAATAATAAATTCAGTATATTATATATACTTTGATGTTATTATAAATATGGTACAACCATATTCATTATTCTATCCATCCTATAAATGACAAAGTCACCATACGTGCGTATGTACGGCTTACCGTCTCCACATCGTGGTGTAGTTTGTTATTCAAACACTTCATTATTTTGGATGGGTATAATAATGAATATAACTTATGTAAATAATAAATATAACATGTTAATTATTATGTATATATTATATACCATCAAATTACATATTATTTCACCATCAATATAATGATATTGTCGCTCGTGCGTATGTACGGATTACCGTCTCCACGACACAATGAGATTCATTTCCACGTTCACCATTAAACAATGATTATAAAAATATATATTATTAATAAGTATGTAATATATGACATAAAAATGATATTGGAGATATATATATATATATATATACTTACATAAATCTAATTCCCTTACTTCTGTTCAATACGATATGAAAACGGAAACAGCATTTATGCGTACGTACAGCCTACCGTCTCCATAAACGGTGCCTCCCATTTCATATATCTATCTATTATAAATATTTATATTCTTAATATATATCATATATAAATGAATTTTTATATTCTTGAATTATTTAAATCGTGATCTAAATGATACTATCAAGAATAACAAGTTAAAACATGTATGATAAAGAAAGTGATTATTACCTTAAATGTTAATTTAACATGGAAATCATTATTAAATGGGTAGTATAAAGGTATAAATGAATTATTTATGATATAATAAATATGAATATGGTTATTTTATAATTTAATAACATACTATGGTCATCATACATGAGGTTAAACATACCCTCGACTAAAGGAAAGTGCAAGGTAAGGGTTAATTCTACAATCTCTTCATTATCTGAGGTTGTTTTAACATGAGTATCTACAGAGACCTATTTATCATCCAAATATGTGTTTCATAATAGTATTTTTAAAAGGAATATTTTAAGGTTTTATGGAAGGGAATATTTAACTAGATCATCATTTTAAATGGTTTAAATATCTATTCATCTAAATCATTCTCATTAATGTCCATGTTTTCAAAATAGTTTTTAAGGATTTATTTATATGGATATGAATGTTTTTAAAATTTTAATTCCTTTAAAAAGTTTCAAAGTTGTATAGGACACTTTGATTCAAAAATTTATTTAAATTTATTCCTTTCTAAATTGTGTGACTTTTAAATGTTTTTATGAAAAAGGGATATTTCTCTCAAAGAGTTTTACAAATCATTTTCATTTATGTTAACATACTTTGATGAATTTTAAACTTGTTTGAAGTTTATTTATTATAATACAAATCCTCCATATAGTATTGAGGTTTTTGTGATATGTTTGACTGTATATGTGTTAGTTTTATACCATTCATGGTTTATGGATAAAGTATTTACATTTTGTATGCTAGTTTTAATACGAATGTTTATGTTATGTTTAAACCTTTTCATATGAGGAATGAATTAGACTTAGTAAGTGACGGGTGGAGCCTGTTATAGCTCCTCGATGCATCGGTTGGTATCTTGAGACATACTAGTGTCTTGGAACAAGGCCCTGACAAAATCTTATTTTTATTCTTGGCCCAAGTCCTTGACTATGTGGTTATGAAGTATGGAATTATGCATTAAAACATTATGAAATTGGATATTGATATACATGGGATTATTAGACTAGTAGAATATTCATGTGAATAAGTAAATGTCATTATTTGATTTATATTTTCCATATTATACTGAATTTTAAGTTTAAAAGGATTCTGTTTTAGTCTTATACATTTCCTTAAATGTTTATATTTATGTTTATTTATGAAAGTTTCCGCTATATTGTTATCCTTACTGAGCATCTGATCTCACCCATTTCTATGTTTTATTTTTCCCTAGATTCTAAGAAGTGTATTATGATTGATAAGCATGGTTAAGCTATGGGATTAATGGAATTCTCAAAGGATCATTTATGTTGTGTTTTATTTTCTAATGTGTAATTTAATGTTCATATGTGTAATTTATTTTCCAAGACTGCTAAACCGATCAGTCATTCAGGAATTGATTCCTTGTAATCATGTCAATGTATTAAAATAATGCACTGACTCTGGGTAACTAGGGTTGGGGAATTATAGTTGGTATCAGAGGAAGTTTAGCAACAACCTTGGAAAAATATTTAGATAAACTCTGATTAGAGAAAATTACCCTAAGATAGACTTTGAGGATTAGTATAGAAGAACTTCCTAGAATTTTTGTAATGTAGATATTTTTTTTATTTTCTAAGAAATACATCCCTGTATGGATACAATCAGGTAGAGGCGGATCTGGCACAGATGTACCTAGGAGTGAAAACTCTAAAAAGGAGTTTCGGGCTTAACCCGGGGTATCCTTGTAGAGACCCAAAGGTTTAAATACATGGACATTACATTACTTTAGCGGAATACTTAATACATAAAAAAAACAGACACACAAGGACCGTAATAGTTTAGTGTCTTTGGAAACTTGGAACGTAATCTTCTAATCGTGGTGAAAGATCTTCAACATCTCCCATAAAGATCTTTCCCTTTTTTCTTACCTAAAACCTTTCTTTATATCTTGGGGAAAATAAAACATAAAAAGGGTGAGGTCAAATGCTCAGTAAGGGTAAGCATGGGTAAAATAAAACATACCATATACATTTGAACTTAAAAACATGAACATAATGTTTAAACATAAAAATCTTGAGAAATGACACAAAACATAGAAGTACATATGGCATAGATCATAAAGAAACTCTAAGAAAGATAAAATAGCATGGGAATAAAACATGTAATTGTGGAAACCATTAAGCACATGATATGATTTCCATAGTATCCAAGGCATTGCTGCCAAGACCATGTTAGTGGACAAAGTCCCTTTCTGAATTGAGTTCACTCCTCCTTCCAGTCCAATATTACTGAACCGGTTTAACTTTTCGTTCCAGCCATGTCTATCTCATGAGATATAAATCTTTACCCAATTCATTGGAGGGAGATATAGGTCCCACCCATCTCATAATTAAATCATTCTTACTTGTGCCACAAAATAAACATACATCATTCATAATAACCCAATAAATAAAATGGGTTTCATAAACATCATCCCATAATCACATAATCCATATAAAAGAAATGGATATCATTTCATAATAAGAAAAGTGAAACCATGTAAATCATAGATAATTTATACTTGAAACATACACATATGAAATAATGTCATCTTAGATGGAAAAAGGTTTTAATAAAACACTTGAAATGAATTCGTGAGGAAAATATCTTTTCTTCTTCAAAATCAATTTCTTTTCACAAAACTTCATGCTATTTTAAAAGAAAGAGATTTTTTTGAAAATAGTCATGAAATCTTTTGGAGGAAGATTCATGAAAATAGGGCTTTATAAAACAGTAAAAAATTCGTTCGTGCCGTATAAGTTAAAAAAGCGTTCTTCTCGTACTTTTTCCAGAAAAGTCAAAAAAGTACCTCGTAACGTAAAACAAAAGAAAGATTCCTTTCATACCATGTAGTAAAATTCAAAAATGGGTAAAAAGGACTTTAAACATACATGAAAACACTTTTATAAAACATGGACATGGATGATAGAAATAACCCCAGTAAATACTGACAAATAAGCAATCTCGGATAAAAATGAGATTTGCAAAATTATCCCTTACCTTAGGTCTGATATGCTTTGTACGTATTCGAACCTCCTGTATAATGATTTAAATAATGTTATTGACTTATTACATAATCATATTAATTGTTATGATATCATATATGGTTCACTTATGACTTTATATTACCTGTTCTTTTGTAAATTCCATGTTAAAGAGCGTTTTGGGTAAAATCATTTCATTTGTCGTCCGTGTTTTGACTTGTAATTATTCATATGATTACTTAGATCATGATTACTTACATCCAGAATGTAAAACATGATTTATATATAATATATATTCAGAATATACATATATATAATAGATCAATAAATGGAAAGAAATACATCGTTCATGGAGACGGTAGGTCGTACGTACGCATGAACGTTGTTTTCGTTTCCTCATTGAATTGAATGGAATTAATTGGATGAAATACATATATATATATATATAAATAAATACAGTATCATTATTATGTCATATATTTTATGATTACTTATTATATATACTTTATAATCATTTATGAATGGTTAATCATTGAGAATGAATCTCATCGCGTCGTGGAGACGGTATTCCGTACGTACGCACGAGCGATGATATCGTTCCCATGATCGTGGAATTTTATTGGAGTGTATGTATACTATTATAGAATCAATATCACTTTACAATAATCATATATAGTTATTATTTACACCATTATTCTCATCCAAGTAAGGTGGTGGTGGAAAATAGATTACACCATGGCGTGGAGTCGGTATTCCGTATGTACGCACGCGCGGTGATTTCGTTTTCCGTAGGATGGATAGATGGTGAAATAGGTTTGTTTCATACTTATAATAACATATCATTATATTATTTATACTGATGTTATTACTTCATAATGAAACAACCTAAGAAGAATAAGTGGAAGAAGAAATAAAGGTGAAAGAATCGGTAACAGAAATTACCTCTTCTTTGAAGCGCCTCTTTGAGACCTCCTCTTAGGGCACTAAAATTGGTCTTTGAAGAATACCAGGACCTCTAGGATGTTTCTAGGGAAGTGGAGAAGATAATTGGTCAGGTTTTGGCCGAGATTGAAGGCACAAAGTGGTGTGTGGAAGAGAGGGAGGAGGTGCCCTTTTATAAGGGAGGAGAGGGGCACCTTTGGAATTCTTAAAAATATTAATTTATAATAAATCTAACCCCACTTAAAAACCTCCAAAAATGACACATATTCGAATATTAGATGATCTAGGGTTGTAATATCATCAACCAAACAAATTCAGACATGTTTGGATCTTATTTTAAACCTTATCATTTTTATTTATCCTTATTTAATCTATTTAAGTTTATTTGTGGTAATAAAATTTTAAATTTTAAATTATAACAAATAATTACTTATTTGTTGTGAATATTCCATAATTGTTTAATTTATAACATTATAGACCATATAAATATAAATTTATAATTTTTAAATATTTTTGTGATTTTTAAACAATTTTATAATATGTTATTTTTATAAAATAACAATAGTGTCAATTTTGACACTATTCATTTATTTAAATAAAATATATAAAAAAGATATGTTCGAACTAAAAGCTTTAATAGATTCATAAAAGTTAATATGTACCTATAAAATTAGTGGATCACATTAAATAGTTCATATAATATTTATTTTATTATTTTTAAAACCATTTATTTGGTTTATCTCTTAATAAAATAATTATTAAAACATTTTTGTATAATTATTTAATATACTGATTTGTTGCATAAAAATTAAAAATAAAATCATATAATAAAGATAAATCTATTAAATTTCACAATAATACTTTTACTCTAATTTATCATCGTAAAATCACAATATTTAAATTGTTATATTTATTAAATTATGAAGGTGACAACTTTGGCATCATTTAAAATAAAATAATATAAGTGTCATAATCACTTTTATAAGGCTCCAAACGATCATATATTAGTTCATTGGATGCTTAATGTGTATATATACACTACCAATAACTTTTGGTCAGGTTTTTGGGCCTTTTAATGGGTATTATTATTTCAATAAAAACTATATTACTTATTTTCCACTTAATAAATAATTTTTGTATCATTAATGTAACACCATTAATGACAGTTATTTAATCCCTAAAAATTCTAAATAAATTATCATGATGTAGATAATTTTATTATATTTCGGGAGACTATTCTTGTTCTAAGTTTTATGATGTTTATCACTAAATTAAAATTATTATACTTATAAGATTTAAGAGAGTGACATGTTCTCACTTTCTTTGGTTTTAATAATAATTAAATTATTTTCATGGTCAAAAGTTCATAAAATGAATCTAATCCGACCCTTAGGTTATATGGGTCTACTTTTAGCCATCCAATAGAATTTTGACATGTGTTAGGATAATTTTATAATATTATATTTACCCTTAATTACCCGATTTACCTTTAACTATGGTAAATAAAATTTACCGTAGTTACTATTCATAATTCCCAAAAATAAAAAGTAGCTTATTAACATAATTTGGACCCACTGATTCCAAATATGGAATCCATTTTTCCAAATTAAATACACAAAAGTATCAGAAATTAAATTAAAATTAATCCCGTTGTCGAAAGAAAACGGGTTTTTCTTTAAAACATTGCAAAAGATTGAATTGATTTAACCTACGAATTTAATATAAAATCAATGCTAATGACATACATTATATTAAATGGTAAACATATATTCTATTTATACTTTAAAACAATTAAATATTATAATTTTACCATATAAATTATTGCGATGAAAAAAGTTGTTTTTAATTAAAATATAGGGTGTTTTTACTATTCATCAAAATATGAAAGTTACCAAAATAATATGAAAAAATTATCCAAACTAAATTTTTATTTCTTTATTCCAAAGAAGAATTTTATTTTGTAAAATTGAACTTAAAAACATGTCAAAAACTATATTTAAAGTGGGTGCGCCATCAAAAGTTGGCAAAACTGCATTTTTTGAAAAATACTTATTTTACCCAAAAAATTTATTTTGTTTTTATACCATGTTCTAGAAAATGTGTAAGATGAATAATAATGTTATAAAATTCAAATTTTAGTTAATACTATTCATAACGGATAGTTCATAATAATATTATAATAATATATCGTTGTTTAGTAAAACCCGATATTGCGTACAACACACACTATCGAGGAAGGTCACGATTGCGTGTAATGCAAGCCAAGTCAGGATTGCGTGTTGTGCAAGAATCCTTCGTTGTTTCATATAACAGAATCCAACCATATTTCATTTATACATTGAATATATATATATAGACTCAATGTTGCGTAGAATAACTATTATCAAAATTGTGTGTAACACGATCCAAGAATAGTGTTGCGTATACTAAAAGCTAATACGGTGTTGCGTATAGCGCAAGGTAATCTTGGTGTAGCATACAACACAAGACATTAATGAAATTAAAAGAATATTTTTCATAAAATCTCGGGGTGTTACAATTCTGGTACATGAAAATGGGCCTTACTACACTCTTGGTTACGACACTCTTGGGGGATATGCTTAAGATAATTCACATTTTCATTACAACTCATTTTGAAGGATTTAGAATTAAATACTTCCTCAAAGAAAACATTTTATGATTATATATTATATGCATAATCTTTTCAACATACGTTAGGTATTTTACATGTTTGGAATTATTCATTGATATTCATAATCTAAACTAGTGTATGTTATTTTTTTGAAATGGTGGATAGTAGAAGGAATGATAATTCCAGTAATACGCATGATCGGCAGATTAAGAAGGATCATATCTTTCATGGTATGAAGCTAACATTTAAAAGGGAAATAGTCTCCCATGTATTCTCATCATATGAGGAAATAGTATCATGTTTTAATAAGATAAGTAAATAATTCTCTGAGTCTTATGGCTTTGAACAGAATCAAGAGAATAAAAGGATAGAATATAGAAAGATTGATAAAGGGAAGAGGGGAAAGAAGGATTTTCCCATAGGTGATAATTGTGGAAATAATCACCTTGGTAAATGCTTGAAGGGAATGGGAGTTAGTTATAAGTGTGGAGAAAAAGGAAACCATGTACGTGATTTCAAGGGTAATAAAAAGGTTTCAAATGTACAATGCTTCATCTTCAAGGAGTTGGGACACTACGTGAATCAAGGTCCAAATCATTAGAGTATACCCCAAATACTGCTATTGGATAATAATCAAGTTATGATACTACTGAAGATGAAGAGGAATGATTAGATTTCTTATGTTTTTATTAAATTATTATGTCATTTGAGTATTGTATTAATGATGTACATGTTATAAGAATTATAGAGTATATAAGGATTGTACTACAGTACTATTTCATTAAGGACTTGAGATTGTGTGGAACCAAGAAAAGTGACTCAATAGCAGGTTAAAGTTTTTTGGAAAATATATGGTTGAGAGAATGATAAAACATAATATGGTTCTGATACTGAGGTAGTGATTTTGGAATAAGATATGATTGATTTGGATAAATTATATTGGATATTCTTGACTACAATGAAACTAATTAATGATTTGTATATTCCATCATTGTGGGAGTTTACAAATTTTTTGGATAGAAGGATTATATCCAGTATTCTATAAGGAATAAGAAATAATGAATGTAATCAATACGGTTTTATGGTAATTCAGGGTGTTACAATGTTTTAAAAGAATACACGATGAAGGTATTCACATGTTATTACGTGGAAAAAAAGGATCTTCATTGTGATTACCTTCATTATAAATTTTAGACTATGAGTTTGGACAGAAGTATTTTGGATAAGTCTAAACATTGGAATCGATTATTTTTGACATTGGATACTATTGTTAAGGTTAAATAATTTCTTGATATTATTTTTGATTTGTCATAAAAATGATAACATGGAGGTCGGGTGACAACCTATCATGTCTGACAAGGCCACGAGATTTAAACACACAACCAAAGGGTGAAAAGGATGTATCACCTACCACTTTCCTATGTGATGTCTTGGTTTTTATAATGTAGTTTTTTTAAATGGTCTGACAGATTAATTATAAATTCATTTTTTTAAACTATATACAATTAGGATAAATATAATATTTTTGAATTCTATTATCCTTTGGTGTGAAAGATGAGTTTGTGGTAGGAATTTGTTGAAGGATGAATCTCTACTTGTCAAGTATATTTTTTCCCTCTTATTATATTAATAAATTAATTCTTAAACATTAAGGAAGGGATCTTAAAACCAAAAATATGTTATCCTAATACCTTATTCTTTGTTGAACCAACTATTTTTTAAATCATAATATATTGATGGCTTTTAGGCCCTCAATTTTACACTTGTTTTGGATTTATGACCTTAATAACTCCCTATAAATATTTAAGTTTTTCCTCCAATTATTTGTATCTAATTTCCACCAATTTTCTCCTAATCGAGTTCATAATTTGGTAGTGACTTTTTCATTTCCCTTTCCCTCTTATTAAGACTACACTTTATTAACCCAATTTCTGATGTGGGTTTTTCACAAAGTAATTTTTCTATTTTAACCTTTTATTTTCAAAAAAATTAAAATTGAAAGGATGAAATTTATTAAATTATGGGAGAATTTAACACCCTAAGATTTCATCGTATGTTATCTCATCAAAGTATTTCAATCACTTGCGCTACATGCAACACTGAGTTCGAGCGCACCACGGCTTACCAAACTAGCAATTCAAAAAAGAGGATATGAATAGTATTAACCAAATTTAAAATTTTATATATCCTATATAATTTTAATATTCATATTTGGTGTTTTTTAGATATAATATAAGAAAAAGTCGATTTTTAAGATAAAAGAGGTATTGTTCAAAAAAAATACAGTTTTATGCCTTTTAATGGTGAACCCTTTTAAATTCAATATTTGACACTTTTATAAATTTAATTTAATTAAATTAAATTATTTTTAGAATCAGGACATAAAAATTTAGTTTGGATAAATGTTTGGTACTTTTCTGATAACTTTCATATTTTGATGAATAGTAAAAAATACAAAATTTTAATTGAAAACAACTTTTTTAATCGAAATAATTTATAAATAAATTATTAATTTGAATGGTTTGGAAGTATAATTAGATTATATTTTTATAATTTAATAAAATTTAGGTCATTATAAGTAATTTGACATTTAAATTTGACATAAACACATGTTAATCTTTTGATAGTTTTTACTTTTTAAAAAACCTGCTTTTCGGTTTTGACAACAGGAATTAATTTTAAATTAATTAATTCAACATATATATTTTGAATTTGGTAAAATAGAATTCATTTTTTAATTCATAATATCAAAATTATCTTAGGGTAAATTGTTGGTATTTTTCTAAAAACATCCAATTTTGATGAATAGTGAAAACATTACGTTATTGTTTAAAACCGACTTCTTATTTAAATAATTATTTATTTTATTTAAATTTATATAAATTTAAAATAGATATATAGTACCTATATAATTTAAATCTAATTAATTGGTGTCATTTTAAAATAAAATTTGATGTATAAATTTTAATTGAATTTTTTACCGTCTTTTACCCACTTTCTAGGAGCATTTGAAAATTTGCATAAAACTTAATCTTACTGCTTCTTTGAGTTGAATTTCAAAACTCTGAGAGATTTAGTTGAAATCATTAAGTAAAATATGGTTCAATAAGATGAAAATAATTTTTTTTGAATATTAACTTTGGCCTTTTATTTACCATGGTTATAAGTAAATAGGATAATTAAGGGTAAAAATGTTATTATAATTACCCTAACACATGTCCCAATTCTGTTGGATAAGTTTAATTCGATAAAAAAACCTTAGGAAAAAAATATGATCCTCTTTGGTCCACTTGGATTAGATTAGGACATTTATTATTATTTTATTTAAAGAAGAGTTAAAAGTGTTAAATTCAAAGTTTATTAACTAAACCATTTTTAATATGGGGTTATACATAAGATATATTCGACTATAATTATTCATTAGAAATATAAAAATATTTCCTAAATAATGGTATTTTATTTATAATTTTTAGATATTAAATAATTAAATTTATTTATGACACAATCATGATACAGTAATTACCTTCTTAATGAAATACTAAAATAATTGATATTATAAATATCCAAATAAATATAATTTGAGACTTTTGATGAATTAAACTAATTTTCTAGGTTAATATAACATTTTATTGTTTATTACATAAATTTTTTTCGAAGTGATATGGTTGTTATGACTTTTAAAAAAAACAAGACACCAAATAGTGTCAAAATTGAAATAAATTAGTTTTTAAAGCAAATACTATATTATTGGTTGATATAATATTCCTAAAAATATAATGTTCATCCAAAGTACTTAAATAATATTATATATGTCATTAATGAAACACTTGAGGTTTTATTTTAAGTTTAGTGTAAGTTTATTAACCATATAGCGTAAGAATACAAGAAGACATGGTAAAAGTTAAACTATTTAACTAAGAGTTAAATATAAAAGATAAGGTTAATATGGGGACCTAAACCTGTCTAAAACCTATTGGTTGAGTGTTTTTAGACACATCCCCACCTTATCCTAGAAATAAATCATTTTTGATCCATTATAAACCGAAAACGAGTTTATTATAAAATAATATTTCAAGATTTTCCTAAAGTGACCCTCACCTCTATTATAAAAGGCCACTTCCCCTTCTCTTAATTTCACACCTCCAAAGTCATTTGTCTCAGTCAAACCCTACCCAAATACCTTCTCAATTATTCTCCCTTCAACCTAGAGGTCTTACTTTTATCAGAAATCCAACCTATGGATCTCTTTTTATCAACTCAAAAGGAAACACCCGAAGAAGAGGTAATAATTTAACCACCCTCTTTCAAGTTCTTTTCTTCTTCCACTTCCTCTTTATTTATTGTTTACATTCTAAAATAATAACTTCAGTATCTTCTATATACTTTTATGTTATTATAAATATGTTAAAACCACATTCTTTATTCTATCCATCCTATAAATGACAAAGTCAGCATACGTGCGTACGTACGGCTTACCGTAACCACATCGTGGTGTAGTTTGTTATTCAAACACTTCATTATTTTGGATGGGTATAATAATGAATATAAATTATGTAAATAACAAATATAAAATGTTAATTATTCTGTATATATGATATACCAACCAATTACATACTATTTCACCATCAATATAATGATATTGTCGCTCGTGCATTCGTACGGATTACCGTCTCCACGACGCGATGAGATTCGTTTCCACGTTCACCATTCGACGATGATTATAAAAATATATATTATTAATAAGTATGTAACATATGAAATAATAATGATACTAGAGATATATATATATATATATGTATATACTTACATAAATCTTATTCACTTACTTCCGTTTAATACGTTATGAAAACGGAAACAGCGTTTATGCGTATGTACGGCTTACCGTCTCCATAAACAGTGCCTCCCATTTCATATATATATCTATTATAAATATTTATATTCTAAATATATATGATTTATAAATCAAATTTTATATTCTGGAAGTATTTAATCATTATCTAAATGATATTATTAATAATAACAAGTTAAAACATGTACAATAAAAAAAAAGATTATTACCTGAAATGTAAATTTAACATGGAAATAATTATTAAATGGGTAGTATAAGGGAATAAATGAATCATGTATGATATAATAAATATGAATATGGTTCTGTTATAATTTAATAACATACTATGGTCATTATACAATAGGTTAAACGTACCCTCGACCAAAGGAAAGTGCAAGGTAAGGGTTATTTCTACAATCTCTTCATTATCCGAGGTTGTTTTTACATGAGTATCTACTAAGACCTATTTATCATCTACATACGTGTTTCAGAAAAAAATAAAAAGGAATATTTTAAGTTTTTTTGGAAGGGACTCTTTAACTATATCATCATTTTAAATAGTTTAAATATATATTCTTCTCAATCATTCTCATTAATGTCCATGTTTTCAAAATGGTTTTTAAGGATTTATTTATATGGATATGAATGTTTTTAAAATGTTAATTCCTTTACAAAGTTTTAAAGTGGTATGGGACACTTTGATTAAAAAATGTCTTTAAATTTCTTCCTTTCTAAATTTTGTGACTTTTAAATGTTTGTATGAAAAAGGGATATTTCTCTCAAAGAGTTTTACAAATCATTTTCTTCTATGTCAACACCCTTTGATGAATTTTAAACTTGTTTGAAGTTTATTTATTATGATACAAATCTTCCATATATTATTGAAGGTTTTGTGATATTTTTGACTATGGTTGTGTTATTTTTATACCATTCATGGTTTATGGATAAATTATTGACATTTCGTATGCTAGTTTTAATACAAATGTTTATGTTATGTTTAAACCTTTTCATATGAGTAATGCATTGGACTTAGTAAGTGATGGGTGGAGCCCGCTATAGCTCCCCGATGCATCGGTAGGTCTCATGAGGCAAACTAGTGTCTTGGAACAAGGCCTTGACAAAATCTTATTTGTAGTCTTGGCACAAGGCCTTGACTATGTGGTTATGAAGTCTGACATTATGCATTCCGAAATTATAAAATTGGATATTGATATTACATGGGATTATTCGACTAATAGAATATCTATGCGAATAAGTAAATGGAATTATTTGATTTATCTTTTCCATATTATGCTGAAGTTTGAGTTTAAAAGGCTTTTGTTTTAATCTTATACATTTCCTTAAGTGTTTATGTTTATATTTGAAAGTTTCCGCTATATTGTTATCCTTACTGAGCATCTAAGCTCACCCCTTTCTATTTTTTATTTTTCCCTAGATTCTAAGAAGTGTATTATGATTGATAATGAGGGTTAAGCTATGGGATTAATGGCGTTTTCAAAGGATCATTTATGTTGTGTTTTATTTTTTAATGTGTAATGTAACATTCATTTATCTAATCTATTTTCCAAGACTGATAAATTGATCAGTCTTTTGGGACTTAATTTCTTGTAATCATTCCAATTTAGTAAAATAAGGCACCAACTCTGGGTAACCGGGGTAAGGGCGTTACAATTTTTTTGACTACCCCTCAAATATAACCCTAAATCACTTATATATTCATAAAATAACTCTAATTAAATAAAAATTTCCATAAAATATGTTTTAAACCACATCAATAATTATAATACTCAATAAGTGATTTTTGATACAAAAATTTCTTATTTCCCATAATATATCACCTATTTTTCATCAGTATCATACCCATATTTGTGGTTCCTCTTTGTAAAAAAAATATTTTCTAATAAAACTAAAATGTGTCCATCAGTATATTAATTTATCCTATAATTTTCCTTAATTTCATTTATAAAATAATTTTCATTCATGTAGATATATCTAAAAAAATAAACATGTATTTATTTAATGTTATTTTTGTAAAAAATTAGTTATTTTTTCTATTGAATTTATATCATCCTTTCCTTAAATCGATCAAAGAACATTTTTTATCTGTTTGTATTATTAGTTTTTTAATTCAAACTTTCCCCAATATTCTTAAAATCATTAATAAGTGGCACTTTTCCCATTGATAATTCTCTAAATTCTTGGAGTTAATTCAGGAAATGAAACATGAACATGTTATAGTTATTTTCACTTAGATGCACCTTCGATAAAAAAAATTATAGTTCATTTTACTTATATTTATTATTCTCACTCATATCATTCTTAATATTCATCTCATTTTAATTAATCTCCTTCAAATATACAAAATATATCAATAATATTATTTCTATGACAACATGGGAACATTAATTTTTTTAGAAAATTACGAGTTTTATTCAAATTATTCTTCTATTTCTATAAAATTGATTTTATTAAAAGCTAATTTTACAAAACACACTAATATAATAACTCGATTACAATTTCTTCACAATCTAATTTAACCATAATAATTTCATATTCAATAATTTCATTTAAAATATTTTCTATTCAGCTTCATATAGTGCTTCAACATCACCATCACCATCACCTCTTTCATGGTTATCTAAAATATAAAATAAATATATAGTTTTTAAATTTTTAGAAATTAATACCCATTTCAATCAAGTGATTCAATATTTTTTTGTACTGATATTATTTCATCTTTGATTAACATTCTATAATAACAATATTATCATCACTTTTTCTCTCTTTTTTATTTGTATTTTTTAAAGAAAAGTTTCCAATTTATCTTTTTTTAATCACTTTAGTATATTATTTCATCAATATGTTTATTTCCATTTCTAAAAACTCTTTTTTATAAATGAAAAACATAAAAAAAATTGAAATATCATCTTCAGAATAATTTTTTTTCTTTTTTCCTTGAATTTTTTCCAATGATTCTTTAAAAATATGTCTTTAAACATTTTTTATATTCAAACTTACTTTTCTTTTTAATATTATTTCCTTTATTAATCTCATAACAAATAAATATGATATAATAATCATCAAATTGAAATAAATTAACATTCAACCTCTAAGGAAGCAGAACATAACATGAAATGTTTTAAAAAAGTTCTATGTATAATCTTGAACATTATATAATCATCAAAAGTATAGTCAAACCAATTAATGTACCTTAAAACATATTTGAATTTTTAAAATAATCCATTATTAAATCATAATCAAATATTCAAATTTCATTATATTTCGAACACAAAATTTGTATCATTTCACACTGTTAAGTAACATTAAATTCATATATATTCTCTGATTTATTATAAATTTAATTTCCCATCCTAATCCTCATGAATATGATACATTCTTATCTAAAGGTAATGAAATTATTTTCTTTATAAAAAATCCAACTTTCCCAAAAGTATTTTTTTTTAATCATAGTCATCATTGAATATTCAATATAAGTATCTTACACTTTTTTTTCACATAAAATCCAAAAAAAACATATTTAATATTAGTACATAATAATATTATCTTTATATATGTGATAATTTTTAAAATAAAATGCTAAACCACCCTTTTAGTAGAAGTATTCCATCTTTAAAATTCTTTTTTTCTTTTATGGAAAATAGGAACCAATATCTAATACCAATATTTGATAACAAGATCCCATATGTGTTAGGATACTTAATGATTCAACAAAATTTTGGGTAAATTAGTTTACATAATTTATTATATTTTTAATCTAAACAAACACCCTAATAGGTTTTGATGATTTGAAATCTTATTCCCCTCATTTTTATCCCTTATTGAAAATAAATTTATATGTGTTTATCCACATAATTCACTATCCAAGAACTCTAGATAAAAGTAACAAATATTGAATTATGATTTACAAGGTTAACATTCCAATTTTAATGGCTACATTCATGTATGATTTGTAAAATAATAGACTATACAATCCACTAGAATGTCACACAGAATAAAAATGATGAGGGTCTTTCCTTATCTTGTTTCATAATTAAATATTAATTAACTAATGTAACATCTCGTTTCACTATTAGTATAAAATTATTTATGTGAATTAATAAAACTAGTATTATATATATAAATAATATCTAAAAATTAATGTAGTCGACTTCATCTTCACAACACTTCTTCATAATGAATTCACAAACAAAAAATTATACAAAATCCATTTGTGAAAATAAAAAATCTACATAAAAATTTTATTGAGTGATATTTTTGAATTAAAATATTACTAAAAATTAATTATTAAGAAAAAAAAATTATATCTCCTTTGAAAAATCCATTGCATTCCAATCTTCACAAGAAGCTTCATTCTTCAACTCCATGTCTTTTAATATCAAGAATTTTTTTTAATGAATATCCACCTTAATCAATCAATTTCTTGAGATTCTTGTTTTTCCTTCAAAAATATTACATAGGAAAAGAAGTTTCCTACCCATTTCAATCGACAAACTTAGAAATTCCCATTATATTTTTAATTATAAATTTAGCATTTATTACTAAAAATATTACTTCAAAACTATTCTTATATAAATAAAATCGTTTAACATCTCCATATATTTTTAAATAAGACATTGTGAATTAATATAGTCAATAATTTTTGTTTGAATAATATATACATCATCCAATATATGTGTGTAGGTGTTTTCTATCAAAGCCTACAAAAACCCCATTGTGTGATAAAGGAACTCGTCTAGAGAAAATTGCTTGAAACTATCCCAATGTAACTTCCACTAAAATTATAGTTTAAGGAAACTATAAAAACCATAATAGTCATTTCCACTTATATCAATGAATATATTTTCATCCATAATATGTGTGATGTAATACTAGATCTTTGCTGTAAAAATAGAAGGAATGGCATAATCCCCCTAAAGTTCAACTCCATCCATGTCACTAATTAATCTCAAACCCTAATTTAATGATCTTTTATATTTATAAAATATATTCCTTCAAAATATAATCCTTGTAAGTTTATATTTTTTCTTTTGATACCTTTTCATAATAAAATAATACCTATAATCCATTGATTCCATGTTATGGGAAGAAGACCGAAAGAGGTTCGGTATTAGGGGGTTCGGGCCCGGTCCGACCCGGCCCGATACCCCCAGGGTCAGCCCGAACCGGTTCCGGGTCCGGCCCGCTTGGGCGAGGCCCGGCCCGGCCTGGACAGCCAGGCGGCTCGGCCGTAATGGTCGAGCGGTGAAGGGGGGCACGCTGCCCCCCGCGTTGAGAACCCGTAGCCCCCATGTGGGGGGCCGCACCTGCTGGCGGACTGGGGGTTACGAACCCCCGGTTTTCTCCTGACCGGCCGGCCCGCTCTAGCCAGCCAGCTGCTGCCGCCATGAAACCGGCACTGGTCGGTCCCTCTGCTCCGAAGCCGGCGGCCCGAAACTGGTCGCCGGTCTCCCAGATCCGTTGCGGCCTAAGTCATGGCCTTGGTCCGTCCGGCATGGCGCGATGGCGCCGCGCCCCTCCGCCGCGGCCCCACTCCGGTCGCGGCGCTTTTGTAGTTCTCTGGTGCGGCGCGACCGTGCCACGTCTTTGGTTCGTCTTCAATAGTGCGGTGCGATGGCGCTGCTTCTCCCCCTTCCTTAATATTTCCACGCTGTGCTTCGGCACCGCGTTTCTTTGTTCGTGCCGCAAATAAAATCAACCAACCAAAGGGGAGAGGAGGGTTAATCGTGTTCGTGTGGTCCGACCCCCTCCCATTATTGTGGTATCAGGAAGATCTAATAGAAATGAAGAAAGGCAATGGAAGAATTCATGAATAACAATTAAAATAAATCCCTTCCTCGTCGAATTCGATGAGCAAGGATTCGTCGCGGAATTAACTGTCACGAAATAAGGCATCGCGGAAGGAGGATCATCGAGTCGCGGAGAAGGAACGTCATGGAAGAAGTGTTGTGTAAGAAGCGTCGTTGGTGTTGCGGTACACGGCGTCGCATAGTCGATCTCTGAGGATTTGGTGTTCTTCGTCAGAGATCGGTGCATTCTTCACGTTCTTCGTGTTCATCGCGTTCTTCATCGAAGAAGAAGGCTTTTCTCCAAATCCTCTCCACGCAACAATTTCCAAACCAAATAAAATAAGTGTTGTCTTATTTTATTAACACTGAAACCAACTCTTTGAAATTCAAAAGGAAAAGAAACGATCAACTAATTGAGGAGTTTAAAACCGCCCAATTAATGAGACGTTTAATATCCAGATTAAACGCAAGAATTGACATCATTAAAAAGGGGTGTGTGGGTGCGTTACTTAAGAAGAAAAGAAAATGTGGGGCTCATGTGGGACCCACCCCACAAATATCCTACATAGTGGTTAACCCCTTAACTTAGGTTAACAACTTAAATAAAATAAATGGTGCGACCAATTTATTTTATTCATTTACTTAACCCGAAAATTTAAAAAAAACACCCAAGAAAACACAACTGTGGAAAATGTGTTTCTAAGCAATTACTGGTGATGTGATTTCAACGGTGACCTCGGAATCCGATTCCGAGCACCGGTTCAAAAGTTAGAAAAACACGCTCATTCGTTCACTGAACGTACCCGAGCTAAACTTCGGAAAAAGATTTCGGGCACACCGGGCCTCAGAATTAGGTGCCGTCAGAAACTGCGCTCTTGTAAAATCCTAAAGAAAATTAAGAAAAAAATTCTTTGAATTTTACGGGACTTTACATTACTCCCACCTCAGGGCTTTACGTCCCCATAAAGATACATCAAAAACTAGGGGAACAAAAGTGGGTACTGAGCACGCATCTGAGCATCCCACTCCCAAGTGCTCTCCTGGAGGTTCCTGTGCTGTCATCTGATGTGAACTAGAGGAATTGATCGACCACATTGGACCTGCTCCTGTCAATCCTCAATATCCACCGGGACCTCCACAAAAGTCACCCCATCATCAACGTCCATCTCCCCATGGTCAATGATATGCGTCGGGTCATGCACGTATCTCCTCAGCTGAGATACATGGAAGACATCGTGCACTCGGTGCAACTGAGGTGGTAGAGCCAAGAGATAAGCCACCTCGCCCATCCTCCTTGAGGACCTGGAATGGTCCGATGAAGCACGGAGATAACTTTCCACCTCTGCCAAATCTCCGTAATCCACATCGAGGTGAGACCCGCAAGAAGACGTGGTCTCCATCTTCGAACTCTAGTGGCCTCTGCCTCCTGTCAGCATAAGACTTCTGCCAGATATGAGCTGTCCTCATCTGCTCCTGTATGACTTAGACCTTCTCTGTCGTGGCCTGGACCATCTCCGGTCCCAAAAGTGCTGACTCCCCTGGGTATGTCCGTCACAGAGGAGATCTGCAAGGTCGGTCTTACAATGCCTCGTATGGTGCCATCCTGATGGTGGAGTGGTAGATGTTGTTGTACGCGAACTCCGCCAAGGGTAGGTGGTCCTCCCAGCTGCGGCCAAAGTCGAGGACACATGCATAGAGCATGTCCATGAGAGTCTGAATGGTCCTCTCCGTCTGACCATCTGTCTGAGGGTGAAAGGCGGTACTCAGACATAGCTGTGTCCCGAATGCCTCCTCCAACCCCTTCCAAAGCTGGGAAGTAAAGAGAGCATCTCGATCGGAGACGATAGATGATGGCACACCATGAATCCGCATAATCTCCTGAACGTAGAGACGTCCCAATCTCTCCATTGAGCCATGCTCTCTGATGGGTAAGAAGTGATCCGAATTGGTGATTCGGTCGACAATCACCCAAATAGAGTCGTGACCTCTGGATGTGCGTGGAATTCCAGTCACGAAGTACATAGATATCCCGTCCCACTTCCACTCTGAGACCTCCAAGGGTTGTACCAAGCCTACTGGTACCTGGTGCTCTGACTTCACCTGCTGGCAGGTGAGGCATCGAGAAACGAACTCTGCCATAGCCTTCTTCATGCTCGGACACCAGTGGTGTCATCTGAGATCCTGGTACATCTTCGCCACTCCAGGATGTACCTCCAAAGGGGAAGTGTGAAACTCTCTCAGCACCTCTTCTCATAAAGCAACCGGTACCAAGGTACGTCCTCTCAAAAGGACATCGTTCTCTCCTCCCACGGAGAATCCATCAGGTGCCTGTCCTGAGGATATCCGTGCATGTCACGCCTCACAGTCGGCGTCCCCACGCTGTGCCTCTCTAACCCACTGTAGTAGTGGAGGAGTGACTATGAGTGACTGAAGGAAGGCTGCTCCATCTCTATCCACGAAGGATATCTGCAAAGCGGCTAGCTGCTCTGTCGCCTCCCCAAGTAGTAGAATTCCCGTCCTCCTGCTGAGAGCATCGGATACTACGTTCCCATTTCCAGAAGTATAGACTATCTTAAAGTCATAGTCCTAGAGGAACTCGAGCCATCACCGCTGTCTCAGGTTCAGGTCCTTCTACGAGAAGATGTACCTGAGACTCTGATGGTTAGAATAGACTATAAAGCACTCGCCCATCAGATAGTGTCTCCATGTCTTCAGAGCGAAGACCACTACTGCTAACTCCAGGTCATGGGTAGCGTAGTTCTTCTCATGCAGCCTCAACTGACGTGATCCATAGGTGATCATTGCCTGCTCCTGCATCAGGACACATTCGAGTCTGGTCGCTGATGCATCACAGTAGACTACGTACCCTACTCCCTCCTCCGGCAACCTCAATATAGGTGCATTGGTCAATCTCTGCCTCAGCTCCTGGAAGCTCTGATGACATCTATCTAACCACACAAAGGGTTTCCCCTTATTCGTCAAAGCTAAGAGTGGTGTTGCAACTCTGGAGAACTCTGGCACAAATCTCCGGTAGTATCCAGCTAGTCCCAAGAAACTCCGTGCCTCCGTCACGCTCCTGGGTGGCTCCCAAGCTAGAACTGCCTCGATCTTCGCAGGATTCACCGCAAATCCCACCTCAAAGATGACGTGTCCCAACAAGTGGACCTCGCGTATCCAGAACTGACACTTCGAGAGCTTACCATAAAGCTGGTGCTCTCGGAGTGTGTCCAGTACAACCCACAAGTGGTAAGCGTGCTCCTCCTCAGTCGTCGAGTATATCAAAATGTCGTCGATGAAGACCACAACAAATCGATCAAGGTATGGCTGAAATATCCTATTCATGAGGCCCATGAACACTGCTGGAGAATTTTTTATTCCGAATGGCATAACCAAGAACTCATAGTGGCCATACCGACATCTAAAGGCCGTCTTCTGCACGTCCTCATCCCGAACTCTGAGCTGATGATAGCTTGGCCTGAGGTCTATCTTCGAGAACCACCGTCCTTCCTTGAGTTGATCGAAGTGGTCATCAATCCTCGGTAGCAGATACTTGTTCCTCACTGTCACCTGGTTCAGGCGACGATAGTCGACACAAAGTTTCAAGCTTTCATCCGCCTTCTTGGCGAACAATATCGGGGAAGCCCAGGGTTAAACACTGGGTCAGATGAATCCCTTACCCTACAAGTCCTCCAACTGTACCCATAGCTCTCGAAGCTCGGCGGGAGCCATCCGATATGCTGGAGTGGATATCGGGGTTGTCCCGAGGTACAGGTCAATATAAAAGTCTACCTCTCTGTGAGGAGGTAGTCCTGGAAAGTCATCGGGAAAAACGTCCATGTACTGATCCACCACTGCAGGAAAACTAGGACTCCACACGTCAAATTCTCCTAGGATGAGGATAGCCAACTGATGAGTGATGGGTTGTCCTCTCCTCTGCGAGAGTCCATCCTATGTTGTGAAGGCTCCCTTCTCGCCGGTCAAGGTGAACCTGCTCCCGTCAGTGCGTACACACCGCACCTTGCGCCTAATACAATCAATCTGAGCATGGACTGTAGATAACCAATCCATGCCTAAGATGAGGTCGTAAGGCCTCGACGCCGCTACAAGAAGATCCCAGCTGAATCTCTCGCCTCCTAGAGTAAGCTCACACTTCTGGAACCAGTGCGTAATCGTCAGGTCTGCTCCCGTAGGAGTCTTTAGCCGTAAGGATCGAGCCAACGACTCCGTCAGAATCTTCGAGATCCGAACAAGGGTAGTGGATATGAAATAATGACTCGCTCATGTGTCTATAAGAACTGCAGCAAGGGTTTAATAGACACAGATAGTACCTCGAATCATATCGGGCACGCTGTGGTCGTAGGCCTCTGCTGCCTGAAGCTGTGCCTGTCTCTTCCCGCCAGCTCCCTGTGGTCGGGGTGGACCTCCTGGTGGTGGTGGTGGTAGAGCCTCAATGTGTCTCCCACCACCTGCTGCTCGACCAGCTCCTCTACCTCGTCCACCTACTCCCCGCGGACTGCCACGGTCGACCCTCTGCCTCTGCCTGGGTGGCCCCTCAACCGTCTGCTGCTCCTCGGTACGGCGGGTCGGGCAGTCACGAGCCATGTGGCCCTACCCGCCGCATGCATAGCACTGTCTGCCTCTCGAAAGACTGGCTTTGCGCTGTGTGCCCCACACTGCTGAGCCAGTGTCCTGAGGTCGTCTTCCTGAGGGTCTGGTCTGCCTGGACCCATGAGTCATCCGTCGACTGCTTGCTGCAGAAGACTCTGCTACGTGCCGCCCTGCGATAGGTCTCGCTGCTGATGTAGGATCAGCAAGGAAGATATCGATGAGAACGGCTCGCTCCAGTACCCCTGCCTGTGTCGAAATGCTGAGGGAGATCAGCGATGCCCTGATCTCATGCCTCAATCCCTACTCAAAGGTCCAGGCCCAGAAGAATGGGTCCCGTACCATGTCTGTCGAGTAGCATGAGAGATCGGTAAATCTCGTCGAGTACTGGGCGATCGTCAAGTTGCTCTGCCGTAGCTATAGAAGCTCCTAGATGCACACCACACGGAGGGTGGTTGGGACGAACTCCGAGCGGAAGAGGCTCTCAAAGTCCATCTAGAGGAGAGATGCCTCATCGTGCACCTGGAGCATCAAGCTCCACCATCTGCCTGCTGCCGCGTACAGGAGGCTCGCTACGAGGATCACTATGAGGTCTGCTAGTGTCCTCACTAGCCTGAAAACCGGTACAACTACCTCCAGTAAATCCTCTACTGCCTGAGGGTCCATCTCCCCACGGAACCTGGGCGGTCGCTGGTGCTGAAACTCGTGCAGTGCACTAAGGCAACGTGCATCGTCAGCGGCTGGGGCTGGTAGCCTCAGTGGCTCAGCGGGTAGAGGTATCGTCGGTGCCTCTGCAGTCAAAGGGCCCTGTACTGAGGCCTCGTTGCTCGGTGGGCTGTCGTCACGTACAACGCTCAGAACCCTAGCTGGCGGCCGTCATGGGGCCATCCTGAAAAGGAAACAGGTGTGCCACAGTCAAACAGTATACCTGGTGAGATGACACAAAGTAATCAAAAAGAAAACTTGTAACACACATGCAATCAATGTTTTCATGCATTAAGTCGGAAATCAGAAGTCAGGGTCCTTGTGTACGGATACGTCGACCGCCTTACCAACACTAGACTCCTTGGACTGATAACCGCACTCGATACTCTTAACACTATTTCTTCACATAGAAAAAGATTAGAGTCCTGAGTTCTGCGGTAGAACCGAACACCTCTGATACCAATTTGTCACGACTTGTCCTCAGGGCCCGTGCCGTGACTACCCCAAGCCCGCCTTCCATAGGCCAGGGGCTGGCGACTAGCACCAAGGCGTAATTCCCGATAAAAAAGGGAAGGCATTGCCTTTGTAAAGTAAACAAACACCACAGAGCAATCAAGAAGAAGTAAACTCTAAGTAAAAACTGGGTACAATAGTAAGTGCGGAAAAAGTAAGTGGGCCAGAATACAAACCCAAACTGAAAGTAAAGTACAACTGGAAAGGGAAAACAGTAACTGAAAGTAAAGCCGTAGCCTCGAGCCATCCACTGAAATTCCCACCTAAAGGGTGGGTACAGATAGCCTCCACAGCTCCTCGGGTCCAGCCATCCACTCCGAGCACGCCCCGCATAGTGATCCACCTCCGGGTACCGACCTGCTCCTCGTGCCTCAACCACGATCAGTGATGTCCGTCGTCTACAACCAACAAAACTTAGTGTGGGCATAGCCCATGCAGGGGTGAGTATAAGCTACTCAGTAGGGACCCCGAGACCCCCGAAGGTCTCCCAGAATCCACAAAGGATAATCCACAAAGGAAAGATACAAACACGAAGTAACATCTGGAACTACTTAGGAATATGCCCATATATATACCTAAGTCATCAATTCTCATTCAGCCCCAACATCTAAGCTCAAGTACAACCCAGTCCACACAGGAAACCACAACCCAATCCACACAGGAAAGCATTATGTAATCCACACAGGATATCAAGTCAAACATATTGAATATAAGGATTGAAATTCAAGATACAACTCACACAGGTATACTTCTTCATATGATAATAGAGATGATCAGATATAGCCACAGATTCATCTAAGACGTCGGACCCACAAAGGATCGATAGGTACTAACCCTCGCAATGACCGACAAAGTATCTGACCCACACAGGATTGATAGGTAACTAACCCCCGCAATGACCCACACAGGATCGGACAAAAACAGGATCTGTAGGCGCTGGCCCACATAGGACCGCTGAGCACTGACCCACATAGGATCTGACCCACACATGATTGGTAGCACTGATCCACGTAGGATCGCTGAGAGCTATAGTCGTCGCCGTCGAATCCACAGAGGATTTCGGCATAGTCGTCATCATCGTCGCAGTCGCAGCCACCTCTAGGGTTCCCGCACACAGTAAGCTCGTTCGGGAGGGTCCGCTCCACGAGCCGAGGGGCTGATACAACAACTGACACATAGTCTGGATTTGATGTATCCAAAAATTTTGTATCGTCAACAGGAACTCAACGTCACAGACGGCGCGTCAATCGGACGCCCGGTCTGAGAGTTATTGGCTTTTTCGTCCCAGGGGCCCGGTTGGTTTTTAAGTCAAAACCATCCCGACCGTAATCCAACTATGTCCAAACCTCGAGCGGAGTAATCCAAAAGGTACATCTCACTAATATGAATCCAACAAGGTCGACGGCACTTCAATCGGACGTTCGAAGCTCAAGTTATAAGTGTTTCCGCTCCGAGGACCCGGTTGGTTTCGTGTACGAACCAACCCGTCCGAACCCAAAGTACTCCTAAAACTTGAGTGTAATATACCGAAATGACCGTCTCAATCCAAGGATCACATCTCAGCTGACGGTGCATCAATCGGAGGTCCACAACCCAAGTTATGGGTAGAAGACCGAAAGAGGTTCGGTATTAGGGGGTTCGGGCCCAGTCCGACCCGGCCCGATACCCCCAGGGTCGGCCCGAACCGGGTCAACCCAAACTGGGTTTGGGTCCGGCCCGCTTGGGCGCGGCCAGCGGCCAGGCGGCTCGGCCGTAATGGCCGAGCAGTGATGGGGGGGCGCGTTGCCCCCCCCCCCCCCCCCCCGTTGAGAACCCACGGCCCCCATGTGGGGGGCTGCACCTGCGGGCCAATCGGGGGGTTACGAACCCCCGGTTTTCTCCTGACCGGCCGACCCGCTCTGGCCGGCCGGCTGCTGCCGCCATGGGACCGGCGCTGGCTGGTCCTCCTACTCCGACGCCGGCGGCCTGGAACCGGCCGCCGGTCTCCCCGCTCTGTCGTGGCCCCGCTCCAGCCACGGTGCTTTTGTAGTTCTCCGACTCGGCGCGACCGTTCCGCTTCTTTGGTTCGTTTTCAATGGCGTGGCGCGACGGCGCCGCTTCTCCCCTTTCTTTAATATTTCTGCGTGGTGGTTCGGCACCGCGTTGCCTTGTTCGTGCCGCAAACAACATCAAACAACCAAAGGGGAGAGGAGGGTCGGCCGTGTTCGTGCGGTCCGACCCCCTCCCATTATTTCGGTATCAGGAGGCTCCAATAGAAATGAAGAAAGGAAACAGAAGAATTCACGAACAATAATTAAAATAAATCCCTACCTCGTCGAATTCGATTAGCGAGGATTTGTCGCGGAATTAACCGTCGCGGAAGAAGGCGTCGCGAAAGGAGGATCGTCGCGTCGCGGAGAAGGAACGTCATGGAAGAAGCGTCGTGGAAGAAGTGTCATTGGTGTCGCGGTACATGGCGTCGCGTAGTCGATCTCCGAGGATTTAGCGTTCTTCATCTGAGATTGGTGCGTTCTTCGCGTTCTTCGCGTTCTTCGCATTCTTCGCGTTCTTCGCATTCTTCATCGAAGAAGAAGGCTTTTCTCCAAATCATCTCCACACAACAAGTTCCAACCCAAATAAAATAAGTGTTGTATTATTTTATTAACACTCAAACCAACTCTTTGAAATTCAAAAAGAAAAGAAACGATCAACTAATTGAGGAGTTTAAAACCGCCCAATTAATGAGACGTTTAATATCCTGATTAAACGCAAGAGTTGACTTCATTAAAAAGGGGGGTGTGGTTGTGTTACTTAAGAAGAAAAGAAACGGTGGGGATCATGTGGGCCACACCCCACAAATATCCTACCTAGTGGTGTAGGATATTGTAGGTCCCACTTTAACCCCTTAACTTAGGTTAACAACTTAAATAAAATAAATGGTGCGACCAATTTATTTTATTCATTTACTTCACTCGAAAATTTAAAAAAAACACATCCGAGCAAATACAACTCCAGAAAAGGTGTTTCTAAGAAATTACTGGCGCTGCGATTTCAACGGTGCCCTCGGAATCCGATTCCAAGCACCGGTTCAAAAGTTAGAAAAACTCGCTCGTTCGTTCACTAATCATACCTGAGCTAAACTTCGGAAAAAGATTCTGGGCACACCGGGCCTCGGAATTAGGTGCTGTCAGAAACTGCGCTCTTGTAAAATCCCAAAGAAAATTAAGAAAAAAATTCCTTGAATTTTACGGGTCTTTACATATGGATTGGATTAGGCCAGGTATATTGTATCCATTTCAACAATTAATGTAGTGTGAGACTTCTTATATCTAAATTTCAAACCATATCTAGTGTCTCTACCAATAGTGATACTATGCTTATCCACCCTACAATATAACATATAATAAGGACATATAAAATGTTTATTTGACTATATTTGATCATGTAAATATATTTCTCACTTATAATAAAAATATACCCCACCATGAGACACCAAATCCCCATGAAATCCCCAAAAAATATCCCTGATCATCTATGATTTTTCTCTCGATGGACAACCCTCTATAGGAAATCAAACATATCATTTGAATAAGTATTCAATATCCAAACAATGAATGTAATCTAATAAACTCCATGTAAATTCTCAATTTTAGCTCAAGGATAATTCCATGACTCCCTAAATTTTAGGTTTTAGACATATTTTAGATGGAAAATAGTTACCAGGTCAACTAATACTTTGTATTTTACTCATAGTGATCATGGATGTCTTCCCTGGTTTATTAGTTGTAGATTTATTCCTATTGAAAAGTATATAAAATAATATGTGATGATTTAAATAGAGTTCTCATGAGGATGTTAATTCCTATAAATATTAATCCATATTCTCTGATAGATACTTCTCATCCAAAAATATAATGAGATATTCTATATCTATCACTAATTAGAGTAAATCCTTTGTAAAAAAGTGTTGTAACTATAGTAGTAACATCCAATTGACAACCCCAACATATAGGGTTATGGAATTTTTTACCCACTTAGTCATTGACATATCATCATTCAAACATAATAATACATTGGTCACCTATATAACTCCAATAATGGAATCATTCTTTTATAAGTATGGAAAAATCCACAGATATCTCATGATCAAACTATAACGACCCATACTTTACATGCATTGTTAATACTTCAAAATTGAAGCACACTTATTACAACATATGACAAAACCACAAAGGACCATATAGGTATAGTGTCTTTAGAAACTGGGAAACATAAACAACTGGTTCATAAATCTTCTAAAGTGTCTCCCATTTATTTCATCATATCTAGGGTCCCTTTTAGCATATTCTACTTAATATCCATCTTCCTGACCTGGGGAAAAGAAAACATACAAAAAGGGTGAGCTCAAATGCTCATCAAGGGCAAATAAAGGAAATAAAAATCATATCATATCTTTTTGAAAATCATAACCTGCAAAAGAGATCATAATATCTTAACAGGTAATAAATCATAGAAGTGAAAATGAGATCCCCATAATCATAACATAAAACTTGAAACTTTGTAGCATGCACACATAATCATGGAAAATCATTTCTTGTTAGTCATGACTCATTGCCAAGACTATCTTAGTGGAAAAAGTCCATTTCTGAACCGAGTTCACTCCTCGTTTCAGTCATGTATCACTGAACCGAAATAACCTTCTGTTCCAGCCATGTCTATCTCATGAGATATAAATCTTTACCCAATGCATTGGAGGGAGATATAGGTCCCACCCATCTTATAATGAATCCTTTCTTATGTGTGCCACATAATCATAAACCATACATCATTAAATAACCCATGTAATAAAAATGGGATTCTTAAAAAACATGACATCATAAAACCATTCATATAAGATAAAGGAATTCATAATCATAATTCCATCACAACATAGTCAAATTAATGTAAAAATATGGATAGAAACAGAACCCTTTATTATCTTAGATGGAAAATAATTTTGATAAAACACTTGAAATGAATTCTTGAGGAAAATATACTTTCTTCTTCAAAATCAATTTCTTTTTACAAAACATCATGCAATTTTAAAAGAAATAGATTTTATTGAAAATAGTCATAAAATCTTTTTGGATGAAGCTTCATGAAAATAAGGCTTTATAAAACCGTAAAAATCTGTTCGTGCCGTTTAAGTTAAAAAAAACATTTTTCTCGTACTTTTGTCGGAAAATTCAAAAAGTACCTCGTACGAAAAATGAAAAAAGATTCCTTTCATATCCTTTAATAAAAACTCACTGAAGGGTAAAATTGGATTTAAACAATTATAGGTGGATGGAAATAATATTACATATTGAGGAAACATGGATTTGGATGATAAAATACCTCCCAGTAAATGCCAAAGTATAAATAATCTCGGATAAAAATGAGATTGTGATATTTCCCTTACCTTTGGTCTGATTTGCTTTGTACGTGTCCGAAGCTCCTGTATAATGGTTTAAATAATGTTATTGACTTATTCCAGAATCATACATATTGATATGATATCATATATGGTCATATTCTTATCTTCTTATTAGTAATATTTCATTGTTACTTGTTACTCGGGTCTTTATTGCCTTTTGTTCTTATGCGTGTTTTTCCGAATAAATTCTTATTCTTATTTTAAGGTTATAGATACCTTATATTCAGAATGGTATTAGTGTAACATATATCATATTTATTCATTCAATTCATTTATATAATTACTATGTAATGATGATCATGTAGAACGAGTCGCATCACATCGTGGAGACGGTATTCCGTACGTACGCACGAGCGATGATATTGTTCCCATGATCGTGGAATTGTATTTAAGTGTGTTTATACTATTTCAGTATCAATATCACTTTATAATAATCATATATAGTTACTCATTACACCATTATACCCATCTTTGTAAGGTGATGGTGGAAAATAGATTACACCACGGCGTGGAGACGGTATTCCGTACGTACGCACGCGCGGTGATTTCATTTTTTCGTAGGATGGATAGAAGGTGAATTAGGGTTGTTTCTAATTTATAATAACATATCATTATGTAAGTAATACTGATGTTATTACTTTATCATGAAACAACTAAAGAAGAAGAAGTTGAAGAAGAAAGAAATTGAAAAGATCGGTAATGGATATTACCTCTTCTTTGAAACGCCTCTTTGAATCCTCCACTTAGGGAACTAAGATTGGTCTTTTAAGAATACCAGGACCTCTAGGATTATTCTAGGGAAGTGGAGAAGGGATTTTGGCAGGGGTTGTCCGAGCTTGAGTGCTCAAATTGGTGTGAGGAGGAGGGGGAGGAGGTGCCCTTTTATAAGGGAGGAGAGGGGCATCTTAGGAAAATCTCAAAATATTATTTTATATTAAGGTCAAATTCGGTTTATAATGGTTCCAAATGGTCTTATTTCGAAGATAAAGTGGGGATGGGTCAAAATCATCTCATAAAATATGATTTAGACAAGTTTAGGTTATTATTTTAACCTTATCAATTAGATTTAACTCTAAGTTAAATAATTTAACTTTTACCGTGTCTTTTTGTTTTCTTACACTCTATGGTTAATAAACTTACTATATGAAGCCAAAAGAACCCCAAGTTGTTTATTATTAATATTTATATCTTTATCTAAGTCAGTTTGCCGAACCTTAGATTTTTATGAATTAAATAACAATTAATAATATAATATTTGTTTTAAAAACTAATTTATGTCAATTTTGACACTATTTGGTACATGATTTTTATGAAATTTCTAACAGAATGATAAGTTCGAACCAAGTTACTTAAATCAACAATAACATGTCATATTAACCTAGAAAATTAGTTTAAGTCATAAAAAGTCTCAAATTACATTTATTTGGGCATTTATAACATCAATTATGTTAATATTTTCTTAAAAAGGTAATTACTGCATCATCGTTGTGTCATAAATAAATTAAATTATTTAAAGAATAAAAATTACAAATAAAATACCATTATGTAGGAAATATTTTTATCTTTCTAATTAATATTTATAGTCGAATTTATCTTATGTATAACCCCATATTAAAAATGTTTTATTAAATAAACTTTGATTTTAACTCTTTTATCTCTTCTTTGAATTAAATAATAATAAATGTCCTAATCTAATCCAAGTGGGCCTAAATGATAATATTGTACACTTAAGGTTGTTTTTGGTCGAGATACACTTGTCCAATAGGATTAGGACATGTGTTAGGGTAATATTAATATCATTTTTACCCTTAATTACCCTATTTACTTTTAACCGTGGTAAATAAAAGTAAAAAGTTACTATTCACCAAATATTATTTTCATCTCATTGAACCACATTTTACTTACTGACATCAACCGTGTCTCTCAGATTTTTGAAATTCCATTCACAAAAGCGGTAAAATTAAGATTTATGAAAAAAAAAATTTAACTACCACTTAGTAGTTTCACTATTCATCAAAAATTGAAGTTTTTCAGAAAAATGCCAAACTTTCACCCTAAGATATAATTGATATTCCGAATTCAAAAATGATTTTTATTTTACAAAATTCCCAACATATAAGTTGTATTAATTAATTTTATAATTAATTTCCGCTGTCACAACAAATAGCGTGTTTTTAAGAGATAATAACTATCAAAAGATTAACACTTGTTTGTGTCTGGTGTAAATGTGAAATTACATACAATGACCAAAATTGTATTGAATTGTAAAAATATATTCTAAATATACTTTAAAACCACTCAAATTAATAATTTATCACTATTAATTATTTCGATTAAAAAAGTTGTTTTTAATTAAAATTTAGTAATTTTCACTATTCATCAGAATATGAAAGTTATCCGAAAAGTACCAAAATTTCACCTTAGGCTAAATTAGATACTCCTAATCCAAAAATGAAGTCCATTTTGAGAGATAAAATTTCTAAAATTTTAAAAGGTGGTTATTACTATTCATAACAGCTAGTTTTAATAATATTTTAATAGCATATCGTTGTTTAGTGAAACTCGGTATTGCGTACTACACATGCTATAGAGGAAGGTCGAGATTGCGTGTAATACAAGGCAAGTCAAGGATGCGTGTTGTGCAAGCTCCTTTTGGTGTAGCGTACAACACAAGACATTAGTGAAATTAAAAAGAATATTTTTCATAAAATTTCAGGGTGTTACATTCTACCCCCCTTAAAATGAATTTCTCCCTCGAAATTCGTCGAGGTTATAAATGGTTTACTATTAGAAAGTTTCTTTAATAGAAACCCACATTGTAAAAAGGAATACCAAAACCAATCTTTAAAAACAAAGGTATGAAACGTAACGGTTACCCAAATAAACTAATCACTGGGTTTCCACATAGGTGAAAATATGGATATGGAAGAGAAATCTAACCACCATGTTCTGATGGAGAGTGGTAGAGAACATGGCTATGGAAAAGCCAGTAATCACAAATCCATAGATTTGTGATGATATAAGGTACCATCTGATTCATCAGGTATAAGATCACTAGGACAACATTTTTTGTTTTCAAGATCATTTCCCTAAAGTTGAAAATTTGAATTAGAATAAATACTTACTTCATTTTGGTACAATCTCACTGTTGTTCGTGCCTTGAACAATTTCCACTTCATCTCTTAAATAAATGAAGTTGAATTTGTTATTCGTGAAGTGTTAGCAGATCATGTGATAGAATGACGGGTCATTCCATCTGTCTTTCGCAAAAATTATATACATAAGTCGATCTATAGTGAGATTAATCATATATGGTTCCTAAAATGGACTTATACTTCATATATCATACTGCTTAATATAATAAAACTAGTTTCTACTAAACAGGGACTTCCTGTAGGCCAGTGGTAGGCGATAAAGGCCAGTCGCACTTCGGTTGTGGGTTCGATTTCCATAGCCTTGTCCGACGCGATGGGCTGTCGCCCGTCCTGCAGGTTGTTCTTTTTCTAAAACTATATTACTATAAAATACCATCAATAATATCGAAAAAACTTCTATCCTTAAATAATACTAACTTATGTCCAACATAATCCATTCCAATCTTTTGGCTTATCCATAATACTGCAGTCCATTCTCATAACATAGTGAAAACGATTACCAGAGATTTAACACCATCGTCGATCCCCATATATCATAAGATATGTTTTGTTCGTCACATTCCAAACATTCAAAGTCCTTAATCACGTATTCTCTTGAATACCATAGTGAAAACATGAATGCAGTCAAAATTCTATATACTCAAACCATGATATCACTTAGTCCTTATATCAATCATGAGCTCATGAATACTGTTAAACATTTCATTTTCTCGTTTTCCCTTCATTATGCGCATATCATCTTATTTCCAAAAAAAATATCTCAATCACTTTGAATACCACATTAGACCAACACATAAATATTCCAATACTTTATGATACCACATTATTTTGGAATCCCATTACATAAACACTTAATCATTCCACCACATCGTTGTCATATTCAACATCGCCAATAGTGATCGCATGTGACTTCCCTTTGTCCTTTGCCTTCAGTGGTTGCTCATGTTGATCATCACTAACCCTTGGATTAGGGCATTTATTAGCATAATGTCCCATTTCCTTGCACATGAAGCATTGAAGTGTTGGTGGTGCATTCTCTGTAGTGTTTGCTTTATTTACATCATTAGAATCCCTTTTCCATTACTTCGACACTCAGCTGCTCGATGACCTTCTTTTCCACACTTAAAACATTTTCTAGTCCCTTTAAGACAATCTCTACCATGCTTCTTTCCACACTTTGTGCATAAGGAAACATTCATCTTCTTTTCACCATTATTCTGAGATTTCTCCTTGAACTCCATCTTTCATTTCTTGTCAAAACCATGAGATGGATATGTAACACCAACTTCCATTTCTACCTTGATAGCACAACGCACAATTTCTTCATAGCTACTGAAGTCTCTTATAGCTAATGCCCTTCGAAGACTTGGTTTTAAGCCACTGAAAAATCGATCAACTTTACTTTCAGGTTGGATGATAATGCCAGATGCATACCTTGCATGTATTGTAAAATTCGCTTCGTATATACCAACAGATTCATCATCCTTCTACTTCATCTCAAGAAACTCCTTTTCCATCTTTGTTCGAAGAATACGAGGGAAATACTTAATAAAAAACAAGTTCTTGAACTCGTCCCATTCCATGGACTCAATTTCATCTCTTTGCCTCGTATTCTTGATAAGATTCCACCATTGATCAGCTTCACCTTCCAAACGATATACTGCTAAGATGACTTTATCATGTTCAGAACATTGAAGAACTAAAAATATCTTTTCAGTGGTACTGATCCATTGTTCAGCAACAAGTGGATCGGAAGTCCCACTGAAAGAAGTTGGACGTTGCCTCATGAAGGACTCAATAGAATATTGTTCCCTTCTCTGCTCATTTGGAAGTCCAGAATGATTCATAGCTTGTGTCAGTATAGAAATAAGATTTTGCACTCCATATCCCATAACATTTGTTTGTTCAGGAGGACAATCATTGCATTGTCCACTGCATTGATCAACACGGTTCCTTCGGGTTCCAGACATCATCTAAAACCCAAAAAGAATAGTGTGAGAGGCAAAAATCATAATAAATGGGAAGTAACTTCAATATCTAACATCTTTGGTTTAATCTAATATCGTTACCATAGTTCTAGGACTATATCCTATACGTATACTTATCCTTAGGGACATCCCTAGACATACCTTAGAAATAACTCTAGGGATCTCACTAACGCTTTCGCATCCTAGTTTCCAAAGGTTGACTAAACCTTTCCTCTGATACCAACTGTAGAGACCCATACTTTACATACATTGTTAATACTTCAAAATTGAAGCACACTTATTACAACATATGACAAAACCACAAAGGACCGTATAGGTATAGTGTCTTTAGAAACTGGGAAACATAAAAAATTGGTTCATAAATATTCTACAGTGTCTCCCATTTATTTAATCATATCTAGGGTCCCTTTTAGCATATTCTACTTAATATCCATCTTCCTGAGCCGGGGAAAAGAAAACATACAAAAAGGGTGAGCTCAAATGCTCAGCAAGGGCAAATAAAGGAAATAAAAATCATATCATATCTTTTTGAAAATCATAACCTGCAAAAGAGATCATAATATCTTAACAGGGAATAAATCATAGAAGTGAAAATGAGAAACCCATAATCATAACATAAAACTTGAAACTTTGTGGCATGCACACATAATCATGGAAAATCATTTCTTGTTAGTCATGACTCATTGCCAAGACTATCTTAGCGGACAAAGTCCATTTCTGAACCGAGTTCACTCCTCGTTTCAGTCCTGTATCACTGAACTGAAATAATCTTCCATTCCAGCCATGTCAATCTCATGAGATATAAATCTTTACCCAATGCATTTGAGGGAGATATAGGTCCCACCCATCTTATAATGAATCCTTTCTTATGTGTGCCACATAATCATAAACCATACATCATTAAATAACCCATGTAATAAAAATGGGATTCTTAAAAAACATGACATCATAAAACCATTCATATAAGATAAAGGAATTCATAATCATAATTCCATCACAACATAGTCAAATCAATGTAAAAATATGGATAGAAATAGAACCCTTTATTATCTTAGATGGAAAATAATTTTGATAAAACACTTGAAATGAATTCTTGAGGAAAATATCCTTTCTTCTTCAAAATCAATTTCTTTTCACAAAACATCATGCAATTTTAAAAGAAATAGATTTTATTGAAAATAGTCATGAAATATTTTGTAGGAAGCTTCATGAAAATAAGACTTTATAAAACCGTAAAAATCCGTTCATGCCATTTAAGTTAAAAAAACATTCTTCTCGTACTTTTGTCGGAAAAGTCAAAAAGTACCTCGTACGAAAAACGAAAAAAGATTCCTTTCATATCCTTTACTAAAAACTCACATAAGGGTAAAATTGGATTTAAACAATTGTAGGTGGATGGAAATAATATTACATATTGAGGAAACATGGATTTGGATGCTAAAATACATCCCAGTAAATGCCAAAGTATAAACAATCTCGGATAAAAATGAGATTGTGATATTTCCCTTACCTTAGGTCCGATTTGCTTTGTACGTGTCTGAAGCTCCTGTATAATGGTTTAAATAATGTTATTGACTTATTCCAGAATCATACATATTGATATGATATCATATATGGTCATATTCTTATCTTCTTATTAGTAATATTTCATTGTTACTTGTTACTCGGGTCTTTATTGCCTTTTGTTCTTATGCGTGTTTTGCCGAATAAATTCTTATTCTTCTTTTAAGGTTATAGATAACTTATATCCATAAGGGTATTAGTGTAACATATATCATATTTATTCATTCAATTCATTTATATAATTACTATGTAATGATGATCATGTAGAACGAGTCGCATCACATCGTGGAGACGGTATTCCGTACGTACGCACGAGCGATGATATTGTTCCCATGATCGTGGAATTGTATTTAAGTGTATTTATACTATTTCAGTATCAATATCACTTTATAATAATCATATATAGTTACTCATTATACCATTATACCCATCCTTGTAAGGTGATGGTGGAAAATAGATTACACCACAGCGTGGAGACGGTATTCCGTACGTACGCACGCGCGGTGATTTCATTTTTCCGTAGGATGGATAGAAGGTGAATTAGGGTTGTTTCATATTTATAATAACATATCAGTATGTAATTAATACTGATGTAATTACTTTATCATGAAACAACTAAAGAAGAAGAATTTTAAGAAGAAAGAAATTGAAAAGATCGTTAATGGATATTACCTCTTCTTTGAAACGCCTCTTTGAATCCTCCACTTAGGGAACTAAGATTGGTCTTTGAAGAAGACCAGGACCTCTAGGATTATTCTAGGGAAGTGGAGAAGGGATTTTGTCAGGGGTTGGCCAAGCTTGAGTGCTCAAATTGGTGTGAGGAGGAGGGGGAGGAGGTTCCCTTTTATAAGGGAGGAGAGGGGCATCTTAGGAAAATCTCAAAATATTATTTTATATTAAGGTCAAATTCGGTTTATAATGGTTCAAAATGGTCTTATTTCGAAGCTAAAGTGGGGATGGGTCGAAATCCTCTCATAAAATCGGATTTAGACAAGTTTAGGTTATTATTTTAACCTTATCAACTAGATTTAACTCTAAGTTAAATAATTTAACTTTTACCGTGTCTTTTTGTTTTCTTACACTATATGGTTAATAAACTTACTATATGAAGCCAAAAGAACCCCAAGTTGTTTATTATTAATATATCTATCCTTATATAAGTCATTTTTCCGATCCTTAGATTTTTAGGAATTAAATAAAAATTAATAATATAATATTTGTTTTAAAAACTAATTTATTTCAATTTTGACACTATTTGGTACATGATTTTCATGAAATTTCTAACAGAATGATAAGTTCAAACCAAGTTACTTAAATCAACAATAACATGTCATATTAACCTAGAAAATTAGTGTAAGTCATAAAAAGTCTCAAATTACATTTATTTGGGCATTTATAACATCAATTATGTTAATATTTTCTTAAACAGGTAATTACTGCATCATCGTTGTGTCATAAATAAATTAAATTATTTAAAGTATAAAAATTACAAATAAAATACCATTATGTAGGAAATATTTTTATCTTTCTAATGAATATTTATAGTCTAATTTATCTTATGTATAACCCCATATTAAAAATGTTTTATTAAATAAACTTTGATTTTAACTCTTTTATCTCTTCTTTGAATTAAATAATAATAAATGTCCTAATCTAATCCAAGTGGGCCTAAATGATAATATTTTACACTTAAGGTTGTTTTTGGTCGAGATACACTTTTCCAATAGGATTAGGACATATTTTAGGGTAATATTAATATCATTTTTACCCTTAATTACCCTATTTACTTTTAACCGTGGTAAATAAAAGTAAAAAGTTACTATTCACCAAAAATTATTTTCATCTCATTGAACCACATTTTACTTACTGACATCAACCGTGTCTCTCGGATTTTTTAAATTCCATTCACATAAGCGGTAAAATTAAGATTTATGAAAAAAATAATAATTTTTTTAACTACCACTTAGTAGTTTCACTATTCATCAAAAATTGAAGTTTTTCAGAAAAATGCCAAAATTTCACCCTAAGCTATAATTGATATTCCGAATTCAAAAATGATTTCTATTTTACAAAATTCCCAATATATAAGTTACATTAATTAATTTTATAATTAATTTCCACTTTCACAACAAATAGCGTGTTTTTAAGAGATAATAACTATCAAAAGATTAACACTTGTTTATGTCTGGTGTAAATGTGAAATTACATCCAATGAACAACATTGTATTGAATTGTAAAAATATATTCTAAATATACTTTAAAACCACTCAAATTAATAATTTATCACTATTAATTATTTCGATTAAAAAAGTTGTTTTTAATTAAAATTTAGTAATTTTCACTATTCATCAGAATATGAAAGTTATCCGAAAAGTACCAAAATTTCACCTTAGGCTAAATTCGATACTCCGAATCCAAAAATGAAGTCCGTTTTGAGAGATAAAATTTCTAAAATTTTAAAACGTGGTTATTAATATTCATAACAGCTAGTTTTAATAATATTTTAATAGCATATCGTTGTTTAGTGAAACTCGGTATTGCGTACTACACACGCTATCGAGGAAGGTCACGATTGCGTGTAATACAAGGCAAGTCAAGGATGCGTGTTATGCAAGATCTTTTTTGTGTAGCGTACAACACAAGACATTAGTGAAATTAAAAAGAATATTTTTCATAAAATTTCGGGGTGTTACACAAACACCCCTATTAGATAATGATCAATAATGGTTGAAAAGAATTTATAAAAAATCAATTATCATGAGAGATATTATGCTTCATCAAAATTATGATCCTCTAGTTGTCACAATGTTGTAAAATACATTAAAAATCCTATAAGTATTTTTTTATGATTATGAAATTGAGGGATATTCTAAGGCTAATAGAGCTCCCTATATCTAAGATTTAGATAAATACATTTTTCTTACTACAATATTCATTTTAGTAAATAATTTTATAATTGATACCACCAATTCTATAGAACATAGTCCAACTGAGGAGATAGTTAAAGTAGATTAATATAAAGATTATATTTATCATGTTGAAGCATGTGAATACTATTATTTTCTAATTTCAATGGGAAAAAATGATTTTGGATCCCAATCTAACATACCTTTTTTGACCACATGATTGGCTAGTATTGTTTTCAAGACCAAGATATTGATGGTTTAAGAGTTTGTTAATTTTAATGGTTTTATATATTAACAATACATTTGAAATTTTATGTATTTTAATTAAATTTTAGTGAAATATTATATTCAATATATTATTATTACTCTTTGTTGTTGTCTTGGTATGTTTACAAGGTCCTAAAATTTACTTGTGATGTTTCTTATAGTGGTGGAATCTCATTATTATTTATTTTTTACATAATTGATGTTTCATTGATTAAAACTAACAAATAAATAATGTAGTATGTGAAATATTTTTATATGGTGGTGAATATAGGGATTATTTGAGGATGTATAGAGGGATATTTTATATATATATTAATAAGAATATTAAGATAATTAGAAAGTTCAACTTAATAAGATAAATTAACAGAATGTTACTAATATTTTAATTGTGATGGTATTCATTAAATTTATTGTATGGGTTAGAGTTAGGTAATTAGTGGAATGTATTTTATGTAATTTACATTGGATGGAAAACCTCTATTAACATAATCATTCAAGGGAGAGAACAATCAAAAATGTGATAGATTAGAAAATAAGAATTTAAATGGATAAATGAGAAATTAGATTACTTCCAATCAATTAGTTGTTATCATTATAGGATCAAGGGATAGAATTCATCATGTAATTGAGGTAGGTGAGTTATAATATTCATCCCACTAGTTATATATGAGTAATGAGTGTGATCTTGTTCTTCCTTTTGAATAAATGATTCATATTAATCATAGAATATATGGTGATGATAAAATATAAATGGGGTTATGGATGTGAATATAAAATGATTAAATTCATTTGGTGTTTTCAATTGAAATATGATTTATTGAAATTAAATTTACATGATAGTTATTCTTGTTGGAAAATTTTAAAAATATGAGAAAAGATATGAAAGTTTATCATTGACAATAATAAATGGTCAAAATTGAAGAATAGTGGATTAAAAAATACAATTGAGTGAATATATATTCATTGATAGTATTTTTTATTTATAAATTGATATATTATATGAGTGAATTTCTAAATGGCAGAATTGGGAAATATATATTTATATGAAATTGGTGAAAACATTATTCATGATGAATTATAAAAATGAATATATTAGGAAATGATGAATATTTTAAAATTTTGAAAAGGGTGGTATATGAATTTACTGATGATTGAGAATTATAATTCTATGAGGATATAATTTTAGTTACATTAATTTTTAGGGGAATAATTTAGAAATTATATCATGATGAATATTTGTGAATGTATTCAAATAAGTGGAAAATATCACACTATATGAAATTTATTATTATCTTTCGATAATAGACTATAAATCATTTATGAATTATTTAATGAATTATTTATGATGGAATTATTATTTATTAATATAGTTTAATTTTCATGAAGCTATTATATAAATTAATAGTTATAGTTTAACTGATTAATATATAATAGTTTCACGATTAAAATAAAAGGTTAATAAAACACCCATCAAGGGGTGAGCTCTGTGGTGAGATATGGCATCGGTCTATACCATCTTTGGAAATTTGTGGTGAAAAAACCATGACTCTAGTATCTCATATTCAGAAATATTTCTATTAAATTGGAATAAGATAAAATACATCACATCCCAATGGATCAAAAAAATAAGTAGTTTTGATGAAATACATACATACATAATATCCATTTTTACATTAGAAATATAAAATACTTAGAATAAGAAACATTCTTCGATCCTTGATGTTATTAATAATATCTTTCTTAATATCTTGTGGAAAATAAAAAAATAAAGGGTTAGATCATATTCTCATTAAGGTTTGAATATAGTGAAAACTATCATGAGTAAATAAGGAATAATTAACATTGTAGGGTGGATAATCAAAACACTTTACATTCATCTAATTAGTAAAGTTCAATGAGAATAGATGGCTAATATCAACATATAAACCACATTGGAATGAAAACAAAATTCTTAATAAAGAAAATTAATAATTTGGGACATTCTTGATCAAGGCCTCTCAACTAATAAATCATGAATCTTACCATCAAGTCCCCTCTAATAAAACATTCTCATTCCATAGAGGCCACATAACTAATAAATTGTCATTTTATGGGTAGGAATACAGAAAATAACCATCTATTATGTAATGATCTTACATACATAGCCTATAAAACATGCCAATATGTGTTGTTCAATGAGACATATTAATGTATCAAGGGGATATGTAGTTTTGGGCATCAACTATCACGTATATGTCCAATGAATTCCTCATAATTAGAATGATCAATAAAAATAATTCTCAAAATGACATATATGTCAATAGTTATTAGAATTGAATAAATAATATTGAACATCAATAAATAATCATCATAAAAATTCTATAGAAATAATAAGTATTATATCATTTAAACATATCCCCATTAGATCACAATTAAAATAGATTTTTATTTTCATTTATGAATATAAATACCATGAAAAGTTAATTTAAGACATTCTTGGGGAAAATACCATTTTCACTTTGAAGAAAAATTAATAACAAAGAAATTCTAGAATATTTGAAAAGTGTTTTATTGGAAATCAAAAGTTTAAAACTTATAATTTAATTATAAAATCATTGAGTGTTCATGATGGTAGAAAATTCAATTCATTCCCTGTCAGTTAAAAAGGTATTCCTTTCACACTTTTATATGAATTTTCAAAAATTACATCATTCAAACAAACAATAAGATTCATTTTAAAACATTTTTTATAAAGTACAAACATGGGTAAAAATGTCTTTCAACAATTATATGAGAATATTAAAAAAAATTGTGAAAAAATTTTATAAAACATGGATATAGAATAAAGTGGTTTTCTTATCAGAGAGGAAAATTTTTATTTTTCCTTTAAATAAAATTATTTATATCCCTTTAGTACATAAAGTGAGTAAAATGAATGGAAAAATTGTATTCTCTTGAAATAACTATAGGATAATAAAATTAATTGGGTTTATTAGAATATAATCATATAATTTCTATTAAGGTAAATTTAAGCAGAAATAATCCCAATTAAAATAAGATTGAACAAAAATCTCTTACCCCAGGTCTGAATTGATTATTATGTTCATTTAACCACATGTATAATAAATTTTGATTTATTATAATTACATAATAAATATATGTGTGTGTGTGTGTGTGTTTATTATCATATATTATCCATTTATTATATCTTACCACCATTTTTAAAAGTCTTTTATTATTATAATTGTTTGGTGTGTTAACTACATTGCTTTCGATGCGAATTTTGGTTATATAGTTCTGGTATTTTTACATTGCTTATGGTTTCATCATCTGTATAATTTAATTCATCGTATAAAAATAATATATATTCATTATATATATAGTCACCCATTAAATTTAGAGATAGATAAATGAATTACACTATTCACGGGGATGGTGGGTTGTACGTACGCATGAACATTGTTTCCATTTTTTTATGGATGAAAAAAAAATAAAGGTAAATAATATTTAACCATTACAAATCATTATTATATCATATTTATCATATATATTCATTCTTTTTATCTTTATCACAATACATATAAATCTAAAACCAAAAAAAATCTAATCACATCGCTCCGTGGATGGGGTAGTTCAAACATATGCACGAGCAAGGTTATAATTTTCCAATGGATTGGAAGGTAAGAATTTATATATGATATTATCAATTTATAATCATAGTTATTTCATAAATATTATATAAATTTATTATTTCTCTCATTATAACCATCCATGTAAAGTGGTGATGAAAAACCAATTACACCGTTATGTGGAGATGATAAGGAATACTTATGCACGAGCAATGCTTTCACATTCCATAGTAAGTAAAAGAGATGAAAAATAGTTTTATAATTATAATAACATATTATTATATTATTGATTTCCTATTTTAGGATGGTGATAACACATTAATATGAAGTAAAATAATAAATCATCTTGAAAGATTTTATAAATACAATTACTTCTTCTTCATTAAACTTTGTTTAGATCTCCTCTTAAAGGACCTAGGGACTAAATTTTTGGAAAGTAAAAAACCCTATAGAAATTATCTAAGTATTTTTTGGAGGTAATTGGATAGTTTTTTTCATGTTATATAGCTCAAGGTTGTATAAATAAGATAAAGGAGGTGGTTCGTTTTTGTAACATCCTAGTTTCAGGAGCCGCCCAGAGGTGCCCCATACCCAGTTGGTCACATGGCCTCAAATGCGTTTCCCCAAACACCAGAGTCTTATGACTAGTAGAAAGGGCCATGGGTGTGACAGTGGGAAAACTATGCCCTCATTGGCAGAGTAACGCAGTGGAAATGAACATATAACAATAGCGGAAGCAGTAATGATACCATACAACAGTAAACATCGGAAGACTGGAAGTAAGAAACAACTGGATCACATATATAAATGATTCATGATACATATGTCTAGGAAATCATCCAAACAAGTCACAGTTCTAGAATACAAAACTAAACCAATGTACAAAGAAAAAAAATTAACTCCAGTAGCATCACAAGTCTCAGCTTGGTCCCATGCTCTCCAGCACTAAAGAAATCAAGTACCTGAAGTAGAAGCGTTCTTTCCCTTATCTAGACCTATAATGATATAATATATTTAAGTCCAAAAGCATGACCCAAAAAGGGTGTGAGAAAAATCCTAGTAGGCAACCACCCAAAGATCTGTTCCTAACTATCATTGAATATATATGGTCAAAAATAATCAAAAAGAAGAAATAAATAAGTAAGTACTCAAAAGTAAAAAATTCTACAGTTTTAATGCATTCAATTTGATATATCAAGTAAGTATATAAACACAAACAGGTAACCCTCTAGGAATTACTCATAGCCTAACCCCTCTAGATCAACTAAACAACGTAAGAAACCCTCTGGGAAGTACACACAGTCTAACCCCTCTGGTTCAGCTTTAGCAAAGACTCTCTTAGGAATCACTCACCGTCAATTCCCCCTATAGTCTCATATCAATAACTATAGACACTCTGAGAAAACACTCAACATCCAATTCTCCATGTAATCTCGCAACGTGTAACTACAGACACTCTGAGGGATAACTTACGTCCATACCCATTATGGTCTCACAACGTAAAAGTAAACAGACACTCTAGAGAAGCACTCAATGTCCATTCTCCCTATGGTTAACTACAATAGGTTCCCACATCCCTTTGTAAGTCAATCTTGCACAAACGATATATGGAAGCCAAATTAAACCTCGAGAACTACTTGGATAAATAGTCTACAGCATATCACAACATCCTAGATAAAATCACTCCATCCTAAAATACTAGGCATGGAAATAAAAGTATCCTAACATGCAAGCTAGACCAAATGGTCAAAATGAGGAATCATGGAAAAACATCCATAGCATGGAAAAGTTACCCTATTCACAAACAATTAACCACTATCCAAACAAAAAGTCATGGCAGGAAATATTAGGGATAAAACTGTAAACATGCAATACCTCAAACAAGGGTATTGGACACTTTTGAACATATAACTTAAAGAATAACTATGGAAAAGAAAAATCCACCTACCTCGACATTGTGAGATCGATATACGTGAACCTCAGGCCTTGAATTTCCCTAGAATGATGTAGATCTACAAAAATGTTAAAAATGTTCAACTGAGGATATCTTGTGAAAGAAGAGAAATCAGGAAATGAGACTCTATAAGAAGGAAGGACTCACTGATGAAATTCCAATGCAACCAACAGAATTCAATTTGGATATTGGACTGCAAGTCAGGGGTTCAGTGAAGATTCTCAATGTACAGTCGCTCCTGGACGAGATGTGTGAAGAAAAAGATGGTTTTGTACATCAGACACAACATCAGTCAATTTAATGAAATAAAAATAAAGTGCATGGAATATATTTGAAAAGGAAAAAAGGCATGTAATTGCCTTTACCAGGCCCTGCTTTAGGTGGCCTTCAGGTCACCCCACATAGACATGTGTTCGTCCATTACATCGGCATCACATGGATACCCGTGGCAACCGAGTATACGGCGTGTACTGCTGAAATTTCCAGAAACTCCTCTATTTATCAAAAACAACAGAAATGAAAGACATACCTGAAAAGAAGATCCAGGTTCTTACAAACATCCCACCTTAAATAAATTTGTCCTTAAATTTCCCTAGCATGGCAGCGTAGAAGAAGAATCCTTGAACAGCTCTGGCCAATACGATTGTACGTTGGCCTCCCTCTCCCAAGTCTCGTCCAATAATTGATTGTGCTACCATAGCACTCACACCATAGGAATAGACCGACCATGGAGAACCTTCTCACTTTAATCAATAATCCTGACAGGATGCTCCTTGAACGAGGCTTCCACCTCTAAATCAATCTCTTCGGGTTGAAAAACATGATATGGGTTTGAGAAGTAACGTTGTAGCTAATAAATGTGGAAAACATCATGCATATCCCAGTACCTCTATGGTAACTGTAACCAATAGGCAACCAGCCCGACCCTTTACAAAACATTAAATGGTCTGACATATCTCGATGAAAGCTTACCTTGTCTCTTATTCCTCTTGTGTCCCAACCTTGGTGTGAAATGTTGAAAAACCTGATCTCCAACCTTGAACTCCAAAGTTTTTTTTTCGATCAACATAAGACTTCTATCATGACTATGCAGTAGACATCCTCTTCTTAATCAACTCTATCTACTATGTGGTCTCCTTGACAATATGAGGTCCCTGCATAGCTACCTCTCCTGCCTCAAGCTAGCATAAGGGTAATCAGCATGGCCTACCATAAAAAGCCTCATTAGGTTCCATCTCAATAGTTTCTTGAAAACTATTATTGTAGGAAAACTCCATAAGAGTTATGTGATTCTACCAAGAACCTCCAAAATCTAGGATGCATGCTCGAAGAATGTCCTCAAGCGCCTGAATCATATGATCGTACCAGCCATCAGTCTGGGGGTGGTAAGTTGTACTATGAAGTACCTGTATACCCAAAGCCCTCGGAAGTCCCTTCTAGACCTGAGAAGTAAAACGTGCATCCATGTATGAAAAAATGGAGTGTATAACTCCATGTAAACGTACAATCCCTCAGATTTACAACCTTCTCATATAATCAACATTGAAGGTCTCATTGATCGTCAAGATGTGAGAAACCTTCATGAGTCTATCAATGATGACCCATACAGCATCATTCCCTCGAGTTGACCTCGACAAACCTATCACAAAATCCATCATGACATCATTCCATTTCCACATAGGAATCATTAACTGTTGTAATATCCCTATTTTTTGTGGGTGGTCCTCCTTCACCTACTGACAGGTGGAACACCTCATCACAAAACCAGCAGCATCTCCCTTCATATATGGCCACCAATACTGACAGTACTGATCTCGATATATCTTGGTGACACCAGGATGAACTACCCAAATTGAGGAATTAATGTCCCATATCATCTCCTCACATATGTCTACTGGCACCCACACGCGCCCATGAAAACCAAGATCTCATCCTCTCCTACTTTCCATCTTGGAATGGGGTCCTCTCCTGACATATTCTCCCATATGACTAGGCCTTGAGAATCTGATAGCTACCTTATTCTCACTTGATCAAGTAGAGTAGTGGTAACAGCTATAGAAGAAAGAAACGTCTACCCTTGTTTGTCTTGCACCTCCAAATGCATCTCAGAGAACAGAGCCATAAGCTTCCACTCACTATTGGCCTCCTGAACTACCTGTATCTAAGTCCTCATGCTCATCACATCAGCCACTACATTTCCCTAACCAGACATGTAGGCAAGCTCAAAGTCAAAGGACTGAAGGTACTCAACCCACCTTCGCTGTCACAAATTCAGGTCGCACTGATTGAAGATATACATGAGACTTTTGTGGTTGTTGAAAACCAAAAATGCTCTCCCAATAGGTAATGTCTCCAACAGTGTAAAGTATGAACAACTACAACCAACTCAAGATCGTGTGTTGGGTAATTCCTCTCATGTGGCCTCAACTGTCGAGACACATATGCAACGAATCCCTCTCCCTGCTTAATCACTACTCCCATCCTGATACCTGATGCATCACAGTACATAGTATAGCTCTTTCTTAGCTCTAAAAAAACGAGTATTGGTGCTGAAGTAAGCCTCCCTTTGAGATCCTAAAAGGATAACTCACAAGAATCTGACCACAAGTACTTCGCATTATTCTTAGTCAGACCTGTCAGCGGTGAAGCTAAGTGTGCAAAGTCATGTATAAAACATCTGTAGTAACCAACCATCCCTAGAAAACTCTACACCTCAATGATGTTCTTCAGATTCTCCTAGGAAACTACTGCATTTACCTTCTCTGGGTCTACTGATACTCTTTTCTCTGAGATAACGTGACCCAATAAGTGAATCTGATTTATCCAAAAGTTTCATTTTGTAAGATTAGCATATAACTAATGCTCCCTCAGTGTACTCAGAACGATCTCAATATGTGTACCATGGTCGTGTCTAGTGTGAGAGTACACCAAGATATTTTCCACGAAGACTACCATGAAAGAATCCAAGAATGGATGGAACACTCAGTTCATCAGTGCCATTAAGACTGTAGGCACGTTCATGAGATTGAACGACATAACCACGTACTCATATAGACCATACCTACTCCGAAAGAATGTAAGAGGTATATCATATGGTCTAACGTGAAACTGATGATAACTTGGCCTCAAGTAAATCTTCAATAACACCTGGGATCCTCAAAGCTGATCAAAGAGATCATCAATACTTGGCAAGGTATATAGGTTCTTGACCGTCAACTAGTTCAACTTCTTATAATCCACATAAATTCGAAGGGTATCGTCCATCTTCTTGGAAAACAGGACAAGAAAACCCTAAGGAGAATTACTAGGTCGGATGAAACCCTTTGCCTGTAACTCCTCCAACTGCTTCTTGATCTCCTATAACTCTGGTGTAGCCATCTTATAAGGAAGAATGAACACCGGTGCAACTCTTGGCACAAGATAAATAGAAAATTCCACCTCTCGCTCTGAAGGCAAACCTGAAAAGTCCTCTGGAAAGACATCCCTGAAATGATCCACCACTGGAGGAAAGTCCATCTATGAATTCCCCTAGTTGTTCAGATATAGAATAGTAATTTGGGATGTAACTCCTCCCAACCCATGATACTCGGGTCCTACTCTGCTTGCCTGGACATCCCATTCGCCCTTATGAAGAAATGATCTTCCCTCTAGTGATGTGAAACTCACCCTACGGCGATAGCAATTGACAAATTCCTAGAAGGGAACTAACTAGTCCATTATAAGAATGACATCATAGCATGTCATCTCTAATACATAGAGGTCCTATAAGAAGTGACTCCCACCAATATCAATAGGGAACTCCTTGCACTGGAGTATACTAGTCGTTCTTGTCCCCAATGGAGTGTCTAGCGCCAAGTCATCAATAGAAGAAAAGATATAGATCTCAAGGCTCTCCACAATAACAATAGATTTAAAGTTATGGGAATCCCCTATATAAAAAATTACAGAAGCTAAAACTGAGGCAACTAGGATCGTACCTCAAACTATAGAAGGTCTGGGATCCTGCTCCTATTGGGTCTACTCCACTGCAAAAGCATGTCCCGCACCATGGCCCTATGAAGCTGACTGATATCCATAAGTTGATCCACCCTGTGGATACTGAAAACTCTGTGTCTCACCACCATGGCCATGAACTCCACCTCGGCCTAAATGAACGGAAGAAATCCAGTTCCCAGACTGATAAGAAATTGTTGGTGCTTCTCTTGAATGTGGATTCATAGCATTACTCCTATCACTAGTTACTAATGAGAATAACTGACAAAAGCACTAAAGATGGCCCATTTTTTCACAAGATCGGCACTCCATCAGGTCTCTCGGGAAATGTTCCCTCATATGCCAACTCTGCCCACACTGGTAGCACACCACCTAGCTACCAGAAGATGTATCTCGCCTTCTTTGATCCTCGTGCGTAGACTCCCTATGGTGCTTCCTACTATCAGTAGGAGGGATACTAACCCCAGATATCGAGCCGCCCTAGTTCACAACTCCAGAATCCCTCAGATTTCGCTCTATGATCAACGCCTGGTTGACTATAGAAGTGATGGAAGTCAACCTAAAGATGTTCACATGAGATCAGATGTCATGCCTGAGACCATCCTCATACTTCCTTGCCAGGAATAACTCATCACCTCTCGGGATGGGCGTGAAACGTTGTTGCTCTGTGAAGCAAGAAGAATAATCCATAACAGAAAGAGTACCCTGCTCTGGACTCATGAACTCTTGGGCTCGATCGGCCCTCAAAGTCTCTGGGTAAAAGTATTTATAGAAGTCACGTTGGAACTCATCCCAATTCAAGACCTGCTGGCGTCCTACCTATGAGATCACACCCCACCATCTCTTTGCAGAATTCTGAATCATATACATAGTGAGCTTCACCCTCATCTCTGGAGGCATCTTCAGATTGTCAAAGATAGACATCATGGCTTCTAACCATGAATCTGCAGCCCAAGATCCTTCTTCCCCTGAGAAAGTGGAAGGATTATACTGCTAAAAGACCCATGTCAAATCATCCATAGATGGGGTAGGATGCGGTGCTCCCTATAAGGTCTACATAAACCTCATAAATACCTCTCGTAATTGTGTGTCAGCACCTTTGTTTGGAATAACAGCGGGTGCCAAGACTAAGACAACAGGAGGATCTGTTGGTAGTCCCTGATTATCCATATATGGTGTCTGATCACTACCCTATAACAGGTAGACAACCGAAAGATGTCTCGGTGGCATGACTCTGCAAGGTTAAGTGCACACCTAAGATCAAGATTAACAAGGACTAAAACTTAGAAGCGTATAAAGGGAACAGGAGAAAGAAAGGATTCAAGATTTTCAAAACATAGATACATGGCGTGTATGAACACTACATGGCATGTTCCCATAAGCCTTCACATGGGCATGTACTTTTTCTAACCTTGGTCATGTAACACCCCCAAACACAGAATGTTTTGTCCTAACAAACGGCGTGTACTTGAATCCTCTTCCCCTTCCCAATTTCCCTTACACAGTTAAGCCACACGGTTCTCCTAGAACAAGTCTACACGGCATGTTAGTTCCAGACATGACGTGTACTAGATGAACTTCATTGACCCGTGTTGTTTGTCACACGACCGGATACACGTCTCACTCTACATGGCGTGTTCCAGATAGACCCGGTGTGTACTTGAAAAATTTCACTGACCCGTGTTGTTTGTTACACGGCTGAATACAATGTTTATACTGCACGGCATGTTCAAGCTTGACACAGCATGTATAACCTGAGTTTTATCCATTTGTTTCGTTAGTCGTATGGGTGGACACATGGTCTACACAACACGGCGTGTATATTCAGTACACAACAAGTCCCACCAAAGATTTTTCCAACCTCATGTCTCTGCCCACATAGCTAGTGACATAGTTAGAGACTACATGGTGTGTATATATAGTACACAGCATGTACTCAAGAAAAACAGTTCCTTCCCGAACATAAGAACACATGGTGTGTATTCATCATTACACGCCATGTATTTTGGGTTTTTCGGACACTAAGCCTCAGAAACTACTCCAGAACCCAGAAAACAATGAAATGAACATTAAAGTGCCAAATTACGATCTGTGAGGGCCCATACTCCCCTAAAATCAAATCTTGGCATTATATACATTTCATATTCAGGCATAATGGTGTAATAATCCACCAAATTCTGATCCATGAGGGCCCATAACACCTCAAGAACCAATGTTTGGCATTCATTCAAACGAAACCATACACGGTCCAATACCCTATCAAGATCAGGTATTCTATCAAGGCATCTATCACAATAGCATGCATATCTAGCACAATATCTATCACAACAACATGTAATAAATAATGAACCCTAGATGGCATGGAAAGAATGCATGAAATGTGATTTCTACCAAGTTCCTATATGATGCCTGAGACGGCATACCCTCATCTCATCGAGTTGAAACAGAAATAGAACCTCAATAACATCAACAATAATAGCATAATACATGTGAATCACCCAGTTGTGAAATCAAATCAACTGTAATAATTGAAAAACTACAAATTTCAATAACGAGGTAAATTGGCTTTTCTGTATACACAAGTTAGCTACTCCCTAGCACAGCTTATTACCAAGTACCTATTCTGTCATATCCCTGACTATAGGCTCCAAACATTAATTCAAGAAGAAAATAATTCATCTGATAACACTTTGTAATGTCCCAGTTCAGGGATCCTCCCAGAGGTTCCCCATACCCGGTTGGTCACATCCCCTCAAGCGCATTTCCCAAAATGCCAGAGGTTGTCGACTAGTAGTGAGGACCTTGGGTGTGATAGTGGGGAAACTATGACCTCATTAGTAGAGTAACGCATCAGAAATAAATAGATAACAATACCAGAAGTAGTAATGATACCATACAACAGTAAATAGTATAAGACATAAAGTAAGAAACAACTGGAGAACATGTATAAATGATGCATGATACATATGTCTGGGAAAGTAACCAAAATATTCACAATGCTGGAATACTAAACTAAACCAAATTACAAAGAAAAAAATAAACTCTAGCAGCATCGAAAGCTTCAATATGGTCTCACGCTCTCCAACTTCACAGCAATCAAGTACCTAAAGTAAAAGGGAGATTTCCCTTATCTAGACCTACAACAATATAATCTGTTTGGGCCCAAAAGCATGACCCAAATAGGGTGTGAGATGAATCCCAGTAGGTAACCACCCAAAGATATGTGCCTAACAGTTAGTGAATATATATGGTAGAAAATAGTCAAAAAGATGCAGTAAACAAGGATGTATTAAAAAGTAAACAATCCTACAGTTTCAATGCATTCAATTTCATTTATCAAGTAAGTAGCTAAACACAAATAGGTAAACCTCTAGGAAGTACTCACATCCTAACCCCTATGGTTCAACCAAAAAACACAAGCAACCCTCTAGAAAGTACGTACAGTCTAACCCCTCTGGTTCAGCTTTAGCAAAGACTCTCTAAGGAATCACTCACCATCAATTCACCCAGTAGTCTCATATCGGTAACTATAGATACTCTAAGGAAGGATTCAATGTCCAATTCCCCCTATGGTCTCACAACATGGAACTAAAGACACTCTAAGGGAGAACTTACGTCCATCCCCCCTATGGTCTCACAACGTAAAAGTAAACAGACACTCTACAGAAGCCCTCAACATCCATTCTCCCTATGGTCTACTACACCAGGTTCCCATGGCCCTATGTAAGTCAATCATGCAAAGAAGATATATATAAGCCAAAGTAAACCTCAAGAATTACTTGGATAAACAGTCTACAGCATATCACAGCATCTCAGATAAAATCACTCCATCCTACAATACTAGGTATGGAAAGAAAATCAGCCTAACAGGCAAGCTAGACCAAACGGTCAAAATGAGCAAACATGGAAAAAAATCCATAGCATGGAAAAGTTAACCCTATTCACAAATAATTAACCATTATCCAAACAACAAGGCATAGCAGGAGATAGCAGGGCTAAAACCATAAACATGCAATACCCCGAACAAGGGTATTGGGAACTTTTGCACATATAACTCAAATAATAACTATAGAAAAGTACAAACCAGCTTCCTCAACATTGTGAGATTGATATACGTGAACCTCAGGCCTTGAATTTCCCTAGAATACCGTAGATCTACAAGAAGGTTAAAAATTTCCAATCGATGATATCTCATGAAAGACGATAAATCAAGAAACGAGGCTCTAGAAGAAGGAAGAACTCACCATTGTGATTCCAATGCAACCGACAGAGTTTGATTCAGAGAATAGATGGCAATTCAGGGGCTCGACGAAGATTCGCGTCGTACGGTCACTCCTGGATGAGATAAGCAAAGAAGAAGATGGTTCTATCCATCAGACGTGACACCAGTTTGTTTAATGAAATAAAAAAAAGTACATGGCATATATTTTAAAAGTATACGACGTGTACTTTCCTTTACTAATCCCTGCTTTAGGCGGCCTCCAGGTCACCCCACACAGCCATGTGTTCAACTGTTACATGGCCAGCACACGGCTACCCGTGGCAACCAAGTACATGGCGTGTACTGGTGAAATTTCCAGAAACTCCTCTTTTTTCTCAAAATCAATATAAATGAAAGATATACCTGAAAAAATGATTTGTTTTCTTACACTTTTTTAATTGAGGGGAGTAAAAATTTGGAATTTCTTAAAGTGTTAAATTAATATAAATTATTTTTCTTCTATAAATGGATCAAAATTGATATAATTTTAATATAAGATAAATATTAGTCTAAATAATCTCATCTAATAAAATTTAGACATGTTTAGTTTATATTTTCACTCTTATTTTTTAGTTATAACACCCCTTCAACCCTTTGGACAATTACGACAATATTTATGTTATCTACCCATTAAGGGTTGTCAATTTTATAATAAAAGTAAAATAAACCCATAAATGGAAAATGGAAGATATTTTCAACCATATTTCAATAATTTTTCAAAATATAATCTTTTATGAATTTTAAAAAAATTAATAAATTAATATTTATTATAAAATAGAATTAATGTCATTTTTGACACTATTTAGTTAATTTGACTTCAAATGCATCACGAAAAGATGTAATTAAAATATAATCCTTTAACACTTTTATGTATTAATAAAATTCATGGAAAACAACAATTCATCCAATTTTTATTTTATTTAATATTCTTAAAACCATTTAATTAATTTCTCTATAAATTGAAAAAATATTGGGTTGGCATTTTGTAAGAATTTAAGAAAATTATTCATTATATAAAATTTTAAGTTAAATAACCATGAAAAAAGAATCATTCATATTTTAAACAATACTTTAGAAATGAAAAGAATTTGTATTTATCCATATCAAAAAATATTATGGTTATTAAAAGAATAAATGTGATATTTTTTCTTTATCTCTCACATAAAAATTATAAAGGTCAAAATCAAATAAATATGGAAATGTTTTTACATATTTTCAAAAAATTGATATAAATGGATGACTGAAACTTTTAAATTATGATAAATTAAATTGTTAGGGTTTTATTGTTCATATTATATTATTTTTTACCCTAATTACCATATTTACCCTTACTATTTGACAATTATTTACTATAGTTACTATTTATAAAGATTAAAAATAAAATTAGCCTATTTAAAAAATTTATATCTTATAATTCTAAATATGTAATATTTTTTTTAGTAATCAATTTATATAATTAGAATAAATTAATTTTGGATTAAAATGAAAAACACAACAAAAAACAATTTCCCAAAAAAATACATTGTTTTGGTATAAAATGTTTTCGTTTTAAATTATACAAAAAAATTTATTCAAATGAACATAATTTTACTATTATTAATATTATAGAAAAATTTTTAATTTGAAACTATTTTATAAAAAACGTATCTTTGTAAATTTTTCAAACAAAAATATATTTTTCAATGAAATTAGTATTTTTTACTTTTCATTATAAAATAAATATTTTCAGAAAAAATACCAATATTTCACCCTAGGATAATATTGATATAATTTTTTAAAAATAATAATTTTATAAAATAAAATTTCATTAACTAGAATCAATTAATTATAATTCCCATGCATAAAATGTAAATTAAAAACATTTATGGAAAAATATATTATTAAAGTATAAAATTATTTTCATTTAAATTAAGTACTTATTTATTATTGATAAATAAATTATATAAAGACTTTTTAAATATTCATAATATGGTTAACCCTATTCATATTCACCAATTCAATGGCTAGGATGTGATGTTCATATTTAAATAATAATATTTCATGGTTTGTTCAAGCTTGGTGTTTCATGTTTTATTTTCTATAGAAAATAATGTTCCTTTAAAGTCTCAATGTGTTACCTTATCCATCCCTACAATTAATTTAATCCTATAAATTTGAACTTATTTTTGGTAATCAAGGGTTTTACATGTTATTATTCCTTTTTCAAAAACCCACAATGTGTAAAGGGTTAATAAAACATCCTCTCAAAAGAGGAAAAGTGAAATATAAAGGTTAGCTGGAACAACACAAAACTAGGTTTCAAAATAGGATAATATTAGTGGGAACTGAAAATATGGATATTGAGGATAAAAAATAACACCTAATTATGAATATAATGTAATAGAGAACATTTTTAGGATAAATTAAATGACTATAAAACTATAAATCTCTGATGGGTGAAAAGACTATCAGTTCATCAATAATGATCATAATAGGATAACATTTTTTTCAAGATCTTTTACTGAAGTTTAGGTTGTAATTTACCATCATGATATAGAATACCATGAAATGTAATTACTTTATATCTTTCTATTTCATAATAAAAACTTCATCCTTTGGTTGGGCTTATATTAATGTCTACTTCATCACTTAATCTAAGAAATAAATATCCAAGATAAAAAAAATTATTCTCGAAGAACTAAAATTTACTTTAAATAGATCATATTATCTATGAAATAATGAAAATTATTTTCATATATCACTAAATATTTACCGAAACACAAAATGTTTTGCACCATTTATCCAATATAATACATTAATATATAAATTCTCAATAGCAACACCCAAATTTCAACATAATCTAATACATAAGTATTTATCCTCAAAACCCTTCCAAAATAATTATAAAAAAATTTAAAATTCTAAAAATTACAATCAATTTCACTAAACTTATAAAATCAACTAAACATTAACCCCCAAAATAATATAAATCAACTTTTAATGTCACATACAAATTATTTGAAAATCATGATCACTATGAAACCTAAATGAAAATATATTAGCATACAAAATTTAACTATATCCTTATAAATTAAATTAAATCCCATATTATAAAATATATTCCATGAATCATAAAATGTAGTAAACTCCAAAATAAATTACTTTTTCATAAAACCAATAATCATTTTCAAGGTCACCAGTATTGTAACATCTTATTACCTTCTTTCAGGTATTTATCTTCTCCTTACTTGTTTTTCCTTTAATTGGGTGCATCTTGGGAATCCTAAGGATAGAGAAAATTTTATGAGAAAATAACCTAAATTTTGGGGATGTATGTTTTTTTTATTTAATAGATTATAGGTATAAATTTGTTAATGGATTGGCAGGGTTCTCCAAGATTTCATATAATTTCCGAGTTAGTTTGAGGTTTTTAGTTAGAATATTGTCTTTTTTCTGTCTTCTAAAGGAATACATGTTGTGTAATGGTAATACGAAATGTTTAATCTCTATAGGGTAGGTGTTGTGAACCATGTATATAGCATTAATGGGGTACACATCGTGTACGAGTTACACACTATGTAATGTTAAAAGAATTAATTTTAAAAAACATTGATGGGTATTTTAGTGTTTCTAATTCCTAAGAATTATATGATGTGAAAATGGATTAAAAATCCTGTAAATGTTGTGAATAGGTATTTTAGAGCACAAAATTAGTTTATTATTATTTCATACTTTCATATCTCTCTACCATATCAACCTAGATCTCTCTTTACGGTGATTTTGGGAGACTCCATTCATTCTATATTGATTATTTTGGTGATTTATCAACATTTTGGTTTGGTTTCATCTATAAATGTGATTAATCCTTTATAATTCTTAATTTTATTGATCATGGTATCACTGTTGAAGTGTGTTATTAGATCTGTGGGCCCATGGTTATGTTTCTTCATGATTATCTATAGATTCATTGTGGTATCTTGTTCTGGGTGTCATTTCCTTTATTGGTTGTTCTGTGCATGTGTGTGTTCTTAAGGTATGTTTTGTTTTCTATTCTCCTATGACCCTTTGGTTAAATGGAACCAATTTTGAGATGTGATGATTTGATCTAGGGCCTCTTTTTTTATTGTTGGTTTCTTCATATTAGTGGATCCCATTGTGGGATGTGCGACCTGAGTTTTGAGTTAGGTGGTTTCAACTCTATCCAATGTTGGAGAAGTGTATTACTTCTATTTTTGATAAATTATTTTATTAAATGAAATGTAATGATCTAATGAATAGATTTGTGTTGTGGATATGGTTTTTTATAATATATGGGTTTCCCCTATTTTTGGTAAATGGAAATGGGTGTTCATAGAATTGTAAAATGGTTTTGTGAAATGGTTTTCAAAGCATGGTTTTATGAAAATAGAAAATTATGTTCCTTTAATATCTAAACATGATGCATATTTATAGAGGAATGATGTACATGTGATTTTCTATGTTATGTATGAGTGTCCCAGCTATTCTGACCTAGTGTAAACCATGGTGTGATGTTACCATTGATTTTGAATGATTTGGGTTGTTTTGGTTTGTACTATTTTGATTATACTACCATGGATTTCATATTAGATATGATAAATTATTTAATTTAATTTGATATATATGTTCTGATATATGGATATTAAATAAATTGAAATTAATTTACCTTATTTATTTAGAAATTTTTAAAAGTTAGAAATTAAAATTTTTCACATTTATTTGATATAAAAAATATTAAACTGTTATCATGTCATTTTTTAAGTTGAGTATGATTAGATTATTTTATAGAGAATTTTTATGGAATTAGTAAGTGAGATCATATTTTTACTATTATCTTACACCCTACATACCTCTTCATAGTTTCATAGACCTAGTTATGTCTTTTGAAGCCAGGAAATGTAAGGCACTGCAGTGAGTTGGAAATGTTTTCTTTCAGGTGGTTTTTGGGTAGCTGGTGGTGATATTGTGAGAGTTTCCTCATGATATCACATGGAGTTATTAGAGTAGTTTTTTTATAGTCCTTTTTAGTTGTATATTTCTTTGGGAGGTTGTTTTTCTACCTTGTTCAGTTGTATCGCTTCAATTGTTCCTTATCATTTATGTAATATATTTATATCATCTATTATTTCTTTCTATTTTGTGTATAAATTTCTTATTTTTAACACTTAATTTTGAGAAAATTCATTACCTTGGGTTTTTTTATGCAAGATTGCTAGTCGCTAGGCCGTGGGGATCAAGAACACCCTTCAGATTTTTGGTGGATCAGGTCGGGTACCAGTTTGAGAGGGTATCAGTATCAGTTCATTATAGTTTGGTATTAGAGCCTCTCGTTTTGGGGTTTTTCCTTGTATATTTACATTTTATATACTAGTGATAGGATTTTTGAGACTTGATAGGTTGATTTTTGTGAGTTTTTTCCAACTCTTTTCGGGATGTGACTCAAGTTACTACGAGATTTTGGGATATGTGTCTCCTATTTTGAATTTTTATATTAATATTAGTTTTTTCTTATGGTTTTTTTTTTGGTTTTAAATAATATTATTTTATTCTCCAATCATTTCTTATATTTTTATGTTATTTAGTATGACTTTGAGATGTGTTCTATGAGTTCCTCAAGAAAGTTCAATAGATGATTCTTAAAAGAATCCTCCCCTATATTATAATTTTTTTGAGGCTATCATAAGATAAGTTTGTTATTTCAATGGGAATGTGCCACAAGTTCATGACATAGTTTTTGAGGTGTGTCTAGGATCTTTAGGGGGGATATTGATCATGGGAGTTCATTCATGAGAAGCCACTATCCTTTAAAGGTGTGAATGAACCTCAAGGGGTGGATTAATTTCTTGAAGAGATTTTCCATATTTCAACTTCTTGGATACACCTGAGAGTATCAAGGTGAATTTAATAGTGATTAGACTTGAGGATCCAAGAATGCATTGGTTTTATTCCATGGTGTAGGCAGATAGGAATGTGGGCTTGGATGGGAATGGTTTCAAGACTCTCTTCTTTCAGAAGTTTTTTAAGATTCATTAATGATGGTGAAGTCTCTAGAGTTCATCTCTTTATAGGAGGGAGAGCATTAGATATTAGAGTACACTAATCTATTTATGGATCTGGTTCATTTTACACTAGTGGTTTTAAATAATGACCTTATGAAAGATCAAAATTACCTACAGGATTTATGACTGGATATCATATTACTAGTATTTATGATAAATCTTTTGATCTATGCAGAGATAATGGATAGATCTATGATGGTATAAATGAATATGGAATGAAATTTTGGGTATTATTACTCTTCTCTTCCACCAATTAGTAGACTTATTTGTGTTTTTCAGAAAAATAAAATGTTGAAATATCATAGCAAGAGTGGTGGAGGACATTCTCGACAGCATGCCTCTTCACCCCCTCTAGTAGAAACTACCAATGTGTCTCTGACATTCTATCAGTGTGGCAAGGTCAAACACACTCGACATTATTTTCCTTCACCTATAAATATGTGCAATAGTTGTGGGTGTTAGGGTCATCTATAATGTTTTTTCAGGCTATTTCTTCACCTCGGTATGGTTAGTGATCATCAAGTCCAAAGGCTACTGTGGAGTAGTCAGATGCTTCAAAGACTTCAGAGCTCTAAACATGGGCCTCAAGATTGAAGCACCATCATTCATTATACAAGATCCAAGTGAAGGTGAATGGGGATCTAGTGACAGTGAGTATAAATATCTAGGATTAATATACATAGACATTACATAAATTTTTCAAAATACTTAAAAATTTACAAAAATATACTCCCAAAACCATATTAGTTTAGTGCCTTTGTAAACTTGGAAGAAAAATCTTCTAACTCAGTGTAATATCTTTAATGTTTCTCAAAAATATCTTCCCCCTTAGTATTTCTGTTTAAAAACCATTCTTCGCAACCTGGGGAAGGAAAACATAAGAAAGGGAGAGCTCAAATGATAAGTATGGGTAAATAATGGAAATGTATAAACATATCATGAACATAAGGGTATGAGAATGTGATCATAATCATTAAAAGATCATACCCTACATATTATAAATCATAAACATGAATCATTTCATAAATATTAGCAGTTCATAAGACATTAATCATAAAGAAATAAAGAACATGAGCCATGAAATAATAATATAAGAATAAGACATGAAATTGTGGTAGACACATGAGCATATATAAACCCTATCTTGATTATTCCTACCAAGACCTTTTTAATATGTTAGGCTTGGGATAATCACTTTTGTACCTACTTCGAGCATGGGATTCTTTCTCGTGTACCCTCTTATTTTAGGATTGGGATGTCCTCCCATGTACCCTATTTTTTTGGACTTGGTATGTCCTCCTATGTTACCTCTTGTTTCAGTCTTGGTATGTCCTCAAATGTACCCTCTTGTTTTATACATGGGGTTTCCTCCCATTTACCCTCTTTTTTCGGGCTTAGGATGACCTCCCATGTACCCTTCCATCTCAAAAAAACATTTATCATTACCCAATGCATTGGAGTGAGATATAGGTCACACCCGTATCATAATGAAATCATACAAAAATGTTCCAAAAAAACATAGACAACCATATCATAAACCATGAAATGAAATGGGTATCATAAACATGAAATCATACTTAAACCTATGGAAAAATAAATAGATTTCATAATCATTTCAACAAAGCATAACCCGTCAAAAAAAGTGGTTTTCATAGACATATAACCCATGACAATAAGTGGGTTTCTCAAACATCATTTCATCAATACATAAAACATTCATATAAAAAATATGAATGGAACCTTTAGATCATTTCTCATAAATTTGTGAGTAACACCAATGGATGTCATCTTAGATGGGAAATAATTTTGAAAGATATTTTAAAAATTCATCATGATGAAATTATCCTTTATCCATTAAAAAATTATTCATAATAATTAAAACCTATTGAAAACCATTTCCATGATAATAAACTTGAAAACTTATAAAGGAAGCATTGAAAACAATTTAAAGCCTTTTTCCTTTGAAAACTTGTAGAGGATCTCAAAAGCCTTTTGAACATCATTTTATTCTTGAAACCTTATAAAATAAACATGATAATATTTTTAAAACTACTTCTCTGAAAGTTTATTTGAAAAAAAATTTCATAAAAATAAACCTATTAAAATTTCAAGTGAATCTTCAAAGAAATAGTTGTGGGCAAATCTATACAAGTCATACGAAGTAAGAAAAGAACATTCCTTTTGCATGGTAAAATGGTTATAAAAAAGCCTTTTTCAAAAAGTCACAATATGATTCCTTTGAAAACATTGGTAAAAGAAAAAAAGGGTAAAAATGTATTTTAATGATCATAGGAGGATAGTATAATATTCATGGAATCCTTTTTTGTAATTCATGGTTTTGAAGAAACATATATTCTAACTGAAGAAAGTGGTATGGTCATATTTTCATAAATATATTTTCTTAATTATATTAAGTACCAAAGAGTAGAAAATGGTAATAATGCATGAATACATCAAGAATAACTATAGGAGAATAAAATTTATGAGTTTTATTGAAATATTTATTATAATATTTCATTAATTAAAGTGTGATCATAAATAATCTCATTAAATGATGATATTGTATTAAGAAACTCTTACCACATGGTAACTTTGAATCATATCCCCATGTTGTAAAAGGAAATTACATAGAGATTTAAAATATCATTAAAATTATGAGATTCATATTATAACATGTAAAAGATATTTTATATATCTCATGTAGTAATATATGTTCATAACATGACATGTGTCTCAAATAAGGCAATTTGAGATGAAAATACTTTACTGCTTTGGTATATTATGAAACATAAACCCTGTAAGAGAAATATAATAAAATAGATATATAAATACCCATAAATTTAAGTATAAGAGTCATATAATACATTCATGGTCAGTATATATACCACAAAAAATAAATGAGTGGTGTATAAGGCATGTATCTCACAGAAATAAAATGTAAGGTGAAATTACCTTACCTTGTGTCTTGAATCTCATCATACTCATTAAAACATCCAATATAATAAATTTAAGTTTATTATAAATATTTTAAATAAACATATTCTTATATATATATAATACCATATATATTTTTATTATAACTTTATATTACCCTCTTATTAACAATTTCATGTTAAGGTTACGCTTCGAGTAATATTCACTTTGTTTTTCACTTGTGTCTTACTTTGTTATATCTTTGGTCCTTATACTTATATCAAGATTTATAGAATTTAAACCATGATAAAAATATCATGTATATTAATTATATTTTTATTATAATAATCAATAAAATATATAATTATGAAATAGAATACACAATTAATGGAGATAGTAGGTCGTACATACGCATGAACATTATTTCTGTTTTGTTGTCATATTGAAAGAAAGAGAGTAAATGACATATACGTATATATGTATATAACATAATTATAGTAGAATTATTATTTCATATAAATCATATAGTTTCACTAAACATAACCTTAATACATTCCATGTAGTGTGTGAACGAATCACATCGCTCTGCGGGGGCAGTAGTCCACACTTCCTCAAATGAAATTATCATATTTACACAAGATGAAAAGAATAAGGGTATTTTATAATTAAAAATTAAATAAGAATAAAGAAATTATAAATATTATATATATCATATAAAAATATATTTTCCATCATAATTTCCACCATGAGAGTCGTTAAAGGAAAAAATGAACAATCATCATTTTGTGAGGTGGTAGTTCGTCGTACACATAAACAGTATGTTCATTACCCATTAGATGAAAGTGTGTGTAAGTGTAGGTAGAACCATTAGAATAAAAAATATATAATTCTTTTATGACACTGGTGTTTTTTATAAGAATGTAATAATAATATTGTAGGGTATGGAGAGTGAAAATAGGATAAAGGAGCTTAAGGGAGGATGTTACCTCTTCTTTAGGTAACTCCTTTTGATTTTCACCAAGGGACTTCCTTGGATTTAATTGTATCAAAAGGAAGGATTCAATGAGTAAGTTAAGGATTTTGGGGAGATATTTGGGAAGATATTGGCCGAAAATATGTGGTTTGATAGGTTTGTGTAAGTGGGAGGAGAGTGGGCCTTTTATAGTGGATGAGGAGTGGCACTCTTGTCATAATTTGGAAAAGGGAAACCCTGCCCACATTTTTTATTTAAAGTTAATCCAATAATGATATAAAGTTGATAAAAGGTAGTATATGGTCTAAATATTTCCATAAAATGGATTTTTTACAAGTTTATAAGTCATATTTTTCCTTAAGTTTAGGGTTTAGTCTCTTATTAAGATTACTTTAATCTTAATCGTTGTAATTAATTTTAATTATCTTCACTAATATTTTTGATAAAAAAGTAATTTGATATTATTAGACATTAAAAATTACTTTGATTCTGAAAATGGCATCTATTTTTCTAAATTCCAATAATTGAAGTGGTAGAAATTAATTTAAATTTCAGCCCACAAACAGGATGACAAAATGGGTTTTTAAAATAAAAAACATTTAATAGTTTGCTAGGTTTTTATAACAAATTTAAATGTGAAAATTATTCCAATGACTTGAATTAGATAAATTGATAAAAAAATATCTAAAAAACTTTAAAATAAATTGAAAATATAATTTATCCTTATAAATTAATTAGATGAAAAAACAGTTTTGAGTTAAATTTCAGTATTTTTTACTATTCATTAAAAATGAAACTTCACATAAATGTACCAAAAGATATCCCTAACCTAAATTTTAGGTTTCTATTTAAAAAATTAAGTTTATTTTGAAATTAAAAATTTATAAAAGTTCCAAAATTTAGATTTAAATTAGTTTCACCATCAAAAGACAGTAAAAGTATCTTAATAAAAATATAGGTTTTTTTGTGTTAAATTGGGTTTTTTATTATCTTATGCATATCAAATCTATTGGATGAATGTAAAAAAAATTTTATTGAATATGTAATATATAAATTTAATTAATATAATCCACTATTAGTAATTAATTTAACTTATTAGGAGAACCATCTTTTTCATATGAAAATAGTCTTTTATAAAATCATTTTGTTAATATTCATTTGGTTTCTATATTTTTTCTAATTAGTAGGAAGCCAATGAATTCAACTATAAGTAAGTTAATCCTATAATATTAAATTTAACAACTATTTTATATATTATTAAATAAAATTATTTTAATAATGAATTATTATTCGGTAACACTCAGTTTTTCATGTTACACAAAACATCGAGAAAATTCAGTCTTGTGTGTAACGTAAGCTAACCTCGATATTCCGTGTAGAGAAATCACACATTTATATTTAATTTAGTTCATGATTAACTTTGTGTTTCATATAATGCAATCTATAAATAGTGCTTTAATATAAATTAAAATATTTTTAGTGTTGCGTAAAATGAAAAACACCAAAACGATTAAATTAATTCAAAAAAATAATTCATAAAATCATAGGGTGTTACATTCTACCCCCCTTAAAATGAATTTCTCCCTCAAAATTTTTCAGGGTTATCAAATGTCTAATACTTGAAAGTTCCTTTTATAGAAACCCATATCTTAAAGATGAACACTAAAAATTCCTTCAAAAAAAGAAAGCTAGAAACATAACGGACACCCAAAGTATCACATAACTATGTTTCCACATAGGATAACATGTGTGGGAAGTGAAAACATGGAAATAGAAGAGAAATATAACTATAATGTTCTATTGAAGTGTAATGGAGAACTTGGTCAGTATAATGTTAACAATCACAAAGCCATAAATTTTTGATGACCTAATACACCATTTGATTCATCTAAAAATATGGTGCTTGGATAAGCTTTTTAGTTTCAAGATCATTTCCCTAGGGTTAAAGAGTTTTAATGATAATATATACTTTCTTGACTTAGTACAGTATCATCATTTTCTATGCGCTGAATAACTTCCACTTCATCACTTATTCTAGGAAATAAAGGTTTATTTTTCATTCCTGAAGCATTAACAGATCAAGAGATCCATAAATAAATTGATAGTTAATTCCATATACCTTTTACATAAAAAAGGATAAAACAATTTATCCAATGTGTCATAAATCCACATATAGAGAGATAATACTTTAATCTTACCGACTTTATCTGAAGGTTAACTTAAAATTTCCATAAATGGTTAACATTATAAACCTTTTGAAAGATGAAAATCTAAATATTTATAAATAATTATGCTAAATCATGTTAACATTGACCCCTCATATATTATAATGTTTCTCTAGGTTTTCACATTGCAAACATGTGAATACCCACATCGTGTGTTCCCTTGAAACATGGTAATAACTTGAATTACCATAAATACATTTAGAAAACATACATTTTTTCTTATTCTAATTATTAATGGATACACTATTTCAATCTAAGAAGTTATAAACTTTATCCTTGAATACAAATACTACTTTTTCAATAATCAATTCTAGATCCAAGGTAATTTGTACCATCCAATTTACTTACTCATATCCACCATATCTTTATCCAATTATAATTATCTCAACATGAGGCATTAATTAAGGGTTACCTTACCTTAATCAAAATACCACCTTTCCATGAAATCACCATTCAATATATCCTTTTCAATACTTAATGAAAACTTATACTTAATATACTAATATATTTCATGGTTTATATAACATAATCATTAAATTTAAAAACATAAATACTTCATTCATCCAACTTTACTCTTAAACCATTTCTCAATATTCATTAACTTATTAGTTAATATCTCTTTCCTAGAATATGAAATACAAATCATGTATTAATGTTCCTCAACCTCAATATAATCCTGCATCTTATGGTTAATGTAAACAATACTGGAAGAACATCACATACCTTTGACATGTCATTTGTAGTGTCTTTATCCTCAGAAGTATAAACAATACTCATGACACCTTTCTAATTCTATTTATAAGATTTCCACCTGGGAAATAAATTTTCATAATTCCCATACATTCCAAATCTGAAAAATTAAATGTTAACCATGTTCCTTCTAAGTCTATCCATTAAATAAAACTAGACACTATAGGGTGAGAAACACTTATCATTGAAGAAAACCTCATAATCATGAAAAATTACTTATATGATGTCTAAATCATGACACCTATTTTTAATCTAATACACTGTAGTTTTATCCTAGGTTATCCATATTCATATTACATGTATATCCTTCATGATATTTTGTGAAGAGATTGTGAATTTCCAAAGTATTTCCCTTGGGTGTGTCAAACCAGATGTGTCGTAAGGCCCATTTTCATGTACCAGATTACCCTAAGTTAGACCTGGGACATCTTGTTGTAGTTCTTAACCCTATTTACATTTGTTCCAGAGCCACATCCACTTGTAAAATCCAAATAAATATGTATTTATAGAAAACCCCTCACTCTATATTTTACCAAAATTCCAGGATATTTTCCAAAATGTTAACTCATCCTTTTAATTATCCATAGACACATCCCAAGACATATCCTTAAAAATATACCTAGGGATCTCACTAAAGTTTTCTCATCCTAGTTTCTAAATTTTGAATAAACCTTCACTATAATACCAACTATAATGACCCATGCCTAACATATATAGACATTACATAACTTTTGTGGAATATTTAAAACATTGAAAAAAAGAATCCCAAATAATCTATTAGTTTAGTTTGATTGGAAACATTGAAAACAATATTATTAATTAGTTAAATATCTTCAATGTTTATCAAAAATGCCTTCCACTTATTATTTCTACTTAAAAAACTTCCTTTATAACCTAAATAAGGTAAACATAAGAAAGTGGTGAGCTCAAATGCTCAGTAAGGGTAAATAAAGTAAATGTGTAAGAATATCATGAATATAAGGGTATGAGAATGTGATTATGATCATTATAAGATCATACCCTATATATAAAAAATAATAAATATGAATCATGGAATAAATACTAGTATTTAATTAGACATGAATCATAATAAAATAAAGAACATGATCTATGAAAGCATAATATAAGAATGAGACATGGAATTGTGGCAGACACATAAGCTTATAAAAACCCTATGTCAATTCTTCCTTCCAATACCTTTATAACATGTTATTCTTGGGATAATCACCTATGTACATACTTCAGGATTGGTATTCCCTCCCATGTACTCTATTATTTCATGCTTGGGATGTCCACCCATGTACCCTCTTATTTTTATCTTGGAATATCCCCTTGTGTACCCTCTTTTTTTAGGCTTAGGATGTCCTCTCATATACCCTCTTGTTTCAGGTTAGGGTTGTCCTCCCATGTACGCTCTTGTTTCAGGCTTAGGATTCCCTACTGTGTACCCTTTTAACTTATAAAACATTTATCATTACCCAATACATTAGAGGTAGATATAGGTCTCACCCATATCATAATGAAATCATACATACATGTTCCAAAAAATCATAAACAATTATATCATAACCCATGAAATAAAATGGTTTTCATAAACATGAAATCATACCTTAACCTATGGAAAAAGAAATAGGTTTCATAATAATTTCATCAAAGCATAACCTTTGAAAATAATTGGGTTTCATAGAAATATAACTCATGAAATGATGAGGGTTTCATAAACATGATTTCATTAATACATAAACCATTCAGATAAATAATATGAATGGAACCTTAAATAATTTCTCATATTATCTTGAGTAACACCAATGGATGTCATATTAGATGGAAAAATAATTTTGAAATATATTTTAAATACACATCATAAGGAAATTATCCTTTCTAATATAAAAAAATATTCATAAAATGAAAACATTTTGAAAACCATTTTAATGAAAATAAACTTGAAAACTTATAAAGGAATCATTAAAAACATTTTGAGAGTCTTTTTCCTTTGAAAACTGGTTGAGGAGCTCAAAAACAATTTGAAAACCATTTTTCCTTAAAAACCTATAAAAAATCTTGAAAATATTTTCAAAATTTTTTTTTTGAAAATTACTTTTAAAAATATTTTCTTAAAAATAAACCTATTAATGATTAAAATTAACCATCAAAGAAATGATGTTAGGTAAATCTTTATATGTCGTACGAGGTAAAAATAATATTCCTTTTTCATGATAAAATGATTATAAAAAAATTCTTGTTCGGAAAGATACAAGAAGATTCCATTGAAAATTTTATTAAAATAAAAAAAAGGGTAAAATTTCTTTTAATTATCATAGTAGGTTATTATAATATTCTTGGAATATTTTTTTATAGACAATAGTTTTTAATAAACATGTATTTTTGACCGAAGAGAGAGGTAAAGTCGTATTTTCCTAAAAATATTTTCTTAATTATCTTAAGTATCAAAGAGTGGATAAAATGGTACTAATTAATGAATAAATAAATAATAACTATATTAGAATAAAATTCATGAGTGTTATTTAAATATGGATCATAAGATTTCTTTAATGAAAGTGTGGTCATAAATAGTCTTGATAAAAGTTAGATTGTTTTAATAAACTCTTACCACATGGTAACTTTGAATCATACTCCCCATATAGGAAAATAAAATTACATAGAGATTTAAAATATAATGAAAATTATGATATTAATTTTATAACATTTAAAAGGATTATTATACACATCATAGAATAATATAGGGTCATAACATGGAATGTGTCTCGAAGAAGGCAATTTGAGACCAAAATACTTCACCGGTTTAGTAACTATTGAAACATAAACCTCATGAGAGAAAGTTAATAAATTGAATATTTAAATAACCATAAATTTAATTATAATATTAATATAATATATTCATTTTCAGTATATATACCACACAAAATAAATTAGTGGTGTATAAGCCTTGTATCTCACATAAATAAAAAGTGAGATGAAATTACCTTACCTTGTGTCTTGACTCTTATTGTACTCGTTCAAACCTCCTGTATAATAAATTTAAGTTTATTATAAATCTTTTATATAACCATATTCTTATATATAATACCATATATGGTTTTATTATGACATTATAATACCTTCTTGTTAAAAATTTCATGTTAAGATTACGCTTCGGGTAATATTCACTTTGTTTTTCACTTGTGTCTTAATTTGTTATTTCTTTTCTCTATGTAATTATATCATGATTTATAGAATTTAAAACATGATGAAAATATCATGTATATTAATTATATTTTTATTATAATAATCTATAAAATATAGAAGTATGAAATGGAATACACCCTTCATGGAGACGGAAGGTCATACGTACGCATGAACGTTATTTCCGTTTTATTATCTTATTGAAAGAAAGAGAGTAAATTACATATATGAATATATGTATATAAAATCATGAAAGTATAATTATTATTTCATATATGTAATATAGGTTCACTAAACATATACTTAATAGATTCCATGTAGTGTGTAAACAAATCACATCGCTTTAAGGAGGCGGTAGTACACACTTCCTCAATTGAAATTATAGTATTTACACAAGACAGAAAGAATAATTATATATTATAAATAAACATAAATAATCATAAATAAATTATAAATATAATATATAAAATATATAAATGTATTTTTCATCATAATTTCCACCATGATAGGTGGTAAAGGAAAAATGAACAGTCATTGTTTCGTGAGGTGGCAGTTTGTCATACACATAAAAAGTATGTTCGTTACCCATTAGATAGAAGTAAGTGTAAGTGTGGGTAAAAACATTAGAATAAAAAAAAATTGTATTTTTATAATACTATTGTTTTTATATAATAATGGAATAAGGAGAGTGTATGGGATGGAGAATGAAAATAAAATAAAGGAGCTTGAGGGAGGATGTTACCTTTTCTTTGGGTAACTCCTTTTGATTTTCACAAAATGAATTATTTTGATTTCTTTCTTCCCAAAGGGAGAATTAAAGGAGGAAGGTAAAGATGTTTTGGAGATATTTGGGTATATCTTTTCCAAACAAATGTTTTATGAGTGGTGTGTGAAAGTGGGAGGAGAGGAGGCCTTTAATAGTGGAGGAGGAGTGGAACTCTTGTAATATTTTGGAAAAGGGATCCCCAACCATGTTTTTTATTGAAAGTGGATCCAATAATGTCCCAAAGTCAATAAAAGTGAGTATAGGGTTGAAATATGGCCAGAAAATTGGTTTTTGACTTGTTTTTAGCTCATATTAGGCCTTAAGTTTAGGGTTTATCCCCTAATTAAGCTTAATTTAATCTTAATCGTTATAGTGAATTTTAATTATCTTCACTATTATTTTTGGTCAGAAACTAATTTAAACTTATTAGACATTATAAATTATTATGATTATAAATATGTAATTGATTTCATCAAATTATAATCACATAATTGGCATATATTAATTTAAATTTAATCTCATACATGTGGCGACAAAGCGGGTTTTTTAAGTAAAAATGTTCAAAAGTTTTCTAGGTTTTTATAACCAATTTCAATGTGAAATTAATTTAAATGACATAAATTGGATAAATTGATTAAGTTTTTATATTATTAAACTTTAAAATAAATTATAATTATAATTTATCCTTATAAATAATTTAGATAAAAAAGCAATTTTAAGTTGAATTTTAGTATTTTCCACTATTTATTAAAAAATGAAACTTCACAAAAAAGTGCCAAAAATTAACCCTAAACTAATTTTTATGTTTCACTATAAAAAATTATGTATATTTTGACATATAAAATTTATAAGAGTTTCAAAATTTATATTTAATGTATGTTCTCTATCAAAAAGTGGTAAAAGTAACGTAATAAAAATATAGGTTTTTATGTGTAAAATTAGGTTTTTTATTATCTTATGCCTACCGAATCTATTGTAAGAATATAAAAAATATTTTATTGAATATATTACATATAAATTTAATTAATATCATTCACTAGTAATAATTAATTTAACTTATTAAGATAAATCATCTTTTTCATATGAAAATAGTTTTTTATAAAATTATTTTGTTTATATTCATTTGATTTCAATATTCTTTTCTAATTAATAGGTAACAAATGAATTAAACTAAAATTTTGTTAATCCTATAATCTTAAATTTAATAGTAATGTTATATATTATTAAATAATATTATTTTAATAATGAATTATTTTTTGGTAACACTCATTCATGCATGTTACGCAAGCCATCAAGGAAAGTTGATCTTGTGTGTAATATAAGCTAACCTTTGTTTTCTATGTAGAGAAATATAAAATTTATATTTTTTTAGTGAACAATTAAATTGGTGTTTCATATAACACAATCCATAAAAATTTCTTTAATATAAAATAAACTATTTTTAATGTTGCGTGAAATGAAAAAAAACAAAAAAAAATTAAATTAATTTGAAAAATAATAATTAAATAAATCTCAAGGTGTTACATTCTGCCCACCATGAAATGATTTTCTCCCTTGAAATTCATATGGGTTATCAAAGTTTGAATACTTTAAAGATCCTTTCTGAGAATCCCACGTCGTAAACATGAACACTAAAACTTTCTTTAAAAAAATAAAGTTGTAAACATAACAGTTACCCAATGTATCACATAACTAGGTTTCCACAAAGGATAACATAGGTGGGAAGTGAAAACATGGATATGGAAAAGAAATCTTACTATCATGTTTTTTATAAAAGTGATAGAGAACTTGGTTAGGAAAAAGTTTTCCATCATAAATACATAAATATGTGATGACCTAAAGAACCATTTGATTCATTGGAAAAGATGGTTCTAGGATAACTTTTTCAGTTTCAAGATAATTTCCCTAGGATTGATGTATTTTCATGAGATATATACTTACTTGATTTAGTACAATCTCACCCTTTGTTATTCCTTGATCAAATTCCACTTCTTCTCTTATTCCCATAAATGAAGGAGGATTTTTCATTATTGAAGTATTAATAAATCATGAGATCCATAAGTATAATGATAGGTCATTCCATCTATCTTTTTCAAAACAAAAGGTTAGTATAATTTATCCAATATTTCATAAATCCACATATGGAGAGATAATACTTTAATATTACCAACTTCATCTGAATTTTAACTCAAAATTTCCATAAATGGTTAACCTTATAACCCTTATGAAAGTTGAAAATCCAAATATTTAGAAATAATGACATGAAATCATATTAATATCAATCCCTCATATATCACAAAGTTTCTCTTAGTTGTCACATACCAAACATGCGAATACCCGAATCATATATTCCCTTAAAACATGGTAATAACCTAAATTACCATAAATACTTTTGTAAAACATGTGTTCTTACTTATTCTAATAATTACTATATATATTATTTAAATCCAATTAGTTGTAAACTTTATCCTTGATGACATAGACCACATTTCCAGTAATAATTTCCAGATATAGGTTAATCTATACCATCCAATTTACTTATTCATATTTATATCTTTATCCAAAGATCATTATCTCAAAGTCAGGAATTAATTAAGTGTTACCTTCCCTTAATAAAAATATTAAATTTCCATGAAATAACTATTCAATATATCTTTTTCAATCCTTAATGAAAACTTATACTAAAAATACAAAAATATTCCATGATTCATGTCACATAATCTTTGAATTTCAAAACATAAATACTCCATTCATCCTACTTTATTCTTAAACCAATACTCATGCTTCCTTAACTTATTCCTTAATACCTATTTCCTATAAAATGAAATATGAATCATGTCTTAAGGTTCCTTAACCTCAATCTAATCATGCTTTTTATATTTAATGTAAACAATAATAGAAGAACATCACATACCTTTCACATATCATTTGTGGTATCTTTATCTTCAGAGGTATAACAAATACTCATACCACCTTCTTGGTTATATTTATTAGATTTCCATTTGTGAAATCAATTTTCATAATTCCCATACATTCCCAATCTGAAACATTAAATTTTAAACAAGTTTTTTCTAGTTCTGTCTATTAAATAAAACTTGAAAGTATTGGGTGATAAAAATATATCATAGAATAAAACCTCATAATAATAAAAGATTACTTATAAGATGTATACATAATGAACCCAAATTTTTAATTGATATCACCTTAGGTTTATCCAAGGTTATCCATAGTCATATTCCATTTACAACATTCAGGATGGTTCATGAAGAGTTTGTGAATTTCGAAAGCATATCCACCTGGAGTGTCAAACCAAGTGTATAGTAAGGCCCATTGTCGTGTACTAGATTACCTTGAGTTAGGCCATGGACATTTTTTTGGTGTTTTTACCCTAGGTATATCTTTCCAAGATCCGCATCCACTCGTAGTTTCCAGATAGGTATATATTTCTAGAAAACCACTCACTCTATCTTTTACCAAAATTCAAGGATATTTTCCTAAAACATAACTCATCCCTATACTTATCCATACAGATATCCCTATATTTATCCTTATAAATATACCTAGGGATCTCAATAAATTTTTCTCATCTTATTTTTCCAAGGTTTACTAACCCTTTTCTCTAATAACAACTATAATGACCCAGGCTTAACATATATAGACATTACATAACTTTTCTGGAATACTTACAATATTAAAGAAATAGAGCCCCAAAGAATGTATTGGTTTAGTAACATTGTAAAAATGGAAAAAAACTTTAACTCAATCAAATATATTTGATTTTTCCCAAAAATATCTTCCCTATTACTATTTCTACTTAAAAATATTTCTTCATAAACTGGGTAAGGGAAACATAAGAAAAGGGTGAGATCAAATGATCATTAAGGGTATATAAATGTGATGCTTAAGCATATCATAAACATAAGGGTATGAAAACATGATCATGATCATTAGAAGATCATACCTTTCATATAAAAAATCCTAAAAATAAATCATGGTATAATATTAGTAGTTCATAATACATGAATCATAATAAAATAAATAACATGATCCATGAAAGCATAATATAAGAATAAGACATGAAATTTTGGAAGACACATAAGAATATTAAAATCCCATATCAAGGATACATACCAAGACCTTTTTAACATGTTAGGCTTAGGATAATCACCCATGTACCTACTTCAGGCTTGGGATTCCCTCCTATGTACCCTCTTATTTTAGGCTTGGGATGGACTCTCATGTAACCTCTTATTTCAGTCTTGGGATGTCCTCTCATGTACCTTCTTGTTTTGGTCTTGGTATGTCCTCCCATTTACCCTCTTGTTTTGAGCATGGGATGTCATCCCTTGTACCCTCTTGTTTTGGTCTTGTGATGCCCTCTTGTGTACCCTTTGATCTCATAAAACATTTATCATTACCCAATTCATTAGAGGGAGATATAGGTCTCACCCATCTCATAATTAAATGATACATACATGTGGCACAAAATCCTAAAGAATCATATCATAACCCATGAAATTAAATGGGTTTCATAAACATGAAATTGTACCTTAACCTATAGAAAAATAAAGAGGTTTCTTTATCATTTTATCAAAGCTTAACCCATGAAAATAATCAGGTTTCATAGATATATAACCCATGAAAAGAATCAGGTTTCATAAACATCTTGTCATCAATAAATAAACCATTCAGATAAAGAATATGAATGGAACCTTTAAATCATTTCCAGGAAAGGCATGAGTAACACCAATAGATGTCATCTTATATGGAAAATAATTTTGAAATATCTTTTAAAAAAACTTCATGAGAAAATTATCATTTCTACTTTAAAAAATCTTTTTAAAACATAAACCATTTTAAAACCATTTTCATGAAAAAAAATTAAAACTTATAAAGGAATCATTAAAAACATTTTTAAATACTTTTTCTTTTAAAACTAGTATAGGAGCTCAAAAAACATTTAAAATCTGTTTTTCCTTGAAAACATATAAAAAAAGTTTGAAAATATTTTTAATACCATTTATTTAAAAATCGCATTGAAAATCATTTTCTTAAAAATTAACCTATTAAATATTCAAAAGGAACTATCAAAGAAATTATGGCAGGTAAATCCTTACATGTCAAACGTAGTAAAAAGAACATTCATTTTTCATAGTAAAAAGAATAGAAGTGATAAGAAGATTCCATTGAGAGCATTAGTAATAGAAAAAAGAGGGTAAAAATCTATTTTAATCTTAAATTGCGGTTAGTATAATATTCTTGGAATCCTTTTTTGGAAATCATGGTTTTGAAGAAACACATATTTCCAACCGAAGAGAGAGGTATTGTCATATTTTCTTAAAACAATTCTAAATTATATTAAGTATCAAAGAGTGTAAAAAATGTTAATAATACATGAATACATCTATAATATCCATAGGGGAAGAAAATTCATGAGTTTTATTGAAATATGGATCATAATATTTCATTAATAAATGTGTGATCATAATTATTCTCAATAAATGATGATATTTTTTCATTAAACTCTTACCACATTATAACTTTGAATTATACTCCCCATATAGGAAAATGAAATTACATGGAGCTTTAAAATATCATGAAATGTATGAGATTCATGTTATAACATATAAAATTCAGTTTTTACACCCCATGGAATAATATAGGTGTATAACACGGTATGTGTCTCAAAGAAGGAAATTTGAGATGAAAATACTTTACCAATTTGGTAACTTTTGAAACATAAACCCCATGTGAGAAAGATCATAAAATGGATATTTAAATACCCATAAATTTAAATATAATATTCATATAATACATTCATGGGTATTATATATACCATTAAAAATAAATGAGCGGTGTATAAGGCATGTTTCTCACATAAATAAAAAGTGAGATGAAATTACCTTACCTTGTTTCTTGAATCTCATCATACACATTCAAGCCTCCAGTATAATTAATGTATGTTTATTAAAAATCTTGAATAGAACCATATTCTTCTATCTAATACCATATATGGTTTTATTATGACTTTATATTACCATGTTTTTAATAGTTTCATGTTAAGGTTATGCATTGGGTAATATTCACTTTGTTTTTTTCTTGTCTTAATTTGTCATATATTTGATCCTTATACTTATATAATGATTTAAAGAATGTAAACCATTATAAAAATATAATCTATATTCACTATATTTTTATTATAATAATTTATAGAATATAGAAGCATGAAATGGAATACATCGTTCATGGAGACAGTAGGTCGTACGTACGCATGAACGTTGGTTCTGTTTTATAATCGTATTGAAAGAAGGAGAGTAAATGAAATATATGTATATAATTCATTAAAGTAGAATTATTTTTTCATATATATCATAAAGTTTAACTAAATATATCCTTAATTATTTTCATGTAGTGTGTGAACAAATGACATCACTTTGAGGGGGCGGTAGTCTACACTTTCTCAAATGAAATTATTATATTTATATAGGATGAAAAGCATAAGGGTATGTTATAAATAAAAAATAAAGAAGCATAAATTCATTATAAATAACATATATATCATATAAAAACAGATTTTTCATCATAATTTCCACCATTAGTTGTAAAGGAAAAATGAATAATCATCATTTTGTGAGGCGGTAGTTCGCCATACACGTAAATACTATGTTCATTACCCATTAGATAGAAGTGTGTGTAAGTTTATGATAAACCATTATATTAAAAACATCTCAGTATGTTAAGGACACTCTATTTTTTTAATAATGGAATAATTGTATTGGAGGGGATATAGACTGAATGTAAGATAAAGGAGTTTGAGAGAGGATGTTACCTCTTCTTTAGGTAACTCCTTTTGACAGAAAGATCATTTTTTATTCAAATAAACAACAAGAACCAATACAAGAATCAAGGGGTCTGAAAGTAATGTAAACCTAGAGCATCATGTTTAACAACAATCCTACAATCACCAAGAAAGGATCCCAAGTTGTTGTAAATAATCAATATATCCCCCGGGTTACCTTTTCTAGCCAACGAATCATCTGTGTAATTCCCTTCGTGCCAAGTGTGTCTGACCTTAGTGTTCTGATTGACATAGCTCCTACATGATCTTAAGGTATACACTAATTCCCATGGAGCATCACCTTCTCCAAGAATAAATTTAACCAGCATCGTAGAATCTATTTCCACTTCCAAAATCTGGATATCATCTTGTCTGCATAGGATGAGACATGTAGCCAATGCCCTGACCTCCACCACCATTGAATTGCTTCCACCAAAGTAAGCTGAGAACCCCAAGAGCATAGATCCACAAATTTTCCAGACCAGCCCTCCCCCCCCCCTCATTGCCCCCATGCAGGTAGGACCCATCCACGTTCATCTTAAGGCCCACAAAAGGGGGTCTCCATCAAACCCATTGAACTTGCAGCTAAATCTGAGAGCCAATAGACATACTTAAGCTGGGTAAGAACCATATTAATGTGATGGAGTTACTAGCATTTTAAATCATTGACCCAAGCTCCATCACCAAAATCATCACTCGTACCTGTAGATGGAATTCGAAGATCAAACAACAAAACCTAGATTTATTTTGAGCTTCTCAAAGAACCCATTAAGTAGCATAAAAAACCATTCCCCACACCTTAACTTCAACCCCAAGATGACCAGCCCCCTGAAACCACTCTTCAATCATGTCATGCATCAAACCTTTAGCGACATGAATTTTCATCCCCTAAAAAATAAAGATCTAGACCCTCCATGCCCAGTCTCGTTGAAATAAAATATGTTCATTAGTCTCCTGCTAAGGTGAACGGAAACACTGACATCTAGAAGCCAATGAAATTCCTCTAATTTGAATATTCTCATCCGAAGGAATCTCTTGATTCCTCATGTGCCAAACCAAGAAGTTTAAATTCCAAGTTATATCCTTGCACTAATGTTTGGAGGCCCACATATGGGTATTGCCACCATAATGAATAAGATCCCTGAAATCCCAGCTCAAAACCCTCCTCGAGGAGGAACCGACAAAAGTACACCTATCTGGATCATCCACCATCGTATTTCTTTCAAACACCTCCCTCTGATCCCTAGATAATATTTCCTCGAGGAAGTCTGGATACCGACTATACTCTTTAAACAAAATGGTGGGAGCTGGAAAGCTAGGAAAGTGAAGAATATCACCTGACTAGTTCGTTGTCCACAGGTTGATGTCACCATGCCCCATTGTCCATCGAACCAATTTATCCATCTCTTTTAAGTGACTGAGGAGGCAGTGATCCAAGTTATATAACTCTTATGATTTTGATCCCAACCCCTCAAATCCTCCCCATATCTTCCCATAAAAAATTTAGACTATAAGGACTTTCCTTAACAAAAATCTGAAGCTAATCGAGCCTATATGGCTTGCATGGATTACTCAATTTCACGTAGGCCAATACCCCCTTTGACAATTGGTTAACCCATCCATTTCCATGAGGGCTAATGGCACTGAACACCTTGTTTAGCATCCCATAAGAAGTTATTGAGAACATTCTCCAAATACCTAATGGCATCCTTTCGTGGTTTAAGAATGGAGATAACATGCATTGAAATGGAGGTAAGGACACTATTAATTAAAGTGATCCTACCTCTGAATGAATGAAATTTATTTTTCTAGTTTCAAATTCACCCTGTGATATGGTTAAGGATATCAACAAACAACACCTTTTAATTCTACCATTGGATATTAGGGAACCCAGGTAATCCTTAGGAATATGTCGCCATTGGATGCCCAGCTTAAAATAAATGGAATTTTTATTTCTAACCGAGCACTTATTTAAAATGTAAACACTTCCCTTCTCAGAATTCATACCTTGACCACTAAATAGGCCATAAACATTCATGGAATTGCAAAAACTATATATTGATCTTTTTCTACCATTCATAAAGAAAATCATATCATCATCAAACATAAGATGAGACACCAAGCCCTTTCCAAACCTGTTGTGATAGGGAAGGATATTCCCCTACTCCAGAATTTGATGGATATTCCTCATAAGTGCTTATAGATCCATGAAAAACAAGGAGGGAGATAATGGGTCCCCTTATCTAACACCTCGAACAGATTTCAAGAAGCCGAAATACTTTACCATAAGAGTAAGTGTAGTCCAAGGAGATGAATAACATCAGATGCACAAGTCACAAAACCAATCATGAATCCCAAACCTCCTCGTGACCCGAAGAATGAATTTCCACTCCATTTTTTCATAGGCATTTTCCATATCATCCTTATTCATGATGTTAGGCCCCATTGATCTTAGGTTTATATCATTAAAAATTTCTTGAAATATTCCAGTTTCCCCCTGAATACTTCTACCATACATGAACCCATGCTACTCAAGATAAATTTTCCTCAGAATAACACTTCCAATCCTTTTACCAAGGTTGGTGGCCAAAATCTTATATGAAAAATTGCACAAACATATTGGCCTAAACTAACTCAAGGCTGATGGATCCTTTACTTTTGGAATTAGGACCACTTTCGAATCCCAAACATCCTATCTTAACGATCCTCCCTTGAAAAAATCCTTGACGGCATCCCTTATTTGGCCTTTCAAAATATCCCACATTTCTTCATAAAAACCCCCCCAGAAACTCGTCTAGTCCAAGAGCACTATCCCCATTAATACTGATCACTGTGTTTTAAATTTCCTCCACCTCCAAAATGGCCATGAGAGCTTCATTATCTCTATAGTCCACCAAGCTTGGTATAAAAGTCATAAAATCATCCTCATCATTCTGATCAATCAACCCCCCTACATTCAAATTATTCACTCCTGCCAACATCACTTCAAAAAACACTAAATCCCTTCTCTCCACCACATCCACATATGAGTTGAAGGAACCGTCTTCAAGTTTTAGGTTTATTATATTGTTTAACATTTTATCCTTAATGAAAGATTGAAAGAAAGAAGTATTTTTATCCCCCTATTTAATCCACAAGGCTCGTGATTTTTTTCTACAAGTCCTGTCCACCACCACCAGCTTCTCAGCAAGCTAATTATTCTTCTCCTCCAGCTAGGCAAATCAGTTATTGTCCAAAACCTCTACCAGACTATCCTACCAATTCTCAATATCACTTTTTAGGTCCTCAAAATTATTATCTGGGTTTCCTCTTCAATATATCCAAGCCTAAATGTCTTTCCTCAAGCATTTTAGTTGATTCATAAGGTCAATCCACACCAAGCCCCTCTCTAGTTTGCACTAAGAATCCAAGACACCCTAAAGAAATCATGTCCAATGGTGCCAGTTGACATAATAGAAAAATTCCCTAGATTATGTGTCTCTACTATTTAGCCTCATAAGAAGATGGGTGTGGTTAGACACAGACCTGAAAATATAAGATACCACTACCCAATCGAAGTAATGGACACTCTGGAAGTTGGACAGACACATATCCAGATGGTTGCATATTCTTCTTTTACCCTGACTGTTATTACACCATGTGAACTTACTCCTAGTAAAACCCAATTAGATCAAACCACTAGAGTCTAGGAATCTCCTGAATTCCAGAGTAGCATCTTCTGAAATCTCTACCCTTCCTTGCTTCTCTGAACCGTCAATAATAGTATTTAAGTATTCTCCCGCAAACTAGGGAATATTACTCGGTTGATGCTCAAGGAGTTGTTTCTATAAAAGGAGTCGATCAGCAGCCTCACAACTATCATACACAAAGAAAAATAAAAACTTGTTACCACCAATCGAAACCTTGGTAGAAACAAACTATGACGATGCCTTGATAATATACAGTGAAATTTCGGATTTATAGAATAGCCATATATGCCTGTTGCGAGGGGTAGCATGCATGGAATTGTTGAATCCCATATTCATAGAAAAGATAGAGATATGCCCCAACACTTTCTTCAGTTCCAGAACAGCCACAAGAGAAGACTTATGCTTACGATATTCCATCTTCATGAAATCACACTTAACCAGGGACCCCAAACCTCGAGCATTCCAAATGATAAAAGATTTCATAAGATTGGTGAATTAGAAGCCTTGCAATTAAGAACACCTGATTTCACACAAGTACCTAGAGATGCTGATACCCGGTCTATGGCTCTGGTAATAGGTCCGTTTTTAGGAACTAATGATAATTCCTTAAACCTAGAAATAGTCTTCACAATAAGTGTATCCTTCCCCTCCTCATCGTTATTTAGGTTAGATAAGATAGAATAATTATTAGGGAAGCGAACCTGGGGAGATTTGGATCTCGAGGGGGGACTCTCCAGAACCAAGGATACTATTATCATCCTTTTCGGAGATCTTATAGGGTCACAAATCTCTTCCATAGTTCCTTAAGTGATGAGGTTAGGGCCTACTAAATACTCCCAGTTATCATGGTAGGACAAAGGCAGTGCAGAACAACCAAGCTGAACCGGCGGTGAACCCAACTAAAAGCCCAGTAAACTCTTCTAAAGAACATCTGTTGTCAGAGACATCAGAACCAATACCTCTTCCAAAGAATAAGAAGGAGGGGATGGAAAGGATAAACACACTGGAGGAGAGTTAAGAATAACTGCAAGAAGAGGTGAAAGAATAGACGCCATAGGAAAAAGGAACAATGAACCAAGAATCAAGGCAGATACAGAAGGATCTGATGGCAGGGAAACAACCATAGAAGATGAGGGGGCCAAAATTGTTGGATTCATAAGAAAAACTGACAGGCCATCCAAAAAAACGAATTTAAACCACCTGACTGCACTGCCATGTCAACCCTCATCGGAACCACATTGGAAGGAATACCAGTGACTAGATCCCCCTGAATGACCTCCACTAAAGGAGCCTCCTCTATATCAAAATCCAACACAATCATAGTAGAATAATCCACCCCACTCTTGTGGGACACTGGAGGGAACCTCTTGAAATTTCCTACACTGGTCCACTGGATGTCCCTATAACCTAAAGCCCACAAAAAACTGGGGAAGAGAATGAAATGAGAGCCTCTTCCACCAGGAGAATCCATTACTAGCATTAATCAGCACCTTGGAAGGAGGGGGGACCACCATGTCCATATCTACACAGAAGCGTGGTCTTAAATCCACCTGACATGATCGAGACTCCTCATCCATGAATAAGAATCCACCTAGAGCATTACCAACCGACTCCAAAATGGTTGGGTTGTGAAGCATAAGTGGAATCCCAGGAAGCTGAATCCAGACAGTTTATTTTCTCAAATCCTTTCCATAATGAACCTCCCAATACCATTTGGAAAGTGAGAAGTTCCACGAGCCACACCGCCATGACCTCCTAGACCAGGCCTTCATGAAATCCTCCATGTTGAATAAATGAATGTAGAAGGTGACATTAAAAAGCACTGATACTGACTTGTGATAAGAAAGACCCCAATAAAACATGACGTTTCAGAAGAAATAAAGGGGTGTCTTGTCATGGATGAAACGAGAAACCATAGAGAGATCATGGAAATAAAATGATTTGATAAGTTCTACCTCTGACAGATCAATCGTTGGAAACCCATTCAAATGAACATGGCAGCGGGGAGCAAGATGAATAGCAGGTATGTAGGGAAGCCATTGAGAGACAGGAATTTCCAGTGATGAGGACAAAGCATCTTTAAAGTATTTTACCCCCAAGACAAATGGAAGAAGGAATGCTCTGGATCCACCCCCCAATGAAAGATCTGCCACCCCAAGGATCTCCAGGGAAGGCATCAAAGACAACGGTAACTCCTTTTGATTTTCATCAAAGGACTTATTTGGATTATTTTTTTCCCAAATGTTGTATTCAAAAAAGAATTTAAGGGTTTGGAGGAGATATTTGGGAAGATATTGGCCGAACTTAATTGGATTGAGAGGTGTGTGGAAGTGGGAGGAGAGGATTCCTTTTATAGTGGAGGAGGAGTGGAACTCTTGTAATATTTTGGAAAAGGGAAACCCCACCCATTTTTTATTGAAAGTGGATCAAATAATGGTCCAAAGTAGAGAAAAGGGAATATGGGGTCTAAATATGGCTATATAATGGAATTTTTTAAAGTTTCTAGGTCATATTAGGTCTTATGTTTTGGGTTTTGTCCCTTGTTACACTTAATTTAATCTTAATGATTTTAATTAATTTAAATTATCTTCGAAAATATTTATGGTAAAAAACAATGATGGTATTATTGGATATTATAAATTATTATGATTCCAAATATGGAATCCATTTTTCCAAATTCCAGTCACAGAATTGGTAGAAATTAATTTAAATTTAATCCTGCAGAGGGGACGAAAAGTGGATTTTTAATGTAAAAATGTTCAAAAGTTTTCAAGGTTTTTATAACCAATTTAAATGTGAAATTGATTAAAATAATCTAAATTGGATAAATTAATAAAACTTTTATCTAATAAAACTTTAAAATAAATTTAAAATATAATTTATCCATATAAATAATTAGATTAAAATGTCATTTTGAGATAAATTTCATTATTTTCACTATTCATTAAAAAAAATTTCACAGAAAAATACCAAAAATTCACTTTAACCTAATTTTTTTCACATTCAAAAATGAAGTTTATTTTGAAATATAAAATTTCTAAAATTTCTAAAATTTATATTTAAATTATGTTCTCCATCAAAGGTAGTGAAAGTACCTTAATAAAAATATAGGATTTTATGTGTAAAATTGGGTTTGTACTTATCTTATTCCTATCAAATCTATTAGATAAATATAAAAAATATTTGATTGAATATATAATATAGAAATTTAATTAATATCATTTACTAAAAGTAATTAATTTAACTTATTAAGACAAATCATTTTTTCATATGAAAATAGAATTTTATAAAATCATTATGTTTATATTAATTTGGTTTCTATACTCTTTTCTAATTAATAGGTATCCAATTAATTAAAGTGTAAGTTAGTTAATAAAATAATCTTAAATTTAATAGCTATTTTGTATCATATTAAATAATAATATTTTAATAATGAATTATTTCATGGTAACACTCGGTCTTTCGTGTTATGCAGGCCATCGAGGAAAGTCAGTCTTGTGTTTGATGTAAGATAACCTCAATGTTATGTATAGAGAAAGCTAAAATTTATGTTATATATAGTGCATTATTAACATGGTGTTGCACATAATACAATCCATACATAGTTCTTTAATAAAAAATAAACTATTTTTAGTGTTGCATGAAATTCAAAATATCAAAAAGATTAAATTAATTTGAAAAAATAATAATTCAAAAAATCTCGGGGTATTACAGTTAGTGGTACCATATTTATTTCATCTTCAGTATAATTTTCATTATTTCATATTGGTTTTTCTAACTCATTAATATTTTTCCCTCTTTTTATATTCTTAAACTTCTAATGAATCTTATTCCCTATGTTATGGAGTTAGCGACACCTCTAGGGAGAAGGATAGAATAGGGTTTTCGATGTCCTAGTGCACTATCAATAGTCGATGCGGAGTTAGTCTGGGATTTTCTTATTCTTGATCTGGACTTGTTTGACATCATCATTAGGATGGATTGGATTTTTTCTCATCATGTTGAGGTTAATTGTTATCATCGGTGTGTTTCATTTCTTGTGGCCTATAGGAGCTTTCGGGTGTTTTAGGGAGAGTGGGATCTGAGTCATGGTCGTTCAAGAACATCCCACCCAAAACTCAGAAGTTTTTTGTCTGTTCTCATAGTGGAACATGATGAGTTTTATTTTTTTGTTAATATTCTCATTGATGTTCAGGATTTCCCTGATTTTTTTCAATATGATTTCTCCAAGCTTCTCTAGAGAGGTAGGTGGAGTTTATGATTGATCTGGAGCCAAGTATGCAGCCTATTTCATTTCCTTCTTAACATATGGCACTAATGGAGCTGAAAGAGCTCAATATTTAATTGGATAATCTGATTTTGAAGGGTTTTGTTTTCCCTAGTGTTTCTCCTTGGGAAACCCCAATCCTCTTTTCCAAGAAGTTTTATGGTTTACTTTGATTATGCGTAGACTATTAGAAGTTGAACTGGGTAATACTGAAGAACATGTATATTTTTCTTATATTGATGATTTTTTTTATCAGATAAATGGGGAAGTGGTTTTTGAAGATTGATTTTTAGTTTAGTTATCATCAACTCGGATTTTAAGAGTTTTATATGCTGAAGACAGCTTTCTGAAGTAGGTATGGCCATTACAAATTTTTTAGTGATGTCATTTGGTCAAACTAACTCTCCTACAATTTTTGTGGCTTCAATGAATTGGATATTCCATCATTATCTTGAAACTTTTGTGGTAGTGTTCATGGATGATATTTTGGTTTATTCGATATCTGAGCACAAGTACGAGCACCATCTGAGTATGGTTTTAGAAATCTTGAGGATTCACTATTTGTATGGAGAGATTTCAAAATGGAACTTCTAGATTCGAGAATTGAAACTCTTAAGGTACTTTATTTTTATGCATGTCTTATTAGTTTATCCTAAGAAGGTAAATACTATTTTTTCATGGGAAGAACCGCATAATTTCTTTAATATTCATAGATTACTTGGTTTTATTGGAAACTATCGATATTTCTTCAAGGATTTATTGAAGTCAGTATCACCTTTGACTGCTCTTAACAAGAAAGGGGTGAAATTCACATGGTTTCAAAGTTTCAATATTATTTTTTCAAGATTAAATGACTTCTTACATCAACTCTTATTCTAATATTACCTAAGATCAAAAATGGCTATTTGGTTTTTTTTATTCTTATGAAACCGGTTTGGGTTGTCTAATAAAGTGGTGTGATCATATGGTAGCTTATAACTCACATTAGCTTCAACTTGATGTGAAGATTTACACCACTAATGATTTAGATCTTGTTGTAGTTCTGAATGTTCTTAAGTGTTTGTAGTATTGTATTTTTAGAGAGAGGTTCATAGTCATTTCTCACCATAAGAGTTTGAGCTATATATTTTCTTAGAAAGACTTGAATCTTAGATATAGTTGGTGTGTAGAATACATTCATACATTTGACTTTTATATCACCTACACCCCAAGGAAGTAGAATGTCCTTGTAGATTTTCATATCATGAGAGTGTCTTTGCAATATTTTTTGGAATCGAAGGAAGAATGGAACCTTATGGGAATTTTTCTAAGCTTCATCTGGATAATCAAGAGGATGTTCCTAATATGATTCTTCTAGTGTTCGGTTATCATTGTAACGTCCCGGGCCCGGGTTCCACTCAACGGGTGCCCCGAACCTAGTTGGTCACATGACCTCAAACACATTTTCCAAAACGCCAGAGGCTGCCGACTAGCATTGAGGGCCTAGGTCTGATAGTGGGGAAACTATGCCCTAATTTGTCAAACTGTAGTGTATCGGAATAAAATATACAAACATACAACAACAGCGGAAGCAATAAACCATACACATTTAAAATAAACAACTGTAGTAAAAGATAACCAACAGTTATATAGATAATGATGAAACATGTCTCAAGTTCTAAGAAAACATCTAGAACATGTTACACAACAATACGGTACAATACAATACAGAGTACAGAGTACAACAAGGATAACCAAAACAGTCGGCAGCATCGCGAGCCTAAGCTCGGTCCCATGCTCCCCTACTCCTTAGCAACAAATCAAGTACTTGTATAGGGACCCTTTCCCTTATCCACACCTGCAGAAATCTAATATGTTTGGGCTGAAGACATGACCCAAACTAGGTGTGAGAAATAAATCCTAGTAGGCACCCACCAAAGGCTCGTGCCCAACTATGTGAAAATATGCAACAATAGTGTGCAGTAGTAAAATTAAATAAACTAAGCACTACTCAAAAGTAACTAACTTTACCAGTTATATTGCCATTTTTAATATTCATTTTATCCATTTAATATAAGACATCACCTCGGTGACTGTTCTAAGTAAAAATTCAGTGTCACCAGACATGTAAACTCTTACCCTCAGGTATCCTGGCCAAATGGATAAAGAGAGGAACGCACCCCCGAGGTGGTCCTGGATCCAAGTAGTGATCCCAAACAACATTTTATTGTCACATTTAATTACATATGCAATTCTAGGTATTCAAAACAGCCAAGGCCTCAGCCACAAAACACCCCAACATGGGTTTGTAGCTCAACAGTACACAAAAACGCACAACAATTGGAATTTAAACACCAAGCCACCTACCTTAAACGCCCTTGAATGGTATACGTGAACGTCACTTTCAGAAACGCCCAAAAATGAAGTAGATCTGAGATAAAATAAATCATGTTCAAATGTAAATAACTTTCCCTCTGGAAATAATTGGTAATAACGGCTTAAGGATAAGGAGAGGCTTACCCGTACGGTTCCAACAAGATCGACGGAGGTGGAAACGGATTCCTAACGTGCGATCTGGAGATCCTCAAAGGTTCAGTCCTCTCTCCCAACTCCTCCTATGGTTATAAGCCTTACCTGTGAATAGGGGAGGCTACTACCCATTTTAAGAAAAAAAACCAGACTACATGGCATGTACTATTGGGTACACGGCGTGTAGTTTTCATTTTTTTAACTATTCCTTCGGTGGCTTCTCTCCAGCATGGCATTGTTCATTAGTCGATATGAGTACACGGCGTATGAAACCAGAGTACACAGCGTGTACTTCCGCTCAGCTGGCGGCTTCCTCCACCGCCTTACTATTTTCTTTCCGACTGACTACACGACATGTAAATACCCACTACACGGCGTGTAGTCGATTTTTTACACCATTCATCACCAGCAAGGCCACACACCCTGTGTACTCATCCCACGCGGCCAAAGTACACTACGTGTGGAAAATTACACAGCATGTAGTCCCAAAATTTGGGATTTCCCCCATTTTCCTTATTTCTCAAAAAAACTTAAGGAAAAGAGAAAAGAAGAAACTTGTACCTCAAAAATAAGAACCGGGTTCTTACAAAATTTCCCCCTTAAAGCAATTTGTCCCCGAATTTCCCTTCCACGAGTGGCGAAGATAAATCTCAGAACAACTCTGGCCACTGATCATGTACGTCGGTCTCCCACTCCCAGGTTTCATCCTGCACTCAGCCATTCTGCCATAGCACCCATACGAGAGGAACTGACCAGCCTCAGAGAACCTTCATTCTCCTATAAACGATACGAATCGGATGCTCCTCAAAGTAAGCATCTACCTCAAGCTCAAGCTCCTTGGGCTAAAAGACATGAGATGGGTCTGAATGATAGCAGCGTAACTGAGATACATGGAAGACGTCGTGCATGGCTCAGTACCTCTATGGTAACTGCAACCAATAGGAAACTGGCATGACTCTCTCTTGAATCTCAAACGGCCCCACATACCTCGGTGAATGTTTACCCTATCTCCTAATCCGCTTGTGTCCAAACCTCGGTGAAACACGTAAGAAAACCTAATCCTCGACCAAGAACTCTAAGGGTTGTCTGTGGTGATCAGCATAAGATTTCTAACGAGGCTGCATAGAAGCCATTCTCTTTTGAATCAACTGGACCTGCTCAGAACTCTCCTACACAAGTTGTGGTCCTAGAAAAGCTGCCTCACCTGCCTCTATCCAGCATAAAGGTGATCGGCATGGCCTACCATATAAAGCTTCTTAAGGGGCCATCTCTATAGTTTCTTGAAAACTATTATTGTAGGCAAACTCGACTAGGGGTATATGCTTCTCCCAAGAGCCCCCAAAGTCTAGGATGTATGCACGCAGCATGTCATCAAGAACCTGTATCGTACATTCTGATTGACCATCGATCTGAGGGTGGTAAGCTGTGCTCAGAAGCACCTGTGTACCCAGTTCCCTCTGAAAACTATACCATAAACAAGACATAAAATATGTGTCCCTATCTGAAATTATAGAACGAGGAACCCCATGAAGACGTACAACCTCTCAGATATACAACTTCCCAATTTCTTCAACACTGAAAGTCTCCTTGATCGGAAAAAAGTGAGCTACCTTCCTGAGTTTTTCCACAACAACCCACACGGCATCATTGCCTCGAGGTGACCTTGGCAACCCAGTCACGAAGTCCATCACGACATCATCCCATATATACTCTGGAATGGGTAACTACTGTAACAGTCTAGCTGGTTTCTAATGTTTCTCCTTCACTTATTGACAGGTGGAACATCACATAACAAAACTAGCTACATCTCTCTTCATACCCAGCCACCAATACTAACGTCTCAAGTCACAGTACATTTTGGTAACTCTGGGATGAACTTCCCAAGCTGAAGCATGAAACTCCCGCATAAGCTCCTTGCGTATATCTCCTAGAACCCACACTCGTCCATGGAAATTCATTAACTCATCATTGCCTACCATCCATCCAGGAGGAGGGTCCTCACTTTCCACCAACTCCCGTAGGATGAGTCCTTCTGAATCAGATAGTTGTCTCATCCTCACTCTATCCAGGAGGGTAGAAGTCACAGCTAAAGATGAAAGATAGGTCTTCCCCTGAATATCGTGTACCTCCAAAAGCATCTCATAGAACAAATCCATAAGCTGCAATTCACCACTGGCCTCATGAACCGCCAGTGTCTAAGTCTTCCTGCTCAGTGCATCAGCAACTGCATTACCTTTACAAGGTGTATAGGCAAGCTCAAAATCGAATGAATGAAGTTATTCGACCCACCTTCGTTGCCTCAGATTCAAGTCATGCTGAGTAAAGATATACTTGAGACTTTTGTGGTCGGTGAAAACCACAAAATTCTCTCCCAAGAGATAATGTCTCCAACAGCGCAACGCATGAACAACTATAGCCAACTTGAGATCATGCGTTGGGTAATTCCTCTCATGTAGCTTCAACTACCGAGAACTATACGCAACAACTCAATCTCCCTACATCAACACAGCTCCCAACACAATACCTGATGCATCACAATAAACGGTATAGCTCTTCCCTTTCTTTGGAAGTATTAGGACTGGTGCTGATGTCAACCTTCCTTTCAGGTCCTAAAAGGCTGTCTTGCAAACTTCTGACCAAACGAACATCACACCCTTCTTAGTCAAACCTATCAACGGCGCTGCTAAGCGGGAGAAGTCCTGTATAAAACACCTGTAGTAACCATCCATCCCCAAGAAACTACGTATCTCAAACACGTTATTAGGATGATCCTAGGAAACTACTGCTCTCACCTTCTCTGGGTCTACTACAACTCCTTCCTCTGAGATGATATGACCTAGGAAGTGAATCTAGTCCATCCAAAAGTGGAAATTTGAGAGCTTAGCATATAGCTTATTCTCTCTCAGTGTACTAAATATGATATCAAGATGGGTGGCATGGTCATTTCAAGTGTGAGAGTACACCAAGATATCGTCCACGAATTCTACTACGAAAGAATCTAGATAAGGATGGAACACACGATTCATCAGAGCCATGAAAATTATTGGCGAATTCTTGAGTTTGAACGGCATAACCAAGTACTCATATAGACCATACCTTCTCTTGAAGGCTGTGAGAGGTATATCAGATGGTCTAACACACAACTGATAATATCTGGATCTCAAGTCAATCTTTGAGAACGCTCATGCCCCAGGAAGTTGATCAAAGAGATCATCAATCCTCAGCAAGGGATATCGGTTCTTGAACGTCAACTGGTTTCACTTCCGATAATCCACACAGAGTCTGAGGGTATCTTCTACCTTCTTCGTAAAGAGGACCGGCAAACCCCAATGAGAAGTACTAGTTTGGATGAAACCCTTTGCCTATAACTCCTCTAACTGTCTCTTGAGCTCTTGCAACTCTGGTGTAGCCATCCTATAAGGAGGAATGGACACTGGTGCTGCTCCTGGCACTAGCTCAATAGAGAAATCCACCTCACACTCCGGAGGTAGACCCGAAAAGTTGTCTGGGAAGACATCCCTGAAACGATCAATCACTGGAGGGAAATCCTTCTGACAAGTCCCCTGATCATCCAAATATAAAATCGCAATCTGGTCTGTGACTCCACCTCTCCCACGTTACTCTGGTCCAGCTCAACTTGCCTGAACATCCCATTCGCCCATGTATAGAAACTCTTCGCCCCCTGGTGACATGAAACTCACCCTACGACGATAAAAATCTACAAAGACTCGAAAGGGAACCAACCAGTCCATTCTGAGAATGACATCATAGCTCGTCATCTCTAAGACATAGAGGTCCCAAAGCAAGTGACACCCACAAAACTCAAGGGGGCACTCCTTGCACTGATGCACACCAGCTGTTCTAGTCCCCAATGGAGTGTCTAGCGTCATAATAGCAGAAGAAGAAGAAACACAGAGCCCAAGGCTCTCCACAACGGGTATAGATATGAAGCTATGTGTAGCACCCGTATCAAAAAGTACTGAAGATAAGACAGAAGCTACTATAATAGTACCTCTGATAGTAGAAGGTTTGGGATCCTACTCCTGCTGGGTCGGTTTCACAGTATATGCCTGCCCAGTGTCGCAGCCCTACAACACATCCTATCTACCCTGAGTTGTCCCGCCATGTTGCCTCTAAGATCCTGGGGTCTGGCTACCACGGCCACGACCACCATCCCTTCCTGCATGCCCTGACATATTCCAGTTTCCCAACTAGTAAGAAGTTGTTGGTCCTACTCCTACACATAGAGTTTATACAGAACCCCTCTCACTAGCCACTGGTGAAAATGCCCTGCAAAAGCACTGCATATGACCCATCTTGCCACAAGCTCGACACTCCACTGGGTCACGTGGATAATGCGGTCTCTTGTGCCCCTCTTTACCACACTGGTAGCACATGACCTGGCCACCTGAAGTATTCTTCTAGATGGTACTGCCAACGTAAGATAATTCCATTTGTCTCTTCCTCTTACCGGCAGAAATAGTACCAGAAACTGGTACCGAACCACCCTGGCCTACACCACTAGCTTCCCGAAGGTTCCTCTCTATAATCAGCGCCCAGTTCACAATATCATATACAATAGGCAACCTGAAAACATTTACCAGTGCTTGGATGTCATATCGAAGACCATCCTCAAAGTGTCTGGCCCTCAACGTCTCATCACCCACCAGAACGGGTGAAAAATGCTGAAGCTAGGTGAAACGAGCAGAATAATCCATCACCGACATAGCGCCCTACTGCAGGTTCATGAACTCTTGAGATCGATGTGCCCTCAGCGTCTCTGGAAAGAAGAAGTCATAGAAGGCTGTCTGAAAATCTTTCCATGCCATGTCTCTGTGATGCTCTGACTGGGTGGTAACATCCCACCACCTCTTGGCAGAATCACGCAGCATATACATCGCAAGCTTGACCCTCCGCCCTAGAGGCATCTCAAGATGCTCAAAAATAGTCTGTATAGACCCCATCCAAGACTCCACAGCCTCTGTTCTTCTATCCCCTGAAAACATAAGTGGATGCTGCTATTGGAATATATGAGTCAGCTCAGCCATAGATGTGGCAGCTGGCGGTACTCCCTGAAAGGTCTGCATGAACCCCATAAAGCCTTCAAGGAACTGCGCCTCCACGCTTGTGTCTGGTATAACAGTTGGCGCCGCATCTGGCTCTACTGGAGGATCCACTGGTAGCCCATGTCCTACCATCTCTGGAGTATAATCGTTACCGCTCTCTTGGAGAACAATGTGTGGTCTTCTCGGTGGCATGACTCTACAAGGTCAAACACACACATTAGATCAAGATTATCAAAGACTGAAAAACAAAGGGACTAAAAGGGGAACAGGAGGAAGAAGGCATTCAAGATTTTCAAAACAAGACTACACGGCGTGTATACTGACTACACGGCATGTACCTTACTTGTCTTCCCCTACCCGGGTCCTTCTACACGGCTAAGCCACATGGCTCCCATTGCACAAAACTACACGGTGTGTATATAATCTACACGGCATGTATGGTGTAATTTTCCAACTGCCCGTGTCATTCGTGACACGGCCATCTACTCAACTTGATAATACACGGCGTGTTACACCCACACATGGTGTATACACCACCTCGTTTCCCAGCCACACGGCCAAGTCCACAAGGTCTCCCACCGGTAAGGACTAAACGGTGTGTCCCTCAGGTACACGACATGTTCAAGAAGAGGTAACACCGAACTGTGTTTGTTAGCTACACGGCTGGGTCCCCAGGTCAGACTACATGACGTGTTCCACAGTGGACACGGTGTGTATGTCTTAAGGTCTCCTCTTTCCGTGTTTTTAATTACACGGGTGGATTCTAGGTCAACACTACACGGCGTGTACATCTGGTACACGGTGTTTTTTTACCTAGCCTTTCCCTTCCCCGTGTCCCCACCCACACGGTCTATGACACCTAAAGAGACTACACGGCGTGTACTGAGGGTACACGGCGTGCACTTAAAAAGTTTTCTTTTCTTCCCGAACAGAAGATCACACAGCATGTGTCCAAGGAACTACACGACATGTATCCTAGTTTTTCCAGGTAGTAAGGCTTAGATACTACTCTGGAACCCAGGAAATACTGAAAAAACAACACCTAAGTGCCAAATTCTGATCCGTGAGGGGCCATACTCTCTGCGAATCAAATTTTGGAATCTTATATGTGTTATAACAAAATAAATAGTAAATGGTCCACCAAATTCGAGTCAATGAGGGCCCATACTTCCCAGAAACCAAATTTTGGTGTCTATTATATCATCATTATCACACAAACATACCCTATCACATAGAAGGTATTTATCAAAGCAGATATCGCAACATCATGCTTTTCTAGCACAACAACTATCACAATAACATGCAATTTCTAATGCGCCTACATGGCATGGAACTATGCATGGAATGTGATTTCTAATATGTTCCTAAATGATGCATGAGATGGAATACCCTCAACTCATCAGGTTGCAACTAAATAGAACGCATGGATAAAATATAAACAGTACAATCACAAGTGTGTCATCTAACAGTGAAATCAAATCAACTGTAAAATTTGTAAAATCAGTAGAATTGCAAAAATACGAGGTATACTGGATTTTCCCTGTGCACGGGTTAGCTACGCCCACACACAGCTTATTACCAACTATTATTCTCGTCTTATCCCTGAATAAGGCTCCAAATAGTAAGTCAAAGAAAAGAACTCCTCTGATACCACTTTGTAACATCCTGGGCCCAGGTGCCACTCAACAGGTGCCCCGAACCCGGTTGGTCACATGACCTCAAGCGTATTTTCCTAAATGCCAGAGGCTTATGACTAGCAGCGAGGGCCTTGGTCTGATAGTGGGGAAACTATGCCCTCATTTGTCAAAGTGTATCATAGTAGAATAAAATATAAAAACATACAACAACATCGGAAGCAATAAACCATACACATTTAAAATAAACAACTGCAGTAAAAGATAACCAACAGTTATATAGATATTGATGCAACATGTCTCAAGTTCTATGAAAACAGCCAGAATATGTTACACAGCAATACGGTATAATACAATACAGAGTACAGAGTACAACAAGGCTAAAAAAACAGCCAGCAGCATCGTGAGCCTAATCTCGATCCCATGCTCCCCTACTCTTCAAAAACAAATCAAGTACCTGTATAGGGACCCTTTCCCTTATCCACACCTACAGAAATGTAATTTGTTTGGGCAGAAGACATGACCCAAACTGGGTGTGAGAAATAAATCCCAGTAGGCACCCACCAAAGTCTCATGCCCAACTATGTGAAAATATGCAACAACAGTGTGCAGTAGTAAAATAAAATAAACTAAGCAGTACTCAAAAGTAACTAACTTTACAAGTTATATTTCCATTCTTAATATTCATTTTATCCATTTAATATAAGACATCACCTTGCTGAATGTTCTAAGTAAAAATTCAGTGTCACCAGACATGTAAACTCTTACTCTAAGGTAATCAGGAAAAAAAACCCTCAGGTAATTTCCCATAGGCATAACAAATATTGTCCTTGGGAGTATGACGTGTCGCCGACAGGTACAGAGTTTATTGCTAACAGGCACGAAAGAAGTTTCCCTCAGGCCGAAATAACCACTTCCCTCAGGCTAAAGGTAACACTGCCCGCAGGCTAAGTAAAGCACTGCCCTCAGTCTAAGCAAGTAACTAGGCCATGCCCAATATATAAACAAGAAATACACATGAAATTCCTCTCAAGGCAATTCAACAAACATTATTACAATGGCATAACCTCGGGTATCCTGTCCAAACGGCTAAATAGAGGAACGAACCCCCGGGGTGGACCTAGATCCAAGCAGTGATCCCAAACAACGTTTTATTATCACATTTAATTACCTATGCAATTATATGTATTCAAAACAGCCAAGGCCTCAGCCACAGGACACCCCAATATTGGTCCGTAGCTCAATGGTACACAAAAACGCACAACAGTTGGAATTTAAACACCAACCCACCTACCTTAAACGCCCCTGAACGATATATGTGAAAGTCACTTCCAAAAATGCCCAAAAACAAAGTTGATCTAAGATAAAAGAAATCTCGTTCAAACTTAAATAACATTCCCTTGGGAAAGAATTGGTAAGAATAGCTTAAGGAGAAGGAGAAGCTTACTCGTACAGTTCCAACAAGATCGGCGGAGGCGCAAAACGGATTCCTGACGTGCGATCTGGAGCTCCTCGAATGTTCGGCCCTATCTCTTGACTCCTCCTCCATTTCTAAGCCTTCCCTATGAACAGGGGAGGCTACTTCCCATTTTAAGCGAAAAAACAAACTACACAGCGTGTACTATTGGGTACATAGCGTGTAGTTTTCATTTTTTTAAACTGTTCCTTCAGCGGCTTCTCACCAGCGGGGCATTGTTCATCAGTCGACATGAGTACACGGTGTGTGAAACCTGAGTACACAGCATGTACTGCCGCTCAGCTGGTGGCTTCCTCCACCGCCTTACTATTTTCCTGCCAACTGACTACACGGCATGTAAATACCCACTACACGGCGTGTAGTCGGTTTTTTACACCTTTCATCGCCATCATGGCAACACACCCTATGTACTCATCCCACACGGCCAAAGTACACAGCGTGTCGAAAAGTACACGGCGTGTTGTCCCAAAATTTGGGATTTTCCCCCATTTTCCTTATTTCTCAAAAACACTTAAGAAAAAGAGAAAAGAAGAAACTCGTACCTCAAAAATAAGAACCGGGTTCTAACAATCATCATCTATTTTTATTCTATTCTATAGAGTTAGAAATGGGAATTCTATTTTATAGAAATTTGAGAAACCCTATATAGTGTGGAGATTGTTTATAGTTGGTCTCTCTCTTCAGATGGAATTATGAGTTTTTGGGATCGATTTTTCATCCCAACCCCAGTGATGATTTTAGTTTTGTTTTATTATCATATCTTATCATGGACCATTTATCTAGGGAATAAAAATATGTATTAGGACATGATAAGATGATTCTGATGGCTGGGTATAAAGCATGGAATTTCTGATTTTTTTCCCTCATTGTTATGCCTACCAACAGATTAAGGTAGAGCATCTAGAACCTTCTAGTTTGGTATAACCTCTTTTGGTGTCAGTTTGGAAATGGTATGAGGTATCCATGGATTTTTTTGTTGGATTAACACAGACTCCCTGAGGGAGTAATTTCATATAGGTGGTGATTGATTGGTTGAAAAATTATTCTCATCTTATTCTGATCAAAGATGATGCAAATGTTTATGATCTGGGTAGTATGTATGTACTAGAAATAATTAGGTTATAAGGGGTTCCTTCGACCATTGTGTTATATAGAGATACTACGTTGACTTTATGGTTCTGTATAATTCTCTAAGAGGTGATGGGGACTAATTTCAAGTTGACTAAATCTTCTCATCCACAAACAGACGGTCATACAGATCATGCTATTGATATTTTGGATGATATTCTCTTTTCATGTGTCTTTGATTTTGGTGGATATTAGGATATCCATCTAGGACAGGTTAATTTTTCTTATAACAATATGTTTTAGTCTTAGATAAAATTGGCTCCTTTTGGGGATTTTTATGGTCACTTGTGCTGCTTTCCTCTTTATTGGGTAGAGGTGGGTTAAGATTCTTTGGCGGGATTAAGTTTGGTTCAGGAGATGACTTTGAGGATTTATGATATACATCAGTGTTTGGTTATAGTAAAGAGTTGATAAAAATATTATATATATCAATAACATATTACTTTTGAGATTCCAGTAGGTGATCGGGTTTTCTTAAAAGTTTCTCCTCAGTTGGGTCTTCATCTTGGGAAATAGGTAAAGTTGGTTCTGAGATATATTGGCACATTTGAGCTCACTGAGCAACTTGGGAAGGTTTATTATTGGTTGGAATTACCAGTAAAGTTTTCAAAAATTCATGATGTTTTCCACATATCACATCGTAGGAAATACCATTCTGATCCCTCTCACATTTTGAGTTGGGAATATATTGAGTTAGAGCCAGATGTTTTGGTTATTGAGAAGGAAGTTGATATCGTTGACACTCAAGTGAAAGTCTTTCATGGGAAGTCAATTCTATCGGTCAGAGTCTTATGGTGGCATAGATAATATTCTCATGCAACTTAGGAGTGTGATTCGTTGATGGGGGGATGTCTTCTCACCTAATTAAAAAACTTCATTCTTCCACATGACTTTCTAAGGATGAAAATTCTTATGGTGGAATGTTTGTAACATCCTATTACCCATATTCAGGTAATTTTCTTCCCTTTTCTTGTTTTCCTATTTAATTGGGTGTGCCTTGGGGCTCCTAAGGATGAATAAAAAATTTTGAGAAAAATTACCTAATTCTCGAGAATTTATGTTTTTTAGAATTAATGGAGTCTAGGTATAAATGTGTTAATGGCTTCGTGGGGTTATCCCCGAGTTCAGAGAACACTCGAGTTTGGTTTGAGGTTTTTTTTAAGGAATGTGGTGTTTTTGATATATTATGGAGGAACACATGTCATGAAATGAGAATACACAATGTGTAATCTCTGTAGGGAAGATGTCATGAACCATGTGCACAACATAAAGATGGTACATTCTTTGTACAGGTTACACGTTGTGTAATGTTAAAATAATAGTTTTTAATAAAAAGGAGATAGGTTTTTTGGCGTATCTATGTCCCAAGGATTAAATAACATGTAAAGGGATTACTGGCCATGTAAATTCTTCTTACATGGATTTTAGGGGACTTCATTGGTTTATATTTATTTCATTCTTCTACATCTCTCTCCCCTCTCAACCTAGAACTCTCTTATGGTGATTTTCGGAGACTTTATTTGATCTAGATTGATTCATTTGATGATTGATCATCCTTGGTGTTGGGTTGAATATTTCAAAGTGATTAATCCTTTCTACTTATTCATTACTTCTATCATGGTATTTATCATTCAGTGTGTTATCAAATTTATTTACCCATGGTGATGTTTCTTCTTGATTCTCTCAATATACGTTGTGTGATATGGTTCTGGGGGTTGTTTCTTTTATAGGTTGTGGTATGACGGGTGTGTTTTCTTGAGGTATGTGTTGCTTCCTCTTATCCACTAAACCTTTTGTTAAATTGAATCAATTCTGAGATGTTGGAATTGGTTATAGGGACTCCTTTGTGGTTGTTGGTTTCAACCTATTGTTGGATCTCGTTGCGGGTGTGTGTGACTCAAGTTTTGAGGTAGGTGGTTCTGTCTCTAGCCTTTATTGGTGAAATGTATTTATCATATTTTTTATATTTTTTTATTAAATGACATGTAATTATTGACTAATTTGATTTCTATGTGTGGAAATATATTTTTATAAAAATGGTTTTCCCTTATTTTTGGTCAATAGAAAATGGTTTTCAAATCATTGTAAAATGTTTTTGTTAAATTATTTTTAAAATAATGGTTAGACGAAAATGGTTTAATGAATTTTTTAGTAAACTAGAGCACATGGTAAGTCTTGGATATTTATATGGATGGTATAGTAATCAGTATCATCCAATATTGATTGGTTCACTCGTGGGAATTTCATCTTCTCTCTAGGTCTTTTGTTATAAGAACATGCTTGACTTGTTGGGGGATTCACTTATTGGGGTGTTCCTAGGATTTATAAACTCAATGAATATTATAGGAGGCATGATGAGCACATGGTTTTATATGTTATGTATAGTGACCTACATATCCTAACCTGGTGTGATCATTTTCATGATGTTACCTGTGCTTTTAGTTGATTTAGACTATTTTGGTTTGTACAATTTTGACTGCACTTCCATGGATTTTATATGATATATGATATGTGTTTTGATTTAATTTTATATATATGTTCTTATATATGGATATGAAATTATTTGAAACTAATTTATCTTCTTTATTTGGAAATATTGAAAAGGTTGAAATTAAAAAAAACCATTCTTTTGATCTAAAAACTCTTAAACTATTATCATGTCTTTTTTCTTTAAATTTGAAAATGATTTGATTATTTTAGAGAGACTTTCTATGGAACACAAGGGTGAGATCCTATTGAGCCAGTTATATCACACCCTATAGACCCATTTGATAGTTTGTAGGCCTAGTTTTGTCTTTTGATGTAGGGAAAGGCAAGGCACCACAGTGAGGTGGTGATTTTTTCTGTCATGTGGATTTTGGGTAGATGGTGGTGAGATGGTGGGAATTTTTCCATGCTATCACATGAAGCTATTGGAGTAACTGTTTGGTTTTTTAGTCCTTCATAGTTGGATGTGTATCTTGGTGATTATTTTTTTACCTTGTTCAATTGTATCACTTTCATTTTTCTTTATCTGTTATGGAATATATTTATATATTTCACTTTTTATTTCAATTGTGCATATATATTCCATTTTTTGTAACTTTAGGTTGGGAAAATCATTTGCTTAGGGTTTTTTTATTCTTGGGTACTAGTCACCAACCTATAGAGATCTAGAACTCCCTTTGGGTATGTGTTGGATCAGGTTGGGTACCATTTTGAGAGGGTATAAGGGTCGGTTCTTTACAAATACAATTTAATTAATTTCATCAAATTAAATCATCTCTTTTTCCCAAATAAATATTTTTAACTCAGTATCTAAAATATACTAATGTTTATCTTTTCGTTAATCATGTGTTCTTCAAAAATAAATTTATCTTACCACTAAATCATTTTCCTAGTTGTTAGTTCCATTCAGCATATTCTTTCAAATCCTTAAATGCTGACTATTGTAGTATAATACATATATGTTTCATGATTATAATAACCATAATACCATTGATAAAATACATATACAACATAATTCAGGAATCCAAATACACAAGAACTTTAATTATTCCTCTTCAAATGTAGTAATAGTATAATCTTATCTTTATCCCCTTAACTCTTTCTATGGTAAGTTCCCTTAACACTTGGGACATTAGTTTGAATTATTTCCCAAATCTGTATAGCCTAAGTATGGAATATATATGGTTTATTTATATGCTTACATTCAAGAGCCTTAATACCTATTTCTCCTCAAATGAAACAAACTCATGTTCCCAATAATTAAGTACCCAAGTGCTTATTTCCACAATTATCACATGTGTTAAGTTCTATCCTTCCTTTATTTTCCTTCACATCATTTATTTTTTCTTTATTCTTATTCATATTATTATTTTATTGATTTACTTTGAAAATATATGACATGGAAAATTCTATCTTCATCCTAATGTCTCTTGACACCATATCATTATATGATTAAAATTTTTGAGAGACTAATTCCTTTCGAAGTCATGTCTTAATCTCGTGAAATAAATGAAAAATATTATGTTTTGGATTACCGAGTTAGTTCATGGATATCCCTTCGAATATTTTAAAAATTTCCTCACACTCATTTACACTATCATTTTTTATTCCATAATATATTAATGAATGTCCTTTTCATATCATCTTGTTTCTCATAAGGAATATATTTCCTAAATAGTTTCACTTAAAATTTTTTCAATTCCATGATTTTTATTTCATCAACCTCTTTAGTATTATTGTCAATAACCAATATTGATCAGTATCTCCTTTCAAAGAATAAAATACTAGAATAACATTTATTATTTCATTACTCCCCAAATATAGTAATATTATTTTGAGGGACTAAATAAATTGTTTAGCTACCAATAGATTATTATTTCCAGAAAATGATGAGTCTTATGTTTCCTGAAGCAATACAATATAGGTGAATCAATCTGTGGAAAAATAGGTTTCTCCATACAAAAAATTTTATTTTTCATAACCTGATTCTATTTCCTTAATATATTCATCATCTAATAAATTACAACACCGATTGAATTTCCTTTTTCATCATGGAATTTCCTACCTTTATTATGGGTTTTTATTTCATTTCTTCTGTTAAGATCCCTCACTAAATACTGAAACAAACTAATTTATCTCATAATCATCATGGATATTGATAAATGAAATAAAAATCCATCTAATGGTAAAAGTTCTAAAATATTATAAGGGGTTATCATAATTTATATGTTATATATGTTTATTTAATATATATTTTCGCAAGGTTTATACTAAACCAAACTATGATGACTACTATAAATACCCCAACTATAGTAGTCTATAGATGGTGATTACATTTTTACTTTAGAAGAAGATATAAGATATTTCATCCTAAAGGAAAAAATAGTTTAGTACTCTTGATGAACTATATAAATACATGATACTAATTTTTACTTTATAAATATAAGATACAGAGAATGAGAAATATTCTTGCATCCTTTAAATTATTCATAATATTCTTCTTCAAATACTCGGGAAATGAAAACAAATAAATGGTGAACTCAGATGATTTTTAAGGTTTATGTATAGCAGAAGCTATCCTAGGTAAATAATTAAAATTTAACATGAAAAAGTGGATAATAAAACACGTGAAATTCAATCAGTAACTTGAGTTAAATGAGAATCCATGTCTATTATCAACATAATAAACACATGTGAAATGATAACTAAATTCTTAATAATAGAAACTCATAATTATAGACATTCATGATCAAGTAACCTCAAACAATAAATCATTACACTTACCATAAAGTCCTCTAAACCAAGATATGATAATTCTATCAAGGCCACTTAATTAAGGCATTATCATTTTATGAGAAGTTATGCACCAAATACCCAACTATTATGACATGATCTGACACCCCCAGTCTATACATCCTATTAATCTATTTTGTATCATGATACCTATTAATGAATTAAGGGGATATATAATTCTAGGATCCTCATTTCACTTACATTTCTAATACATTCCTCATAATTAAAATGATCGATACAAATTATTCTCAAAATTTCATATAATTCAAAAGTTATCTGTATTGAATCAATAATACTAAACATCAATACTTCATCATCATAAACCATATAGAGAAATAATAAGTATGGGTTTATTTAAAAATATCCCTAGTGGGTCATGAGTAAAATAAAGGGTTGTTTTAATTGATTAATATAAATATCATAAAAAGATTATTTAAAACATTCATGGGGAAAATAACCTTATCACATTGAAAATCACGTTTAAAAAAGAAAAATTTATAGAATATTAAAAAAACTATTTAATTTAAAAATAACCATGAAAATTTTAAATTAATATTCAATGAATTGATTGGTTATTATTGTGGTAAATTATGTTCAAACTTCATAAGTTAAAAAACATTTATTTCACACTTTTGTATAAATAGTAAAATAGTACCTTATTCATGAAAGTTAAATATGATTCTATTTAATGCATTTTTTAAAAAGATAAAAATGACTAAAAATGTCTTTAAATGATAATAGTGGAATATTAAAAACAATCCAGAATTTATTTAGAAAACTTGGACATGGAAGAAACAAAAAATTCTACATATGTGGAAATAAAGTCAATTTTTTCTTTAAAAACATTAATTTAGTCTCTTGAGTCCTTAGAATGTGGAAAATGAAAGGAAAAAATTTATTTTATAGTAATAATAATATTATAATAAAATTAAATGGGTTTATCAAAGAATAATAATATAATTTATGTCAATGTAAATTCAAATATATATAATCCCAATTAAATTGAGATTAAAATATAAATCCCTTACCTCATGTCTGACTTGCTACATATGTGCTTTTAACATCATGTATAATAAATATAGATTTATTAAAAATACATAATAGAACCATATACATATATATAATTTAATATATGATCCATTTATTACATCTTATCACCTGTTTTTTATTAATCATTTATTATTCATTATTTTGTGTGTTACTAGATTCGGTTTTCGTGAGGATTTTGGTTTAGTAGTTATGGTTCATTTACATTGATTGTGGTTTAATCATCTCGAAATTATAAATAATATATTAAAATTAATTTATATTCCTTATATATTTATATATATTTAAACTCACTCATAAATGGAATAGGTATTTAAATGAATCACACTATTTATGGAGACGGTAGGTCGTACGTACGCATTAATGTTGTTTCCATTTTTAAAAAAATTGAATGAAATAAGGTTAAATAATAATTAAAATTTATAGAATCGTTATTATATCATATATTTGAAATATATTAATTAAATTTTTATTTATTAACATCGATTTAAAGTGAAAATGAAAAGTGGATCACATCACTTCTTAGAGGTTGTAGTCCACATATACGTAGGAGTGACGTTATTGTTTTCCAATAGATTGGAAGGTAAAAATTTATATATGATATTATCATTATAGAATAATATTTATGTCATAAAGATAATATATATTCATTATTTATATCTTTTTATCCATCGATGTAAATTTTTAATGAAAAAAAAAGTACACTGCTATGTGGAGATAGTAATTCGTACATATGCATGATCAATGTTTTCACTTTTCATATGATGGAAAAGAGATGTAAAATAGTTTTACCATTATAATAAAATATCATAAAATTTATTAGACTATATTTATTATTTTAGGATGGTGAAAACACATTATCATGACATATAAGAACAAATAAACTTGAGAGAGTCGGTAAGGACAATTACTTCTTCTTCGTTAGACTTCCATTAGATCTCATCTTAAGGGACCTAGTATTGGTCTTATGGAAAATACAGAACCACTAAAAATTTTATAAGGATGTTTATAAGGGTTTGTTTCAAGATTTAATAAATCTATATTGTTAAATTTGGTGTAATGAAGAGAAAGGATGGGTGTCTATTTATTATTTGAGGGGAGAATAATATTGGAATTTCTTAAAGTATTAAATTAATATAAATTATTTTTTATGTACAATTGGATTAAAATAGAAATAATTAGAATATAGTATGATTGTGAGTCTAAATAATATGATATAATAAAATTCGGACAATATTTTGTTATGTTTTCACCCTTATGTTTTAGTATTAACCCCATGTTAACCCTTTTCAAAATTACCACAATATTAATGTTTTCTACCCATTAAGGGTCATTAATGTTACCATAAAAGTACAAAAAACCATAAATGGACCATGGTTGATATTTTAAATAATATACCATTCACTTTACCATATAAAAAAATTTATTACTTTCAAATCATTCAATAAAATAACATTTATTATTGAATATCATTAATGTCATTTTTGACACTATTCAATTATTTTGACTTTAAATACATCATGACAAAGAGGGAATTAAAATTAATAATTTAAAATATAAATAACATGTAATATGTATCTATAATATTCATGGAAAACATTTATTGATCTAATTTTTTTTAATTTTAATATTTTTAAAATCATTTATTTTATTGTTCAATTAATTGAATAAATATTGTGTCGGTGTAGCGTAAGAATTTAAGATAATTATTAAATACTAAAAAATTTCAAATAAATTATCATGAAAAATAATTAAATCATATATATAATAAACTTTTATAACAAAACATATTTTTTATTTATTACTATCAAAAAATATTATAGATTTTTTTTTAAAAAAGTGACATTTTTTACTTTATCTCTCACTTAAATATTTTAATAGTCAAAATAAAATAAATATGTCACAATGTTACTGTATTTTAGAAATTTTGATTTAAATGGTTGAAATCCACTCATAAAATATGATATAGTAAACTGTTAGGTCATTTTTTTAGTCCTTATCATATTATAGTTAACCTTAATTACCCGATTACCCTTATTGTGGTGATAGATTTTTACTATGGTTACTATTCACAATGACTAAAAATAAAATGGAAATATTTATAAAATTTAGACCTTCAAATTCTAAATATAAAATCCATTTTTCCTGATTAAATTTCTATAAGTTTTATATATTAATTTAATATCAAAACACAAAATGTAATGAAGAAACAGTTTTTTCATAAAATGTCTTTTAAGTATAGAAAAGTTATTATACTAAATTAAATCATATAATTTCTTAAGGTGAACATAATTATTAATAATACAAGAGAGAAAAAATTAACTTTGAACTTGTTTTAAAACATATTTAACTCTATAAATTCTTGAAATAAAAATACGATTTTCAATAAAAACTCATATTTTTTAATATTCACTTGAAAATAAATCTTTTCAGATAAATATAGAAATGTCATCTTAAATTAATTTTTAAATATTTATTTTATAAATGATTTTAATTTTATAAAAATAAATTTCTAAAAGGTAAATAAACTAATTATAATTATCACACACAAAATGAAAATTAAAACCATTTTTGGAGAAAATGTATTTTTTGTAATTTAAAATGATTTTACTAAAAATTAAGTACTTATTTACTAATAATAAATACATTATAAAAAACCTTTATAACATTTTCATAATGTGTATAACCCTATTCATAACCACCAATTCAATGGCTAGGTTATAATGATCATATTTCAATAATAATATAGTGTGGTTTGTTTAATCTTTATGTTGCGTGTTGTATACACTATCGGACATAGTTTTTTTTAATAATTTGGTGTCAAAGATGATGAGTCTCTAATAAAGGTATGCATCACAACTTTATTGGCTATAAGGTATACAACTGAGATGTCTAATTTCAATAAGCATATGTAAATCTATAAGGGTTTCACTAACACTTCTATCTAACTATATGAAAACATAATCTGAGGAATCCATCCATGATATCACCCTCACTAAAAACCAGGTAAATCCAAGGAACACAAACTTGATATTATCTAATATGAATATAATAAACATTCATTCCAAGGTATTTAGATTATCTCATTTTACCAAAATCTAGTTCCTCACCCATGGAATTCCATCACGTGCAATCAATTCAAATCTAGGGTGTTCATCCACAAACATTTACAGGGATACCCAAAGAAAATTCATGACATTAATCAATAGTATTCAAAACATAATGCATTACCTGAATATATGAGGGTACTACCTTGAGGAATTCATAGTAATGAATTTGTGTGGAATCTAAGGCAACTCTCAGAATTCCTTATCTTTGGACATCTTTAAAATCAAAGTGGCGTCATCCCATGATATTCAAGAAAGTTCCCGAATAGATCCATGGTTATTCAAGTAATTATACCCATTTAATATCAAAAACAGACTCAAATGGATAGAAACTAAGTAATTTCACTTCTAACAATCATTCATACTAATAAACTCATTTACCCAAAAACCATAACCATTATTAGAGCCCTAGTCATTAAGACACCTCAAAAGGAACATATAATTTTCAAAGTATTTGATTAAATATAGTATAATTCCTAAACTATAGTGAAAAAATACATTTAGGTTACCTACAATATCTCTATTTAATCAACACCATCATTTAATAATTCACTCCTTCCCTATTCAATAATTTTCATTTTTTAAAACTTTTTATCTATGGAATCCTTCCTGGAACATTATAGAAATTATTTATATTATGTCAAAACCCACCCACAATTACATACTACATTTTGAAGAACCATGTAGATTATAAATCCCTAACCAAGTCCATTGATGATTATAAAATTCCATTGCAAAATCTGTGAAAAAATATATACTTTCCTAACAAAAATAGTCTAAACACATATAAAGAAATGGAAAATCAATTAATTTATATGGTAAATAATCAGGAAGTTAGTGAGACTACACCACTGATTAATTTTAAATTTATCAGGACTATCCATTAATGATAGGTACCACCTACCTCGTATATTAATCTATCCCATTTTAGACTCTAGCTCAGCAACCCGCCACTCGATCTCATCTAAGGCTGATGCAAAATGTAAAAACAATCTGATACATTATATCATATCAAAAAAACCAACATTAATTAATTATAGTCAAATTATTATTAATTAACAACATAAAATTAATTATCCAAAAAATACACACAGTAATAAACATAGAAACTCTCATCAGAAACTCCTTTCTTGCCTAAACCAATTTCAAAAAACATCCAAAGTCATGTTACAACCTTTGAGCACTTAATATGCCCAAATCCCTAGAAAATGAAACCAAAACCATGATAGTTAATAATTTATTTAGGTAAAACCTATCAAAAAACTCACCCATCAACATACCTCTAATTGAATGACTAGTGGAGGCATGCAGTCATGAATTCAAGAAAATCTCTCTCTAGGAAGTAAGGAACATCCATAATCTATAGACAATTACACCATGATATGGTGGAATCATTACTCAAATTCCATATTTGAATAACTAATAAATTAGATAAATCAAGGCGATAGAAATATAGAAGTAACCTAATCATGGGCTCTTGATCACAACTGACGGTGTCTCTAATGACCTTGAACCATGGGAGATATCACATATATCGAGAAGAAGAGGAAAGTGGCTTCGGGATACTTCTGGTAGAAATGAAAAAAAATCCAATCGGGGGAGATGGTTTTAAGGGGTGTCCCTAGTGAAATTATGGGGTAAAACTAATTTACAAATGATCTAGGAGGCTACCATCCAAACACTCATATGCCAAAGACTAGGCATAAATCCTATGTAGTAAGTAGGGCTACATTATTTTCTACTTTCTCACTGGTGTCTTTGTATAGGCTAGCCAAAGGTTCTTAACAGCTTTCTGTTACCCTGACTATTCATTTGGTGCTTATTATTATTTATTTTGACATACCTACTCTAAAACATCATTCAAAACACCCCATGTGAAGGGTCTTAACCTTCATAATACTGTTTAGATCCCCAATTCATGAAATGAACCATTCTCTAGTTTGAGGATTCAAACTTTTCCTAAAATTTCAAACACATCCATATCCATGGGGTATTATAAAATCCCCACCACAAAACTTTTTATATTTTAGAAGTCTTAATGGTCATCATAATGGTATTACAAACTATATCGGATACCCAAACCCATTCCTCAACATCCTTTTAAACTTGAATGCCCAATTTTCTTCCTGATCATAGATTTGTCTTAATGAAATCAAACCACTGAGCACAACCCACCACTTGAGTTCTTCACCAAAATACCAAGATGACACTCTCAAGTGCCTCAATACTTACTAAAATTAATGTGTATGCATCCAACAACTCACCCAACTCATGGTTCTTCTTTCCATAAGACTTAGACAAGAGACCAAGTCTGAGCCATGGCACCTCTAACTTTGGAATTTCCTACTGGAATTCAAACCTAGCATTCCAATGATGCCTCTCAATTAATTTTCCAATCCTCTACACCAAACACCCAAGAAAACACCAGTCCAATGATGTAACCCCTCATCATTCTCAAAATTAACAACTAACAAATGAACCTTCATCATCCAAGAACCATTCCAAATGTCACCCTTTTTCTTAAAAGGGCCCCTAACAACATCAAAAACTCACCCATCATACCCATAATGATGAAACCACTACGGTTTTGTTTCCTAACACAACCAAATACATGAAATAATGCAAGTAGATCCATATTTGGACGATATTTTGTAAAATTATCATCTTCATCCTCCAATGTTCCACTAACTTGTGTGTTCACGATGTCGTAACCCCAAGGGAATCATGTGATCATCCAAACACACCTGCTGAAGCTCATACCCAGATTCATGTGATATTTCATGGTCGAATAATAAATTCTCCATTTCTATTATAATTCTACACCATTAACACTAACACCACCACTGAACAAATAAATCTCATATCACTAAAAACCATCCCAAGCTTAAGGTCAATGCTCAGACCCCACTCGGTATTACATCTAAGCCTATAACTGAAACCAAATGAATAATCCATTGAACATAATTTAGTATATCTACATGCCTCAAAATCCCATTATGGTCACCTATCGACCAGTCTCACACACCCACAATCCCCCCTCGCATAAGGATCACATTACCACAATTGATGACCAATTCCCCGCTATAGGGGAATCAATTTCATTATATTAATGAACCATTTTCCATCCTCCATGTCTCATTATTTATCCATCATTGAACATGATTTCATGATGTGGCTGAATCTTCTCATCCCAGAGCACCACTTCAAAAGGTAAACCCACTCTCAATCCCAACTCACAAGAATTATACCCTCGAATTTAATTGAAAACCCACTAAAAGACCCACCAAAAATGTTCATAGCTTTTAAATGACTAATGGTTTACTCCCCAAAATCTAGGTCATCCATTACTAATCCTAGATAACTGAACTTGATGGGTATCATCGAAACTATATATGTAACACCCGAGACTTTTATGTTATATAAATCATCAAAGGAATATTTTTCTACACAACACATGCTTGGCTTGCTTTACACGCAATCGCGACCTTCCTCGATAGCTTGCGTCGTACGCAATACCGAGTTTCACTAAAAAAACAATATGCTATTAAAACTAGCCGTTATGAATAGTAATAACCACTTTTTGAATTTTTATAAATTTTATTTTTCAAAATGGACTTCATTTTTGGACTCAGAATATCGAAATTAGCCTAGGGTGAAATTTTGGTATTTTTCTGAAAACTTTAAATTTTTGATGAATAGTGAAACCACTAAGTGGTAGGTTAAAAACTGAATTTTGCATAAAACTTAATTTTACCGCTTCTGTGAATGGAATTTCGAAAATCCGACAGACACGGTTGATATTAGTAAGTAAAATGTGGTTCAATGAGATAAAAATAATTTTTTGGTGAATAGTAACTTTTTACTTTTTTTACCGCGGTTAATAGTAAATAGGGTAACTAAGGGTAAATATGATATTAATATTACCCTAACACATGTCCTAATTCTATTGGACAAGTGTAATTCGACCAAAAACAAACTTAGGAATAAAATATGACCATTTAGGCCCACTTGGATTAGATTAGGACATTTATTATTAATTTATTTAAAGAAGGGTTAAAATAGTTAAAATCAAAGTTTAATAAGTAAATCATTTTTAATATGGGGTTATACATAAGATAAATTCGACTATAAATATTCATTAGAAAGATAAAAAGATTTCATACATAATGGTATTTTATTTATAATTTTTAGACATTAAATAATTTAATTTATTTATGACACAATGATGATGCAGTAATTATCTTATTAATGAAATATTGACATAATTGATGTTATAAACACCGAAATAAATGTAATTTGAGACTTTTTATGAATTCCACTAATTTTCTAGGTTACTATGATATATTAGTATTGATTTAATCAACTTGGTTAGAACATATAATTCTGTTATGACTTTCACAAAAATCATATATCAAATAGTGTCAAAATTGACACAAAATAGTTTTTAAATCAAATATTATATTATTAATTGTTATTTTATTCCTAAAAATCTAAGGTTCGGCCAAATGACTTAGATAAGGATATATATATTAATAATAAACAATTTGGGGTTCGTTTGGCCTGTTATAGTAAGTGTATTAACCATATAGTGAAAGAAAACAAAAAGACATGGTAAAAGTTAAATTATTTAACTTAGAGTTAAATCTAATTGATAAGGTTAAAATAATATCCCAAACTTGTCTAAATCCTATTGGTTGATAGGATTTCGACCCTTCCCCACTTTAGCTTTGAAATAAGACCCTTTGGAACCATTATAAACTGATTTTGACTTTAATATAAAATAATATTTTGAGATATTCCTAAGGTGCCCCTCTCCTCCCTTATAAAAGGGCACCTCCTCCCCCTCCTCCTCACACCAAATTGAGCACTCAAGCTCGGCCAACCCCAGCCATTTTCTCCTCTCCACTTCCCTAGAATAATCCTAGAGGTCCTGGTCTTCTTCAAAGACCAATCTTAGTTCCCTAAGTGGAGGATTCAAAGAGGCGTTCCAAAGAAGAGGAGCTTCGGACACGTACAAAGCAAATCGGACCTAAGGTAAGGGAAATATCACAATCTCATTTTTATCTGAGATTGTATATTCGTAAGTATTTACTGGGGTGTATTTTATCATCCACATCCATGTTTCATCAATATTTAATATTATTTCCATCCACCTACAACTGTTTAAATCAATTTTTTTTACCCTTCGGTGAGTTTTTAGTAATATCTATGAAAGGAATCTTTTGTCATACGAGTTACTTTTTGACTTTTCCGACAAAAGTACGAAGAATGTTTTTTTTAACTTATACGGCATGAATGGATTTTTAAAACCTTATTTACAAGAAGCTTCCTTTACAAGTTTTCAAGCTTATTTTTAATCAAATTCTTTTAGTTTAAAATTGTATGACATGTTATGAAAGGATAAATGTTTTTGAAGAAGAAAGTATATTTTCCTCAAAAATGGAGTTCAAGTGTTTTATCAAAGTTATTTTCAATATAAGATAATAAAGGGTTCTGTTTTTATCCCTATTATTACATTTATTTTATTATGTTGTGATGGAATTATTTTTATGAATTCGTTTATCTTATATGAATTGTATTATGATGTCATGATGTTTAAAATTCCCATTTGTATTACATGGGTTATGTAATGATGTATGATTTATGATTTTGTGGCACACATAAGAATGGTATCATTATGAGATGGGTGGGACCTATATCTCCCTCCAATGCATTGGGTAAAGATTTTATATCTCATGAGATAGAAATGGATGGAACGGAAGGTTATTTCGGTTCAGTGATACAGGACTGAAACGAGGAGTGAACTCGGTTCAGAAAGGGACTTTGTCCACTAAGATAGTCTTGGAAATGAGTCATGACTAACAAGAAATGATTTTCCATGATTATGTGTGCATGCCACAAAGTTTCAAGTTTTATGTTATGATTATGGGGATCTCATTTTCACTTCTATGATTTATTCCTTGTTAAGATATTATGATCTCTTTTGCAGGTTATGATTTTCAAAAAGATATGATATGATTTTTATTTCCTTTATTTGCCCTTGCTGAGCATTTGAGCTCACCCTTTTATGTTTTCTTTTCCCCAGGCCAAGAAGATGGATATTAAGTAGAATATGCTAAAAGGGACCCTAGATATGATGAAATAAATGGGAGACACTGTAGAAGATTTATGAACCAGTTGTTTATGTTTCCCAGTTTCTAAAGACACTATACCTATACGGTCCTTTGTGGTTTTGTCATATGTTGTAATAAGTGTGCTTCAATTTTGAAGTATTAACAATGTATGTAAAGTATGGGTCGTTATAGTTGGTATCAGAGGAAAGGTATAGTCAACCTTTGGAAACTAGGATGTGAAAGCCTTAGTAAGAACCCTAAGGATAAGTCTAAGCATAGAACACAATCTTAGTGTTTTAGAAATGTCTTTGAATAACCTAGGATAAGACCTTAAGAATGAAAATTTTATTCTTGAATTATGTGGTTTTCCTATTATAATTAGTGTTGCTCACACTATTCTTCTTGGTTTTAGTCAATGGATGGAACCCGAAGGAACCGTGTTAATGCGGAATGTGATGGGCAATGCAATGATTGTCCCCCTGAGAAACCAAACGATATGGGAGCTAGAATGCAAAATCTTGTAGCCATGCTCACACAACTTTCTCAATCTATGAATCATGCAGGATTTCCAAACGAGCAAAGGAAGGAGCAACATTCTGTTGAATCCTTCATGAGGCAGCGTCCACCTTCTTTCAGCGGGTCTACTGATCCATTAGTTGCTGAACAATGGATTAGTACTACTAAAAAGATATTTTCAGTTCTTCAATGTTCTGAGCATGATAAAGTTATCCTAGCAGTGTATCGTTTGGAAGGAGATGCTGATCAATGGTGGAATCTTATTAAGAATACGAGGCAAAGGGATGAAATTGAGTTTATGGAATGGGACGAGTTCAAGAACTTATTTTTCAATAAGTACTTCCCTCGTATTCTCCGAACAAAGATGGAGAAATAGTTTCTTGAACTGAAGCAAAGGGATGATGAATCTGTTGGTACCTATGAAGCAAATTTTACAAGACTTGCAAGGTACGCTTCTGGTATTATTATCCAACCTGAGAGTAAGATCGACCGATTCTTTAGTGTCTTAAAACCAAGTCTTCGAAGGGCGTTAGCCATAAGGGACTTCAATAGCTACGAGGAAATCGTTCGATGTGCTCTCAAAGTCGAGATGGAGATTGGAATAACCCATCAGTCACATGGGTTTGATAAGAAGAGGAAGATGGAATTCAAAGAAAAATCTAAAGATCACACTAAAAAGAAGATGAACTTTCCCTTATACTCAAAGTGTGGAAAGAAACATGGAGGAAGTTGTCTTAAAGGGACAAGTAAATGTTTTAAATGTGGAAAGGAAGGTCATCGGGCATTTGAATGCCGCGATAATGGGAAGAAGATGTCTAATGATGCAAACAAAGGAAGGGATACACAGAATGAACCTACTGCACTTCAATGTTTCAAGTGCAAGGAGATGGGGCATTATGCCAATCAATGCCCAAATCCAAGGGTTGATGATGATGGTCGACGTCAACAAAATCTTAAGGCTAAAGACAGAGGAAAGTCACATGCAATTTCTATCAGCGATGTGGAGTACGATAACGAAGTGGTGAAAGGTACACTTACCATCCACTCTAAAGTAGCAAATGTTTTATTTGATTCTGGATCCACCCACTCTTTTATTTCTAAAGAATTTTCCAAGGGTATCACCATATTACCTCAACAATTAGATGTTGAGTTAGCTGTGACAACACCTAATGGAACAACAGTCGCATCAAAAGTTTATAATTCTTCTCCGATCGAAGTTTGTGGGAAAGTGCTTCCTGCAAATCTTGTGATCCTTCCTTTAGTGGAATTTGATGTGATTCTTGGCATGGATTGGCTTTCTCTACATGGAGCTCATATCAATTTCCAAAGAAGGGAAGTCACATTTCATATTCCAGATCAATCTACGATCGTCTATCGATGCAAGGATGAATATAACCTTCCAGTGGAAATTTCTTCCATCTTATGGGTATTGATTCCACTAAATGAAGGTTATTTATCTCAAATGGTTGGTGAGAAACTCACGATTAAGAATATGCCCATTGTACGGGAGTTTGATGATGTCTTTCCGGAGGAATTACCGGGTCTTCCACCAAATCGTGAAGTTGAGTTTTCAATAGAACTTGTACCGGGCGCTTTGCCAATTTCAAAGACACCTTATAGAATGGCCCCAATTGAGTTGCAGGAATTGAAGAAGCAACTCCAAGAGAATCTTGATAAGGGATTCATACGCCCTAGTGCGTCACCTTGGGGAGCACCTGTTCTATTTGTTAAGAAGAAAGATGGATCAATGAGACTCTGCATTTATTATCGAGAACTTAACAAGATCACTATCAAGAACAAATATCCTCTCCCACGCATTGATGACTTATTTGACCAACTACGCAGAGCTCAATACTTTTCCAAGATTGATCTTCGTTCAGGGTATCATCAATTAAGGGTCAAAAGGGAGGATATACCAAAGACGGCTTTCCGTACAAGGTATGGACACTATGAATTTATAGTGATGCCATTTGGTCTTACTAATTCCCCTGCTATCTTCATGGATCTAATGAATAGAGTCTTTAGAGACTATCTTGATCAATTTGTGGTAGTCTTTATAGATGATATTCTTGTCTATTCAAAGAGCAAGGAAGAGCATGAAGATCACTTGAGAATTATATTGAAGACCCTGAGAAAGGAGAAGCTTTATGCCAAATTTACCAAGTGTGAATTTTGGCTTCAAAAAGTTTCATTTTTGGGTCACATAATCTCAAAAGAGGGGATATCTGTGGATCCAGCAAAAACAGAGGTTATCGAAAGATGGTCGAGACCAACAACAGTAACTGAGATCCGAAGTTTTCTTGGTTTGGCTGGATATTATCGACGTTTTGTAAAAGATTTTTCACAATTATCTAATCCACTCACCAAGTTGACTCGGAAAGGAGTTAAGTTTGTCTGGACAGAGGAATGTGAAGAGAATTTCAAGGAGTTGAAAAGAAGGTTATCCAGTGCACCTGTGCTCACACTGCCTTGTAGTGGAGAAAGGTTTGTGATCTACATTGATGCATCCAAGAAGGGATTGGGGTGTGTTCTTATGCAAAATGATATGGTGATAGCTTATGCCTCACGACAGTTGAAAATCCATGAGCAAAATTACCCAACACATGATTTGGAGTTGGCTGCGGTAATCTTTGCATTAAAGATTTGGAGGCATTACCTTTATGGTGAAAGGTGTGATATTTATACTGATCATAAAAGTTTAAAGTATATTTTCACACAAAAGGAGTTGAATATGCGTCAAAGAAGATGGTTGGAGCTGATTAAGGATTACGACTGCTCAATCCATTACCACCCTGGGAAAGCAAACAAGGTGGCAGATGCATTAAGTCGACAAGACCATGCTAGTTTATCCATGATGAGGATCACAAAAGATCCAATATTTATGGATTTACAAAGGATGGATCTTGGAATTATAATGGAAGGGGAAAAATCTTATCTTTCTCAAATGAATGTTCAACCATCTATACATGCGAAGATTAAGGAGGCACAGAAAGAAGATGTCGAGTTACAAAAGAAGGTGAGAAATGTTCCTGAATTCAACCTTGATTGTGATGGGATAATAAAGTTCAGGAATCGGGTTTGTGTTCCTCCCATCCCCGAATTAAAGAAGGAGCTGCTGGATGAGGCTCATAGTTCTTCATTCTCTATTCATCCTGGAAGCACGAAGATGTATAGGGACCTGAAAGAGTACTTCTGGTGGGATGGCATGAAAAGAGATGTTGCTGAATATGTCTCTCGATGCTTGGTTTGTCAACAAGTTAAAGCTGAGAGACAGAAGTCTAAGGGGATGTTACAACCATTACTCATACCCGAATGGAAATGGGAAAACATCACTATGGACTTTGTCACAGGACTTCCTAAAACATCCAAAGGCAATAATGCTATTTGGGTCATAGTTGATCGTCTTACAAAGTCTGCACACTTCATTGCTATTAGAGAGGATTTCTCTCTAGATCAGCTTGCCAGGATATATGTAAAGGAAGTGGTAAGATTACATGGAGTACCACTTTCTATTATATCTGATCGGGATCCGAGATTTACCTCGAAGTTCTGGTGAAGTCTTCAGCATACTCTGGATACAGAGTTGAGTTTCAGCACTGCTTATCATCCCCAGACAGACGGTCAGTCTGAGAGAACAATTCAAACCCTAGAAGATATGTTGAGAGCTTGCTCTATGGATTTCAAAGGAGGTTGGGATCAACACCTATATTTGGTGGAATTTTCTTATAATAATAGCTTTCACTCTAGTATTCAGATGGCTCCTTATGAAGCTCTCTATGGAAAGAAATGCAGGACTCCAACTTACTGGGATAAAGTTGGGGAAAGAAAGCTATTAGGACCTGATCTCGTTGATGAAATGGAAGAAAAGGTTAGATCTATTCAACAACACATAAGAGCAGCTCAGAGTCGACAGAAAAGTTATACCGACAACCGAAGAAAAGACCTAGAGTTTGAAGTGGGTGATAAAGTGTTCTTACGAATATCTCCCTGGAAGAGGGTTATGAGATTTGGAAAGAAGGGGAAGTTGAGCCCTAGATATATCGGTCCTTTCGAAATACTGGATCGTGTTGGGAAGGTAGCTTACCGATTGGAGCTTCCACCGAATCTCTCTCAAGTTCACGATGTGTTCCATGTATCTCTCCTGAGAAAGTACATACCAGATCCTTCACATGTACTCAGCTCAGAAGTTGTACCGCTGGAGCAAGATCTTTCTTATGAAGAACAACCGATAGAGATTCTGGATCGTAGCGAAAAAGTCCTACGAAACAAGACCACTCGCTTGGTGAAAATTTTATGGAGGAACCACCAACTTGAAGAAGCTACATGGGAGCTTGAGGATATGATGAGGGAGAAGTATCATCATCTGTTTGTTACAAAGTGACGAATTTCAAGGGAGAAATTCTTTTTAAGGGGGGTAGAATGTAACACCCGAGACTTTTATGTTATATAAATCATCAAAGGAATCTTTTTATACACAACACATGCTTGGCTTTCTTTACACGCAATCGCGACCTTCCTTGATAGCTTGCGTCGTACGCAATACCGAGTTTCACTAAAAAAACAATATGCTATTAAAACTAGCCGTTATGAATAGTAATAACCACTTTTTGAATTTTTATAAATTTTATTTTTCAAAATGGACTTCATTTTTGGACTCAGAATATCGAAATTAGCCTAGGGTGAAATTTTGGTATTTTTCTGAAAACTTTCAATTTTTGATGAATAGTGAAACCACTAAGTGGTAGGTTAAAAACTGAATTTTGCATAAAACTTAATTTTACCGCTTCTGTGAATGGAATTTCGAAAATCCGACAGACACGGTTGATATCAGTAAGTAAAATGTGGTTCAATGAGATAAAAATAATTTTTTGGTGAATAGTAACTTTTTACTTTTTTTACCGCGGTTAATAGTAAATAGGGTAACTAAGGGTAAATATGATATTAATATTACCCTAACACATGTCCTAATTCTATTGGACAAGTGTAATTCGACCAAAAACAAACTTAGGAATAAAATATGACCATTTAGGCCCACTTGGATTAGATTAGGACATTTATTATTAATTTATTTAAAGAAGGGTTAAAATAGTTAAAATCAAAGTTTAATAAGTAAATCATTTTTAATATGGGGTTATAAATAAGATAAATTAGACTATAAATATTCATTAGAAAGATAAAAAGATTTCCTACATAATGGTATTTTATTTATAATTTTTAGACATTAAATAATGTAATTTATTTATGACACAATGATGATGCAGTAATTATCTTATTAATGAAATATTGACATAATTGATGTTATAAACACCGAAATAAATGTAATTTGAGACTTTTTATGAATTCCACTAATTTTCTAGGTTACTATGATATATTAGTATTGATTTAATCAACTTGGTTCGAACATATAATTCTGTTATGACTTTCACAAAAATCATATATCAAATAGTGTCAAAATTGACACAAAATAGTTTTTAAATCAAATATTATATTATTAATTGTTATTTTATTCCTAAAAATCTAAGGTTCGGCCAAATGACTTAGATAAGGATATATATATTAATAATAAACAATTTGGGGTTAGTTTGGCATGTTATAGTAAGTGTATTAACCATATAGTGAAAGAAAACAAAAAGACATGGTAAAAGTTAAATTATTTAACTTAGAGTTAAATCTAATTGATAAGGTTAAAATAATATCCCAAACTTGTCTAAATCCTATTGGTTGATAGGATTTCGACCCTTCCCCACTTTAGCTTCAAAATAATACCCTTTGGAACCATTATAAACCGATTTTTACTTTAATATAAAATAATATTTTGAAATATTCCTAAGGTGCCCCTCTCCTCCCTTATAAAAGGGAACCTCCTCCCCCTCCTCCTCACACCAAATTGAGCACTCAAGCTCGGCCAACCCCTGCCATTTTCTCCTCTCCACTTCACTAGAATAATCCTAGAGGTCCTGGTCTTCTTCAAAGACCAATCTTAGTTCACTAAGTGGAGGATTCAAAGAGGCGTTCCAAAGAAGAGGAGCTTCGGACACGTACAAAGCAAATCGGACCTAAGGTAAGGGAAATATCACAATCTCATTTTTATCTGAGATTGTTTATTCATAAGTATTTACTGGGGTGTATTTTATCATCCACATCCATGTTTCATAAATATGTAATATTATTTCCATCCACCTACAACTGTTTAAATCAATTTTTTTTACCCTTCGGTGAGTTTTTAGTAATATCTATGAAAGGAATCTTTTGTCATACGAGTTACTTTTTGACTTTTCCGACAAAAGTACGAAGAATGTTTTTTTTAACTTATACGGCATGAATGGATTTTTAAAACCTTATTTACAAGAAGCTTCCTTTACAAGTTTTCAAGCTTATTTTTAATCAAATTCTTTTAGTTTAAAATTGTATGACATGTTATGAAAGGATAAATGTTTTTGAAGAAGAAAGGATATTTTCCTCAAAAATGGAGTTCAAGTGTTTTATCAAAGTTATTTTCAATATAAGATAATAAAGGGTTCTGTTTTTATCCCTATTATTACATTGATTTTATTATGTTGTGATGGAATTATTTTTATGAATTCGTTTATCTTATATGAATTGTATTATGATGTCATGATGTTTAAAATTCCCATTTGTATTACATGGGTTATGTAATGATGTATGATTTATGATTTTGTGGAACACATAAGAATGGTATCATTATGAGATGGGTGGGACCTATATCTCCCTCCAATGCATTGGGTAAAGATTTTATATCTCATGAGATAGAAATGGCTGGAACGGAAGGTTATTTCGGTTCAGTGATACAGGACTGAAACGAGGAGTGAACTCGGTTCAGAAAGGGACTTTGTCCACTAAGATAGTCTTGGCAATGAGTCATGACTAACAAGAAATGATTTTCCATGATTATGTGTGCATGCCACAAAGTTTCAAGTTTTATGTTATGATTATGGGGATCTCATTTTCACTTCTATGATTTATTCCATGTTAAGATATTATGATCTCTTTTGCAGGTTATTATTTTCAAAAAGATATGATATGATTTTTATTTCCTTTATTTGCCCTTGCTGAGCATTTGAGCTCACCCTTTTATGTTTTCTTTTCCCCAGGCCAGGAAGATGGATATTAAGTAGAATATGCTAAAAGGGACCCTAGATATGATGAAATAAATGGGAGAAACTGTAGAAGATTTATGAACCAGTTGTTTATGTTTCCCAGTTTCTAAAGACACTATACCTATACGGTCCTTTGTGGTTTTGTCATATGTTGTAATAAGTGTGCTTCAATTTTGAAGTATTAACAATGTATGTAAAGTATGGGTCGTTATAATATACATTTCACACATTTTGGGGAAAACATCATTAGCCTCCAATGCCTATATTGAGGTTCTACCCAGATTAGTTATGTCATCATACACAATAAATCCATGGTTTTTGTTTCCACCACTAGGACATCACCATTCTTTCTAGGAGGCCCTAGGAAACCATCCCCAAAATAATCCCATCAAAACCTTACTAGATCTTATCCCACATACATAGCTACTTATTCATTATAAATCACATGAATATGCTCTTGTACCACATAACTATGGTCTAAATGGGACTGCGTATGTCCTATGTGCACTTGGATCCCATATTCCAATTGAACACAAAAGTTTCACATTCTTATAAAACCAAATCACAAGTACTTGACTAAACTCTGTTAATTCAACTCTCACAAAAACTACACTCACAATCATAATCCACTAGTCATGTCAGTTTTGTATACAAACATTACCAAGTGAGAAACATTTATGGTGATTTATAAAACCCAAGTCATCCCACATAGCCAAAACCATTCACCTAACCATTAAAACCCATATATTTATTTATAAGTTCCACAATAGTTCATTCATGGTCTCACTATGCTCCTAAAGGCACATCCTCAGAAGACAGGGCAAGGAACCTAACCGGTCCTTCCCTTGAAAACCATAAATTCTACTAAAATACCATATCTTATGGTGATTTAAATTTCTAGAAAACTAGGAATATATAATTGACTCTCACAAATCCACTCTCATAGATGTTATTATCCACAGGTGCCTCACCCTCGAACCACCTAATAGTCTCTAGGTCTATCCTACATATACTACTATTCCTAAAGAATCTAGTACATGGAAATCCACGCACATTAAATCTCCTCTTGTGCTATGGTTTTTAAAAGATTATTTTTCCACACTATACTAGCCCCAAATCTACCTCCTATGATACTCATTGAAAAAACCGCTATAAAATATTCATGGGAGCCAATAAGGTCATGTGTTTGAATGTGCCTTACCCTTCTAAAACTAGCTAACAAACTAAAATAACTAGAACACAAGTGATTATTCCCAAATTCAAAAGGCATCTTCCACACCTATACCACATAGAATGATGAACCCTTCATGCATTGTGGTCATAGTTTAAAGCACCACCTATAAATTATGCACCTAAAATAGCTCACAATAAATGTATAACCACTATCACGGGTCTCCTTTATAGAATATAATGTGCCAACTCCATAACATAGATTTATGAAAAAAGAATTTGAATAGTATCTTTTACCCATCCCACACATCATGCCCTACATAGGTCACAAATCTGGGTAGTACTCACCCATATATCAAGGTCTCATGCCATCTAACTTTATAAATGTCACTAAAAGTCCTCACATAATATTTTGTGTCCAATATACCCCAAACATATCTAGATTAGGCATAATTAGAGTGGTACTAACAACCATTACACATCATCCCATAAAAATCCAAGACATTCCACAACTCATGGATATCACATAAATCAGGAACCCTTGATATCCCCAACTCCCCATACATTGGGTCCAAATAAATTACCCACTAGGTACACACCTCATACACATATAGGGTTTAGAAGATTTTCTTTTTAATCCTATATTAGCTTATACATCTATAATAATGCATAGATAAATGAAATTCCAAACAAATGATATAGAAGAAAACACATTAAAAGTTATACTTGGTAATTTATTTATCTCATATTTCATAACAATCAATGAAAATTACCATTACATTTCATTTTAAACATTTTCATTAAACATAATTTCCCACCACTGAGGATCAGTTTAAGAAGATTTCAACTACATGCTATAGAGTAAAATTCTCTTTAAGTTGTAATTTTCATTTTAATTAACTCACACTAATATAAATTAAACTAAAATAACCACATAATAGCTATTTTATTCATTCATAGAATAGTTTAAGTAATATTCCACCATAAACTTATATGGAAACATTGTATAAATTGATTCATACACATTAAATAACTAACCAATGTCATAGTCAAGGTAAATAGGTAACAAATCACAGGAAATCACAAAAATGACAAGTGAATCATGAATTCCTAATATGATGTGTGAACAAACTCTCTCTTACCATAACAGACCAATAGATAAAATCCCATCAATCAGTAACCTCATAATCAAGTGGATCATCCAGGGTAAAATATTATAATGTATAAAAACAAAAAACATGAATAATATTCCCTTCCCTAGAAATAAGTACTTTCCTCTTATGTGGAGTGTTCAGTCCAGGGCATAAGCCTAATACCATGTTAAAACACATTCCTATTCTCTTTTCTATCATACAAAAATATTGAAATGAGTGAAAAATATTTGATACCATTTTTAAATTCCACACCACATCATACTATGAATTAGTGCCCAAACCAATAGTCACTACATGGAATCAAGGGCGCTTCTCCATTAGCTAGAGTTAGCTGACTGATACTGTGCCTTTTAGGTGGTACAGGGGGGAGACTATACCCATATATTAGAGTAAAATAAATGTGTAAAAGAAATAAATTAAATATATCATCTAGGAAATTGTTGATAATAAACAAAATAAATAACACATGATAAAATCAAATATAATATATAAAATTTCAGGTAGGTATAAAATAGAATACATCCACAAAAATTATATAAGGATAATATATGAATGAGTGAACTATCCACCAAGATATACTATATTCCTAACCCAGTCTCAAGCCCCATGTTCCATTATAGTAACCAGTGAATTAATAATCAAGGGTCATTTTAACTAACCCATACTTGAAATTCAATATCAATAGATACTTGAGAACCCAAGTTCCATGGTGGACTAAGTTGGATGTCAATATAATTTTTTAATCCACCACCAACAACATACCTAAAACATCCATTCAATATTAAGTTTAATATAGGTGTGGTATAAATGAACATTCACTATTTGGTATAATGATATTTAATTTTTTAATAATTAGTATAAAAAGTAAATAAAACACCCAATGATTGTGTGGATATATAGTGACATCTAACATTAGTATATACCTTCTTCAGCCATCATTGTTGAGTCTATGATTAAGATACATGTCATGACTTGACTGCTTCCAAGGTATAAAACTGAGAAAACCCTTATTGATAATCATATGGAAATCCATGGGGGATCTACAATTCATTTCCATTAACCAAGTCAAAATATAATCTGAGGAACCATTAATGACATCCCCCTCACTACCAACTAAGAAAATCAACATAACCCAACCATGTAATTATCTAAAATAAATCCAATGAACCATTAGACCAAGGAATTAATAGTATATATCTTAACCAAAATCTAGGTCCTCACCCATGGTATTTATTTTCATGTAATCATGTCAAATCTTGGGAGCTCATCTTGTGACATTAGAAAGGGTACCCAAGGGGAATCCACATCATTAATCCTTAGTATTCAAAACATAAGACTTTACCTGAATCCAAGGGAGACCAACCTCAAGAAATTAATAGTAATAAATCTATTTGGAATCCAAGGTAGCTCATGGAATTCCTTATATTTGGATTCCCTTGAATCCAATGAGGTGTTCTCTAATGGAATTCAATAAAGAGTCATAATGGAAACCACACCCACTAAATGCATTAGACCCATTTAATATAAAAGAAGGAATCTAATGGATATCACCCAATGCATTCCACTCATAACAATATATAGAAACCCATAATTTTCTTACATGACTATTGAATTATTTTTATAATAAACAAAATAATAGTGATACAATCTAGGATACAATGGTTTTGTATATTGGGAAGATTAGTCTCATACATCACATGTACATAATAAAATGTAAAAATTATTTAAATACAAATATTTATCTTACTAAAATATCTCATTTTCTCATTAGTATATGTAATCACCTAATTATATACATCAAAGAGATGGTTGAGATAAATTCATTGTAATGGGAAAAGTAATGTGGGAGGAATAAGGGACATGAATAATTAGTACATGGGTGAGCATAATCAATATCCTCATATCTTAAGAATGGGATAATCATTATAATAATTAAGGAAACATTTGATAAAGGAATATAATATGTCATATGAATAATAATGAAACATCATAAAATAGTATTAAAATACCACACTTAGTTATGAACAAATTTAGCATCATGTTTACGTATAACATATGTGTATAAATCCTAAAATCATAATTATGAACAAATATAGCATAATGTTTGTGAATAACACACATAATTACATGAGATATATCACATTACATAATTAATTAAAGGGTTATATAATTCTAGTTCCACCTGTTACATCATAAAATGATTATAATCTTTCATGCCACATGGAATGAAAACATATAAAAATCATAGTCTTGAAATAAACTCATGGAATGGAATGGGATTCATAAATTATTTCACATATTACACTTCATGGAATAAAAACTTGGGTTATAAAATGAATAAGGGAGATTATATTTTGTCATAAAACATCATCATTCTTATTTGGAGATGAAACAACTCCATAGGATTCAAGTCAATGTTTTAGAAATAACATCTTTTAAAAAAGAATTATAAAAGGCTTAGAAAACGTTTCTAAAGGATGGAAACATGTATATTCATAAATATAAAAGGGAGATAATTGTGGATGGTCGTTTTAAGAAGTTATATGATCATCCATATAGAAAATGATTTGAAAGAGAATATAACCCAAAATAAATAGTTGGGTTTGAGAATCCTCATACCTTAAATCCTGCTTTATTTCATCACTCTTAAGCCTCCTAAATAATAAACATAGGTTTAATAAAATATGAAAAAATAATTTAATTTATTAATTTTTTTTACTCTTTATCAATTATAATAATTAGAATATATTTATTAGTTCACATTGTTAAAATAGAAATGTCTTCATATCATATTTTCCATAAAATATCCCATCTTATTTCGATTTCACTATTTTTGTACAATGTTATTTAAACATGTTTAGAATTTATTCTAAAAGGTTAAAATAAATATATTTATACATATATATATCATAAATAATTTATTATAATCATACATAATTTTGGTAAAAATAAATGAATTAGAAACTTCCTCGTTGGTGGGAAACTGATCGTTAAAATGAAATTATACAAAGAGGATGTGCAAGATAAATAATATGTTTATATAAATATAAATAAAATTTATGTAGGACAATAACATTATCAAGATAATTTTATATTAATTTGTAATTTTTTTAAGAAGGTTTGGATTATAAAATAAATAAAGGATATAGAATTTGAAAATGAAATGAAATAAAAATATGAAAAGACATTAACTCTTTATTGAATTTATTCCTTTTCTATGACCTTTAACACCTTGAAATATTTGAGTTTTATTTATCCAAAATGACCCTAAGTATTTTAATGGGATGAAGAGAGTGTTTTTTGGTAGATATTTTTATTTGGTGTGTGGATGTGAAACGGTTTTTCAAGGGGAGGGAGATAGGTTATTTAAACTTGATGAGAGGGGTATTTTGGAGTTATAATATTAAAATAAATTATTATATACAAGGAAATAGTTCAATACTAATATTTATGACATTGTCTTATATTAATGAATTATTTAACATGATTTATGACTTTTAAGAACATTATAATCTAAATTTATTGGTTTAATCCAAATGGAAAGTGAAAAAAATGAAAAAATATTATTTTAATGGAATACATTAGACTTTAGACTTTGGAAAATTGTTTTTAGGTTTAGAAAACATGTTTATTTTATTTAAATGAATAATTTATAAAATTAAATATTTTTTGGTTAATAAAACGTTTCTTGAATTTATTTTTTCAATATTATGTCATGAATGATTTAATTTAAAATACATCAGTTGTGGGAAAACTCTATTTTTACAATTCTCCTAAAAATTAATGTATTTTTGAAAATTATCAAAAACAATAACCCCTAGAAAACATAATAATTATTATTATAATAATTAAATTCATTTTATGAAAAAAATCATATATTTAATTTTAATTTTTTAATATAGAAAATAACATCTTTATTATATGGATTAAAACACTATTCTTTTGAAAATGTCCTTATAGTTTCTTTGAGTTTTTAAATTGATATGTTTTTTGTATTATAATATTTATATTTTATTAAGTTACTAATAATTAATATTATTTATATTGAATTTTATTATATTTAGGTCAAATTACTATTTTAATGGTCATGTTATTATTCTCAATAGTCATGTTACCATTCCCAGTAGTTATGTTACTATTCTAACTGGCACATTACTATTACAAAAAACATATTAGCTCTATAAATAACACTCCATTAATTCATTAAAAACTCACTATAATTTATTCCAAGGTATTATATTTCCCTTTTCTAAAATGTTTATTGGCTTTTTAATATTTTGTTTCTTTTCAATAGTTTTTTTATGGGGGCATTGATTCTAGCAAATTGGAATGATCCAAATTTTCCAAATCTAATTTTATTATTTTTCATTATTTTCCCTATTATAATGTTTGGAATTTTCATGGGTTTACTTTTTGACTACTGTAACGATATCCATTAATAAAATAAAGTTTTTTTGTTTCTATATGTGTTATATATATAATACTATAAAATATAATATAACCCAAATTTATTTAGGAAAAAATATCATTTATAAACACTTGTTCATGACGTTCTTTACCATTTAGAAATTATTTCCCTGAAATTTCAACTAATATTATTGGTTTAGAATAGATTAAGGTACTTCTATTAAATTATTTCCTCAGGTTCCCATATTTCTTCTTCGTGTTTATGGTTTAGTCGCAACACTTTTGCAACATGAGTTGTCATTTTTCATATAACTACTCCTCTATGTTTCTAGGTCTTCATTGGATGATCTTAATGAGAGAGGTCATGATCTAGTTTTTCCACCTCCAAATTTAGTATATGTGATGGATCAGTTATGTAATTCATCAGTAGAGATACTTTGAACTCATCATGTACATGAACCATGTTTGGTGGATGTGCTAACTAATAGACCACTACTCCTATGTGATCAAGGATCTCAAAGAGGAAAATGTACCTATGGATAAGAATTCCTTTCTTTTCAAACAACATGACTCACTTTCATGGTTATATTAGAAGGGAAACATTTTCTCTAACATCAAACTCCATGTAACTTCGATGGATATCATCATAGATCTTTCTGAAAATATGAGAATATCTTAAATGTTGTTGGACGGATTGAGCATTTTCTATTATATCATGCATAATATTAGAGCCAAGAATATATTTTTAACAAACTTTATACTAAAAAATATGATTTCTTTATTGATTCCCATATAGAGATTCATATGGGTCCATTTGAATACTTGATTGGAATTTGTTTTTGTATGAGAACTCAACTAATGAGAGATGTTGATCCCATCCTCCTTTAAACTCCATTCACTATTCTCTCAGAATTTCCTTGAGTATTTGAATGGTCATTTTGGATTGTCCATCAGTTTTTGGGTGATATGCCATAATGAAATTCAATTTAGTAGTTAGATAATGTTAATGACTTTTTGAGAATTTATAATTCAACCATGCATCATGATTAGAGATGATCAAAATATTTTCCCCATAAATCCTCAACACTTCCTTTATGTATATCTTATCAAGTCATTTAATTAAGAAATAAATCTGAATAGTAATGAAGTGGGAAGTCTTGGTGAGTTGACCCATCGCAGCCCATATCCTATTTCTTCTTTGAATATCTTTAAGAGACCAATGACAAATTCTATGATGATGTTAACCCATTTCTATCTTGGTATAGGAATTGGTTGCATCATCCCCTTGGACTTATTTCAATCTTCTTTAACTTTTTGGAATACCAAGCAATTTGAGGTATACTTGGAGATCTCATACATCATGTTACCCCCCCCCCTCATAAGTGATCTCAAAGATCGCATACGTCTGGGTACATCCTGGATAGATGGAGAAAGATGAGTTATACGAATTGTATAATAGAATTTTATTTTTCTTAGGTGATGTAGGCACAAAAATTCTAGTTCCAAACTAAATGAATTCATATTCATCGATGTGGAATTCATGATGCTTACCTTCTATTACTACTTCCACCTTCTTTTCATGCTCTAGATCATCCATTTATGAATCATTGATCATCTCTTGGATAAATGGTTGGGATATAATTTGGGGAAGGTAGGATTTATTCCCTATGGTTTTGATTTCTAGATTCATCCTTTAAATATCCATGAAGATATGGTATTTCTAAATCTTTATCATAGATAGAGTGGTAGGTTCTTTTTTGCAAAGAGCAACAACTACCTTACTCACCTTTCATGGATGTTAGTGAATAGAGTAATCATAGTCCTTGATCATCTCTAACCATATTCATTAACACATGCTCATATATTTCTATGTGAATATATAATGTATACTCATGTGATATTTATATATCTCACACTTCTCACTTTAGAGGTAGTTCCACAAAATCATCACAGAAAAGATAAAATCTGAACTCCAGATCATGCATTAGGTAATTCTTCTCATTTATCATTAATTGTCTTGAGGAATGGGATATCACTTTATCATTATTCATGAGTATATAACCCAAAACCTTTTTTAAAGAATCATTGTATATCACAAAAACTTTTCTACTTGATCGTATTTTGAGTACAGGTGTAGTGATTAGCCTCTTCTTGATCTCTTTATAGCTTTCCTCACATTCTTACATCTAAACATACATTACCCATTTTTTGTTAACCTAGATAGTGGTCTAGAAAATCATGAGAAATTTGTCAAAAAACATAGGTAGAACCCAGGTGCGCCATTAAAAATATGGATTTACATGACACTTGATGTTTGTGGTTATTCCTTGATTTCCTTTTTCTTATAAGGGTACACAAAAATTCCCTCACTTTTGATCATGTTTCCCAAGAATGTGATTTTATGAATCCAAAATTCACACATTATGAACTTATAATACATTTTATTTTTTCTTAATATGACCATCACAATACTTAGATACACATCATGTTCCTCATTTCACTTGGAATAAATGACAATATTTTCAATAAAGACTGCCACAAATTTTTTAATGTAGTATACAAAGATTCTATTCATTAAATCTATGAATATTATCAAGGAATTAGTATGTTTGAAGGTTATAACCATGAAATAATAGTTCCCATTACTTATATTAAAGTTTCTATTTTGAATATATTCCATCCTACCATTAGTTGATGATATCTAGAATGAATATCCACCATTCAGTAGTACTGAGCTCCTCATTGTTGATTGAACAACCCATCAATCATGGGTAGGGGATAATTTTTGTTTACAGTGATCTTTTTGAGATCTCCTTAATTGATATACAGTCACATTGATCCATCATTTTTCTTGAAAGAGAGCATTGTTTCACCCCACGGTGATGTACTAGGGTGTATGAACCCTTTTACAAATAATCTTGATGTTACTTCTTTAACTCCTCCTATTCGATTAAGAAAATCCTATAGGGTCATTTAGAGATTGGATTAGCTTTAAATATAATATATATTAAGAACTCTAACTCACAATCTGGGGGAAGTTTAGGTAACTCTTCAAAAAATACATCATTATATTCTATTACAATGGGATTTTCCTCAAGGTTGATACTTTATTTTTACTAGGCCATTTTTTGAAAGGAATGCTTCTTTACTAGGTATAAAAATCAGCACCATTGAAAGATTTTATAAAATATATTTATGATATTAATTTAATTTGTATAGAAGAATGGTATGGATCTGAATATATAAAGATATTTCTTTTTCATGACATTTTATTTGAGATTTATATAATGAGATTCAATTCATGTCAAATATAGCATCAAACTATACCAAAGGAAGGATTATGAGATTCCATGGAATAATATTCCCACACAAACTATTAGTATAAGAGTCCAACACTTTAGTTTTATTGATCTCACCCCTAGGTTTTTTTATAAATATCTCTACTTCAATGTATCAATGTTTTGATTCAAAAATTCTACCAAAATTGCAAGATATAAAGGAATGTATAGAACCAAAATAAAATTAATTTGTTTCTGTTATTGAGTGAATAGAAATTTTACCTTATATGACATAATTTTCATTTTCCACCTCACTGGTAGTGATTTCATAAGAATTCCTTTTCTCCCACATATTTAGTGGTTTCTAATGTCGATTACCCTCAATGACCTGCAGTTTAGTGCACTGACTTGCATAATTGCATTGCTCCCTATAGTCAAATAACTGAACCATGGGTGTTATATTAAGAGGTTCATTCCTTTCCCCTATAACTTTGGACAAATTATTCATGTATCTTAAACATTCATGGGCTTGGTGGCCTTCTCTCCCACACATTATGAATTTTCTTATCCCTTTGAGTCAATTCTTGTGATATTTTTTCCCACATTTTTGACATGCAGGTGGTTGGATCTTCTTTCCTTTTTTTCATTTAATATTATATCTTGAATGTCAAATATTCTATTCTTATCTCCATATCAATGGGACCTTTATCCAAACTCTACCTCTACTTTGACATAACATCAAACAACTTCTTTATAACTCCCAAATTCTGAGATAGCTAGAGACTCTCAAAAGTGTGGTTTTAAAAAACTAACATATCTATATTGTTATAATTATTGATAAAAAACCTGAGGTGTATCATCCAATGCTTATTAATGTTTCATAATAAGATATGACAGGTTCACCCTACTTCTTCTTAATCTCTTGGAATTCTTTCTCAATATTTGTTTGATGAGTTTTAGGGAAATACATTTTTAATAAGTAACATCATAAGGTCTTCTCAATCCATTTGTTCTAATTCATCCATTATATTGGTATTATTTATTAATTCCTAACATTGATCATCCTATTAATCTAAATGATACACAACCAATATAGATTTCTCATTCCCATAATAGTGGAGCACCAAAAATATCGTATCTATTAAATTAACCCACTGATCTGCAACAAGTGGAATATAAGATCTATTAAACATCAATGTTCATTTCCAAATAATGAACTTGATGGATAGTTTCTACTTCTTGGGTGAATTTGGATATTCCACATGCTTTAGATTATTATTTATAGATTGAAATATCAGATTAAGAACCCCCCATGATATTTTGAACTATTCCTCCCATTTCATTGGGAATGTTGTCTATAAAATCATTTCATTGTCCCTAACATAGGTTTTTTATATGGTTTCCCCTTATTCCCACCATTTTTTAAAATATAAAATATTTGAATAAAATATAATCCCAAAAACATTAATAAATAATTTATCCTAATACATAAATTAATTATAAAATAATATCTTATGGGATCCCTTTGTTTAGACTTTTTCTAAAGAAAATATAATAAGATCATATACAATAATCCTTTTCTATCATTTATGAGGTATAATTAATTATTTTATATTTCCTTCATAAAGGTTTGTATTGAGGTTATTAAATTAAGAATATACCTTAGGAGTGTCAAAATTAGGTGTATAGAGAGACCTCTTTATCATGCACTGAGTGACGATCAAGTTAAAACCAAATACAACCTTTTCATTTTTATTTCCCCTGGGTATATCAATGATAGATACATGTACACTAGTAGTATATAGATATGGATTTCCTTGTTTGGAAACCAAATTCTCTTATACTTTACCTATACTTAGGATTTTTACCAGTACATAGACTTATCCTTATGGTTTTCACTGACATTTTCTAATCATAATTCCCAAGTTAACTAAAATGTACTCTAACGAAAACTATAGTGACCCATGTTTTTGTTATATAACTATTACGTCATTTTTAATATAAATAGTATAATAGTTATATAATTAATGATCAAAAGTTTTAGTATCTTAAGAAAATTAGGCTCACACATCACTTGTACATAATAATACATAAAATTATTTAAATCATTCTTCTTTATCCTCTTAAAATATCCTACATTATCCTTAGTACATGTTATCACCTAAGGATATACATCAAATAAATGGGTGTGATAAAAGACCAGTAAGGGGATGAATATCATGGGTGGGATATGGGAAATGAATCAATAGTACATTGGTGAGGATAATAAACATCATCATGTCATAAGCATAGTATCATCATCATAATCATGATTAAAAAAATTTATAAAGACATCGACTATAGAATGTGCGTAATAATGAAACATCAAAACATTGTGGTCAATTACTAGACATAGTTGTGAAAAACGTTAGCATCATTTCATGTATAACATATGTGGATAAATCATAACATTATAATTCTGAACAAATATAGCATCATGTTTATATATAATACACAAAATCTCATAAGATATATTACATATCTTAATTAATTAGAGGGATATATTATTCCATTCCCACCCATAACATCATAAAATGTTAATAATCAAGCATTACATTTATAAATATAATATATAACAATTATAGACATTAAGTAGTCTCATGGAGATAAATGGGTTTTATATGGGATTCCACTTAACATACTTCATGGAATAACCTTTAAGGATACAAAAGAATTAGTGAGATCATATTTTGTTGTAAAATAATCAACATTCATAATTGTAGAAGAAACAATTCAAGAGGAGTTAATGTGATGTTTTTTTGGAAATTAAATTCCATTAAAAAATATTTGTAAATGTCTTTGAAAACATTTCAAAAGGGTGGAAACATGTATATACATTAAAAAATATAAGGAATACTGGAAGGAAATTTTATGTAAATTAGAAGAATAACCATATAGAAAATAATGTGAAGGTGAGATAACCCAAAAAGAATGATTTGGGATCGAGAATCCCCTTACCTTAAACACCACTTTATTTCATCTCTTTTCAACCTCATGAATAATAATCATAGTTTTATTAAAACATGGGATCTGCATTAAATAATGTTCATTTTTATAACTCATGATAAATTATAATCATTGTATTATATTCCTTATTTACCTTTGTTAAAGGTGAAACATTATGATATCATATTTTTCTTAAAATATCTTATCTTATTTAGATTTATATATTTTTGTTTAATGTTATTTATAAATATGTATAATTGATTTTAGAAGATTAAAGTACTTATATTAATAAATTTTTATATCATAAATAATTTTTTATAATCAAAAAATGGGGTTCTGATAAGAAAAGAATTAGAAACATCCTCATTAGTGGTAAACCAATTATTAATAGGACATTATACAAAAAGGAGGTTTGAGATATATAATATTTTATTATAATAATAAATAACATTTATTTTGTAAATTAACACAATAAATATCATCTTATAATTTTATTTAACTATTTTAAAATTTTTTGGATTATATAACAAAATAAGGATATAGAATTAGAGATTGAAATGAAAGAAAATGATGAAAATACATTACCTATTTCTTGAATTTGTTCTTTTTTTACAACCTATAGCTTCTTGAATGCTTAGAGTATGAATAATCCAGAATAACCATATGTATTATATAGGGAATATTAAAGGGAGTTTGGGTAGAGATATAGATTTGATAAGTTGAAGTTATGTGGTTTTTTATGGGAGGGATACCGGTTATTTATACTTGAGGAGAGGGGTATTTTTGAGTTAAAATATTGAATAAATTATTATATCCAAGGTAAACCTTTAAATAGTAAAAATTTCTGATATTATGAAATATATATGAATTAATTAACATTTTTTTAATACTTTAAAATATTTTCAAATCCTAATTTATTAGTTTAATCAAAAGGGATAGTGGAAAATTTACAAAATATTATTTTAATGGAATACTTTAGACTTTAGACAATGGAATTTTATTTTTAGGTTTGGAAAACAAGTTTATTGTATTTAAATGACGCATTTATCAAATTAAATATGTTTTTGGTAGATATATTATTTCTATAATTTATTAGATAATTATTACATCATGAATGATGTAATTTAAAATACATCAGATTTGAAGAAACTTTATTTATATTATTCACCTAACAATTATAGTGTTTTAAAAAATTAACAAAAACCACCTTTATACAATTTCAATGCAATAATTATAAAAATTAAATTTATTTTACAAAAATAATTGTCTATCACATGTAATTATAATTTTTAATATAAAATATGATTTTTACAAAATATATTAAAATATAGTTCATTAAAAATGTGCTTATTATTTCTATGATTTTTAAATATTGATATTTATTTTATGGTATTATAATATTTATAATTTCATAAATTAGTAATTATAAATATTATTTATGTAACATCTCGATATTTTAAAGTGAAACATTATGTTCAATATCATACAAGATATGCCACATCGAGCTTAAACAAATGACTAAATATTTTTATTTAAATAGCTATCACCTTGCCATTGGAATGGGTGGAATGTATGTGATTAACTAAAATATGAAAATATAGTTTATACATGTATATAAAATAAATTAATTGGTCACCAATTATTTATAAATGAAAATAAAAACCAATTTATTATAAAGGATGTGTTTTTATAAAAAACAACTATTATGCCCACAATAGAATTTTTATCTTAATAAATTAAATTGATCACTATTAGTGAAATAAATAAATTAAATTTATATGTTATATATTCTATAAAAAAATTTAAATTAATCCAATAAGTTTTATAGGCTTATGATAAGAATAAATCTAATTTTAAGCATAAAAAAGCAATATTTTTCTAAAAGGCAATTTTTCTACCTTTTAATGGCTAACCAATTTTGAAACTAAATTTTCAAATTTTAATTTCAAAATATAAAATCATTTTTTAAAGTGTAATATTGAAATTTTATTAGGGTGAATTTTTTTTATTTTTAGGAGAATTTTCATTTTTGATGAATATTGAAAAATACAGGATTTTAATTGAAACCTAATTTTTCATATAATTTATTTATATAGTTTAATTATATTTTAAATTAGTTTTATTTTATAATTAGTTAAATTATGCATAAATAATGAAAATTTAGGTCATTTGAATAAATTTCACATTGAAATTGGATATAAAAACATTTTTAACTTTTGAATATTTTCACTCTAAAAATATGCTTTCTAATTGCATCTACAAGATTGTTTTTAAATATAATTTTTCTACTTATTTGAATTGAATTTTTTAAAATGGAATCAATATTTTGAATCAGAAGGTAAAAATTTGTTAGAAAGTTCATTTTAATTTTTAGGCATTAAAATTTTACCGTAGTAAAAATTATGATTTACCGCGGTATAGGTAAAATAATGAAACATGTTATAGTTAAAAGGTAAAGGTTTAAAATACATAAAAATTAAAATCTTTAATGGTTGTATGATGTTTTTCTCTTCCATAAAAAGGATTTAAAACATTAATTATCATTCAAATTCATATAAATTAATGCTACCACAATTTTTTTTGCTTTAAATATAAAATAATCATTATTTAATCACCTAAAACCACCCCTCCTCAATAATAAACATCACCCCTCACCACCCCATTTCTCCTCAAAAGACTTTAAAATCATAAAATATATACAAAACACTCTCCTCCCCACTATACCTATGTCCAAATTATGATGTAATCACCAAAATACCATTTCCATGGTCTTTAAGGGATCCTTCGCAGAGATGATTTTCAAGAGGTAATTTTCTCAAAGCTCCTCTCTTAATTTCTTTTATTCTTCTATTTTATCCTCACCCCCCTTCACCCATCAAGGAATGATAACTCTAGAATCATTTATATACTGTATTTTTATGTTTCTAATGTAATATCTCATATCCATTTCATTTATCATCTCCTCTTATTCAAAAAACTGAAATTGTTATCCAAATTATGGTTGTTAACTATCTCTATCGATAATGATTTTTAGTTTTCCATTACCACCTTCATGGATAGACATAAAATTATAATTATGGTTAAATAATATTTAAATATGTATATTATAACCTATTTCATGTTCTATAACTAATATAAACTCATAATATTAAATAAGATAAAACTAGTCTGTGGTATTTGGAAAAACTGCCAAAATAAACTAAACATTTGTCATTAACATTTTAGCAAATGAATCATCATCATAAAAGAAAGAAAAATTATATATGGGACCATTGATAATTCTGGAAGTTCCTTAATACTATTTCATTTCACTTTTGGAGTTGAAATCTCATTTTACAAGAACATCCATAATTAGACACAAATGACCCGATCATGAAACCATGAAACAAACGCACTCGAAACCATGAAAATAATGAAATATTATTAATGGTTGGGTCATTGTATGTTATAAAATCATCACATATGGTATTATAAATATTATTATAGTTATTTAATGAATGAATAAAATTATTTAAACCATTATACATGATTTTAAATTAGTAAAACATAAAGTGATGTTTGAGGTAAGGGTTTCTCATATCACTTTTAACTTATGTTAGATATATTCCTTATTAACCACTAATTTCTTATATGTGGTGTATATATGGAAATTTAACATATAATATCATTAATATCATTACCTTGATTGTATTAAATGTTCATTTTATATTTATTAATTTTATGGTGCATATGATTTGACTGATTAGAAAGTATATGGTGATTTTTAAACCCAATTTTCAATCTTTGGGTTAAATTTATACTTCATGATTATATTGTGTTAATATTATGTGTAAAATGAATTCTAAATATATTATGTTTTATTTCCACTTTTTATCTATATTTAGAGTGGATATACATATTCTATTTGTTTCATTAATTCCCACTTCAATGATATGATATTTATAAGGGAATTTCTTTTAAAAAATTATCCTTTTAAAGTTACCATTAAAACACTCTTTTCATTCCATGCCTATTTTTTCCAAAATTATTTCCAAAAATGTTTTTACTATTCTACTAATATTGTTTAAAGTAATTTATACTCATGTTTTAATTTTTGAAAAATGTTTTAAAATTATTAGTTTTATCATTTTCTAAAAGAGTTTCTTTGTGACTTTTTCGACAAAAATATGGAAGGAATGTTTTTTGAGCTTATACGGAATGATCTGATTTTCCCACCATCATTATGATTTAATTATTTGATGCTTCCCTTATATATTTTCATGGTTATTTTCAAATAAAATGGTTTCTTTATAATATGCACAACATTTATATTTTAAAAGACATTTTTAAAAAGGAAATGGTATTTTGATATCTAAAAGGGATTTATTTTTATTTTAAAAGAGTTTTTTAAAATTATTTATGATAAAAAATACAAATAGAAAAATGTTTTATTCATTATATGTTTCATTAAAATTAAAAATAGGTTTTCCAAAATATCTCTTGGAAATCTAATTAAATATTAACATTGGGTGGCCCAGATAGTACTGAGAAAGCCCATCACAACTTAACATGGGTTAGCCCAAATAGTGTCAGGGAATCCCATTTCATCTTGACATGGGGAAGACCAGATAGTGTTTGGTAAACCCATAATAGATTTTGTAATTGTTGGATATAAAATGATGTCCCAATTTATCTACTTATATTTTATATTCCAGTTAATGAGTTTTCATGAAAATCAATTGATTTTCAAAGGTAAGATATTTATCTTTTTGAAAATTTGGTTATTTTTTCCAAATAAAAAGGTGTGTTTTTATGAAAATGTATTTAATTATTTTCATTAGACTAACATTTTCCAATTATTTTTTTCTTTTACTAAGTTTTTTATTCTCATCCAATGTTTTTTAATGTTTTCCACAATGTATAAAAAACATGAAAATATAATGAAAATAAAACATGTTTTATTTTAAAAGGGATCAATTTAGTTTAAAAATGGATATTAACTATAAGTTTCAACTTTTAATGTATGGGTTTACGTGGTAATAATTTTTCCTAACTCTATAAAACTATAAAACTAAAAGATCTTTAGGAAAATAAAGTGATTTCTAGTTTTAAAATAACTTGAATATGTATTGTTTAATTACAGGTCCTTACAGTTGATATCATAGAAGGGTTTAGACAACTTTGGAGATTATTATGTTTCCTTTTATGGTTTTCTTAAGATATATAGATATCATCATGGGTTTACAAGTTTAAGGATAACTATAAATTCAAATTCTTAGACACCCATTTAGTGGTTTAAAGTGATGGATTTCTAGGAGATTAATGATATTTATTATGATTCAATTTAGAAATGTAATCAATTTAGGTATAAAGTATATTAGGGTTAAAGTGTTATAGAGTTTATATGGGTATAATATTTAAAAGGACTATATTCATTTTAACATGTTATAATTCATTTCATTTTTTAATAACATTTTTTTCTACGAATTAAGGATCATTTATCAAGATGGAAGGAAAGAGATCTTTCACAGCCTTTTTATCCCTTTCATATGATTTTATTATCACTATTATTGAAAAATCTCATTCAAATGATTTTGGAATCTTTTTAAGTATTCAAGTCATCTATTAAAAACTATTTAACTTATCCATTAGATTTTCTTTCCTCCAAAATTGTTTTGGTCATGGTATCTTTTTCATTTTATTTCAAAATATCATCTTTACTAACTCTCTCTGAAAGGGAATATCCACAATGAACATGAGCATTTACTTCTTGGAAATTTTAAAGGCCCGGAGCTTGACGTACATGGACATTACATTACTTTTGCGGAATACTTAATACATAACAAAAACAGACACACAAGGACCGTAATAGTTTAGTGTCTTTGGAAACTCGGAATATAAACATCTAATCCTGTTGAAAGATCTTCAACATCTCCCATATCGATCTTCCCGTTTTATTTTCGTACATAAAAGCTTTATTTATATCCTAGGGAAAAGAAAACATATAAAGGGTGAGCTCAAATGCTTAATAATGGTAAGCATGGATAAAATAAAACAAATCATATACATTTGAGCTTAAAAACATGAATATAATGTTTAAAAGCTTGAGAAATGACATAAAACATGGAAGTACGTAAGGCATATATCATAAAGAAACATTAATCATGATAAAATAGCATGGGAGTAAAACATGTAATTGTGGCAACCATTCGGCACATGTCATGATTTCCATAGTAGCCAAGGCATTGCTGCCAAGACCATCTTAGTGGACAAAGTCCCTTTATGAATCGAGTTCACTCCTCATTTCAGTCCTGTAACACTGAACCGGATTAACTTACCATTCCATCCATTTCTATCTCATGAGATATAAAATCTTTACCCAATGCATTGGAGGGAGATATAGGTCCCACCCATCTCATAATGAAATCATTCTTACTTGTGCCACAAAATAAACATACACCATTCATAATAACCCAATAAATAAAATGGGTTTCATAAACATCAAGACATCATAAAAATATTTCCATCACAACATAATCAAATCAATGTAATAATAGGGATAGAAACAGAACCCTATATTCTCTTAGATGGAAAATAATTTTGATAAAACACTTGAACTCCATTCTTGAGGAAAATATCCTTTATACTTCAAAAACATTTTTCCTTTCTTAACATGTAATACAATTTTAAACTGAAAGAAGTTGATTAAAAATAAACTTGAAAACTTGTAAAGGATGCTTCTTGGAAATAATGTTTTAAAAATCCATTCATTCCTTATAAGTAAAAAAACATTCTTTTCGTACTTTGACCAGAAAAGTCAAAAAGTACCTCATACGAAAAACGACAAAATATTCCTTTCATATCTTTTACTAAAAACTCACCGAAGGGTAAAATTGGATTTAAACAATTTTAGGAGGATATAAATAATCTTACATATTAAGGACACATGGATGTGGATGATAAAATACACCCCAGTAAATACCAAAGTATAAACAATCTCGGATAAAAATGAGATTGTGAGATTTTCCCTTACCTTAGGTCCAATTTGCTTCGTAAGTGTCTGAACCTCCTGTATAATGATTTAAATAATGTCATTGACTTATTAAAAAATCATATTCATTTTTATTATATCATATATGGTTCACTTACGACTTTATATTACCCATTCTTATGTAAATTAATGTTAAAGTAGCGTTTTGGGTAAAATCATCTTATTTATCGTACGTGTTTGGACTTGTTGTTCTTGATGTTATTATTAATTATATCATGATTTAATTACCTCAAAAATGAAAATCATAATTTATATATCATATACATTCATTATATATCCATCATATAAAATCATTTATAATAGTACATAACATATGGAGGTAAGAAATGAAACACACCGTTCATGGAGATGGTAAGTCATACGTACGCATGAACGCTACTTTCATTTATATTTCTTATTTTAATGGAATTAAAACATAATTATACATAGGTATATTATAATTCCAGTATAATATCATATATAATATCATTAACCACATCCTTTAAACATCCCACATACGGTATTAACGAATCACATCACTTTGAGGGGTTGTAGTCCGCACTTCCTCAAATGAGATTATCGTATTTACCAACTATGGAAACCCTAAAGGCTTGATATAATTAGGAAGTAAATAAGAATAATAAAATCATAAAAATAATATATATTATATATAAATACAGTTCCATCATAATGGCCACCATGGGAGGCGGTAGGAGAAAATCCACCAATCATCGTTTCGTGAGGCGTTAGTTTTCCATCACAGAAACATTATGTTCTTCATCCATTATATGGAGGTGTGTGTAAGTGTAGTTTGAATACTTCTCATAAAAACATCCTAATATATTTAGGATATTGTTTTTTTTTACAAAAGAAAGGATTAAAAAGAGTTTATGGGTTGGAGAAGTAGAATAAAAGAAAACAACTTAAGAGAAACTGTTACCTTTAATTTTGGTAACTTCCTTTGGTTTGAACCAAAAGGACTTCTTGGAGACTCTTCTGCCTAATTTAAGGCTTCAAGGGGGAGTAGAGTGATGTAGGGAGCTTATTTGGGCAGAGTTTGGACGATCCAAAAGGCTTGAGAGGTGTGATGAATTTCATAGAAGTGGTCTCCTTTTATAAGGGAGTGGAGGGGCTCTTTAAGAAAGTCTGAAAAGATTATTTTATTATAAACTTATCTTCGGTTTCAAGAGGTCCAAAACACATTAATGTCGAATATAAGATGACTCATATTCGAAATAAAATCATCCAATAGGAATTGGACAGGTTTTGGATGATATTTTAATCATTTTAATCTTATTTATTTAAATCATTTATTAATGAGGTAAATACTGCATCATTATTGTGTCATAAATAATTTAATTTATCTGATGTCTAAAAAATATAAAAAAAATACCAAAATGTAGGAAATATTTTTATCTTTCCAATTAATATTTATAGTCCAAAATATAATTTATATATCCCCTTATAAAAATTAATTACTAAATAATTTTTTGTAAATTCCAATTTTGTCTTTACATTAAATTAATTAATCTAATGTGTCATTGTCTTTCATAAGTGGATCCATGGGGTCCCAAAATCGACCCAAGGATTCCCATGGTTGGCCAATACTCATCCAATAAGGTTAGGACAAGTTGAAAGGTAATTTGGAATTATTATAATATTCTTTTAACCTTGAATTACCATATTTACCTTTAACCGTAGTAAATAAAAATTACCGTAGTTACTATTCATAAAGCCCAAAAATAAAAATTAGCTTATTAACATAATTTGGACCCACTGATTCCAAATATGGAATCCATTTTTCCAAATTCAATACACAAAAGTTGCATAAATTAAATTAAAATTAATCCCGTTGTCGAAAGAAAATGGGTTTTTGTTTAAAACATTGCAAAAGATTGAATTGATTTAACCTACGAATTCAAGGTAAGATCAATTCTAATGACATACATTATATTAAATGGTAAAAATATATTCTATTTATACTTTAAAATAATTCAATATTATAATTTAACCATATAAATTATTACGATGAAAAAAGTTGTTTTTAATTAAAATATAGCGTGTTTTTACTATTCATTAAAATATGAAAGTTATCAGAAATATATCAAAACTTTATCCAATGTAAATTTTTATATCCTGATTCAAAAGAAAAATTTTATTTTGTAAAATTTAACTTATAAATATGTCAAAAACTAGATTTAAAGTGGGTGCTCCATCAAAAGGCGGTAAAACTGCATTTTTTGAAAAATACTTATTTTACCCGAAATTTTTATTTTGTTCTTATACCATGTTCTAGAAAATGAGTAAGATGAATAATAATGTTATAAATTTCAAAATATAGTTAATACTATTTATACCAGCTAGTTCATAATAATATTATAATAACATATCTTTTTTAAGTAAAACCCGGTATTGCGTACAATACACACGATCGAGGAAGGTCGTGATTGCGTGTAATGCAAGCCAAGTCAGGGTTGCGTGTTGTGCAAGAATCCTTCGTTGTTTCATATAACGAAATCCAACCATATTTAATTTATACATTGAATATATATATATATATATACTCAATTTTGCGTAGAATAACTATTATCAAAATTGTGTGTAACACGTTCCAAGAATAGTGTTGCGTATACTGCAAGCTAATATGGTGTTGTGTATGGCGCTAGTTACTCTTGGTGTAGCATACAACACAAGACATTAATGAAATTAAATGAATATTTTTCATAAAATCTCGGGGTGTTACAGAAATTGAGGATAAATGGGATATCAAATAAATTTAGATGTCTAGATTTAAGATATGAATTATATTCTTGTGTTATAAGTATGCAAAAGTTTTTGGGTTGATATTGATGAATCATAAGTATAAAATTCATATATTTGATTATAAGAATAAAGTATTAGGGAATAATACAATGAATCATGGTTAATGGTATATTAAAGAAGTTGAATGAAGGGTGTTTTTATGTATTTGAGTTTTCAAATTTATGATATATTGGTATTTTATAAATATTATGGGAATCATGGAACACCTATATATTTTTCAATAGTTGGTTTTGTTTTCATAAATTTGGAAACATATGATAGGTAGAATTGATACCTTTGAAAAGTGATGAAATTGTGACAATTTTTGGGAGATATTTATTGAGTTTTGATAAAAGTTTGAGGGACATGTAACTCTTAATTTTATGAAATTAAAAGGGTTATTTGAGAAAGAATTCCTTTACTTTTGGTGGATATAAGTTTATAGGTATTGGATGTATTTTTTGTTTATATGATCTTTGATTTTTAGGTGATTTTAGGATATTAATTTTTGGAATTCAAAAATTAAAAGTATGAGATAACCTTTGAGGTTAAAAAATTTCCTTAATTTTGAATATATTAATGTCATTATAAGGATTATATCTTGTTTTTTTGAATTTTATAATAATTATATTCTTTTCAAAAAAGGAAAATTTGCAGACTGTGTGATAGCCCATCGCTTCCAGCAAGGCCATGGGAATTGAACCCACAACCGAATGGGTGATAAGGGAGTATCGCCTACCACTGGCCTATGTGAATTTTCAGTTAGTATGACTTTTTTCATTTTAGTTAAACAATTTCATAGATGAAGAATAAATTGATTTTGGGAAAATATATTATATTAAATAGATAACTGTGGGTTTGGAAAATTATTTGGGGATTACGTGATTAATATCATATCATAATATGTTCACTATTTTTGGAAGCCTATTTAATTATAGTAAATATAATACTATGGGATTTTTTTAGGAATAAAAGATGATTTATATTTTTGAATCTTATATGATTTAATTGTGGATTTATGGTGATTCTAGAATTATTAGCATATCCTGGAGATTATGATATTTGGTAAATTACATTTTATATGAGACTTTTAGAGTAATTGATATTATTTGAAGACAAATATTAAATTTATTTTGGAAAACTAAGTGATCAAATCCTTCTTATTTTTGGGTTTTTATTTTAATCTATAATATTTTGAATAATTTTAAGGATAATTATTTTTTTAATGATCTATGATGAAATTTGGGTATTACTATTGAATTTTGGAGATTAAAGTAGTTTCTCTTCATATACAGGTTTATTATTTTTTGGATAATTGCATTATCTTATACTAACCATTTATTTTATGGTTAATTCATACTTAAAGGAGGAATAGGTAGTTATAATTTTTTGGATTTTATGATCCGTAGAAGTTGATTATGATTCTTTAGGTATGAGAATTCATCTTAAATACTCATCTTTTAGAGAAAAGATGATATTTTAGTGGAATTTATTAAAGTATGAAATTATAATCATAATGTAAGTATGTTTCCTTATGTTATTATTATAGGTAGTAAAATAATTCTTCAATTTTAGGAAAAGTATTTTGAAACAAAAATGTTATCTTTCAAATTTTCTTATCAAGAAATCCAGGTCCTTCTAACCCATTATAGATTTATGGTTTTGTGATTATTAAATTTATAATGAACAAGTTATATATCACACTCCATCATAAAATAATATTTATTTTTCTCTTACATATCCATGTTTTGTTACATGGAATCCTAAAATGTGTTATCTCAGGTGACATTTGTACTCTCCTTCCTCTATTTTCAAATGGATGTTTTATTAAGCCTTTTTTGATGTGTGATTTCAAAAAAGGTATTTTGAAAATTAAAACCCCTAGTTTTATATCTTGAGTCCAAATTCTTTGGATAAATATTATTAAATTGTGGAGAATCTAACAACCAAATATTTTAAAACAAAACATGTCATTCAATATCTTACAAGATACTGCACATCATACTTAAACAAATGACAAAATATTATTATTTAAATAGTTATCACCTAGCCATTCGAATGGAGGGAATGAATGATATTAACTAAATTATGAAAATATAGTTTAAAAATGTTTATAAAATGAATTAATTGGTTACAAATCAGTTAGAAATGAAAATAAAAACCTATTGAATATAAAGGCTATGTTTTTATAAAAAAACTATTGTTATGCCCACAATGGAATTTGTATCTTAATAAATTAAATTAATCACTATTATGAAAAATATTAATGAAATTTTTATGTCATATATTCAATAAAATGTTTTTAAATTCATCTAATAATTCCGATAGGCATAAGATAAGAATAAATCCAATTTTAAGCATAAAAAGCTATATTTTTGTAAAAGGAAATTTTTCCACCTTTTAACTGTTCACTTATTTTAAAACTAAATTTTTTAAAATAATATTTAAAAAAACTTCATTTTGGAATTAATAATATCAAAATTATCTTAAGGGGAAATTTTGGATTTTTTAGAGAAGCTTCATTTTTTAATGAATAGTGAAAAAATACAGAATTTTAATTAAAATTTTTTTTTTCATATAATTTATTTATATAGTTAAATTTTATTTTAAATATTTTTAAAATTATAATTAGTTAAATTATTTAAAAATAAATCCAATTTATGTCATTTTAATCAATTTCACATTTAAATTGGATATAAAAACATTTCAAACTTCTTCACTATTTCACTTTAAAAATATGCTTTCTCTTTGCGTGTGTGGGATTATATTTAAATATAATTTTTCCAATTATGTGAATTAAATTTGGTAAAATTAATTACATATTTTTAATCATAAGGCCCAAATTAGTTGTAAATTTTATTTTCATTTTTAGGCATAAAAAAGCTATCATGGTAAAAATTAAGATTTACCATAGTATAGGTAAAATAAAGAAATAAGTTAAAGTTAAAAGGTAAATGTAATGCCCAAAAACTTATTTCTCATGTAATAATAATATTATGGTTTTATTCTGTTTAATTTAAATGTTGTCTGAAAAAAACTTACAAACTAAACACTAGGAACTTTATTTATTTAAACACCAAAGTGTTTACATTACAACAAGAACAAAGGAAACCATACTACCCAAAAATACCTGTTAAGAGACCTATTAGAATTATAGGGAGACCACCCAATACAAAAAAAACTCAAAGAAGATAGTAAGAATCCTTCAGATCCATCATAATAAACATCAGTATGGCTAGAGCTACTACAGCCATACTGAGCATCAGTGGAATGATGTCCACCATCTTCTCCAAGACGTTTTGAATATGGAACACGCTGTTTCATGTTTTTATAAAGCCTTAAACCGACCGTTACCTCTTTAAGTGACTTTGAGTTTCTAACGGCTATAAGTACAGTCGTTGGTCTTTTAATTGGTTTAAATTAAAATATCTAAGTATGATTAGTTTTTCAAAATAATTAAGGTATGTATTAAAATTATAACTTTAAACATATAAACACTTTTTATAAATATTTTAGATACACTTAGTATGATTTCAAAATTAGGTATGTATTTCAAATACTTTTCAAATATTTCAAATGTGTTGAAAATATTTTATAAATGTTTTCATTCTTTATGTTTAAACCAAGGTTTTAACTAAAACTATGTCTTTTATTTTTATAATACTAGTATAATATTTTCTTAATGATGTATTAAACATTGATTAATCACTTTCTGTTTTAAAACTTTAGTATGTGTAAAACTTAGAAAAACATTGGTTTTAGGACTTGTTTTAGTTATATTAGAGAATTCATATTTGTTGAAGACACCTATATAAGTATATGAAAACCTATTTTTATATCTAACAAAAAAAATAAACTTTTACTTAGCTAAAATATAGGGGAGTACCCCACCTAGTTGAGGACCACCTTGTGGCATCCCTCAAAGCCTTGATGGGCATCTCACCCACAATCCCCCGGTAATGCCCTAGGGGTGGTATGCATGCAGGTTTCATGATAAGTCACACGCATGGGATGTATAGATTTCCCTCAGTGCACATTGGTGTGTGTGCAAGGACCAGAGCGTGCCACCATGTGGAGTGGCACAGCGGCGTGGGTGGGTGTTGGAGCGTGCCCGCAGAAGAACCCAGTACGGGGTGGTACCAGGAGGGGAGAGGGAGTAATATGAGAGATGGATCAGAGTCTCAGGCTTATAAATGAACCGTGAAATCCCCTCCATTTCGATGTGGGATGATGAAATTCATCCGGGATCAGATCTAGGCTATCCGATCATGCCGCGCGCGATCTATGTTGTGCAATTAGTTTGGCTTTCGAACCCCCATGGCCATGAATATCCTCCACATTTTTTATGCGTCGTCTGATCCGATCAGTATCTAATCACATCCATCCATGTTATTTTAAATCACCACATCTCCCTGATCCATCTGATCTAATGCAATCTAATCTAGGACATTCTTTCATTTTTAAATCTCCGTGTTGCACCGTAGTCGTTCGATCTTCTCCTCAACGGATCTCATCTGTCCATTCCTTTTTAAATTTTTAGACTCACCTCTACCGCTGGATCTATATCAATTAGATCCCAACCATTCATTCATTTTCCAGATTTTCCTCTCCCACTGTGCCTTCTTCTTCCTTCGTGTGCGTTGCACCAGTGGCTTCTTCCTTTTCCACATGCACCAATTTCTCCAACTGTGACACCGATGGCCCCTACCTTGCTCTCATTTTGCACAAAGACTCACCCTCAGTCTTTTCCTAAAATTGAGTATGTATCAGTTGTCTAGAAAGTGGTATTCGAGTTATATTATATATATAATATATATACAATCCATTGCACCCCAAAACCTCTCACATCCTCTTCCTCTCAAGCCTCCAGGGAGTTCTCCAGCGCCTCCTTCGAGTTTCCCAAACCTCTCCTCCTCCTCAAAACTAGTAAGGGTTCTATGTTTCCTTGATTTGATTCAGTTTCGGTTTATATATATATATACATATATATGTATACACTTGTATATCTATATATGGTTGAGCATAAGACCTATCGTTTCCTTCTAAGGTGATGAGTCCTTAATCCTACATGAAGTTCATAATCCTTTATAATGCAAAGGAATGTGTGTTGTTTTTATATTCTATATAATTTGAAATATACATAAGCATATATATATGTACACATATTTTATAAACAAAACTTTTTCTATTTAATTGCACATTTTTAAATTAAAGAGCCCTTGTTTTAACTAATTCCCTTAATATATTTAAAACATGTAGGTTTCATTTGATCTTGGGGAAATACCCTTATATATATATATATTTTTTATATTTAGTTATACACATAAATTATATATGTATATGTTTCATAACTGAACCCTTTTGTATCAAATGGAACATTTTGAAGTTAATGAACCCCTGCTTAACTAATAATTCCACATAAACTCAAAACATATAAGGGTTTAATAAACATTGTCTTCATTTTTCAAAACCAAATTATATATTTTTTATATTCATTTATATATTTATATATATACCTTTAGGTTTTAATTTTAAACTGATATAGTTTTGATAAAAACTAGTTTTTTTATTCAAATATGTTTGTTTTATGTTCAATGATTTGTTAAACCATTGGTTGTAGTACATATAATTTTTAACCCACATTTAAACAAGAACAATAGTTACCCTAGTGTATGCCCTCCTAATATCTTTAGAATAATGAAAAAATCTAATCACTTGAATCTGCCGTAATAAATTTTTTTCAATAATTAAGTTCTATTTTTCTAAATATGCTCATTTATCAACATGTGTTTTAAATATGAATGAAAATTATCCTAATTTTATAATTTTGCATTATTAATATAAAATGTTTTCATTTATAATAAGGATTTTAGGGATTGTCATTTTATGTGATAAATTAGTGTTTAATGTGCTTTAGTTATTGACGCATGTGTTTCCTACCATACTTGCCATTCATTGTCATGCATTGATAGAATTGCTATAAGAATGAATTACTTTGTTTATGTAAATTCTAAATAAATGGCCTTTTATGGAATTAAGAATTTAAATTATTCAAATTGGTATGGGACACTTTGAATAAATATTAAATGAGAAATTAAATTATTCAATGTGGTATGGGACACTTTGAATAATTTTAAATAAGAAACCAAGTAATATGTGACACTTATAATGATAATTGATAAGTAATTTAATAAATCTAAGTGGTATGAACACCTTGATTTATAGAAATGAGGAATGCATTGGACTTATGTAAGTGTCGGGTGGGGCCTTTTACAGACCCTCAGTGCATCAGTTGGTCTCATGAGACAAACTACAGTCTTGGCACAAGGCCTTGACAAATTTATGATTTATGGATTTTGGTTGAGGCCTTAATCACTAGACGTCTTGGCTGAGGCCTTGATGAAGTCCCGCATTATGAAATTTCTTCAATATGACTATATAATTTAATTAACCAAAAGAATATTTGACTAGTATAATATTCTTGGTTAAAGAGCTTGTGTTTATGAGAATCAGAAGAAGTAAAATCTTATGGCTTAATAATTATTTCAGCACTCATAATTTTAATAGTTAGAGTATGTTTCATAGTAGTAAAGGATGAAATTGAAGTTATTATTTTATGCACAACTATAAACATGTATTACTCTTAGTTATAAATTTTATACTTTCATATTAACATGTCATACCTATTGAAGTTTGAATGTCTCTTACTTATTATTATGTATGAGCATGCTTATAATTGGAACATATTTACTCATAACTCTTTAAGTATTCCATGAATTGTGCTCTAATAATTCTTAAAATAAATTCTATGTTATGATACATGTGTTACAACATTCCTTAAGAAAATGATTTATGCAAAATTTTAAAGGAATGTTTTCAAAAGGTTTTTAATTGGTATTTTATGTTATTTTAAAACCCATTATTGGGAATTTGTATGCTCACCCTATGTTTTCAATCTATTTTATTTTACAGGTTTATTATATTTGAGTCCCTCTATTTGGTGACTGCTGAATGAAGAAATTTTTGTTCTTTTTTGAAGGATGTGTAATAATTGTATCTGATTCTTCAGGACCTAAACCAAAATGACCCTCTATAGTGGAACATGTGTGTGTGTTTTCATCTCTTATTTTATTAAAAAATTTACAAACAATGTTTTATTCCAACTTTGCACTAGCTTTGAGGCAGCTCGGGGCCAGGGTGTGATAGTTGGTTTCAGAGGATTGGTTTAAAAAACCCTGTAAAATTAGAAAAATACTAAAAATTTGATTACTTGTTACTAAGTGAAGCTTTCTTAAAAAAATTTATATGGAAAATGAATCAAGACTTCTATCACTTCCAACGGAAGTGTTAGAAACTATAATAGGAAAATCATGCTTAGAAGGCTATGAGATTTTTGAATGCCTTCGGTTGTCATGCAAACACCTTTACTATATATCCAATTCTCCTCATGTACTCCAACTCCACCAAGGAGGAGGCTTCGACTATTTTTTAATGATGAGCGCTCAATTCCCATTCTATGTACAGAAGGGAAAATATTATGAGGGATTGTTTAGGTGATTTACCCTAGCGGATAATTTTTCATCTCGAGAGGACTTCCAAGAGGCTTCCCTAAAGGGTGACCTCTGAGAAGCATACTTATGTCAAATTTTGACCTATGGTCTCCATGGAAAAATCATGGACTTTGGATCCCTTAAAGACAAGACTACACATTTACATTATCGACATCAAGTTCATACTGATGTCTCTCAACTTGATACATGACATACTTCTCTCACAATGAACTATAGATGCCCACATGCAGTTGATCCTAGCTACCTGCGTTGCATCTAGACCCAAGAGATTGAAGAATTTAGAACCACTTTGGGGATCATCTTATTTGGGGTTTGGGGAAATCACTAACACCCATGAAACTGATGAAGATTCATCCTGGAGGACAACAGAAGATCCACACTAGTGTTTTGTGAGAGGAAGCGAGTAATGATGTAACACATGTGGTTTTCTAAACCTTGTATAATTGAATAATGTTATATGTTTTGGTACTTTAACATGATTTTACAAATAAAGTATCTATTCTAATATGTTTGTGACTTGATAAATAAAACATCTCTTGAAATTTTCACATAGAAGACATGAGTTCAACAACCAATATCCTATCACTTCCTACCAAACTTTTAGAGATTATAATTGTCAAGACATGCACATAGGAATACCAACCCTATGAAAACTTATGTCTGACCAACAAAAAACTCCATCGGGTGTCAAACTAGTCAAACATCCTCTGTCTTTACCAAGAAAACAATTTTTCCTATTACCGTATTGCAAATGCACAATTTACAGAAAATAAGCAAAGAGGAAAGTATCATGAATCTTTTTTCTATGTTTCACTTTGGATGATAACTACCGAGCTGTTGGTAAGATTCTAGAAGCTTCTTTGGAAAGTGACCATCGATCAGCCTACCTGTTCCAGGTCCTGAGATTTAGTATGTATGGGGACCTCTACGACATCAATATTTTCAAGCACAACGTGGTACAACGGATTTATAGGAAACAAATACACTCTGAAATCTCTGACCTATACACTACTCGTACCTCTCTATGGAAGGATGAGTGATTTATGTACAAGTTTGACCCTAGCTTTCCACAATGTATCTTGACCAAGGAAATTGAGGAGCTGAACACTAACCTAGGAATCCATCTGAGATCGTCAGCACCCTACCCACAGTGGTGGTTCCAGTGAAGGGATGTTGTAGGTAATGTGTGCTTAGTGTTGCTGGTGGTTGTGATCGAGTATTTTGAAATTACGAGGATGCAATTCATTGAAGGGGGGATAATGTGACGCCCCAAAACTTATTTATGATGTAATAATAACATTATGGTTTTATTCTATTTAATTTACATGTTGTCTGAACAAAACTTGAAAACTAAACACCAGGCACATTATTTATTTAAACACTGAAGTGTTTACATTACAACAAGAAAAAAGGAATCCATACAAACCAAAAATACCTATTAAGACACCAATTAGAATTACAGGGAGACAACCCAATATAACAAAAATCCCAAGAAGATAGTAAGGGTCCTTTGGATCCGTCACAATAAACATTAGTATAGCCAGAGCTACTGTAGCCGCACTGAGCATCAGTGGAATGATGTGCATCATCTTCGCCAAGATGTTTTGAATATGGAACACCCTGTTTCATGTTTTTATAAAGCCTTAATCCGACCGTTACCTCTTTAAGTGATCGTTGAGTTTATAACGGCTATAAGTATAGTTGTTGGTATTTATTTTGGTTTAAATTAAAATATCTAAGTATGATTAGTTTTCCAAAATAATTAAGTTATGTATTGAAATTATAAATTTAAACATATAAACTCTTTTTATAAATATTTTAGATACACTTAGTATTATTTCAAAATTAGGTAATCATTTCAAATACTTTTCAAATATTTCAAATGTGTTGAAAATATTTTATAAATTTTGTTCATTATTTATGTTTAAACCAAGGTTTTAACTAAAACTGTGTCTTTGATTTTTATAATACTAGTATAATATTTTCTTAATGATGTATTAAACATTGATTTATCACTTTGTGTTTTAAAATATTAGTATTTGTAAAACTAAGGAAAATATTGGTTTTAGGACTTGGTTTAGTTATATTAGAGAATTCATATTTTTTTAAGACACCTATATAAGTATATGAAAACCTATATTATATCTAACAAAAAAATAAACTTTTAATTAGCTAAAATATAGGGGAGTACCCCACCTAGTCGAGAACCAATTTATGGCAGCCCTCAAAGCCTCGATGGGCATCTCACCCACAATCCCCGAGTAATGCCCCAGGGGCGGTGCGCACGCAGGGTGCGTGCTAAGTCGCGTGCACAAGAAGCATAGCTTTCCCTCAGTGCACATGGGTGTGTGTGCAAGGACCGTAGCATGCCACCGTGCAGGGTGGCACAACGGCGTGGGTGGGTGTAGGATTACACTCGTAGAAGAACCCGGTATGGGGTGGTACCAGGAGGGGAGAGGGAGTGATGTGATTGATGGATCAGAGACTCGGGATTATAAAGGAGCCGTGAAAGCCCCTCCATTTCGATGTGGGATGATGAAATTCAGCCGAGATCAGATCTAGGATGTCTGATCACACTGTGCGCGATCTATGTCATGTGATCAGTTTGGATTTCGAACCCCCGCGGCCGTGAATATTCTCTGCATTTTTTTTGCGCTATCTGATACGAGCATGATCTAATCGTATCCATCCAAGTTATTTTAAATCACCACGTCTCCCTGATCCATCTGATCTAATGTGATCTAATCTGAACCATTCTTCCATTTTTAAATCTCCACATTTCACCGTAGTTGTATGATCTTCTCCTCTGCAGATCTCATCCGTCCATTCCTTTTTAAATTCACTGACTCGCCTCCACCGCTGGATCTATCTCAATTAGATCCCATTCATTCATTCATTTTACAAATTTTCCTCTCCCGCGGCTCCTTCTTCTTCCTCCGTGTAAGTTGCACCAGTGGATTCTTCCTTTTCCACTAGCACCAATTTCTCCACCTGTGAAAACGGTGGCCCCTCCCTTGCTCTCATTTTCCACAAAGACTCAAGCTCAGTATTTTTTTAAATTTGGTTATTTCTAGGTTGTCTAGAAAGTGTTATTAGAGTTATATTATATATAGATTATATATACAATCTGTTGTACCCCAAAACCTCTCAGATCCTCTTCCTCTCAAGCCTCCAAGGAGTTTTCCAGTGCCTCCTTTGAGTTCCCCAAACCTCTCCTCCTCCTCAAAAAATGTAAGGGTTCTATGTTTCCTTGATTTGATTTGGTTTTTGATTTTATATATATATATATACATATAGATGTATACACTTGTATTTCTATATATGGTTGAGCGTAAGACCAACCATTTCCTTCTAAGGTGGTGATTCCTTAATCCTAAATGAAGTTCATAATCCTTTACCATACAAAGGAATGTGTGTTGTTTAGATATTCTATATAATTTGAAATATACATAATTATATATATATATATATATGTACACATATTTTATAAACAAAAATTTTTATATTAAATTCCACGTTTTGAAATTAAAGAACCCCTGTTTTAACTAATGTCCTTATTATATTTAAAACATGTAGGTGTCATTTGATATTAGGTAAAGACCCTTATATATATATATGTATATATTGTATATTAAGTTATACACATAAATTATATATGTATATGTTTCATAACTGAACCATTTTGTATCAAAAGGCACATTTTGAAGTTAATGAACCCCTGCTTAACTAATGATTCCCCATAAACTCAAAACATGTAAGGGTTTAACAAACTTTGTATTCATTTTTCAAAACCAAATTATATATTTTGTATATTCGGTTATATATGTATATATATACCTTTAGGTTTTAATTTTAAACTGATGTAGTTTTGATAAAAACTATTTTTTTTATTCAAATATGTTTGTAATATGTTAAAGGATTCATTAAACCATGGGTTGTAGTACATATAATTTTTAACCCACATTTAAATAAGAACAATATTTACCCTAGTGTATGACCTCCTAATATTTTTAGATTAATGAAATATTATAAGCACTTGAATCTTCTAAAATAAATGTTTTTCAATCATTAAGTTCTGTTTTTTTTAAATATGCTCATTTATCATCATGTTTTTTAAATATGAATGGAAATTATCCTAATTTTAGAATTGTGCATTCTGAATATAAAATTTTTTCATTTATAATAAGGATTTTAGGGATTGTCATTTTATGTGATAAAATAGTGTTTAATGTGCTTTAGTTATTGACACATGTGTTTCCTACCATACTTGCCATTCATTGTCATGCATTGATAGAATTGTTATAAGAATGAATTAATTTATTTATGTAAATTCTAAAGAAATGGTCTTTTATGGAATTAAGAATTTAAATTATTCAAATTGGTATGGGTCACTTTGAATAAATATGAAATGAGAAATTAAATTATTCAATATGGTATGGGAAACTTTGAATAATTTTAAATAAGAAACCAATTAATACGTGACACTTAGAATAATAAGTGATAAGTAATTTAATAAATCGAAGTGGTATGAGCACTTTGATTTATAGAAATGAGGAATGCATTGGACTTATGTAAGTGTCAGGTGGGGACTTCTACAGCCCCTCGGTGCATCAGTTGGTCTCATGAGACAAACTACAGTCTTGGCACAAGGCCTTGACAAATTTATGATTTATGGATTTTGGTTGAGGCCTTAATCACTAGATGTCTTGGCTGAGGCCTTGATGCAGTCCTGCATTATGCACTTTCCTCATTATGACTATGTAATTTAATTAACCAAAAGAATATTTGACTAGTAGAATATTATTGGTTAAAGAGCTTATGTTTATGAGAATCAGAAGAAGTAAAATCTTATGGCTTAATAATTATTTCAGCACTCATAATTTTAATAGTTATAGTATGTTTCAGAGTAGTAAAGGATGAAATTGAAGTTGTTATTTTATGTGAAACTCTTAACATGTATTACTCTTAGTTATAAATTGTATACTTGCATATTCACATGTCATACCTATTAAAGTTTTAATGTCTCTTACTTATTATTATGTATGAGAATGCTTATAATTGGAACATGTTTCTTATAACTCTAGTATTATTCTGTGAATTGTGCTCTTATAATTCTTAGACTAAATGTTATGTTATGATACATGTGTTACAACATTCCTTAAGAAAATGATTTATGAAAAAAGTTAAAGGAATTTTTTTTTAAAATATTTTTAATTGGTATTTTATGTTATTTTAAAACCCCTTATTGGGCATTCATAGGCTCACCCTACATTTTCAATCTGTTTTCTTTTACAGGTTTAGTATATTTGAGTCCCTATGTTTGCTGACTGCTTAATGAAGACATTTTTGTTCTGTTTTGAGGAATTGTAATAATTTTATCTAATTCTCCAGGAAACCAAAATGACCCTCTCAAGTGGAATATGAGTGTGTTTTTTTATCTCTTCTTTTATTAAAAAATTTTACACACCATGTTTTATTCAAACTCTACACCGGTTTCGGGGCAGCTCGGGGTCAGGGCGTGATATTAAAATCTTAAAATACCTAAAAATTACAAAATTTAATGGTTTTTTGATGTATTTATTGGCCCTAACCAACCTTTATAGAATTAATTATCATCAAAATTGATGTAAATTTATTTCACCTTAATGTGGTTGGCTTTAATTATAAAATAATCATTATTTAATCAGTTAAAACAACCACTCCTCAATTATAAATACCACCCCATTTCCCCTCATAAGTCTTGAAGTTCCTAAAATATCTAACAAACCCTCTCCTCCCCACTCTCCCTACATCCAAGTTATTTTTATCTCACCCAAATAGCATTTTCAATGTTTTTAAGGTATCCTTCAAGGAAGTGATTTTCAAGAGGTAATTTTCTCAAATCCCCTCTCTTAATTTCTTTTCTTCTTCTTTTTTCTCCTCACCTCATTCACCCATAAAGGAATGGTAAATCCAAAATTATGTATATACTATATTTTTATGTCTCTAATGGAGTATATCATATCCATTTCATTTCACATATCCTTTTATTCAGAGAAATGAATCTATTTTCCAAATTATGGTGGTCAATTATCTTCGTGGATAATGATTTTTTGTTTTCCATTAATACCTTCATGGATGGTCATAAAACTATAGTTATATTTAAATAAAATTTAAATAGGAATATTATAACCTATTTATTGTTCTAGAACTAATATAATAATAAAATATTAAATAATATGAAACTAGTTTGTGGTATTTAGAAGAGTGTCCAAAATAAGAAAAACATTTCTCATTAACATTTTATCAAATTAATCATACTCATATAACAATAAAAAATGATATATGTGATCATTAATAATTATGGAACTTAATTAATACTATTTAATTCCACTTATATAGTTTTAATCCCATTTTATAAGAACATCCATAATTATACAAAAATGAGTCGGTCATGAAACAATGATACTGACGCACCCAAAACCATGAAAATAATGAAATATTATTAATGAATTGGTCATTAGATGTTATAAAATCCTCCTATAAGGTATTAAAAATATTATAATAGTTATATAATGATTTATTAACAATATTTAAACCATTATAAATGATTTTAAATTACATAAAACTAAATGGAATCATGATGTAAGGGTTTCTCGTCTCACTTTTTACTTCGGTGAGATATATGTATTATTTACCAATAATTTATTTTTTGTGGTGTATATACTTCCCTTAAAGATATAATATCATGTATATAATTACCTTAATGGTATTAAATGTTTCATTTGATAATTATTACTTTTATGGTGCATAATATTTGATTGATTACAAAGTATAAGGGGATTTCTTAACCCAATTTCCTATCTTTTAGTTAAATTTCTAATTCTTGATTATGTCATGATAAGCTTATGTGTGAAATGAATTATTAATATATTATGATTTATCTTCACTTTTTTTTGTGTATTTACATTGGATTCACTTATTTGATTCATTTTATTAATTCCCACTTCAGTGATATGATATTTATAAGGGGCTTTCTTTTAAAAATTATCTTTTTTATATTATGCTTAAAACTTAGTTTTCCTTCCATGTCCATTTTTTCTAAAATTATTTCCAAAAATATCCTTACTAGTCTCCTATGACTTTTTTATTTCATTTATACTCATGTTTTACTTTATACAAAATGCTTTGAATATATTATTGTTATCATTTTCTAAGATAGGTTCTTTGTGACTTTTTCATTAATAACACAAAATGAATGTTTATTTTAACTTATATGGCATGAGCTGCTTCTCCTACCATCATAATTATTTAATGATTTGATATTTATTTTATAAATTTTCATGGTTATTTTTATATAAAATGATTTCATTATGGTATGTGCAATGTTTTTATTTTAAAATTTGTTTTTAATAAGGAAAAGATATTTTCATATCCAAAAGTGATTTTTTATGATTTTAAAATAGTTTTTAAATGATTTATGATAAAAAAGTACAAACATAAAAAAAATTATATTAATTATATAGTAATTGATCCTTAAACATGAGGTGGACCAAATAGCACTAGGAAATCCCATTACAACTTAATATGGGGTAGCCCAAATAGTACTGGGAAAGCCCGTTACAACCTAACATGGGGTGGACCAGATAGCACCAGGTAAGCCTGTTACAGCTTAATGTGGGGTGGACCAGATATCACTATTTAATCCCATAATATGTTTTGTAATTGTGATATGTAAAATTATGTACCAAGTTACATACTTATATTTTATATTCTTACTTATGAGTTTTAAAGAAAATTAATTCATTTTCAAAAGAAAATATGTTGATATTTTTTTTAAAATGTTTATTTTTTCTAAATAAAAATGTGTATTTTTAAGATTTTTTTTGGATTTTCACTAGAATAACATTTTCCCTTTATTTATTTCCCTTGCTGGTATTTTTATAATCATCCCATGTCTTTGAATTTTTTTTCACAAGGTAAAGGATGAGTATGTACGAGGCTGAGGAAAAGTTGAGAATTATAAATATATTTCATGAAACAAAAACATGGTTTATTTTAAAAGGGTTTCCTTTGGTGGAAAAAATGGATACTGAGTATAAGTGTCCACTTGTAATGTATGTGTTTACTTTGTAAGAATTTTTATTAATTCTATAAAACTCTAAACATAAAATATCCTTAGAAAAAAAATTGATTTATAATTTTAAACTAACTAAAATATGTATTGTTTAAGGTTGGGTCCTTACTATTTATATTACATTTTATTATTTTTAAGTCAATTCACTATTATAACAGTCGGTTTACTAATCCCAGTTTTCATGTTACTCTTACAATGGGCATATTACTATTCAAATATTCATATTACCACCTATAAATACCACTTATTTCCTTCATTCATTATTCAGTACCAATTACCTAAAGTTTTTTAATTTCCCTTTTCTAAAATGTTTAGTGGTTTACTAATATTCAATTTCTTTTACCTGCTATTGTTCATGGGAGATATGATTCTAATATATTTCAATGATCTAAATTTATCCAATCTACTTTTCATATTTTCCATTTTTTTCACATTGTAATGTCTAACATTTTCTAGTGTTTAGTTTCTAACTAATGTAATTATATCCATTAATGAAATAATGTCGTTGTTTCTCTATATTTTGTATGTGTATAATAATATATAGTTTAATATAAAGCATATTTATTTAGGAAATAAATATAACTTATAAACTTAAATTCATTACACAATCATTCACACCAAGAAACTAATTTACCAAAAAACATAAAAATTAATAGATCCCAAGTCATTAATCCATCTTAGAAGGGACTTATCATTTTCTAAGGGTTTGATTAAATAGGGGACCATTCAAAAGATATAGGGGGAAAACATTTTAATTTGCTTATGGGATCCCTATTTAATCAACACCATCATTCAAAAATTCACCCATTTCTTATTCATTTATTATTATAATTTTAGTCTTATTATATATGGGACCCTTCAAGGACCATCTAACAATAATCTAAATTAGGCCAACACCCACTAACAGTTATAAAAAGAAACATTTTTTCATAAATATAAAAACACTCACTGGTTAATTAAACATGAATATGGGTTAATTAGAAAGAAAACTTACCTCGTATGTGAAGGATTTTCATTTTTATTTGAAGCCTGAAAACCCACTACTCGATCTTATCCAAGACCGATGGCCAATTCTAAAACATCCTGATGCATTATATCAAATCAAAGTAAGAAGCATTAATTTTTTATAATCGAATTACAATTAATTAACAACTTATAACTAATTATCCGAAAATAACCACTTTAGCATAAATAGGAAAACACTCCTTGGGTACTCCATCCACATCCAAATCAAAAACAAAAAAAATCTAAAGTCATTTACCCACCTCTAAGAACCCACTAACGCCAAATCCATTTCAAAAAATCAAAAATCATAAGTGATGTTAAATAATTTAGGGGAAACCCCTCAAAAAAACTCACTTGTCCACATAACTCTAACAAAACAACTGACAACAACATGCATGTATCATCTCGAGATGCCATCTTCAAGGGAGTTAGGGAGCTTAGTCATCTTGGGATGATTATTCTATCCTGTGATGGAATATTCTTTAAAATAAATAGTTAGAAAATATAAGAAATTAGAGAAAGAAGAGGGGGTAGAATAGCAGGGTCATATCCTTACTGTAGCCTCTTGATTGCATGAAACAACATCTCTAATAACCGACCAAGGGAGATATATCTGAAGGTTCTAGGCGTAGCAGAATCGCATGTGTGGATGTTCCCACTTGGCTTTTTGTCATTAACAATGATCAATCCGAGATCAATACGACGATAAATGCCAGTCTCCACGGATCAAATCACAGAAATGGAAAAAGAAAGGAAGATTCCCAGAACCATAAGGTGGGATCATTAAAAGTTGATTATAATTAATTTAATCAATTGAAAAGAAATACTTTTTGGGTGTTCTTTATTCATTGATGTTCTTGATCACGTTCCGATGTGATTCGACGTTGCGTCGTAGAAGCCAAGTGTAGACTTCCTCTAGCGGTGATCCACACGTGTACCTCGTATCTCGGGACGTCGCCAAAGGAGTCTCCGGATGCTAGCATGGATAAACCTTTGCTTGCATTGTCTGCCATAGATCATCTTGATCCAATGGAAGAGGATCTCTCTCGGTCTTGAGAGCGTTCTTGGAGGAAGAGGTTCTTTCGGCCTCGAAAGAATTCTCCAGGATTGTTGTGTGTGGGTTTTGAAAAGAGTTGGGGTTGTAAGGATAGTTATAATCAGGTTTGAGTTTGTAGAGTTATGACAATAAATAAATGTGTTACGTGTTTTATTTATTTCATTGACTCTTATTTAAAACCCCCATTTCGAATAATTAATTCTTTGACATGCGCCCAATCAGATTATAATAAATATCATTTAAAACAATATTGTATCCTCAAAATCCCAATTGGAAAAACTACATGGTGTGTATTAATAAATACACGGTGTGTACTTTTTTTTCATTGAAAACTACACGGTGTGTGCATTCAATGTACACAGCGTGTATATCTTGTTTTCATTTATTCATTTCTTTTTCAAAATAAAAACTACACGACATGTAATAATTAATAAACAGCGTGTACTTGTTTTCAAGTTATTCTTCCTCTAACATTAAAACGATTTAGGCTTCCTTGAATAATTATTAAACCACATATGGGAATAATCTTTATTCTACTTGAGATACTTGAATACACTTAGTGTGTGACCCTCTAGGCCTCTTTCTCATTGTCATTAGGCGGGCTTGACTAAAGACTAAGATTACTGTCTAGCACCGGGTCAAGGCACCCAAGAGAAAGAAGTTAACGCCGCATTGACATATCACTTCATACGAATGCTTACTGTGTAATTTAATCCCTTTGTCTCGATATCTCATCAAGAAGGTTTCAGGGCAGTGTCATAAACCTATATGATTGATCCGTCATTCTTTGACTACCTGAAATAAACTCATCGTTTACACCATGGCCATAGAATTTAATGCGACAGTTCTATTTCAATCAAAGCGTCGAGATATCAACTTCCATAAATGGAAGGGACAAATCCTTCCTCGACTTATCCATTAACAACATGTCACTTGTGACGCATCCAACGTACCCTACTTCCCACCAACTGTATGCGTGACGGTTTTCATCAGTGAATCTAAGTGCGCGAGTCATGACATGAGTTAATGATAATATTCCATTCTAAGGACCATTACACACGCTCGTAGATAGTAATGTCTGATGACACCAAGACATGCGGAATTACTACTGGTGGGTCTATTCTTATAATCTCTCATCTTGGAGATTAACAAGTGAAAACTCCATGAGAGAGAGTCTCGTCTTCTTACGAGTACTCGCACATGACGGTCTGTATACTATGTGTAAGAACCCGGATCTTCTTTTCAGGTACATTTTTCCTTTTTCTGGAGTTTTTGAGAAAAATGGATTTTCTAGATATTTTTTAAGTACACGTCGTGTACTTTCTTTTTTTTCATTAAATGGACCGGGGTCGCGGCTAACCCCCGATTTCATCTTCTTCTCCAGATTTCGTCCGTCCAAGAGCGAGCGTACGGCCGGATCTTTTACGAACTCCCGCCTCGTCGTCCGTTCTCCAATTCGAGCACGGTCGATTGCGTTGGAATCGCAGCGGTGAGTTATTCCTTCTTCTTTAGCCTTGTTTATTTATTCCTCCTTGTTTCCAAGTTATCATGGGAGGAACGTTTTGTGCGTTTTCTCAGATCTTCGTCGTTCTAAGAGGAATCTGTCGTCGAGGTTCATGTTTATCGATCTCCTAGGATCGAGGTAGGTGGTTTGTTCCTTTCCGTAGAAAGTTGATGAGTATTATGTGAAATTACCACCAATTCCCTTGAATGGAGAATTGAGTGTTCCTGTTTTTCCCTTGTTGTATTTCTTTCATTGATTGATTGTTTTAGTAGAGGTTTATGCTTGTGAGTAGAATAATTTGTTTTGTGATCAGGTTGCTTTGCCATGCTTGTTTTGCCTGTTGGGCGTTTTTCCAGTTGTCATGCCTAGTTGTAGGATAGTGGAACTGTTGTTTTATTATTTCTGTTGAGCCTTAGAATGATAGCCAAGTAGTTCTTGAGGTTTACTTGGATGATACATGCACGCTGAGCATGTTTAGTTTCACTCAGGACTGTGAGAACCTAGAGTAGTAGACCAAAGGGAGAATTGACGGAAGGTCTTCTCCAAAGTGTCTTTTAATTACGATGCAAGACCACAGGGGGAATTGATGTTGAGTGCTTCCCCAGAGAGTCTGTAGATCCTCAACGTGGTCCACAGGGGGAATTGACGTTGAGTGCTTCCCCAGAGAGCCTTTGGCACGATACGAGACTATAGGGGGAATTGACGGTGAGTGCTTCCCCAGAGAGTTTATTAATTTCATAGCTGAACTAGAGAGGTGAGACTGTGTGTGCCTCCTAGAGGGTTTCTAGTACTTGTGGGTTGAACCATAGGGGTTAGGATATGAGAGATACCCATAGGGTTACCTATTTCTTCTTTTGTTGTTGGCTTCTTACTTGTGTACTTTACTTTTTAGAATTATGGATTGTAGCTGCTTGTGCTTTCCGGTTTACTGCTTTTTGTTTATTTACTGCCATGTATTCATTAACTGTTAGGAACAAATCTTTGGGTGATTTCCTACTGGGATTGTATCTCACACCCTGTTTTTGCCATGATTTTGGTCCCAAACAGACTATGTAGTTGCAGGTATAGATAAGGTAAAGAGCTCTTCTACATCAGGTTCTTGATTGCACTAGAGCTATAGATCATGGGACCGAGCCGTGGCTCACGATGGTGAGGAGTCTACTTTGTTTTTCTTTTTCACTTGGTTTCAATTGTATTTCATCACATTGTTGTGTTTGATGCTTTCCTTAGATACTTGTACCTACTGCATCATTTTCATCATTGTTATATATCTACATTGCTTCCGCTGTTTGGTTTCAGTTGTTATGTATGTTGTTATTGCTTCTGCTCTTGATTGTTGTCTTCCTTACCTTGTATACCTTACCAAATGAGGGAATAATTTCCCCCATCGACTCACCAAGTCCCTCGCTGCTAGTCGGCAGCCTCTGTCGTTCGTGGAAACGTGCTTGAGGTCATGTGGCGAACCAGGTACAGGGCACCAGTGGAGGGGCTCCGGACTCGGGTCGTTACAAAGTGGTATCAAAGGAGTTTTTTTCTCTTGCTTTACTGTTCGGAGACCTTAACCAGGGATATGACAGATTCGGTAATTGGCATTAAGATATGATCGGGAGTACCTAACCCGTGTACAGGGAAGATCCATACTACCTCGTTAATTGCAGTTTGCTGATTTTGAGGTTTTATAGTTGACCTGATTTCACCTAGAGTGATTCACATGGCTTGTTCTATTACTGTTTTGATATTTCGGTTCTATTTCTAGATATCGCAACCCAATGAGATGAGGGTATTCCATCTCATGCATCATATAGTCACTTGTATAAATCACATGACATGCATTCTTGCCATGCCATCTAGGGTGCATTAGCGATTGCATGCTGTTGTGATAGACTCTGTGTAGATTATGCATGCTGTTGTGATAGATGCTTGATAGATGTTCTGTTGTTATGTTAGGAAAATTTTTTGTTCTTATATTTGCATAAAAATGATATGTTCTCTCTTTTATATGACTGTGGGAGATTCCAAGCTTTGATTCGTGGGGATTATGGGCCCTCACGGATCAGAATTTGGTGCCTCTTTGCCTCGTTTCTAGTGTTTCTGGGGTTCTGTGCAGTTTCTGAGCTACTGACCAGAAAAACCCATAATACACGGCGTGTACTTTTTGGATACATGCTTTGTAGTTTTTAGGCCGTGTTACTGACCGTGTAAGCAAAACACGGTGACGTGAAAGTAACTTCAGGAACACGCCATGTACGGTAGTTACACGTCGTGTAAGTTTGGAGTCGTGTACCCGGCTATGTCACCAACACCACGGGTCGGGGAATCTCGGGTAGAACACGTTGTGTCCATGTGGAACACGTCGTGTAGTCCTATCCCAGAACCCGACTGTGTCACGAACAACACGGGCTGGCGTTACCTTCCTTTCCACATGCTGTGTTTGTTCGGGACACGCCGTGTAGTCTTGTCCAGGTACCCGGCCGTGTCACGAACCACACGGGACGATGTCGCCTTTGCCTATACACGCCGTGTTTGTTCGGAGCACGCCGTGTAAGGTCCATCCGTGTAGACATCCATGTACTCAACAACACGGACCGCCGAAGCCTTGTCTAGTACATGTCGTGTTTGTATAGAACACACCATGTAGTCTCGGGTTAAGTCGGATCGTGTGGGTTATCCGTGTAAAGAGACTCGAGCAGGGGATAGTTTTCTTGTACACGCCGTGTGTTCGGGTCAGCACTATGTGTATTTGAGGTGTTACATGACTTATAGGGTGAGAGTACACGCCCATGTCAGTGGCTTAAGAAGACACGTTGTGTAGTGTTATACACGCCGTATAGTCGTGTTTTGCAACCTTGTGTGTTTTTCTTCCCCTATTCCCATTTTGTACTCTTGTGTTCTCTGTCCTTTTTTTCTAATCCAAGGTGTACTTTTGATCTTTTAGAGATATGCCTCCAAGACATCCTCCGGTTGTACGTCTGTCGTCAGGCAGTGATCAGACGCCAGATATGGATGATCAGGGACTTCCTGTCGATCCCCCAGCTGAGCTAGCCTTAGCACTAGTTGTTGTACCAATTGTGTGTGCGGATGCACAATTCAAGGAAGGTTTCATGAGGGTGATGTAGGCCTTCCAAAGAGCATCACCTCCTGCCTCGTCTATAGAAGACCTGACGTGGGTCAGCAGCAGCATCCTCCCACGTTCTCGGGGGAGGGAGGGCCTCAGGCTGCAGAGTCATGGTTGGAAGCCATGCTGACTATCTTCAAGCATCTAGAGATGCCTCTAGAGAGGTGGTTCAATCTCTCCACCTACATGATCCGAGACTCCACCAAGAGGTGGTGGGACGTGATCTCACATGCGTGTCAACAGCAGGCTATGAATTGGGAGGAGTTCCAGCGCGTGTTCTATGACTACATCTACCCAGAGACCCTGAGGGACGATCGAGCCCGAGAGTTCATGAGTTTAGAGCAGGGTGCTCTATCTATCATGGATTATTCCTCTCGTTTCACCGAGCTGCAGCGTTTCACATCCCTCTGGGATGGAAGTGGGGTGTTCTTGGCGAGGAAGTTTGAGGATGGACTCAGGCGGGAGATCCGCTCGCAGGTGAACATCTTCCAGCTGACTTCCATCACTTCCATCGTCAACCAGGAATTGATTTCAGAGCAAAATATGAGAGACTTCGGAGCTGCGAGATAGGGCGGTTCTTCTTCCAGAGTTAGCTTTACTTCAGATGACAGCAAGAAGCGCCATAGGGAGTCTATGTGCGGTGATTCGAGGAAGCGAGACGCATCATCAGGCAGCCAGGTGACACGCTACCAGTGTGGTCGGACAGGGCACACGAGGCCGCAGTGCCAGATAGACCCCGTGGAGTGCCGGTCTTGTGGAAATATGGGTCACCTTCAGCGTTTCTGTCAGGTTTTCTCACCAGAAGCTGGTGACCAGGGTTCTTCCATGACTCCTCGTTTAGGAGAAGCCCCACCAGTTTCTCACCAGTTGGGAAACTGGAGTTCTTCTGACCGTTCGGGCCGAGGTGGAGGTTGAGACCATGGCGGTCAGCCACCAGTTCCTCAACACCAGTAGGGAGGTTCAGCTCAGAGTGGTCATCCAGGGGTGCAGGGCCGCGGTACATGCCATTCTTTCGCTGTGGAGAAGACTTATCAAGAGCAGGATCCCGACCCTTCTACTGTTGGAGGTATGATTTTAGTAGCCTCATTTTTATCTTCATTCCTTTTCGATACTGGTGCTACACATAGCTTTATCTTTGTTGATGTTGTGGAGAGCCTTGGACTCTTCATCTTTTATTCTAATGACTCGTTGACACTAGACACACCTTTGGGAACAAGGACATCTAGTGTACACCAGTGTAGAGAGTGCCCTCTCGAGGTTGCAGGGTATCACTTCTTATGGGATCTCTATGTCCTAGAGATGACAGGCTATGATTTCATCCTCGACATGGACTGGTTGATTCTCTTCCAGGCAGTCGTTGACTGTTATTGCCACAGATTCACTTTCATTTCACCAGAGGGTGAATCTTTCCTTCATAGAGGCAAATGGGCCGTTCGAGCGAGTCAGGTAGGACTCGAGCATCTTGGGCTAGGAGGAGTGACGGACCAGATTTCTATTCTTTATCTAGATGATCATGGGACTCTACAATTGGAATTTCTTCCAGTGGTGGATCGCTTCAGGGATGTCTTTCCAGAGGACTTTTCAGGTTTTCCTCCGGAGGGTGAGGTAGACTTCTCTATTGAGCTCGTTCTAGGAGCAGCACCGGTGTCCATTCCTCCTTATAGGATGGCCACACCAGAGTTGCAGGAGCTCAAGAAGTAGTTGGAGGAGCTACAGGCTAAGGGTTTCATCTGACCCAGTACTTCTCCTTGGGGTTCGTCTGTTCTATTTGCGAAGAAGGAAGACGGTACCCTTCGGCTTTGTGTGGATTATCAGAAGTTGAACCAGTTGACGGTCAAGAACCGATATCCCTTTCCGCGGATTGATGACCTTTTCGATCAGCTTCTAGGATCTTGGGTGTTCTTGAAGATCGACTTGAGGTTCGGTTAGTATCAGTTGCATGTTAGACCATCAGATATACCTCTGACAGCCTTCAGGAGCAGGTACGGTCTTTACGAGTATACAGTCATGTCGTTCAGTCTCATGAACACACCTGCATTTTTCATGGAACTGATGAACCGAGTGTTCCATCCTTACTTGGATTCCTTCGTCGTGGTCTTCATGGACGATATCTTGGTGTACTCTCACACTCAACACGACCATGATACCCATCTTGAGATCGTTCTGAGTACACTGAGAGAGCATCGGATTTATGCTAAAATCTCTAAGTGCCACTTCTGGATGGATCAGATTCACTTCTTGGGTCACGTCATCTCAGAGCCAAAAGTATCTGTGGACCCAGAGAAAGTGAGAGCTATAGTTTCCTAGGATCATTCGAAGAACGTCTTTGAGGTACGGAGCTTCCTAGGACTATCAGGATACTACAGACGCTTCATTCGGGACTTTTCTCACTTAGCAGCACCTTTGACGGGTCTGACCAAGAAGGGGGTGAAGTTCTTATGGTCAGATTCTTATGATTCAGCCTTTTAGGAGCTGAAAGGGAGTTTGACGTCAACACCGATACTAGTATCGCCAGATCCAGGAAAGAGCTACACTGTTTATTGTGATGCTTCAGGTATTGGGCTAGGAGTTGTGCTTATGCAGGGAGATAGAGTTGTTGTGTATGGGTCTCGACAGTTGAGGCCACATGAGAGGAAATACCCTACGCACGATCTGGAGTTGGTAGATATTGTTCATGACTTACACTGTTGGAGACACTATATTCTGGGAGATCACTTTGTGGTCTTCACTGACCATAAGAGTCTCAAGTATATCTTCACTCAGCGTGATCTGAATCTGAGGCAGCACGGGTGGGTCGAGTATCTTCAGTCTTTTGATTTCGAGCTTGCCTATATGCTGGGAAAGGGCAATGCCATAGCAGATGCGTTGAGTAGGAGAACTCAGATTCAGGCAGTTCAGGAGTCCATTAGTGAGTGGAAACTGATGGCTCTGTTCTCTGAGATGCATCTGGAGGTGCACGACAGACGGGGATAGACTTTTCTATCTTATGTAGTTGTTACCTCCATGCTACTTGATCGGGTATGGATGAGGCAGCTATCAGACACGGAAGTCTTAGTCCTGTGGGAGAGTGTGTCAGGAGAGGACCCTCTTCCTGGATGGACAGTGGGTGAGGATGAGATCTTGTGTTTCCGGGGATGCGTATGGGTGCCAGAAGACATACGCGAGGAGATGATATGGGATTTCCATTCCTCTGTTTGGGAAGTTCATCCTGGCATCACCAAGATGTATCGAGATCTTCATCGCCAGTACTGGTGGCCAGGTATGAAGAAGGATGTTTCTGGTTTCGTCATGCGATGTTCTACTTGTCAGCAGGTGAAAGCAGAGCATCAGCGACTAGCGGGGCTTTTACAGCAATTACCCAATCCAGAGTGGAAGTGGAACGATGTTGCGATGGACTTCGTGGCCGGTTTGCCTAGATCGCCTCGGGGAAACGATGTTGTTTGGGTTGTCGTGGACAGGCTTATGAAGGTTTATCACTTCTTGCTGATCAAGGAGACCTTCAATGTCGATGATCTGGGACAACTTTACTTCAGAGATATCATTCGTTTGCATGGAGTTCCATGATCTATTGTTTCAGACAGAGATGTGTGCTTTACCTCTCGGTTCTAGTAAGGACTTCAGAAGTCCTTGGGTACATAGGTACTTTTGAGTACATCATACCATCCCCAGACTGATGGCCATTCCGAGTGCACGATCTAGGTGCTTGAGGATATGCTCCTAGCTTGCATTCTAGACTTTGGCGGTTCTTGGGAGAAGCATATTCCTCTGGTGGAGTTCACCTACAACAATAGTTTTCAGGCGACCATTTAGATGGAACCATACGAGGCTTTATACGGTAGGCCATGACGATCACCCTTATGCTAGATGGAGGCAGGAGAGGCAGCTTTTCTGGGATCTCGTATTGTACAGGAGACTTCAGAGCAGATAGAGCTGATTCAGAAGAAGATGGCTATAACACAGTCTCGGCAGAAGTCTTATGCTGATCAGCGGAGACGACCTCTGGAGTTCGAGGTCAGAGATCAGGTTTTCCTACATGTCGCACCGATGTTGGGACACAAAAGGATTTGGAGACATGGTAAGCTTTCACCGTGGTACGTCGGACCGTTTGAGGTATTGGAGAGAGTGGGGTCGGTCGCCTATCGGTTGTAGCTACCTCAGAGGTATCGGTCCATGCATGACGTCTTCCACATCTCTCAGCTCCGACATTACTTTTCAGACCCGTCTCATGTCTTTCAGCATGAGGAAGTTGAGCTTAAAGCAGAATGCATCGTTTAAGGAGCATCATATCCGGATTGTCGATCATAGTACAAAGGTTCTCCGCGGGCGGTCTGTTCCTCTGGTATGAGTTCTATGGTAGCACGGGCGAGTACAGGACGAGACCTGGGAGAGGGAGACCGATATACAATCGTAGTGGGAGGAGCTATTCGGGGTTTCTCCTTCTCCTCCTTGTTAGGGAAATTCAGGGACGAATTTCTTTAAGGGGGGAAGTTTGTAAGAACCCAGATCTTCTTTTCAGGTACGTTTTTCCTTTTTCTGGAGTTTTTGAGAAAAATGAATTTTCTGGAAATTTTTGAAGTACACGCCGTGTACTTTCTTTTTTTCATTAAATGGACCGGGGTCATGCCTAACCCCTGATTTCATCTTCTTCTCCAGATTCCATCCGTTCGAGAGCGACCGTATGGCCAAATCTTCGACGAACTCCCGCCTTATCGTCCGTTATCCGATTCGAGCACGGTCAATTGCGTTGGAATCGCAGCGATGAGTTCTTCCTTCTGCTTTAGCCTTGTTTCTTGATTCCTCCTTGTTTCCAAGTTATCGTGGGATGAACATTTTGTGCGTTTTCTCAGATCTTCTTCGTTCTAAGAGGAATCTGTTGTCGAGGTTCACGTATATCGATCTCCTAGGATCGAGGTAGGTGGTTTGTGCCTTTCCGTAGAAATTTGATGAGTATTATGTGAAATTACCACCAATTCCCTTGAATGTGGAATTGCGTATTCCTTTTTTTCCCTTGTTGTATTGCTTGGTTTGCTTGATTGTTGTAGTAGAGGTTTATGCTTGTGAGTAGAATAATTTGTTTTGTTCTTAGGTTGCTTTTCCATTCTTGTTTTTCCTGTTGGGCATTTTTCCAGTTGCCATGCCTAGTTGTAAGATAGTGTAACTGTTGTTTTATTATTGTTGTTGAGCCTTAGAATGATATCCAAGTAGTTCTTGAGGTTTACTTGGACGATACACGTGTGCTGAGCATGTTTAGTTTCACTCAGGACTGTGAGAACCTAGAGTAGTAGACTAAAGGGAGAATTGACAGAAGGGCTTCTCCAGAGTGTCTTTTAATTACAATGAGAGACCACAGGGGGAATTGACGTTGAGTTCTTCCTCAGAGAGTCTATAGATCCTCGACACAGTCCACAGGGGGAATTTACATTGAGTGCTTCCCTAGAGATCCTTTAGCACGATATGATACTATAGGGGGAATTGACGGTGAGTGCTTCCCTAGAGAGTATTAATTTCATAACTGAACCAGAGGGGTGAGACTGTGTGTACATCCCAGAGGGTTGCTAGTACTTGTGGGTTGAACCATAGGGGTTAGGCTGTGAGAGCTACCCAGAGGGTTACCTGTTTCTTCTTTTGTTTTTGGCTGCTTACTTGTGTACTTTACTTGTTAGAATTGTGGATTGTAGCTGCTTGTGCTTTCCTGTTTACTGCTTTTTGTTTATTTACTTCCATGTATTCATTAACTGTTAGGCACAAATCTTTGGGTGATTTCCTACTGGGATTGTATCTCACACCCTATTTGGTCCATGCTTTTGGGCCCAATAAGACTATGTGGTTGCAGGTATTGATAAGGGAAAGCGCCCTTCTACATCAGGTTCTTGATTGCACTGGAGCTGGAGAGCATGGGACCGAGCTGTGGCCCACGATGCTGAGGAGTCTACTTTGTTTTTCTTTTGCACTTGGTTTCAGTTGTATTTCAGCACGTTTTTGTGTTTGATTCTTTCCTTAGACACTTTTACCTGCTGCATCATTGTCATCATTGTTATATATCTACATTGCTTCTACTGTTTAGTTTCAGTTGTTATGTATGTTGTTATTGCTTCCGCTCTTAATTGTTGTCTTTCTTACCTTGTATACCTTACCTAATGAGGGAATAGTTTCCCCACCGACTCACCAAGACCCTCGCTGCTAGTAGGCAGCCTCTGGCGTTCAGGGAAACGCGCTTGAGGTCATGTGGCGAACCAGGTACGGGACACCAATGGAGGGGCTCCGGACTCGGGTCATTACACTATGTGTCCTATCATAGTTTGTCATCCAACCGCAAAACTTTATTTAAGAATATTGTTATAGAATTTCAAGGTTCTCATCATAGCGGGGATCTTTCATGACCTTATTAATGCAACAAATATTCCAGGACATTATTATATTATAATCATGGAGAACAATGAACAATATATAATAAGTGAACATTCATGTAATCAAAGTACAAAATAGTTGGTTCTCAAGACACCAACCCTTACAAACTCCCACTTGGACTAGAGCCAACTACCTAAGACTTTTATTCCGCTATACCTCACATGATAATCATGTTTCTGCTGATTCAAGGCTTTAGTCAAGGGGTCCTCCACGTTGTCTTCCATGGAAATACTGCTCACTGCAACTTCACCTCTCTAAGAAAAATCCCTCAAGAGATGATACTTTCGAAGTATGTGCTTTGTCCGCTGATGTGACCTTGGCTCTTTTGCAAGTTCCACCACTGTAGTATTATCACAATAGTGTGATAGGATCTTTACTGCTCGGTACTACATCCATATCTTGGACGAAGCTTCGCATCCACACTACTTCTTTAGCTGCCTCAGAAGCTGTAATATACTCAGACTCCACTGTAGAATCTGCCACCACACTTTGCTTTGAGATCTTCTAGCTCACTGCACCTCCATTCAAACTGAATATGTATCCATTATGTGACGTCATGTCATATTGATCAGTCTGGAAACTAGAATCTACATGTCCTATGATGACTAGTTCCTCATCTCCTCCATAAACCAGGAACATATCCTTAGTACGCCTCAAATACTTAAGGATAGTCTTGACTACCATCCAATGGTGGTCTCCTGAATCAGCTTGATATCTGCCTACTGCACTTAATGCGTAAGCAACATCTAGCCTCGTACATAGCATTTCATACATGATTGACCCAATCGCGAATGTGTAAGGGATCCTTGTCATTCTCTTTCTTTCCTCATATGTCTGAGGACACATTTTCATGGAAAGATGAATGCCATGTGACATTGGAAATAATCCCCTATTAGACTATTCCATATTGAATCTCTTCAGTATCTTGTCAATGTATGTACTTTGACTTAGGCCCAGCATTCTCTTGGATCTATCATGATGGATCTTGATCCCAAGAATATATGCTACCTTGCCCATGTCTTTCATGGAGAAGTATTTATACAACCATGGCTTAACTAACTGTATTATAGGTACTTCGTTTCCAATTAGTAATATGTCATCAACATATACAATTAGAAACGAATACACTTCCACTAAACCTCTTGTAGACACAAGGCTCACATTTGTTCTTAACAAAGACAAATTCCATTACAGCTTCATCAAAACAAATTTTCCATGACCTTGATGCTTGCTTTAATCCATAAATGGATTTCTGCAACTTGCATACCTTGTTGGCATCCTTTGGAGTCACAAAACCTTCAGGTTGTGTCATGTAGACATATTCCCGGAGGTTCCCATTAAGGAATGTTGTTTTGACATCCATTTTCCAAATTTAAAAGTCATGGTAAGCGATAATGGCCAATAGGATTCTGATGGATTTCAGCATCGCAGCCGGTGAAAAATTTTCATCATAGTCAATTCCTTGACGTTGTCTACAACCTTTTGCAACTAGTAGTTCCTTATAGGTGTTGACTTGCCCCTCCATGTCCATTTTCTTCTTAAATACCCATTTATAACCAATAGGCTTTACATCAACTGGAGGATCTACCAAAATCCAGACTTGGTTTTGGTACATGGAATCCATTTCAGAATTCATGGATTCTTGACACTTGGCAATGTTTGTGCCTTCAACTGCTTCCTTGTAGGTAATAGGATCATCATTGTCAACCAATAATGAGTCACCATCCTCGGTGATAAGAAAACCATATCATTCTAGTTCTCTCACCTCTCTCGTGATCATACGTAGTTCTTGTGTCTCTGGAACAGATTGTTCTTCCATGGGGATTTGTGGAATCTATTCTTGTACCAACTCATGTGTATCTTGAGCCTCAACTTCATCGAAGTCTATCTCGCTCCCACTATCTCTTTTAGAGATGTGATCCCTCTCAAGGAATATGGTATGTCTTTCCACTGTAACATTTTTGTCTGAGGGGTTGTATAGGTAATATCCCCTTGTTTCCTTGGGATATCCTATAAAGATACACTTTGTGCATCGGGGTGAAAGTTTGTTACCTGAATAGGCCTTAACAAATGCTTTGCTACCCCCACACATGTAAATTCGATAACATGGCTTTGCGTCCACTCCATAACTCGTATGGAATACCATTTATCGATTTAGATGGTACTTGGTTTAGTATGTCTACTGCTGTTTGTAATGAATATCCCCAAAAGGATAATGGAAGACTCACATGAGTCATCATTGATCTCACCATGTCCAACAGGATGCGGTTCCTCCTTTCGCTCACACCATTCTACTAAGGTGTGTAAGGATGAGTGAGTTGAGATAGAATCCCAAACTCCCATAAGAAATCAATGAAGTCCTAATTAAGATATTCTCCTCCTCTGTCTGAGTGGAATTTCTTAATCTTCTTACCAAGCTGGTTCTCAACTTCATTCTTGTATTCTTTGAACCAATCAAAAGAATCTGACTTATACCTCATTAAGTAGATATATCCATATCTACTAAAATTATCAGTAAAAGTTAAGAAGTATGAGAACCCACCCCTTACCTCAACTGGAAATGGACCACACACATCTGTGTGAACTAATTCTAGAACCTATTTAGCTCTTTCACCTTTCCCAATAAATGGGGATTTGGTCATTTTTCCTTGTAGACACGCATGACATACACCAAGTGGTTTTAGTTCGAAAGAATCTAAATACCCATCTTGATGCAATTTTGTCAAACGTTTCTCATTGACATGACCTAGCCGGTGACGCCAAAGTTGGGTGTGGTATGAGTCATGTGAATTTAATTTGTCATCGATTGCCATTACTTGGTTTGTGTAGTCTAACACATAAAGGTCATTATATAAATGTGCCCTACCAAAACAAATGTTATCTTTATAAAAGTAGCAACATTCATTTACAAACTTGAATATGAATCCATCAGTATCTAATCTGGATAATGAAATAATGTTTTTAGTAACAGAAGACACATAATAACAACCCTTTAACACCAAGATCATTCCAGTTGGCAATGTGAGGTGGTAGTCTCCGATAGCTACAGTAGCAAGTCTGGCTCTGTTGGCTTCTTGTATATCTACTTCCCCTCGATCAATCTTCCTAAATATAATTGGTTCCTATATTTGGATATAGATGTGAGCATCACAAGCAGTATCTAATACCCAATTAGTAGAAACAGATAGATTGCATTCGATAACAAACACACCTGAAGCTTCCCCTTGCTTCCTTGGCTGGGTGAAGTTTTTCTTCCAGTGGCCCTTGTTGCCACATGCGAAACAAACAGCATCCTTCTCCCTTGCCTCCTCTTTGATCTTTCTTTTCTTGGAAGGCATTGAAGAATCTTTGGGCTTAAAGCTCTTCGCCTTCCCTTTCCTTTTATTCACCATGAGGACAGAAGGCTTTTCATGCTTCATGTCATTGTCTACTTGGCGAATAAGGATAAGAAGATCAAACAGAGACTTCTCAATGTTGTTCATGTTGAAGTTCACAACAAAGTTTGACAAGCTTTGGGGAAGTGATGCAAGAATGAGATCGGTACCCAGTTCTTTGAGGATTTTAAACCCTAGAACCACTAAGCGCTCAATGTAGCCAATGAGCTTGACTACATGAGGCCCAATTGGGGAACCCTCTCCAATCTTGCTCTGGAATAGAGCCTTGGAGATCTCAAACCTTTCTTGTCTTACTCTCTCCTGGTATAGACCACGGAGGTGCTCGAGCATGTTATAGGAATCCATGTCCTCATGAGACTTCATGAGCTCACTTGACATTGATGATAGCATCAAACATTGAACGTCGAGTGCATCGCTCAAATGTTGATCATAGACTATGAAATCTTCATCACTTTCCCCTTGGGCAGGAGGATCAGGAAGTGAGGACTCCATCATGTAATACTTTCATTCATGGCGTAGGACGACCCGAAGGCGCCTAAACCATTCCTGATAGTTACTGTCGGTGAGGATATTGTCTTTGTCCAGTATTGATCGTAGAGAAAATGTGGTTGACGAGTTTTTCATCTTTATTCTACAATTTAAAAGATTAGATTTATTAGTACTTTCTTGATTACATTTTATGAGAAATAATAAATTTTATTAAGTCTCCCGCTATTTTATCAAGTCCCAATGGCCCTCACCATTGAACTCAGAATGTCCAGTTGCTTTGAAATTCAAGTGGCAAGGATCCATATTCCCCTTCGCATAACCCCAACAAGGGTTGGTCAAGATATTTGAAGGTATTTAGGTAGGCAGGTATTTGCCAACTATGAGCTTACAGTTCCTTGATATGTTGAGTGGACTCCCTAATCCTAAAATCCTGAATTGGATTTCCTCAACTCTTGCCTCCAATATTACATCAAGTCTAGCAAGGGCTACTTCTCTTGATGTAATTTGGTTAAGCCAACCTGAAACTTTTCATAAGGGATTCCTTTATAAAAGTAAGTGTCCCAACAAGGGTTGGTCAAACACATAGTTTTATTGAGTCTTTCCCTTAATCAAGTAACAGAAGGCTTGGTCTGACTTAATATGGTATTAAGGGATTTTAATCTTTATGCATAGTTTCACATTATCACATGCTTGTTAATAATAAGTGATGTTTTCTTAAGTGATTAACCATGTTCTGATAATGTTTACGCATAGTCCATTTTTTTATTTTATTCCATATTTTCATGCTTGTTTATTTCATTAATTATGTGATCGTGACAACACATACATAATAAATAAACCATGCAATCAGACAGAAATAAAATAAGATGGTATGATGATGAGCTTCTATTGGTTAGCTTATCTAGCTGTTTGATAAGCTAACCTTGACCTAGGGAAAACACTTTGAATCGATGGTTCGTGTTTTGCAGCTCCCACCTATCCATATTTGTATCTTCTTGGGTTGGTTTCACCTTAGCTTCAGGTTTTGAACTGTCTCCTTTGGCTTGGGAGATCCTCCTTTACATGGGTTTACATTAAAGAAACCATGGGCACACAAGCCCTACATTTTATTGGAAGAAGGCTCATAGGCCAACAAATTTAAATAAATTTAAATGAAACCATACACACATACAAAGGGTATTTGGTCAAGCTCATGATCATCCATAGCATCCAACGACATTTACACATATTTAGAATTCAAATTCTTTTAATAGTTCTTTCATTTAAGATAAGTCTCGCTCAAATTCAATTAATTATGATCTTATAATTAATCAATTCTTTATCTTAAATTCCTTTTTGAAATTTCTTGAGATTCTTCTCATCCATATTCCTTGTACACGTCTTTGTACTTTTGGAGGAAACTTGGTGAAATTTCTTGAAATTACATGGCGTGTAGTTTATATTTACACGGCGTGTATTTCTTTTCACCCTTTATCCAAAGTACATGCCTGGGGCTTAGGTGAGTTTTCTGTACTTCGGAGATTTTGGAGTACATGACGTGTAGATAAATCATAAATGGCATGTACTTCCTTGTTACATAGTAACCGGCCTGGTGATCTCGTGTACGCGGTACGCGGCTTATCCTTGTACACGGTTTCACCTGGGCCAGAACAGACTACACGGTGTGTTGCTCTAACATACATGTCATGTATTCCGATTCCACGCGCCATTCAATTCTAGTCAACATGGCGTGATTAATACTTAGTCATATTCAATTCACACGGCGTGGTTTGGAGGACCAGTGCTGGTTCATTGAACCTAAGTACACGGCGTGTAGTTTTAATTACACGCCATGTAATCCCGTGTTGTATAGACAGAAAGAGCGGCTCCTCTGGATGACTTCCTCATTTTTATTTTAATCAAAAATTAAAATTAAAAATTCATTTCTGTGATATGAATCGAGAAACGAAGGAGGAAGAATAGATCTCATTTATTCATATTAATAGAACGGTATATTTCGAATTGAATCAAATATAAATGCATAAATTATCAATGAAAATTAAATAACTATAATCAACGTTGTAACCTCACTCTGATACCATTTGAAGGTTCCGGGCGTAGCAGAATCGCATGGTTGGATGTGTCCACTTGGATTTTTTTCATTAACAATGATCAATCCGGGATCAATACGATGATAAACGCCAGTCTCCATGGATCGAATCACAGAAATGGACAAAGAAAGGAAGAGTCCTGAAACCATAAGGTAGGATCATTACAAGTTGATTATAATTAATTTAATCAATTGAAAATAAATACCTTTTGGGTGTTCTTTCTTCGTTGATGTTCTTGATCACGTTCTGATGTGATTCGTCGTTGCGTCGCAGAAGCCAAGTGTAGACTTCCTCTAGCGGTGATCCGCGCGTGCACCTCGTATCTTGGGACGTCGCCAAAGGAGTCTCCGGGTGCTAGCGTGGAGAAACCTTTGCTTGTGTTGTCTGCCTTAGATCGTCTTGATCTGATGGAAGATGATCTCTCTCGGTCTTGAGAGCGTTCTTAGAGTAAGAGGTTCTTTCGGCCTTGAAATAATTCTCCAGAATTGTTGTGTGTGGGTTTTGAAAAGAGTTGGTGTTGTAAGGATATTTATAATCAGTTTTGAGGTTGTAGAGTTATGACAATAAATAAACACGTTACGCGTTTTATTTATTTCATTGACTCTAATTTAAAACCCCCATGTCAAATAATTAATTCCTTGACATGTGCCCACACTGATTATAATAAATATCATTTAAAACAATATTATATCCTCAAAATCCCGACTGGAAAAACTACACGGTGTGTATTATTAAATACACGGCGTGTACTTGTTTTTCATTGAAAACTACACGGCGTGTACATTCAATGTACACGGCGTTTATATCTTGTTTTCATTTATTCATTTCCTTTTCAAAATAAAAACTACACAACGTGTAATAATTAATACACAGCATGTACTTGTATTCATTTTATTCTTCCTCCAACATTAAAATGATTTAGGATTACTTGAATAATTATTAAACCACATACAGGAATAATCTTTATTCTACTTGAGATACTTGAATACACTTAGTGTGTGACCCTCTAGGCCTCTTTCTTGTTGGCATTAGGCGGGCTTGCCTAAAGTCCAAGATTATTGTCTAGCAACGGGTCAAGGCACCCAAGAGAAAGAAGTTGACGCCACATTGACGTATCACCTCATACGAACGATTACTATGTAATTTAATCCCTTTGTCTCGATATCTCATCAAGCAGGTTTCATGGCAGTGTCATAAACCTATATGCTTGATCTGTCATTCTTTGACTACCTGAAATAAACTCGTCGTTTACACCATGGCCATGGAATTTAATGAGATAGTTCTATTTCAATCAAAGGGCTGAGATATCAACTTCTATAAATGGAAGGGACAAATCCTTCCTCGACTTATCCATTAACAACATGTCACTCGTGACGCACCCAACGTACCCTACTTCCTGCCAACTGTCTGTGTGACGATTTTCGTCAGTAAATCTAAGTGCGCGATTCATGACATGAGTTAATGATAATCTTCCAGTCTAAGGACCATTACACACGCTCGTAGATAGTAATGTCTGATGACACCAATACATACGGAATTACTACTAGTGGGTTTATTCTCATAATCTCTCATCTTGGAGATTACCAAGTGCGAACTCCGTGAGAGAGAGTCTCGTCTTCTTACGAGTACTCGTACATGACAATCTGTATACTATGCATCCTATCATAGTATTTCATCCAACCACAGAACTTTATTTAAGAATATTGTTATATCATTTCAAGGTTCTCATCATAGTGGGGATATTCCATGACCTTATTAATGCTACAAATATTCCAGGACATTATTATATTATAGTCATGCAGAAAAATGAACAATATATAATAAGTGAACATTCATGTAATCAAAGTACAAAACAGTTGGTTTTCAGGACACCAACCCTTACAATATTATACCTCATAGAGAAGGGTAAAGTGGAATAGAAAATACTTATAGGGGAAATTAAACCCAAAATCCTAAGTGGGGGGTTTAAGGGGTGGCCCCAGTGAAATTATCATTCTACCCCTCATTTAAAAAGGTTCTAGGAGGATATTGTCATGTTGGTTTCATCCATTGGCTCTCCATTGGACCACAATCTATATTCTTCTAGAAAACTAACCATCCAATGAGACCAATCATCAATTAGAGATACTTCCCATTCTATTGGCTAGCTAGTGGCACTTTATATGGTAGTCAGTTTTTTTGTCACCCCTACTCTTCCTCTAGATATTCTCATTAAAACTAGCCATTATACAACTCTAAAAAGTTAATTAAAACCCATTTTAGGGGTCTATAACATCAGAATACTATTACAAAACTCGATTTTCTAAATTACTCATTAATTTTTTTTAGAATTCAAAATTCTTTTGAAAGTTAAAATGTGTCCATACACCCAAAGTATTACAGGGATCCTATGAGGTTGGAATGTAAGTAATTTTGTTAGACACCCCATGAGTGGAAAACCACCCAATGGTTACTTTTTGTGTTCTATAGATTTCCCAAGAGTGAACACCTAGAAAACTAGTGAGGTTCTCTATATGTATGCAAAAATCCTAAAAAATGTGATATCATAGAGAGTTCTTGTGGGAGTGTATAGCTATATGGTGGTTTTGATGGATATTTACTAAGCTTCCTAAGGGTAAATAGATACACTGTGGTTATATTGGATATCATATGAAATTATCTAAATAAAGATATCAATATGGTATTTGTTATAATATATTGAGGTCCATGCAAGTGGAAAAATGATTATAAATGTATTGGTGATGGTGTTCAATATAAAAGTTTATATATGATGTCCTCTGAGTAGATCGAGATGGGATTAGGATGGGGTTATTATGTTTTTTGAAATATAAGTTTTTGTGGTAGATTGTTTATAGAAGGTTATGTTTGATTTTTTATTTTTTTTATTTTGTACATGCATGTATTAATATGATTTATTCCCCTAGACACATTAATGTTTTGAGGAGGAACTTAATGAATATGCTTATATTATCACCATTTTTTATATAGGATTTTTTAGATTATATTATCAGTGTTGTTGGTGGTTTATGGAGACCTTATATTTGGATGATAGAGACTTTTTGGTGGTAGTTTTTTCATATATATTGACTATGGAATACATGGGATGATAGTCATTTAGTTTTTTCTCTTACAAAAATTCTTTATCTTAAATTATATGTATTTTTATAAATTATTCATATATTTAAACTAGGAAATGCATTTTATTAATTATGGTTTTTTGGGGTTTTATTTTATGATGCTAATACAATCAATAAATTTTTTATATTAAACCCTTATTACATGTAGAAAAACTATATTCAATTTAAGGTGGGATTTGACTATCAACATCTAACTCTTTACTAGTTTAAGGAGAGTCCCATTGGGGGTGGTTCGTGAGGACATGGTGTCAGATAAAGTGTTTCTAGAATTGAGGTGGTAGTGAGAATTAATGATGGTTTTATGGGTGATATGGTAGTAGTATTATATAAACTTAAGAAGTGATGTTGACTATAGAAACTATCTTGATATTGAAGGGACGCTATGATCTATAAGATAACTCGAGAACCATTGAATCAATACTTATGTATTAGTGTATTTACTATAGGTATTCTTGATTTGACTCGATTCATCCAACATGTAGTTCTAAATAATTGTGATTGTTTTTTCTATTCATTTAGTGATTGTTCATGTGGGGATAAATGATATAGAGATACAGTTTTAAATGACTGATATTTTAGTTTGTTTAATCATTCCTCATAAATATATCCTTGGGTTATGGTTAACATATTTTTTTAGATATGATGAATTGGTGATTAAGGAAAGGGTTATCACAACTTATGGGACTAATCATTGGTTAGAGGATGAGATATATTTTTATAAAATCCTAAGAGGATATGTGAAACATAGTCCTTTAAGGATGAGTTTTTTATAAGGATATATACATGGTGGACAACTAGAATAAGTGATCATGATGTGGTTCTGAATGGAAGATTTCATATCCACGAGTTCTTCGTTAAAGAATTCCTTTTAGATACTCTTAGAAGAGAGATTAAATAAGTGTTATTAGTGATATAGTAGTAAAATATTTGGCCTCTTTATTTTAAGATTTGAGTGAGTTCGGGATTTATTGGTAGTTTGAATCATCTCCCCATGTTATTTAAAAGTTATATTTTAAAATATAGAGATAACAGATAATTTATTAATAATAAAATGATATTTTGTAGTGATTACATATTAGATTGTTTCATATAGTAGATCTATAGTTAAAGATTAATGATTTATGAATAAATAATTGTTTAAAATAGTCTATGAGAGTTCACCACTATCATGACCTTAGTTATCTTGTGTGGGTAGTATGCAACCTTATATATGGAGTAATGGTTTTTTATTTTTTTTATTTTGGTAGTATGGGTCTTCTCTTAGCTGTATTCCCATATTTCATGGTAGGAATATGAGTTACAAAAAAAAGAAAAAATATTTATGTTCTACTCTACTTTCCTCCATAAAAGTAGTTTCCATACAAGTATTAAGATAGATGAGAATTGGGATAACCAACACATGGTGTTTATGAAAAATGATATCATGGTAGAGATCAATAGAATATTGGTAAGGGATAAGGTAGTGGTAGGAAGAATGGATGAAATGGAGGAGGAGTTTTCAGAGATTAACTGAAGGATTTTTAAGTTTATGATGAAGAATATCCATAGGTAGTTTAAGGAATAATTTATATATATACCCATGAGAGGTTGGATGAGGATTTATTAGGTTTGTGGTGGAGATATGATGATGTATATAGATTTTCAATCGGAATATATATTCTTGTACTTTATACAAGCTTGTATCAATTATTGTTGATAGTGACTAGTTGGATTTAAATGGGAGACTGATCATTTGGTTTTTGTTTGATAGAGATTCCAAACTATTTTATAGTTGTATTGGTCTATAGGATATCATATCTTAGTTGATGATTATGATTCCATGTGTATTATATTATGAAGTATAGAATTTTCCATGAATTGTGAGAGATCATTTTGGTGTATTCTTAGAAGAGGCCATGATTTTACCTCTATGGTGAGATATTGGGTTTGTGATTTGGTTTTATATAGGAGTATATACTTTTAAAGTGGTTTTATATCCTAAATATCCTATAGATTATTGAAAATTGAATATTAATATTAAGAATTATATTAGTGAGGTGTTATTTTATGCAATGTGATTTTATGTCCCACTCAGGTAAATTTTGTGTAGATGAAAGATAAGATCTAAGAATTGGGATTGTGTGACCAATTTATGAAATGATACATATCTATAAGAAAAACAATTGGTGTTAATGTGGGTATTTTTAGTTTTTAGCAATTCAAGTTTGAGTAATGATGGCACCAGTTGGGTTTTTGGGGAAAAGAAAATTGGGTTCTTATATACCATCTTCATGATTTGTTTGGTTTCATTAATTGATGACTTACAAGTTTATATTAATTGTGATGATTATAATTGGAATCATCTTAGGAATTTGTTAGAGTTATTCACGGTGCATGTGTTTTATGTGAAGAATTTTAAGTTTCAATTTTGGATTATGTTATTATGTATCATGATGTAGTCGTGGATGTGGTGGGGATTGAGATTGTTGGTGCTGGATGATTCACTAAATTTGAATCATTATGGTAACAATGATCAATGAATTATCATGTAATGAAGATTGATGAGAGTTTCTATTATCCCATTACCTTAGGTATGAAAAAATTTACATGAGGCTATTATTATTTTTTTGGAAATTTACACTAGTATAATTTTTAGATTTTGAGTTAGGGTAAATACAGCGACCTCTATTTGGAAGTCGTTGTATGTTTACACCTAGAAATTAATTCCCCCCCCCAAGTTTACCCTCCCCGACCCTGCGACCTAATCCACTCCCCGACCCCACGACCTCCCTGTTCACCCTCTCGGCAACCCGGATACCCCCAGCGACCCCACCCCCTCGTTTACCCTCCCCAATCCTATGACCTAATCCCCTTTCCGACCATGTGACCTCCCTATTCACCCTCTCGGTGACCCCGATACCCCTAGCAATCCCAATCCCCTTGCCTCTGCACTGCGCCCCCCATGACCCAGAGACACCCTCGCGACCCCGGTGACCCCCACCCCTTGCCTCTGCGCTGCACCCACTGTGACCCCAGTGACCCCGGCGACCCCCACCCCTTTGCCACCACGCTTCTCCCCCTGTGACCCCAAAGACCCCAGTGAACCCCACCCCCTTTCCTCCGCGCTCCCCCCCCCCCGTGACTCTGAGACACCCCGGCGACCCCCACCCCCCACCTCCGCGCTGGACAGTCTCACGGTCGTTCCCTCCTGGCCCCGCCGCACCCCTCTGATGAGTTGTATTTTATCCCAATTTTCCAATTATAAGGTTAATAATATCCAAAATTTTATCATTTTCTAACTTTAGGACTCTTTTCATGTCATATTTAATTCATCTGATAAGATATTTTTTTCGATCAATATATTGACATGAATTGAAAATATGACATAATAAATTATTATCAAAATAGTATTTGTAGACTTTCCAATACTTTTAATTTTGATCTAATCCTTTTTTTATCACATCCATTAATTGTTAAAATATTTGGTCCTATTCAATATGTGATAGATCATCCTAATCTATCAAATATGAAAACCTATTTTTTATTTTTATCTTACTCTATGACTCCTTAGTTTTTTTCACCACACAGTTTTCAACCTCCATTATAACATTCCTTAACATACCTAATTGTTTATATTTTCCTTAGTGTATATAAAATTTATACTAGAAATAATATACATAAAACGAATTAAGAGTATTGATCTCTACATGACTACATCCACTTATCTTGTTCCTTAAAGAACCTCTTTACAATATAACACTTTTTTTGTATAACCTATATTTCACCATAAATAATTAATTTTTTTATATTATAATGTGTATTTTTTGAACCACTCCCGTGATTCATCTAGCAGTTCCACCCCTTTTGAGTCCGGTTGTAGAACCCCTGTCGTCAAGCTGTTGCGCCGTCATGGATCCGCAATCGAGTCGCACCCCATTACCAATGGTCGAGTCCTCTGTAGGTAAGTTATTTTTTGACTTATGTAATCTATTATGCAGGTTATTTATGAAAATTGAATTTCCCAGAGAGTCATCTTAGAGGGAATATTTTTTTATTCATGACCGAACCTTCAAGATAGTTTTTTTGTCCTTAAAAATAGCTTTGAACTCATTGGTTTTTAAGTTTTAATGATATGAGTTTTTTTAGAATTTAAATAAGATATTTCAATTATTTGCTTTCTATTAAATACAGATATGGATAAGAGCTGGATTGATATAAAAGATTGGTTTTCTGCTGAATATTATGAGGTTATTAAGAGATTTATGGATTTCACCAATGGATTTCCAAGTGATTTGATTAGTTTTCCATGTAGAAAATGTGAAAATATATATCTCTTCAAATGAGATAGTGTTAGAGAACATCAGTTTTTGAATGGGTTTTTGAAAAACTATAAGGCATGGAAACGTCATGGAGAAGAGTCCATTTCATGTCATCAATCATAAAATATTCATATGGATGTTGATTCGATAATAGTTGATTCGATGAACATAATTCTCAATGATATGATGCATCAGTTTCAACCTGAAGACAGTAATATCGTAAATGACAACGTTGGATCGAGTAATCCTCGTTCTTATGCAGATGGAGAATCATTGAAATTCTTTGAGATTCTTGACGATGTGCATACTGAATTATATCATGGATGCACTAAATTTAGTAAATTTTCATTCATTGTTGAATTATTACACCTGAAGGCCTTGAACCAGTGGTCAGACACCTCATTCAACATGTTGTAGGTATTGTTGAAAAAGGTACTCCCTATTGGAGCGAAGATTCCAGAGTCGTTCTATCAAGCTCGCAAGTTGACTGATGATCTTGGTTTTACATATGATACCACTGATGTGTGCCTCAATAATTGTATGTTGTTTAGAAAATAGAATGCGCAATTAAATAATTGTACTATTTTCTATACATCCAGGTGGAAGTCCAATGAGATTAATCATGGTAGTCAGATTCTTCTTGGAAGAGTCTTGAATCAAGGGAAACATGTTTCCTCTAAGCAGATGCGTTATTTTTCACTAAAACCGAGACTAGAGAGATTATTTATGTCAACTAAAATTGCTAAATTGATGACATGGCATTCAGATATAAACAAAGAGATTGATAAATTAACTCACTTGGAAGATTCTTTGGCACAGAAAGAGTTTGATCAAAGACACCCAAACTTTTCTCAGGATGATCATAATGTTCAACTGGGTTTAGCAATATATTTTTTTAACCCATTTAGGTCCATGGATGGTGCAACACATAGTATGTGGCCACTGGTGTTGGTTCCATACAACCTTCCTCCACGGGTATGTATGAAACAACCATTTTTGTTACTGTTGATTCTAATTGATGGACCGAGAGTACCTGGTGATAAAATCGATGTTTATATGCAACCTTTGATTTATGAGCTCCAAGAATTTTGGGCTGATGGTGTAATGACTTTTGACTCGACAGCTAATGAAATTTTTAGACTCCAGTCCAATTTGTTATGAATAATTAATGATTTCCCAGCATATGATAACTTATCAGGTTGGAGTACAAAAGGAGAATTTGCCTGCCCTTGTTGTAATAAGAGTAAGAAATCTATATGGCTTAAGCACTATAGATAGTGGGAATATCTTAGTCACAAACTCTTTCTTCCTCCATTGTACAGATTTAGAAAAGACCGTGTGTTGTTTGATGGGAATAGAGAGTATGACCCATCACCACAAATACTATCTGGGGTTCAAATTTGTGCACAACTAGATCAAGAAAACATCTATACAATGTATTATTTTCATGATTTATTGGCTCCATCATTACCTTCTAGTCCTACCACAAATAGACAGCATAGTCATAATTGGAAGAAACAGAGTATTTTTTTTGAATTGCCTTATTGGAAATATAATATTTTAAGACATAATTTATATGTGATGCACATTGAAAAAAAATGTATGTGATGATATGTTGTGCACCATTTTAGGCTTCAAGGGGAAATCAAAGGATAGTGATAATTATCGACGTGATTTTCAAGAAATGGGATTGAGAAAACCTTTACATTTACAACTGGGTGAAGGTAAACGGGCATACATGCCTACTGCATAGTACACAATGAGTAAAAAAGAGAAACAAACATTTCTATCAATTTTGATGACCGTTAAGGTGCCAGATGGTTATTTCTCTAATATTTCCAAGCGTATCAATATGACGAGCATGACATTACAGAGGTTGAAAATTCATGATAATCATATGCTACTTCAACAGTTAATTCCTATAGCAATTCGTGATTGCTTACCTACCCAGGTTACAGAGCCGTTGATTGAAGTTTCTAATTTTTTTAGAAAGATATATTCAAGAAATCACCACATGAGTGATTTGAAAAAGCAGCAGGATAATATTGTACTTGCACTATGTCACCTAGAGAAACTATTCTCGCCATCTTTTTTTGATGTCATGGTGCACTTGACTGTGCATTTAATTGGTGAAGTCATTACTGGCGGTCTTATGCAATTCATGTGGATGTATCCAATAGAGCGATACATAAATACATTGAAACAGTATGTACACAAAAAATCTCATCCGGAAGCTTCAATTTCCATGGTATATTTAATGGATGAGTGTATTAATTTTTGTACTTCATATTTTGATGAGGTTGAAACAAAGATAGATAAACCCTCCCAGAATGACAAGGGTCCAACTGGAGAAGGAATAACGTTTGATATGCACAAATATGAGTGGGTTCAATCTCATCAATATGTGTTGTTTAACACTCCATTAGTTATTCCATTGATACAGTAATTTTTATAGTTTATGTGTCTTATATTTTTGTATTTATTTTATTACATACCTTTTATTTTTTTGTGATTTAGGACACATATCTCTGAGTTGAAACATGAAAGGCCCCATGGAACTGACTATCAAATCCAAAAACATCATTTCAACACATTTCATGAGTGGTTCAAGACTCATGTACGTATAAATAATTGCTTTAATATTTTTATAGTGCGATTAGTTGTATTTTCACAATCCTTTATCCATTGAACTATGTGAAATTTGCAGATTCATAAGATACATGATTTAAGTACCCATATTGTGAGTGAAGAACTCAACCAACTAGCTAATAGCCCATTTATTACAGCTCGTCGCTATAAGTCTTTGGTTTCTAACGGATTCTGATTTCGTATTAATGATGTTAACATGAATTGAGCCACACAAAAATAGTGGTGTTGGTAGTTCTTTTGTTCGTGCATGTTATTATTATGGATTGATGAGGGATATTATTAAGGTTATTTATGGTTGTACCTTAAAACACATATTATTAAGGTGTGATTGGGTAAATTCGGTTCGTGGAACAAAAGTTGATAACTTACAATTTACGTCAGTAAACTTTAACAAAAAGCTGTATAAAGATGATCGAGTAAGCAATGATCCCTTCATATTGACATCATAGGTAGAGAAAGTTTAATTTGTCACCATTGATTCTGATTGGAAAGTTTTGGTGAAAATGTCTAGAAGAGGGGTGTTTCTGATTGATCAAGAAAAACCTGATGTTTTTGTATTTCCTGATCAAACACTTGACCAAACAACAGTAGTTGTTCGAGATGAAGATATACAATGGGCTAGAGAGACAATTGAAGGAGATACGATAGAATTTCATGATTAGTGAAAATTGTAATTATTTCCCCATATTGTTTGTAAAAATATTTATGAGTTATATATGTATAAAAATTACATGATTTAACTATAATTTTTTTTAATGTAGGTAGGTCACTAGGTGATCGGAGTGGTTCACCTGATGTTGTCGGTATGTATCTTTTATTTTTTCTAAATTAATTGATTGTAATTTTTTGTGTTTATTTCCCTAACTGTTTCTAATTTTTAATTAAAAATTCAGTTATATTGTAATTTAATTATGAATTTATGTTTATTAGGATCTACTGCGTCTTCCAGCTGATGCAGAGGTCCTGGTGGAGGGGTTCGATCCTATAACTCTGGAGCCCAATTGGATGTGTTATTTGATGACACATTCCACCCAGTCGGAGAAGGTGTTACTGTATTGATTCATCAGTTTGGGCATATGATATGATACCCACATAGATTCCCCCTAACAACTCATGATTGTACTTATTTCCCCCAGGATACGATTGACAAATTATGGAGGGAGGTTTAGGTAAATTAAATGTTTAATTTTTCATGATATTGTTTTTATTATTGTTGCATCTACTGACTATTTTTTTACAGTATAATTTTACATCCTATCTAGATGAGTTTATGACCGTATGTAAGTCCAAATGCCAAAAATTATGGAAGGATTACAAGGGAAGGGTGAAGATAGATCACTGGATACCATTTGCGGGTATTCCAGACATTCTACAGCGAGTCCCTCCGGGCATTCTTCCCATGCAGTGGCAGGATTTGGTTGCGTTTTGGTCGAGTGAGGAAACGATGGTAAGATTTGTTTCTCTTAATCTATAAATGACTAATTTTTAATATGTCTATTAACTGAATACATTTAATTTAGACCAAGTCTGCTCGTCATTCATGTAATTGGGTGATGCAGGGCACACCTTCTAGACTTGGAACACGATATGTGTCACAACTCAGACATGATGTAATTTAGAATTTACTATTCATTCATATATTAAAAATATTGTAGTATAACATGGTGAATCCATTTATTATAGTTACACCAATGAGGTGAGCTAATCGATCGAATTTCCATATGGATGGGGACTCGTAGGGTGGGAGATCTTGATGTTTCCAGTGTTATAGTAAGAAAAATATTTACTAATAAATGTCTTTTATTTTATAAAAATTACTCATATTTCATTAATTCATTATATGCTACAGGCTTATTTTAACGCTCAATTAGTAGAGTTTCCAGAGGAGCAACGTCATAGTACTATGTGTAGAGATGAGATATTTCAGTGTGTCGTGGGACATGACGGTCATGGTGATTCCTTGACTTATGGTGGTGGTATCCCAAGATGTGAATTTGTTAGAGAAGAGGTGATGGGTGCATGCAGAGATGCAGGGATGCGCACACAGACTGAGATAGATTCTTCCATGCAGGCTATGTAACAGAAGATGGATTCACAGTTTCAGCAGTTACGTGCAGAGTATGAGGAGATATTATCATGGATGTCAGGACGTATCGATGAATTGATGACGCAACGTCCTGTTGATGGTACAAAAGTGGCATCACAGGTAAACAATAAAACAAACCATACTCATATTGACTTCTATTTATATATGTTTAATCGGACGTGCAGTTTGTGTTGTACGACTGAATATGTGTGTTTGATAAGTATTCGGCGCGCTTGAGAAAGGTGTGTGGGGTGGTCAAAACCAGACGAACGATCTCAGAATGCGATGAAATTAGGAAACAACAATTGGAGAGTGAATTGTAAAATGGTCGGGCAGACCACACGTCAATCAGAGGTGTCGTATGACCGCGGTGACTGAAAACGCTGTTCTAGTGCCATAAACGACCAAAACAAGCATCTAACGGTCAAATTCATACCAAACGACATAGTAATGACTTAAAATCACATAAAAACATTCTAATTATTATCCGTGACATGTACGCGAAGACGACACGTCAATCGGACAGGCGGTTTGTGTGGTACGGCTGAATATGTGTGTTTTATGTGTTTGGCGCGCTTGACAAAGGTGCGTGGGGTGGTCAAAACCATCCGAACAACCTAAAAATGGCATGAAATCAGATGACAACAACCGAAGAGTGAATTGTGAAATGGTCGGGTAGACCACACGTCATTCGGAGCTGTCGTGTGACCGCAGTGACCGAAAACGCAGCTCTTGTGCCATAAACGACCAAAAGAAGCGTATAACGGTCAAATGCATACCGAAAGACATCGGAATGACTTGAAATAATAGGAAAAAATTCTAATTATTATTCCTGATGTGTACGTGGTGATGGAACATCAATCGGATGTGAGGTTTGCGCGGTACAGCTGAATATGTATGTTTTCGGAGTTTGGCGTGCCTAAAAAAGGTGCATAGGGTGGTCAAAACCAACTGAATGATCTCAAAATGTGATGAAATTAGGAGAAAACAACTGGATAGTGAATTTTAAAATGGTCGGGCAGACCACAAGTCATTCGGAGGTGTTGTGTGACCGTGGTAACCAAAAACGCAGTTCTGGTGCCATAAACAACCAAAACAGGCGTTTAACAGTCCAATGCATACCGAACAACATCGGAATGACTTGAAATCACAGGACAACATTTTAATTATTTTTCTTGATGTGTACGAAGAGACGTCACGTCAATCGAACGTGCAGTTTTCATGGTACGACTGAATATGTGTTTTTTCGGTGTGTGGCCCGCTTGAAAAAGGTGCGTGGGATGGTCAAAACTGGGCGAACAACCTCAGAATTCCATAAAATCAGCAGAAAACAACTATAGAGTGAATTTTGAAATGGTTGGGTAGACCCCAAGTCATCCAAAGGAGTCGTGTGACCGCGGTGACCGAAAATGCACTTCTGGTGCCATAAACGACCAGAATAGGCGTCTAACAGTCAAATGCATACCGAACGACATCAAAATGACTTGAAATCATAGGAAAACATTCTAATTAATTTTCATGATGTGTATGCGGATATGGAACATAAATCGGACGTGCGGTTTGTGCGGTACAGCTGAATATGTGTGTTTTATAAGTGTTTGGCGCGCTTGAAAAAGGTGTGTGGGGTGGTCAAAACCGACTGAACGATCTCAGAATGTAATGAAATCAGATGAAAATAACCAGAGAGTGAATTGTGAAATGGTCGGGCAGACCACATGTCAATCGGAGGTGTCGTGTGACCGCGGTGACCGAAAATGCACTTCTAGTGCCATAAACGACCAAAAAAGGCATCTAACTGTCAAATGAAAACCTAACAACATAAGAATAACTTGAAATAACAAGAAAAAATTCTAATTATTACCTGTGACATGTACGCAGAGACGACATGTCAATCAAACATGCAGTTTGTGCGGTACAGCTGAATATGTGTGTTTTAAGTGTTTGGCGTGCTTGAGAAAGGTGCGTGGGGTGGTCAAAACTGACCGAACGACCTCAGAATGCCATGAAATCAGGATACAACAACCGGAGAGTAATTTGTAAAATAGTCGGGCTAACAACATGTCATTCGAAGGTGTCATGTGACAGCGGTGACTGAAAACGCAGTTTCGGTGTCGTAAACGACCAAAACAGTCGTCTAATGGTCAAATGCATACCGAACGACATATGAATGACTTGAAATCACAGGAAAACATTTTAATTATTTTATGTGACCTATACGCAGAGGCGGCATGTCAATCGGATTTACGGTTTGTGTGGTACGGCTGAATATGTGTGTTTTATAAGTGTTTGGCGCACTTGAGAAAGGTGTGTGGGGTGGTCAAAACCGGCCAAATGATCTTGGAATATGATGAAATCAGGAGAAAACAACCGGAGGGTGAGTTTTTAAATGGTTGGGCAGACCACATGTCAATCGGAGGTGTCGTGTGACCGCGGTGACCAAAAACACAGTTTCGGTGCCAAAACGACCAAAACAGGCATTTAACGGTAAAATTCATACTGAACGACATCGAAATGAATTGAAATCACAGAACAACGTTCTAATTATTATCCGTGACATGTACGCGGAGATGACACATCAATCGGACGTGCGGTTTGTGCGGTACGGCTGAATATGCGTGTTTTAAGTGTTTGACGCGCTTGAGAAAGGTGCGTGGGGTGGTCAAAACTGGCTGAACAACCTCAGAATACCATGAAATATGACGTAAATAACCGGAGAGTGAATTTTGAAATGGTCGGGCAGACCACACGCCATTCGGAGGTGTCGTGTGACCACGGTGACCGAAAACGCAGTTCTCATGCCATAAATGACCAAAAGAGGCATCTAACGGTCAAATACATACTGAACGAAATCAGAATGACTTGAAATCACAGTAAAATGTTCTAATTATTATCCGTGATGTGTATGCGGTGATGGAACGTCAATCGGACATGTGTTTTGTGTGATACGACTGAATATGTGTGTTTTCGGTGTTTGGCGTGCTTGAAAAAGGTGTGTGGGGTGGTCAAAACTAGTCGAACGACCTTGGAATGCCATGAAATCATGCGTCAACAACCGGAGAGTGAATTGTGAACTGGTAGAGTAGACCACACATCAATCAGATGTGTCGTGTGACCGTGGTGACCAAAAACGCAATTCTGGTACCATAAACGACCAAAACAGGCGTGTAATGGTCAAATGCATACCGAACGACATCGGAATGACTTGAAATCACTGAACAACATTCTAATTATTATTCGTGACATGTACACAGATATGTAACATCAATCAAACATGTGGTTTGCGTGGTACGACTGAATATGTGTGTTTTCGGTGTTTGGTGCGCTTGAAAAAGGTGCATGGGGTGGTCAAAACCGGCAGAATGACCTCGGAATGTGATGAAATCAGGCGACAACAACCGGAGAGTGAATTTTGAAATGTTCGGGTATTCCACACATCAATCGGAGGTGTCGTGTGACTGTGGTGACCAAAAACACAGTTCTGGTGCAATAAACGACCAAAACAGGCGTATAACGGTCAAATGCATACCGAATGATATCAGAATGACTTGAAATCACAGCACAACATTCTAATTTTTATCTGTGATGTGTATGCGGAGACAGAATGTCAATCGGACGTACGGTTTGCACGGTACGTCTGAATATGTGTGTTTTCAATTTTTTAAGCGCTTGAGAAAGGTGTGTGGGGTGGTCAAAACCAGTCAAACGATCTCTGAATGCCATGAAATCTGGTGATAACAACTGGAGAGTGAATTGTGAAATGGTCGGGTAGACTACACATCAATCGAAGGTGTCGTGTGACTGTTGAGACCGAAAACACAATTATGGTGCCATAAACGACCAAAACAGGCGTGTAACGGTCAAATGCATACCGAACGACATCGGAATGACTTTAAATCATAGGAAAATTTTCTAATTATTTTTTTTGACATGTACGTGGAGACGACACATCAATCGGACGTTCGGTTTGTGGGGTACGACTGAATATGTGTGTTTTATAAGTGTTTAGCATGCCTGAGATAAGTGTGTGGGGTGGTCAAAACTAGCCGAACAATCTCTGAATGCGATGAAATCAGGCGAAAACAACTGGAGAGTGAATTGGGAAATGGTCGGGCAAACTGCACGTCAATCGGAGGTGTCGTGTGACTACGGTGACTGAAAATTCAGTTCTGGTGCCATAAACGATCAAAAAAGGCATCTAATGGTCAAATGCATACCAAATGACATCAGAATGACTTGAAATGACCATAAAACATTCTAATTATTATTTGTGAGGTGGATTTGGAGACGACACATCAATCAGATGTGCGGTTTGTGCGGTACAGCTGAATATGTGTGTTTTAAGTGTTTGGCGCGCTTGAGAAAGGTGTGTGGGGTGGTCAAAACCGGCCAAATGACCTCAAAATGCCATGAAATCAGATGAAAAAACCTATAGAGTGAATTGTGAAGTGGTTGGGTAGACCACACGTCATTTGAAGGTGTCGTGTGACTGCGATGGCCGAAAACGCACTTCTGGAGCCATAAACGACAAAAAGAGGAATCTGAAGGTAAATTGTATACCGAACGACATTATAATGACTTGAAATCATAGGAAAACATTCTAATTATTATCCGTAACATGTACGCGGATACGGCACGTCAATCGGACGTGCAGTTTACGTGGTACGCATGAATATGTGTATTTTCGGAGTTTGGTGCACTTGAAAAGATTCGTGGGGTGGTCAAAACTGGCTAAATGACCTCAGAATGTCATAAAATTAGATGAAAAAAACTGGCGAGTGAATTCTGAAATGATCGGCCAGAACAAAAGTCATTCGGAGGGTCGTGTGACCGCAGTGACCAAAAACGCAGTTCTGATGGCATAAACGAGCAAAACAGGCATCTAACGGTCAAATGCATACCGAACGACATTAGAATGACTTGAAATCACAGGAAAAAATTCTAATTATTATCCGTGACATGTACACAGAGACAGAGCCTCAATCGGACGTGCGGTTTGGGTGGTACGGCTGAATATGTGTGTTTTCGGAGTTTGGTGCGCTTGAAAAAGGTGTGTGGAGTGGTCAAAACTGGCCAAACAACCTCAGAATGGTATGAAATCAGACAACAAAAACCGGTGAGTGAATTTTGAAATGTTCGGGTAGACGACATGTCAATCAGAGGTGTCGTGTGACCGTGGTGACCGAAAAAGCAATTCGGGTGCCATAAACGACCAAAAGAGGCGTGTAACGATAAAATGCATACCGAATGATATCTTAATGACTTTAAATCGCAGAAAAACATTATAAGTATTTTTCGTGATGTGTACGCAGAGACAGCACATCAATCGGATGTGCGGTTTGCACGGTACAACTGAATATGTGTTTTTTAGGTGTTTAGAGCTCTTGAGAAAGGTGAGTGGGTGGTCAAAACCGGCCGAACGGCCTTGGAATGCCATGAAATTAGGCGAAAACAACCGGAGAGTGAATTTTGAAATGGTCGGGAAGACCACACATCATTTGGAGGTGTCGTGTGACCATGGTGACCGAAAACGCACTTCTGGTGCCATAAATGACAAAAACAGGCTTGTAACGATCAAATGCATACCGAACGATATCATAATGACTTGAAATCACAGGACAACATTCTAATTATTATCTATGACGTGTGTCATCATAGGACACATCAATTAGAAATTTGGTCTGATTATAATCATATAATTAATGATTTTACATTTTTAGAAAGGTATTCGAAATTATTGATATATTTTCAAAATCAAATACTTTCGATCTGTTATAGTAATTTTGAATTTAAATACATGTTATTGCATTTCAATTATTTGTATGGATTTTTTTTTCAGTATTATTTTTTTATTAAATTTTTTCATGCAGTTATATTTTATGATGGATGTGGTAGTTTGGAAGACGACGACCTGAAGAGATTTATGCGCATATGAGTTTAGATATTTTGGAAAAGTTTTTTTTGTGATTTTTAAATATAGGGTTTTTTATTGTATTGCTGGCACTTTTTAAAAAAAAATAAAAAAGGCTATTGTGACCGCCCTTTGGCAGTCTCTATAGGTGATATCGGTTGCACCTATAGCGACCCCCAAATGGCGGTCGCTATAGCCAAATCTGAAATGGTCTATAGCGTCCACGATTTAGAGGATGCTTTAGGTGCCACCAATATCACCACTGATATCACCTATAGCGACCGCCAAATGGTAGTCGCTATATTCCATGTCGGCTTGTCTACAGCGACGGCTATCCGGCGGATGCTATTAGCAACAGCGATGGGCCTAAAGCATCCGCCATTTGGTGGACGCTAGGTAGACACTAAAGACCTTTAGCGACGGCTTTTGGCATTCGCTAAAGGCCTTTATTCTACTAGTGTTAGGGGATATCATTATTGGTGTGGAAGGTAGGAAATTCTTGGTTAGGAGATCCAAATGTAGAGTTGGGGAATGATCAAATTAAGAGTGATATAGATTTATATTGTTGGGTCAAGGATTAGGATCATCATGTTTTATTTGATGGGGTTTATGTTATTCTAAGAGTATGAAGAGAGAGTTTATGTATGACTTATATAGTTCATCTTTGGTAGTGAATCAATATGTTTTAAGGATGTATCATTATTTTTAGAGTTTTTTGTGTTGGTTTGGGATAAGGAAAATATTATGTGAGCTTATTTCTCAATGTATTGTGTACCTATAGTTGAATTTTGAGCACTATGTTTCAGTGGGGTTGTTATTTACCTTGATAGTAATTTGGATGTTGTATACCATGGATTTTTTGGTATCATAGGAAGATCTTTTTTCATTGGTGTATTTCATTTGTAATGGAATATGTCATTCAACCATTAGTAAGGAACCTTATAATGATTTATATGGTGAACATTTTATTTTACAATATATTGGGTGATGGTTGATGAGTTTGATCTCATTGGGATTGAGATATTATATGATGTGATGGAGTGTGTGAACAGGGAGGAGGTAATCATGGCCATCAAAATATAATTTATAAACCTACACTAATATATTATTGAAGGGTCGAACCCAAGTGAAGGTGGGTGATAAGTCAAGGGACTTATTTTATCCCTAAATTAAGAAAATTGGGAATGAAAACGATATAAAATTGGGATTTTGTGAATACATAAGGAAGCACAAGATAAAAGTGTTAACAGTTCTAATAATGTTAGTACTAACAATGTTAAAGAATAGAGGAATGTGAAAGGAAGTTGAAGGAATCACACTAAAGCTTCTAAAATAAATGATATGATCAATAAAATGAATTAATCTTATCATGAAATTTCTTGGTTGGAAATGTTATAAGCTCTCCCGAGATTTATAAAAAAATCCCATCAAAATCACGCTCTTCCTAGAGATGTGTGATCAAAGAAATTAAATTGAAGTATAAAATAATTTATCAAGATCAAGAAAATGATAAAAACATAAATATTTAGAACCCATCAATCAATTTAATTCAAACACAATAAAGACAATTAGATACAAGAATGAAAATGAAATGTGAAACTTATAACTAAAACCATACGCACGCGTAAAATTGGGATTTTGTGAATACATAAGGAAGCACAAGATAAAAGTGTTAACAGTTCTAATAATATTAGTACTAACAATATTAAGGAATAGAGGAATGTGAAAGGAAGTCGAATGAATCACACTAAAGCTTCTAAAATAAATGATATGATCAAGAAAATGAATTAATCTTATCATGAAATTTCTTGGTTGGAAATGATATAAGCTCTCCCGAGATTTATAAAAAAAATCCCATCGAAATCACGCTCTTCCTAGAGATGTGTGATCAAAGAGATTAAATTGAAGTATAAAATAATTTATCAAGATCAAGAAAATGATAAAAACATCAATAGTTAGAACCCATCATTCAATTTAATTCAAACACAATAAAGGAAATTTGATACAAGAATGAAAATGAAATGTGAAACTTATAACTAAAACGATATAAAACCATACGCGCGTGTAATTTAATTATTTAATTAAATTCAAACATTTGTTTTGGGCTCACAGGGCCTCGAAACTACACACCGTCTTAAAGCCTGGTCTCGAAATAATTCCCACGTAATATTAAATAATACATGGAAAAATCCAGGACATTACAACTTATGTATAAATTACTTTAAAAATAGATTTGAAATAGATTGAAATCATTGGTTTTTAAAATATATTACCTAACCTACAAGATAGTTTTTTTCCCTTAAAAATAGATTTAAAATCATTGGTTTTTAAGTTTTAATGATATGAGTTTTTTTAGAATTTAAATAATATATTTCAATTATTTGCTTTCTATTAAATATAGATATGGATAAGAGCTGGATTGATATGCAAGATAGGTTTTATGCTGAATATTATGAGGGGATTAAGAGATTTATGGATTTCACTAATGGATTTACAAGTGATTTGATTATTTTTCCATGTAGAAAATGTGCAAATAGATATCTCTTCAAACGAGATAGTGTTAGAGAACATCTGTTTTTGAATGGTTTTTTGAAAAACTATAAGACATGGACACGTCATGGAGAAGAGTCCATTTCATGTCATCAATCAGAAAATATTCATATGGATGTTGATTTGAGAATAGTTGATTCGATGAACATAATGCTCAATGATATGATGCGTCCGTTTCAACCGGAAGACAGTAATATCGTAAATGATAGTGTTGGATCAAGTAATCCTCGTTCTTATGCAGATGGAGAAGCATTGAAATTATTTGAGATTCTTTATGATGCACATACTGAATTATATCATGGATGCACTAAATTTAGTAAATTTTCATTCATCGTTGAATTGTTACACCTGAAGGCCTTGAACCAGTGGTCAGACACCTCATTAGACATGTTGTTGGTATTGTTGAAGAAGGTACTCCCTACTGGAGTGAAGATTCCAGAGTCGTTCTATCAATCTCACAAGTTGACCGATGATATTGGTTTTACATATGATACCATTGATGTGTGCCACAATAATTGTATGTTGTTCAGAAAAGATAATTTGCAATTAAATAATTGTACTATTTTCTATACATCCAGGTGGAAGTCCAATGAGATAAATCAAGGTAGTCAGATTCTTCCTAGAAGAGTCTTGAATCAAGGGAAATAAGTTTCCGCTAAGCAGATGCATTATTTTCCACTGAAACCGAGACTAAAGAGATTCTTTATGTCAACTAAAATTGCTAAATTGATGACATGGAATTCAGATAGAAATAAAGAGGTTTATAAATTAACTCACCCAGAAGATTCTTTGGCATGGAAAGAGTTTGATCAAAGACACCCAAACTTTTCTCGGGATGACCGTAATGTTCAACTGGGTTTGGCAGTAGATGGTTTTAACCCATTTAGGTCCATAGTTGGTGCAACACATAGTACGTGGCCAGTGGTGTTGGTTCCATACAACCTTCCCCCATGGGTATGTATGAAACAACCATTTTTATTACTGCCGATTCTAATTGATGGACCGAGAGGACCTGGTGATAAAATCGATGTTTATATGTGACCTTTGATTGATGAGCTACAAGAATTTTGGGCCGATGGTGTAATGACTTTTGACTCGACAGCTAATGAAATGTTTAGACTTCGGGATGCTTTGTTATGAACAATTAATGATTTCCCAGCATATGCTAAATTATCAGGTTGGAGTACAAAAAGATAATTCACATGCCCTTATTGTAATAAGAGTAAGAAATCTATATGGCTTAAGCACTATAGAAAGTGGGAATATCTTGGTCACAAACACTTTCTTCCTCCATTGTACAGGTTTAGAAAATATTGTGTGTCGTTTTATGGGAATAGAGAGTATGACCCATCACTACAAATACTATCTGGGGTTCAAATTTTTGCACAACTAGATCAACAAAACATCTGTACAATGTATGATTTTCACAATTTATTGGCTACTGCATTGCCTTCTATTCCTACCACAAATTGACAGCGTAGTCATAATTGGAAGAAACAGAGTATTTTTTTTGAATTTCCTTATTGGAAATATAATATTGTAAGACATAATTTAGATGTGATTCACATTGAAAAAAATGTATGTGATAATATGTTGTGCACCATTTTAGGCATCAAGGGGAAATCAAAGGATAGTGCTAATGCTCGATGATATTTTCAATAAATGGTTTTGAGAAAACCTTTACATTTACAACTGGGTGAAGGTAAATGGGCATACATGCCTACTTCATAGTACACAATGAGTAAAAAAGAGAAACAAACATTTCTATCAATTTTGAAGACTGTTAAGGTGCCAGATGGTTATTGCTCTAATATTTCCAAGCGTATCAATATGAAGAGCATGACATTACAAAGGTTGAAAAGTCATGATAATCATATTCTACTTAAATAGTTAATTCCTATAGCAATTCTTGATTGCTTACCTACCCAGGTTACTGAGCCATTGATTGAAGTTTCTAATTTTTTCAGACAGATCTGTTCAAGAAATCATTGCATGAGTGATTTGAAAGAGAAGTAGGATAAGATTGTACTTGCACTATGTCACCTAGAGAAACTATTCCCGCCGTCTTTTTTTGATGTCATGGTGCACTTGACTGTGCATTTAATTGGTGAAGTCATTGCTGGCGGTCCCACGCAATTCATGTGGATGTATCCAATAGAGCGATACTTAAATACATTGAAACGGTATGTGCATAACAAAGCTTTTCCATAAGCTTCAATTGCCAAGGGATATTTAATGGATGAGTGTACTAATTTTTGTACTTCATATATTGGTGAGGTTGAAACAAAGATAGATAAACCCTCCCAGAATGACGAGGGTCTAATTGGAGAAGGAATAACGTTTGATATGCACAACAATGTGTGGGTTCAAGCTCATCGATATGTGTTGTTCAACACTCCATCAGTTATGTCATTGATGCAGAAATTTTCATATTTTATGTGTCTTCTATTTCTATATTTATTTTATTACTTACCTTTTATTGTGTTGTGATTTAGGACACATATCGCTGAGTTGAAGCATGAAAGGCCCTGTGCAACTGACTATCAAATCCAAAAACATCATTTCAACACATTTCATGAGTGGTTCAAGACTCATGTACGTATAAATAATTTCTTTAATATTTTTATAGTGTGATTATTTATATTTTCACAATCCTTTATCCATTGAACTATGTGAAATTTTCAAATTCATAAGATACATGATTTAAGTACCCATATTGTGAGTGAAGAACTCAACCAACTAGCTGATGGCCCATTTATTACAGCTCATCTCTCTAAGTCTTTGGTTGCTAACAGATTCCGATTTCGTATTAACGATGTTGACATGAATTGAGCCACACAAAATAGTGGTGTTGGTTGTTCTTTTGTTGGTGCGGGTTATTATTATGGATTGATGAGGGATATTATTAAGGTTATTTATGGTCATGGCTTAAAACACATATTGTTAAGGTGTGATTGGGTCAATCCTATTCGTGGAATGAAAGTTGATAACTTCCAATTTACGTCAGTAAACTTTAACAAAATACTGTATAAAGATGATCGAGTAAGCAATGATCCCTTCATATTGAAATCGTAGGCAGAGAAAGTTTAATTTTTCAACATTGATTTTTATTGGAAAGTTGTGGTGAAAATGTCTAGAAGAGGGGTGTTTCTGATTGATCAAGAAAAACCTGATGTTGTCGCATTTCTTGATCAAACACTTGACCAAACAACAGTAGTTGTTCGAGATGAAGATATACAGTGGGCCAGAGAGGCAATTGAAGGAGATATGATAGACTTGCATGATTAGTGAAAATTTTAATTATTTCCCCACATTGTTTGTAAAAATATTTATGAGTTATATATGTATAAAAATTACTTGATTTAACTATAATTTTTTTTAATGTAGGTATGTCACTGGGTGATCATAGTGGTTCACCTGATGTTGTCAGTATGTATGTTTTATTTTTTCTAAATTAATTGATTGTAATTTTTTGTGTTTATTTCCCTAAATATTTATAATTTTTAAATAAAAATTAAGTTATATTGTAATTGAATTTTAATTTATGTTTATGAGAATATAGTGCATCTTCCAGCAGATGTAGAGGTCCTGGTAGAGGGGTTCGATCCTAGAACTATAGAGCCCGATTGGATGTGTTATTTGATGACACATTCCACCCAATCGGAGAAGGTGCTACTGTATTGATTCATCAGTTTGGGAATATGATATGAGACCCACATAGATTCCCCCTAACGACTCATGATTGTACTTATTTCCCCCAGGATACGATTGAAATATTATGGAGGGAGGTTCAGGTAAATTCAATGTTTAATTTTTCATGATATTGTTTTTATTATTGTTGCATCTATTGACTATTTTTTTACAGGATAATTCAACATCCTGTCCAGATAAGTTTCAAACTGTATGTAAGGACAAATGCCAAAAATTATGGAAGGATTACAAGGGAAGGGTGAAGAGAGATCACTGGATACCATTTGCGGGTGTGCCAGACATTCTACAGCGAGTCCTCCGGGCATTCTTCCCATGTAGTGGCAGGATTTGGTTGCGTTTTGGTCAAGTGAGGCAACGATTGTAAGATTTGTTGCTTTTAATCTATAAATGACTAATTTTTAATATGTATATTAACTGAATACATTGAATGTAGACCGAGTCTGCTCCTCATTCACTTAATTGGCCGATGCAAGGCACGCCTTCTAGACTTGGAACACGACATGTGTCACAACTCAAACATGATGTAAGTTTAGAATTTACTATTCATTCATATATTAAAAATATTTTAGTATAACATGGTGAATCCATTTATTATAGTTACACCAACGAGGTAAGCTAATCGATCAAATGTCCATATGGATGAGGACTCGTAGGGTGGGAGATCCCGATGTTGCCAGTGTTATAGTAAGAAAAATATTTACTAATAAATGTCTTTTTATTTTATAAAAATTACTCATATTTCATTGATTCATTATATGCTACAGGATTAGTTTGATGCTCAGTTAGTAGAGTTTCCAGAAGAGCAACGTCGTAGTACTGTGCATGGAGATGAGATATTTCAGCGTGTCGTGGGGCATGATGGTCATGGTTATTCCTTGACTTATGGTGGTGGTATCCCACGACGTGAAGTTTTTAGAGCAGAGGTGATGGGTGCATGCAGAGATGCAGGTATGTGCACACAGACTGAGATAGATGCTGCCATACAGGCTATGCAACATAAGATGGATGCACGGTTTCAGCAGTTACGTACAGAGTATGAGGAGAGATTATCACAGATGTCATGACATATCGATGAAGTGATGACGTAACGTCATGTTGATGGTACACAAGTGGAATCACCGGTAAACAATAAAACAAACCATACTCATATTGATTTCTATTTATATATGTTTAATCGGGTGTGCGGTTTGTGTGGTACGGCTGAATATGTGTGTTTTATAAGTGTTTGACGCGCTTGAGAAAGGTGTGTGGGGTGGTCAAAATTGGTCGAACGATCTCAGAATATGATGAAATCTGGCGACAGTAACTGGAGAGTGAATTGTGAAATGGTTGGGCAGACCACACGTCAATCGGAGGTGTCGTGTGACTGTGGTGACTGAAAACGCAGTTCTGGTGCCATAAATGACCAAGACAGACGTCTAATGGTCAAATTCATACCGAACGACATCGGAATGACTTGAAATCACATATAAACATTCGAATTATTATCTGTGATGTGTACGCGAAGACGACACATCAATCGGACAAGTGGTTTGTGTGATACGGCTGAATATGTGTGTTTTAAGTGTTTGGCATGCTTGAGAAAGGTGCGTGGGGTGGTCAAAACCATCCAAATGACCTCAAAATGGAATAAAATCAAAATGGTTGAGGCTCTTGTGCACGGTCACTATATCCAAATCTGAAATGGGCTATAGCATCCGCGATTTAGCGGATGCTTTAGGTGCCACCAATATCACCACTGATATCACCTATAGCGACCACCAAATGGCAGTTGCTATATTCCATGTTGGCTCATCTACAGTGACGGCCATCCGGAAGATGCTATTAGCAACAATGACGGGCCTAAAGCGTCTGCCATTTGGCGGACGCTAGGCAGATGCTAAAGACCTTTAGCGACGGCTTTTGGCGGTCGCTAAAGGCCTTTATTCTACTAGTGTTAGGGGATATCATTATTGGTGTGGTAGGTAGGAGATTCTTGGTTAGTAGATCCAAAGGTGGAGGTGGGGAATGATCTAATTATGAATGATGTAGATTTATATTGTCGGGTTAAGTATTAGGATCATCGTGTTTTATTTTATGGGGGTTTATGTTATTCTAAGATTATGAAGAGAGAGTTTATGTATGAGTTATATAGTTCATCTTTGGTAGTTAATCAAGATGTTTTAAGGATGTATCATTATTTTTAGAGGTTTTTGTGTTGGTTTGGGATAAGGAAAAGATTATGTGAGCTTATTTCTCAATGTATTGTGTACCTATAGTTGAATTTTGAGCACTATGTTTCAGTGGGGTTGTTATATACCTTGATAGTAATTTGGATGTTGTATACCATGGATTTTTTGGTATCATAAGAAGATAATTTTTCATTAGTGTATTTCATTTGTAATGGAATATGTCATTAAACCAATAGTATGGAACCTTATAATGATTTATATGGTGAAAATTTTATTTTACAATATATTGGGTTACGGTTAGTGAGTTTGATCTCATTGGGATTGAGATATTATATAATGTGATGGAGTGTGTGAATAGGGAGGAGGTAATCATGGCCATAAAAATATAATTTATAAACCTACACTGATATAGTACTGAAGGGGCGAACTCAAGTGAATGTGGGTGAGAAGTCAAGGGACTTATTTTATCCCTAAATTAAGAAAATCGGGAATGAAAATGATATAAAATTGGGATTTTGTGAATACATAAGGAATCACAAGATAAAACTGTTAACAGTTCTAATAATGTTAGTACTAACAATGTTAAGGAATAGAGGAATGTGAAAGGAAGTCAAAAAAAAGCACACTAAATATTCTAAAATAAATGATATGATCAAGAAAATGAATTCATCTTATCATGAAATTTCTTGGTTGGAAATGTTATAAGCTCTCTCGAGATTTATAAAAAAATCCCATCAAAATCATGCTCTTCCTAGAGATGTGTGATCAAAGAGATTAAATTGAAGTATAAAATAATTTATCAAGATTAAGAAAATGATAAAAACATCAATAGTTAGAACCCATCAATCAATTTAATTCAAACACAATAAAGACAATTAGATACAAGAATAAAAATGAAATGTGAAACTTATAACTAAAAGATAAGAGAAATGAAATATCTTCTCACTCGATTCAATATTTATCCCTCCCTCTATCATAATCATAATCAACCAAATTGGATTATTTTTTTCATGTTTTTCATGAAATCCCATGTTGTTATCTTTTCTCTAGAGCTCAAATAAGTTTTTTTACCCCAATACTTTTAGAGATTTGTAGAATTAGCTATTATAGAATCCCCATATTTTCCCCTCAAGCTCCCTTATTTTTCTTATTTCATTTACCTCAACTCTTTAACATCATTCATTGAATTAGATTATTCCTAGGGTTTTCACTAACCACATGGAACATGACACTACGTTTCATCACCTTCATGTGATTGGAGCATAACTTTTGAAATAAGAAAAAAAATGAATGCACATGTGTTCTATTTCAATAAAATATAGATGTGATTACCAGAATATCAATGAGATTCTAAATACCCAAGACTCTGATTAATCATAAATTTTATAGTTACCTCCACCAAATTCACTTCATTATTCTCAAATGACCATAAGAATTATTTCTTATCATTGTCTTTACCCAATTGAACATTTAACTTTGCTAAAGTGGATTATCGAGCATGTGGGATGCATTCTAATACTTCGACCAAAGTATTATTCATAATTTCTCATAGATAATAAATCAATAATATACCATGAAGCATTATTCAATACTGATACTTCATAAAAGGGGAGGTTTCAAGGTCTTATTTTATATTCAATTGATCCAACAAACACATAGAAAAACTAGTGACAATCAATCTTCAAAATTGAGTAGCACTACTTCTTCAAGATGCTGAAACCCATTTCCATAATGAACTCAATTCATTGATTTTTTTTAGAACAATTCATCTTCCTTAGTGAGAATAAACACATTTTATTCATATATTTCATTTGAGAAGTTTTTTCAATTCCAAAACCTAGATCGACAAGCTCTAATAATCTTATATGTGAATCCTTCTCTAATTGCGACACTGGCTTCACTCAAATTTTTAGAACATCTCCCATAATTGAACCCTATTTAACCACACACTATCACTGAAGAAACCAGATCAAATGAACCCTATTTCCTGAATCATATTCCCCAATTGAACAACATTTTTTTCATCCCAACTCCATGTTTCGACGAAGATTGGCTTCAACGAATCGGTTTGAACCCCCAGGCTCGGCCTTTGAATTCGGTCATTATCTTCATCAAATTTGTCTTGTACTAGGATCACTGAGAGTCAATGCTCTTTATTCTTGATATTATTTGTCCATGTGTCAACTTCATTAATTTTTTAATCAGATCCACACATCTTGATTTCAACAAAAGACCGATGCACCATGACCTACGTTCCATGATTATCATAACATCTTCATTTGCAAGCATCAAATCAGCTTAGATTATCTAGTATGCTTCAACACAAAATGTCGTCAAATGTTAATTGAAATTGTAGATTTTAGATCTCACAGCCACATGTCATCATCTAAATACCATGTATGTATTCCATATCATCATCTTCATCGGCTCCTAATGACTTCAACATCCTCCTCAACCAGCGCAACTCAATGATTCAAGCCTAGCCTTCGTTCCAACCCAGATTAACAACACTGACATGGAATCTCTATTGTTCATAGGTAATAATCATATTACATTGGCTGGTACTAGTTAAACATCAAAAAACAACATCTTCTTAAGATCTAGTCTCATCTTCTTCAACACATGGAGAACCATCATCTTCAAATCTAATTAAACTTAGTATATCATTGTATTAAGATACAACTTTGATCTCGGTTCGATATCAAATGATTCCAATATTTTTGTCTTTTGGATTAATCTTCCTTTATTCTAGTCATCACAGATACAGATCCCCCATCGGTTTCACCATGTGACATAAAATACCCATGGAAGCAAAGTTGCTTGGCATAGTAGAAAAGATATTTTACTCTGGTAGTGGAATGAAATGATAGAAAGGTTAGGTATGGAGGTGGTATTGTGTCATGGTAGCAGAAGCAATAACATGTTTTCCTCAAGTAATATAAAAAATGGAACCGAAGCAGAATCATATACCTATTGGTATAAATTCCATGGAAACACAATGATGGTAGCATAATGCCTTAACAGTATAAAATTGCCATGATAGTAGATCTCTTCAACTCCACAGTTGCAATGTACCCAAAAAATAAAAAAAACAATTACAAATTATAATTTAACATTATTCTAAATATTAAAACATGAAAAACAAAAGATTAAAAATTAAAAACCAATTTATAATAAATATATTATAATGTTGAAAGAACAAAATAAATCCAATTAAATTTTAATTAGTTAATGTTTGAATACCATTAATTCTTAAAAAAAATAAATTAATATTCAAAAAAATTATAATACCAATAAAATATGTTAACATATATTCAAATTCAATTAATTAAATATTTAAAAAAACATAAAAGATTAAAATATTAGATTAATAAACACAAAAATATAATAAATACACTTAAAAATAATATTTTAAAATATATAAGAAATATAATATAAAGAAAATTTAGGTAAAAAAATTTATAATTTAAATGAAAAAACACAAATTTAAACATAAAATTAATAAATTATTAATTTTAGCACCAAATTTACTAGAATTAAATTATTTAACATTTAAAGAACATTTTATTAATTAAATAATCAAAATATTAAAAAAATAATGTGGTAAAAATTGTGAAATAAAAAGCCACATCAAATTCCTCCACACATGGAACATTGCTTGTCCACAAGAAATCACTCGGTCAAATTTAGTGAATAAAATTACTCTTAATGGTGAAAGTATTGTGATTCCACCTTGCATTAGTTTTTAAAATATTTTTTTTCACCATGTATTTTCTTAAGTGAAATGAAAAAAATTTGCTCTTTAAACAAAGAGATTTCATTAAAAAATTAGTTATTATTTTACAAAAAATGATTGGCATGAATTTTTTTGATTGAATTAAAAAAACAATTATATATTTTACTAAGAGGTCATCATTATTATCAAAATATCATTTAAAACCTAGAATAATATATTAGTAAAGGTTTGAACCCAAGGTAAAGTGTGTAAGAAGTCAAGGGGCTTATTTTTCCTCTAAACTAAGAAAATAGGGAAATGAAATTATGAAAAATTGGGAGTTTATGAAGATAGAATCAAACATAGAAAAGAAGTTTTGATAATGTTAATAATGTTAGTACTAACTATGTTAAGTAATATAGTTATCTGGAGAGAAGTATGTGGATGAACACTAAAGCTTATAAAAGGAACTAGGTGATTAATTAAATGGATTCATCTCATCAAGAAATTTATTGGTTACAAATGTATTCATCTATGAAAATATTTACAATTAATCCAATAAAAATCATGCCCTTCCTCAAGACGTGTGGTCAAAGTGATTAAATTTTATTATGAAATAATTCATCAAGATCAAGAAAAATATAAAAATAGTCAAAACCTTACAATCAATTTAGTTCAATCATGTTAAAGATATACATATACGCAAATGAAAATGAACTTTGAAACTAAGAAATAAAAGATAATAGAAATGAAATAACCTATAAAGACCTGCACTTATTTCATACATAATCATGAATTTATTCAAGAAAACACTTCCTTTTACATTGAGGATCTTTTCAAGTTTAGAGCTTTAGAGAATTAAGACAAAACATTCATAACATTACACATTGTACATAGTGGATACCATAAAATCAGTTTCCATTTTCCTCAGAATATAAAACATTAAAACTTAAAACAAGACTCCTTGACAATTCTTCAACATTTAACATGTCTTCATTCCTTGTATTACTCATCAATTAACCTGTGAAAAATCATTTAAAAACTTGGGATGAGCCCAAAAGCTCGGTAAGGTATGAAAAAGAAGGAAAAATCACATTAGTCCATGAATACTCATGACGTATGAAAACATTTTCAAAAGACATGCTTTCCACCAATAAATACTTACTTTGTGTAACATGAGATTTACACAAGATCCACACAAACATAAATATAATCATATAGGTATCATGGTCATTACTTACATAATCTTGTAACCATCTTGGCTACCTTAAAATTTTGTAACCCTCACGGCTATCATACTTTGTGTAACCATCGCAGTTACCCATGGAGTAACCATACGGCTGACCTCCAACTTACTCATACCCAATGAATTGGAGGGAAATATAGGTCCCACCCTTCTTTATAAACAATTCCCATTAATCAAAACATAATCATACAACATAAATAATAGCATAAAAACATTGCTTTTGATTCTTGTAAAACAGAATTTTAAAAGAGGATTTTTAGAAGAAAAGTCCCTTATAAACATCATATACTTGAAGTGAGACTTAATAGAGTGTATGGAATATTTATATCCCAAAAAAAGTAAAGTAAATGATGAACAAATGATCTTTTAGGAGTAACCATATCAAAAATGGAGTGAAAGAGGGAGAACCCGAAGGAAGAAAAATTGGGTTCGAGATTTCCCCTTACCTTGTACTTGAATGCCTCCTTCTCTTTAATGTCCTATATAATGACATTATATTCATTAATTAGAAATTCCAGAACCTTTTATACATTAATAGGGTTCATTCTGGTTTCATTATTTCATATTATGTTCCTTTGGATGACTTATAGAGTTTAAAAACATTGATCAGGGATGTTCGTTTTCATGGTTTTCTTGAGCGGTCCACTTGTATTCTTAAATTGATGTTTGGGTAGATCATGGGTAAACATCCAGAACTGATGTTACATGTTATTAATGATATTACAGAAGCTTGAATTATTTTATAATGAGTTATATTAGATCCATGTGGACGAATCATTAGATAAGAATTAAATGAAGATTATTTGGGTTAATTTGAGCGGTTTTTGGATCACAACGAACTCGTTTTAACATTTCACTTAGTAATATGGCCATAGGTTATTTCCAGAACTTAAAATAGAACATAATACATATAAAATATTCTGGTTCAACCATAAAAATGGTTTCATGACCAGATATAAAGGAAGAAATTGAATAAGAGAGCATGTCATTTTTGAAGGTGATAAATTAACACCTCATGAACAATGTTCTCTTTAATAAAGTAAAAGGAAGAGTAAAAGGGTGTGGGGTGATATTATAATCATAAAAATTATAGTATATGTATAATACTGGAGTTACAAAACAATTTGGATTAATATAGGTGGGGAGAGATCAAGAAAGGAACTTGAACTTGAAAGGAAATTAAAGGAGAAGAGAGAGAGAAATTACCTCTAGAATCTTCCTCTTGAGATCCTCTTTAAGGAAGATAGGCTTGGTATTTTGATGAGACCAGAAGCTTTTGGACGTGGGGGAGGTGTTAGGAAAGATTTTTGGGCAGAGTTTAGATAAGGATTAGAGCTTGAGAGGTGTGAGGAAAAGAGGGAGTGAAGGGTGGCTTTTATAGTGGAGGGGAGAGGGGTTTCCTTAATATAAAATTGATTAGTTTATTAATTTCACCTAAGACAAGGAATAGTGAGTCTTGGATGACTAAGAACAGTAAATAAGACATGTGATTTCGGGATTTGGGTGATTACATCACTTGTGATGTCAGGAATAGTGGGTTTTAATTAAAATGTATTTATATGGTAAATTAATGTATTCAACTATTCACCAAAAATTCAATTTTCTTAGAAAAATCCCAAAAATTTACCCCAACCATTTTTCAATGTGTAGAATCCAAAAATGAAGTCCATTTTTCAAAAACAATTTTCTAAATATTATTAATTTAATATTTAAATAAAATCATAATTTACTTAAAAAAACAGTTTTTAAGATTAAAACTGATTTTATAGTTCTTTCAAAAATTACGTAGGGTCTTATAAAATTATCTAAAAAATATTATACATTGATTCAATAATTTATGAATAAAGGAAAATAAATATTCTTTTAAATTAATTAATTAATTATAATTAATTATTTATGACTTATAAAATACCAAAAACGTTTACTAAGGTCAAATTTTCACTTTCTAAGATGTCTAGATTTTATTTTATTATTCATAGGTAATGTTCCTCTTATTTACTATTCATAAGGGTCATATTACTATTCATAAGGGTAGGTAACTATTCATAAGGGTAGGTTAATATTCACCAAAAAAACAAGTTTGTTTCATCAGACTCAAAATAACATACTGAACACAATTGTAGATGACAGATTCTTGAAATTCAAAACATAGAAGAAATAAAATTATGTTTAAAGGATACTTATAAATATATACCTTAAACAAAATTTCAAGCATTTTCAATTTATTTTTAAAAAACCTTGGGATGTTACATTATCCCCACCTTCTTGAAATTGCGTCCTCGCAATTTTATTTACTTATTAAACAACTAAGGGTATTTTTCCCTCATAGCATTTTCAGACTCCCATGTTGCTTCTTCAACCATGTGGTTTATCCAAAAAACCTTTACCTGGTGGATTACCTTATTCCGCAATACCTGTTCTCTTCGATCAAGAATCTGAACCGGTTTTTCTTTATAAGAAATGTTCTCTGCCAGCTGAACTGCTTCCAGCCTCAAGACATGTGATGAATCTGGAACATACTTTCGCAACATTGAAACATGAAAAACATTGTGTACATGAAATAAGCTCGGAGGCAAAGCTACGCGGTATGCAACTGTTCCAACTTTATCCAAGATTTCAAAAGGACCGATGAACCGTGGACTTAGTTTCCTTTTCGTACTAAAACGCATCTCACTTTTCCAAGGATAGATTTTAAGGAAAACATGGTCACCTATCTCGAAAGAGAAGTCTTTCCTTCTGTTATCTGCATAACTTTTCTACCTGCTCTGAGCTGTCCTCATGTGTTGCTGGATCATCCTCACTTTCTCAGCCACTTCTTCTACTAATTCTGGCCCCATCAACTTTCTTTCACTGACTTCATCCCAAAACGCAGGAGTCTGACACCGCTTTCCATACAAGGCCTCAAAAGGTGCCATCTGAATACTGGAATGGAAACTGTTATTATAAGAAAACTCAACTAATGAAAAATGTTGATCCCAACTTCCCTGATAGTCCATTGAACAAGCTCGAAGCATATCCTCCAAAGTTTGAATCGTTCATTCTGACTGCCCATCTGATTGAGGATGAAAAGTTGTACTGAAATTCAACTCTATGCCCAAAGACTTCTGAAGTCCCTTCCAAAATTTAGAAGTGAACCTGGGATCTCGGTCAGACACAATGGAAAGAGGAACTCCATGTAACCTGACAATCTCCTTGAGGTACAATCGAGAAATCTGATCTAATTTCATTGTATCTCGAATAGAAAAAAAAGAGCATACTTTGTTAGCCGATCAACAATAACCCATATCGCATTGTTACCTCGAGAATTCATTGGTAGTCCCACCACAAAATCCATGGATATATTCTCCCATTTCCATTCTGGCACTGGAAAAGGCTGAAGCATCCCCTTTGGTAATTTCCGCTCTACTTTAACCTGCTGACATGTCAAACATTTCATTATAAAATCAGTAATATCTCTTTTCATCCCATTCCACCAATAATACTCTCGAAGGTCTCTGTACATCTTAGTACTTCCAGGATGTACAGAAAATGGAGAACTATGAGCTTCACACAACAATTCTTTCTTCAGTTGGGAATCACAAGGCACACACAACCTTTTTCCAAATCTTAAAACACAATCTTTATCAAGATTAAATTATGGAAACTTACCCATTTTAACCAATTCTACCTTTTTCTGTAGCTCACGGTCTTCCCTCTGCGCTTTCATAATTCTGTCTAACAACGAAGACTGCACTAAAACCTGAAACAAAACAAATATATTCCCTACACCAACAACTTCTAAGCCAAAATTTATCAAATCATTAATATAGGGATCATGTTCCAAACGTAGCATGGTTAATGATGCATTATTTTTCCGACTTAAGGCATCCGCTACTTTATTTGCTTTTCCAGGATGGTAATTGATCGTGCAGTCATAATCCATTATCAGTTCTAGCCATCTTCTCTGCCTCATATTTAATTCCTTCTGAGTGAATATATACTTATGACTTTTATGGTCAGTATATATTTGGCATTTGGTTCCGTATAGATGATGCCTCCATATTTTCAAAGCAAAAACTACAGCTGCCAATTCCAAATCATGTGTGGGATAATTTAGCTCATGAGATTTAAGTTGTCTCGAAGCATAGGCAATTACCTGATCATTCTGCATCAAAACACAACCAAGTCCCTTCAAAGAAGCATCACTATAGATGACAAACTCATCATTCCAGGAAGGTAAGGCCAAAATTGGAGCATTTACCAATCTCTTCTTTAGTTCCTGAAAACAAACATCACATTCCTCTGTCCAAACAAATTTAACCCCTTTCCGTGTTAACTTAGTTTTTGGGCTAGATAACCGTGCAAAGTTCTTAACAAACCATTGGTAATAACATGCTAAGCCCAGAAAACTACGAATATCTGTAACATTTGTGGGTCTTGGTCATTCATCAACTACTTTTGTTTTGGCAGGATCAACTGTTATTCCATCCTTATTTACAATGTGCCCAAGAAAAGAAATCTGTTGCAACCAAAAATCACACTTGCTGAATTTTCCATATAGTTTCTTTTCTTTTAAAGTTTGTAAAACAACCCTTAGATGTTTTTCATGCTCCTCTTTATTTTTAGAAAAAACCAGAATGTCATCAATAAATACAACCACAAACTTATCCAAGAACTCATGAAATACTCTATTCATAAGATTCATGAATACAGCAGGTGCATTAGTTAACCCAAATGGCATAACAACAAATTCATAATGTCCATATCTAGTACGAAAGGCTGTTTTTGGGATGTCATCATCCTTCACCTTCAGCTGATGGTATCCAGATCTCAAGTCAATCTTGGAAAAGTACTGAGCTCCCTGGAGCTGATCAAACAAGTCATCAATATGAGGCAAATGATACTTTTTTTTAACAGTGATGTTATTCAAAGCTCTATAATCAATGCAAAGTCTCATGGAACCATCTTTCTTTTTAACAAACAAAACAGGGGCTCCCCATGGTGAAGTGCTGGGACAAATGAAGCCCTTGATAAGCAAATCCTGCAACTGATTTTTCAATTCAAGAAGTTATATTGGAGCCATAAGATATGGGGGTTTTGAAATTGGCTTAGCATCAAGAACTAAATCAATTGTGAATTTGACTTCTCGTTCAGGTATGACACTGGGTAACTCCTCAGGAAAAACATCAAGGTATTCATTTACCACTGGCACATCATTAATTTGAATAGTTCCCTTGTTTTCAACAATATGAGCAAGATAACTTTCACTTCCATTTTTCAGTAGTTTCTCAGCTTCCTGATATGTTATCAATTTTATGGGTTCATTCTTTTATACAAACTGAAACTCTTTCTGAAAAACAACTTCTTTAGCTCTACAGTCAATCATAGCATGATAATCAGAAAGCCAGTCCATCCCCAGAATGACATCAAACTCAACTAAGGGTAAAACAAAAAGGTTTGCAGGTAAAGTTTTTCCACATACCACAATAGAAATATTCTTATAATTCCTCTTTGCTATAACATTTCCCCCTGGTGTTTTAACAAAAAGTTCAGGTCTCATTTGTTGAGGTGATATTTCCAAACTACCAGAAAATTTCTCAGAGATGATGGAATGTGTAGACCCCGTATCAAACAAAACTTTAGCAAAATCTGAGTGAACAAACAAAGTACCTGATACAACTTCATTGGATGGCCCAACACCTGCTGACGTAGTCGCAAAGGATCTCACTACACCTTTCTGCTTGTAGTCTGACTTCTTTGCATCATTTGGATCCCTCTTTGGATAGGCATTTGCATAGTGACCCATCTCACCACATTTAAAACACTTTACAGTTTGCTTATCAGGATCAGTCTTTGGATCATTTTCATTGCAATCTCGGTCCATATGTCCAAAATTACCACATTTAAAACACTTCCCAGTTTTGATAAGACATTCCCCAGGGGTGCTTCTTGCCACACTTTTCACAAAATGGAAATTGGATTTTCTTACCATCAGATTTCTTTGGTTGATTCTTACCCATTGCTTGCCAACGGGACCTCTTCTTCTCTTTGTTTCCAAAATGCATGTGATCGTCAGAAAATTCCATCTCTACCCTCTCAGCACATCGGACAAGTTTCTCATAACTTTTGAACTCATGGGAGGCCAACGCCCTTCAATACCTTGGCTTCAATCCTGAGTAAAAGCGGTTTATTTTGCTATCGAGATCCAGAATAAGATTTGGAGCATACCTCGCCATTCGGGTGAAGTTCGCTTCATACAAAGCCACTGAATCTTCCTCCTTTTGTTTCAATTCAAGGAATTGCTTCTCCATTCTAAGTCGCACCACATTAGGAAAATATTTTTCAAGAAAAAGACTTTTAAATTCATCCCACACTAAGGCATCAAAATCCTCTCTACCCCTAATATTCCTTACCATTGACCACCACTGATCAGTTTCCCCTTCAAAATGATAAATGGAAAGACTTACCTTTTGATTGTCTGAACATCCCATAACATCAAATATCTTTTCAAGGGATTTAATCCATCCTTCTGCTACCACTGGGTCAGAAGATCCATTGAATGCAGGAGGATGTTGTCTCATAAAATGTTCCACCACTGTCATGTTCCGTTGGGGTACCTCTATTTGTTCTCTTGCATGGATGCCACCACCATTTATAGCCTACGTTAGCTGAGCCATTACTGTCACAAACTGCTCGGTTCCAATCCCTACCATTCCGGGCTGTAGATCAGGAAGGATGTCATTCTGTCAGTGACTCTCCTCTTCAGCATCCATGTTCCTTCTGTGGACAACCATTCTAAACAAACATTTCTTAGATGAATCAACATGGTAATCTTTAAATGCTATAACAAATTAAACATAGAGTGAAAATCATTTATGGTATTCTATTAGCATCACCCTAACCCCTAAAGTTATCTAAACCATCCTCTGATACCAACTATAAAGACCCGCACTTATTTCATAAATAATCTTGAATTTATTCAAGAAAACACTTCCTTTTACATTGAGGATCTTTTCAAGTTTAGAGCTTTAGATAATTAAGACAAAACATTCATAACATTACACATTGTACATAGTGGATACCATAAAATCAGTTTCCATTTTCCTCAGAATATAAAACATTAAAACTTAAAACAAGACTCCTTGACAATTCTTCAACATTTAACATGTCTTCCTTCCTTGTATTACTCATCCATTAACCTGTGAAAAATCATTTAAAAACTTGGTATGAGCACAAAAGCTCGGTAAGGTATGAAAAAGAAGGAAAAATCACATTAGTCCATGAATAATCATGATGTATGAAAAAATTTTCAAAAGACATGCTTTCCACCCATAAATACTTACTTTGTGTAACATGAGATTTACAAAAGATCCACACAAACATAAATATAATCATAGAGGTATCTTGTTCATTACTTACATAATCTTGTAACCATCTTGGCTACCTTAAAAATTTGTAACCCTCACGGCTACCATACTTTGTGTAACCATCGCAGTTACACGTGGAGTAACCATGCGCCCAACCTCCAACTTAATCATACCCAATGCATTGGAGGGAAATATAGGTCCCACCCTTCTTCATGAACAATTCCTAGTAATCAAAACATAATCATACAACATAAATAATAGCATAAAAACATTGCTTTTGATTCTTGTAAAATAGAATTTTAAAAGAGGATTTTTAGAAGAAAAGTCCCTTATAAACATCATATACTTGAAGTGAGACTTAATAGAGTGGATGGAATATTTATATCCCAAAAAAAGTAAAGTAAATGATGAAAAAATGATCTTTGAGGAGTAACCATATCAAAAATGGAGTGAAAGAGGGAGAACTCGAAGGAAGAAAAATTGGGTTCGAGATTTCCCCTTACCTTGTACTCGAATGAATCCTTCTCTTTAATGTCCTGTATAATGACATTATATTCATTAATTAGAAATTCCAGAACCTTTTATACATTAATAGTGTTCATTCTGGTTACATTATTTCATATTATGTTCCTTTGGATGACTTATAGAGTTTAAAAACATTGATCGGGGATGTTCGTTTTCATGGTTTTCTTGAGCGGTCCACTTGTATTCTTAAATTGATGTTTGGGTAGATCATGGGTAAACATAAAGAACTGATATTACATGTTATTAATGATATTACAGAATATTGAATGATTTTATAATGAGTTATATTAGATCCATGTGGACGAATCATTAGATAATAATTAAATGAAGATTATTTGGGTTAATTTGAGCGGTTTTTGGATCACAACAAACTCGTTTTAACATTTCACTTAGTAATATGGACATAAGTTATTTAAAGAACTTAAAATAGAACATAATACATATAAAATATTCTGTTTCAACCATAAAAATGGTTTCATGACCAGATCTAAAGGTAGAAATGGAAGAAGAGAGCATGTCGTTTTTGAAGGTGATAAATTAACACCTCATGAACAACGTTCTCTTTAATAAAATAAAAGGAAGAGGAAAAGGGTGTGGGGTGATATTAGAATCATAAAAATTATAGTATATGTATAATAATGGAGTTAAAAAACAATTTTGATTAATATAGGAGGGGATAGATCAAGAAATGGACTTGAACTTGAAAGGAAATTAAAGGAGAAGAGAGAGAGAAATTACCTCTAGAATCTTCCTCTTGAGATCCTCCTTAAGGAAGATAGGCTTGGTCTTTTGATGAGACCAGAAGCTTTTGGACATGGGGGAGGTGCTAGGAAATATGTTTGGGCAGAGTTTAGAGAAGGATTGGAGCTTGAGAGGTGTGAGGAAAAGAGGGAGTGAAGGGTGGCTTTTATAGTGGAGGGGAGAGGGGTTTCCTTAATATAAAATTGATTAGTTTATTAATTTCACCTAAGACAAGGAATAGTGAGTCGTGGATGACTAAGAATAGTAAATAAGACATGTGAGTTCGGTATTTGGGTTCTTACATCACTTGTGATGTCAGGAATAGTGGGTTTTAATTAAAATGTATTTATATGGTAAATTAATGTATTCTACTATTCACCAAAAATTCAAGTTTCTTAGAAAAATACCAAAAATTTACCCCAACAATTTTTCGACGTGTAGAATCCAAAAATGAAGTCCATTTTTCAAAAATAATTTTATAAATATTATTAATTTAATATTTAAATAAAATCATAATTTACTTAAAAAAACAGTTTTTAAGATTAAAACTGATTTTACAGTTCTTTCAAAAATTACGTAGGGTCTTATAAAATTATCTAAAAACTATTATACATTGATTCAATAATTTATGAATACAGGAAAATAAATATTATTTTAAATTAATTAATTAATTATAATTAATTATTTATGACTTATAAAATACCAAAAACGTTTACTAAGGTCAAATTGTCACTTTCTAAGATGTCTAAATTTTATTTTATTATTCATAGGTAATGTTACTCTTATTTACTATTCATAAGGGTCATATTACTATTCATAAGGGTAGGTTACTATTCATAAGGGTAGGTTAATATTCACCAAAAAACAATTTTGTTTCATCAGACTCTAAATAACATACTGAACACAATTGTAGATGACAGTTTCTTGAAATTCAAAACATAGAAGAAATAAAATTATATTTAAAGGATACTTATAAATATATACCTTAAACAAAATTTCAAGCATTTTCAATTTATTTTTAGAAAACCTTGGGATGTTACCTAACCTCTCTCTCAAGTCGAGGTTTATCTCTCCCTGATTCATCCTCAATATCCACCAAAGGTTAATCTTTTATTCGAGTTCAGCATGAAATCCTTAAGCTTTCATAATAGACAATGGAACCCATTTCAGAAATTTCAAATTTAAATTTATAATGTAAAGGCATGGTTGTATCCATAAAACTATAACTAGTTACCATCCATAATTCAGTGGATATACAGAAACTTGAAACCGGTACCTGAAGTGGATTTTATAGAAAAAATATCTTCAATTCTTGGAAAGATTGTTCTTTGAAATTAGATGAAGCATTATGGTCTCACAGAACTGCATTCAAAACCCTAATCGGTATGTCTCTATACATGTTGTTATTTGAAAAATATTATCATTTACCTATAGATTTTCAACACAAGTCGTACTAGGCTATGAAGGATTTGAACATTTATTTTAAGACTACTGGAGTGAGAAGGCTTCTTGAGTTGAGAGAGCTAGATAAGATTAAGAGAGAGTCTTATGATAATGCTAGGATTTATATGTAAAGGAAAATTCTTTTCATGATTCCTTCCTCTATATTAGTGATTCTAAGTCTAGAAAGAAGGATCGTTTCTTTAATTCCAAACATAAACATTTTCCTGGGAATCTTATATTCAAATGGTATGGACCATTTTCAATCCTTAGAGGCCTTGTCAATGGGGTTGTTGAGCTTATTGGAGATGATAAAATACCCTTTTGGTTAATGTTTAGAGGATTAAACACTATTTTGAGGGGTAACCAATTTGTTGGCTACCATCTTTATGTCAAACTAAATTCAATTAGTAGTCCAGTTAGAGAATTTAAATTCAGTGCTTCATGGGAGTCGGCCCATGGTCATTCATGTTTGTTTAATTCTGTTTTTGTTAATAATAAAATGATGTTGTGATCTATCTGTTTCTCTCTATTTTCTACTAGATGTAATTCTTAGTTTTCCCTCCCTTTTTCTTAAAAAAGGATACTGGTGTTGTGATAAAAATAGATTAGAGCCCCAATTGTTTTCAAATCAAAGAGAAGTTGCATGTTGGAGCCTTATTGGATAAACTTCCCTAAACTCTATACCTGGTACTAAAGATGGGTATATAGGTCATTTTTTATCAAGAAAAAATAAAAGATTTTTGGGATGTACATTAAAAAAAGATAATTCTTCTTAAATTGGGGGCACTCTTGTTTTAATTTCTTCATTTTTATTCCCCTTTTGTTAGCTGAAAATTATGCATCAATATTTTGAAATTAGAACATAAAATGAAATTAAGTGTGGGGGATGATGCCCCTAGTTGTTTTTGTTTTAAGTGAATGTACATCACTTTTATTGGGAGATTATTTTGCTATTTTCTAGATTTTTGAAAATTAAATTGAAACAAACTTTCATACTTGCTGACACCCTCGAAAAAGTTTTGGTCTGAAGTTTTTATTTAGTGTGTACGAAATGATTAGCATGCTACTGTCTTGAACATTATTGGAAATCTGTGTGATATGCCTTAAAGATCATTCTTGTATCTTTTTAATTTTTTGTGGAAAACAACTTGTTTAATCTGTTTTTCCACCCTAAAACATACTCTTTAATTGCTTATTGAAGAACTTTTTGAACTTTAATTGTATAAATTATTTCCCCCACTTTAGGATTCAACAATGAGGACATTGTAGAATTTTGATTGTGAGTGTGGGGGGGGTCTTATTTGTGCTAAATTGTACTTCAATGTACTACACATCAGAACCACCCCCTAACATTTTTCAAGATAGATTGATTTTCAAGATCCATCTTTCTTGTTTACTGGATTGACATTTTTCAGATGTTTGAGATTTTATTTTTCACCTTGAGGAGGTTAACTTTTTTCTGCTTTCAAAAGGATTTAATCTGGTTCACCAAATCCATGCTCTCTTGAAAATTTTTGTATTTGAGAGTAGGATTGATAATCATCTTTGGTTTTGAAACATTTGACTAAGTTTTAAACTTTCAAGTTATGCATTTAAATGAGCAATGAAACGAAAATCCTATTTCGGGTTGAGCTTATATTTATTCATTCTTTTATTCTTTTATTCTTAAAATTCTTGGATGTGTTATTTATACTACTTGTAATTATTAAACCTGGTCATCCAAAAAAAGTGTTTAATTACAATTCTTTCTAATTATATGTATTTCTTCTCCTAAATGAAAGTTTGGAAGTCTCGGTTAAATGCAATGTGATGATTGTTTAACCCGTTTCCAAATTTCCAATATCAATCATGTTTGTAAAACCAAAATAAACTCTTGACCAAACTGTCTGTTTATTGAGAAGCAATCACTATCCCTTCTTAAAAGAATCCACAGAGAAGAATATATTTGAATGTTGATTCTTTATGACGCTTCACTTTTTCACCCCGATAATTATTTTATTCCATTGAATTTATAAAATTGTTTTCCTGCGAAAAACAACATTCTAAATGTTGTGGAATTTGATTACGTTATAACCACATCATTTTTGTGAAAATTTCAATGCTTTAGTGTCAAATAAGTGCGTTGAATGTGGAATTATTGAATATATCCATAAACTATATTGAAAATAAGATTCTTTAAATTTCTTTATCAAAATGAGAATTTTCATTCTTAAATTCATTAATGTTCTTGTTTTAATATTCATTTTCTTTTAGAACATTGGTCATTTTGAATTTTGTGAATTCCATTTGACAAATTTATTTTCGGTGAGATTTAAATGTCATAAACTTTTGGTGACTTGTTTCGATTTTGGATATTTCTACCGTGCGCCCACCACGGTACCACCCTTCCATCGAGGCTGGCCAAATTTGACCTAACCTGGAGAGACTGAGAAGAAGTCGATGCTGTGTGTGGATCGGAAGGCGGACGAGCCGACTTTTCCATCGATCCTGGAACTGATTTCGACTACCGATTTTCTCCCTGCGATTCATCAAGCTCGATTGGGTAAGATGATGTGGACAGCTTGAGGCCGGAAGTCAAGATGAGGCTCACACATTTTTTTCACTGTATAGGCTCAGAATCGAGGTTGAGAGTCCTTGTCGATCGAATTGAACATTTGATGAACCTAATCGCGCTCGGATGAAGAACAATCCGACGAATCAATGGAGAATAAAGATGAAGGAAGATTCTAACCTCCCCTGTGGATTCGAAGGGGTGCTCGATGCCACTCAAGCCGTATCCTGCAACGAATCGTGAAAGCCAAAGTTCTTGATGCGACGCTGACCAGTGCCTAGAATTCGTTTGCGGTAGGGTTATGCAGTTACTTTTCTTGTGCGCGGTTCCATCACACAAATGCTTTTTCAAGATCTATTCACAAACAGAGATCATTTGCAAAGGGATAGGGTTTCAGCATCATGAAGAAGAATGGTGGCCCGAGCTGGTAACTGTACACATGGCAATTTTGATGTTCACGCGTCGTAGAGCTGGTTTGAGGATGGTGTAAAGCTGGATGTTGAATTGAGGCTGAGAATTCGAGTTGACTGATTCCAGTTTTTTGGGGGGAATGAGGACGATGTCAACACGCCGAGTTGGGTACCAAGGTCGTATGTAGAATGTTTGATCCGAATCTGAGTCTGGATCCCATGCCGAGCTTCAAAAACCATAACGTCCATGGAAGCTTCTTGAAGAAGCTCGAACCCATTGTCGCGGAGAAGATGGTTCATTTCATCCAAGCTTGTCTCATTAAACTGTGTATACGCTGGATGTGCTATTTGCAGGTGTGAGTTGATGAATATGATAGTGGGATGTCGATCGGCCCCAAAGGGATTTAACACAGCGATTGTTTTCGGCCTGAGATTGAAGTTGGTGACCCTTTGCACAAACAAGTTCAAATCAGCTGCTAGAGCACCAGATTCATGATGGATGAATCAAGCTCAGACTGGTCTGTCATGACCAGGATGCCGAGATATTTTGCAAGAAGAGGCAGTGGGAGGGAGTGAAGGGCTTTGTGGAGATTTTTATGACAAAGAATCAACCCAGAGGATGAATCAGGTTAGTGATTGCGTCCAGATTCCGTTGATACAGAATCCAAGTGCGTTCATTTAATCCTGTTTCAAATGAACCGAGGAATGAGCTATGTTGGTGGAGAATACCGGTGAGTCACACAACAATTAAGTGGGTACACACTCATTTTTAAAAAGTAGTTAGAGAATTGTGTGGGATGAACGAGACAGAACATCAAAGAATTCATGGAGGAGGGAGACTCAACGATACATCCAGAGTTTCAGGAGGAACAGAAACAAAGCTTTGACAGTGCTGTTTTTAGCAAGATCAAAGGGGAGATTCCTTTCTCCCTCTTTTCATTCTTCATTTCCATTGTAATAAAAATTGACTTTCTACATGGATTCTTTTGAATAAAATGATTCTTGACTAAATCTTTTGGTTGGGGAAATTGAGATTGTGCTGAAAACTGTCTAATTCTTGTTTTTCTTTTCTTTAAGATTTAGATGTTATCCACAATTTATAAAACATTTAAGAAAACATATTTCAAGAAGTGTATGCTTTTTCTTTGTAATCAGAAATTATACTTCACCTCAATGCAATAACATGTCGCATAGTGATTTCAAAATCAAATAATACTATATTGGGTGCTAAATAAGGTTTACAAAATTGGTTCAAAATGATTTTCAACTACAAAGATTCATGCAAGCCTAACACCCCGGTAAATTAAAGTAGACTCACTTGAACAAAAACAAGGGGAATCATTCCCCCACACTAAATTTCATACATAACTATATTTGAAAAATCAGAAAAAAGCAAATTTAATGGAAGCACAAAATGATTATGAAAAGTATATATTCATGAATAATTAAAGAGAAAACTCTCTTGAAATTTGTCACTTCATTCCCTTAAGTTCAGTCCAACGTTCACCCTCCTTTTGACATTCCTGTTACGCTTGGTCTCTCGATAAAAATACCTTCAATAGATAAAACAGAAGAAGCATTAAATCCAAACATTAGAAATCAAAAAGATGAGACCAAGATAATGAGGGAATGCACTAGTGACAACTCCATGCATATGAGACAAACTTACTAACTTCAATTCTGTGTAAATGTGAAGTAGGGGTTCATGTGAGGATGCACGACATACAATGATGAATTTTTACTATTTAAATAAAAACAACAAACAAAAGATAACTAAAACCTCAGGTTTCCTCCCAAGCAGCGCTATGTTTTTAGTCTTTTGCCAGACTCACCTAGAAACTAATTAAAGTCCCTAGATTGATGTGGTTTTTCATCCACAATGGTGTTTCATAGAATTATTTTTAATAGAGAATTGATATTTGTGAGCACTATGACTTATAAACAAACTACCCACTCTCTTAACAACAAAAATATTCCCATTAGAACACCCTTTAACATCACGGAACTGCACGAGGAAGTCTCCAAGTGGAACATAATGATCATCACTAGCATTCACCAAATCTGTGGCTTCAATACTTTTAGACTCAGGTGCAAAGGAAAGAACTCCCTCATGCTCAACCAAGAACTCCATAAGCTCATCAATAGAATACAAGTCATCAAAATTAATCTTGGCAGGAAGGTTATCCATTTTTGGATTGATTTTGAATTTGACATTTTTAAAGTTCTCAAGAAAGGATAAAGAAGAATTAGGTGCTCTTGGTGGGAGACATTAAAAGAATAACATTCTATCTCATTTTCATCCTCAAAATCATCTAGAATAGGGGTGAAAGATGATGAGTTTTGGAAAAAGGTTTTAAGAAGAGAGTTCTCAATGGCATTCTAAAAAAATTTAATACCATTAGACATCAAATGATTTTTCCCATCCAAATAATTCTCAACTTCAAATTGACTTCCAACAATCGATTCGGATGAGGAAGACATTGAAAGACTTGGATGAATTAACTCTTGTTTATCCATAATCTCATATTTCACAGATTGAGGATCTTCTTCCAAAAACTCTTTATCAGAAAATAGAAAATCATCAACCACTTCTTTTGAAAAATTATTTCTGCTTAGACCATCCAATGTGTGTTCAACTTCTTGTTTATGTTCATATTCCTTTACATCATCCATCAAGGAAAGATTGAAGTGTTCCAATTCCATTTTAGTGGATAAATTGCTATGTCTAGTAACAATAAAATAATATTCAAGTGAATTATATTTAAAACAATTTCCTTCTATATCAACAACATTATTTTCCATTTTATTGAACAAATCCTTAGAGGTATTATTATATATGTAACCAGAAAGACAAATAATATCAATCATTTTTTATTCATTGTACAGTCCCTCATCATCTTCTTCAAAAAGAAAACTAAAAATTGTTAGGTTTGCAATCTCAACACAGGGAAGATAACATTTTCAATAGTTTCAAAATATCCAACATCTATGAATTTTTAATCATTGTATTCTTACAAGAGTTCTCTAACATCCAATTCAAGATCACTTCATAAAATTTCAGAAAAATAGGTTGAAGTATTTTTAGATTTTAAACCCACATATCCATGATTTTCCTCAACCCGAGTAATTACTTTCTCAAAGCTTAAAAAATAGTGAATCTTTTCAAAATGTGGAATTGATAAAATAATGGGACAAACCTTTTCAAGTTCCTTCAACATTTTATCAACATTTTCTAACTCCACTACCTTTAAATTCTTTATAAATTCATCATATTTTTTTCTCTTCAATCAAAGAGTTTTCTATAATGATAGATTGTTCATCATCAAATTCATATTCTTCTAGATAATTGGTCTGTTCATTGAACTCAGACTCACTTTCCACTGCACTCTCATTTTCAAAATCTCTCATGCCACCTCCTCTTTCAATTAAGTCACATTGTTCTTAATTTTTCATCTTTTCCTAAACATCCAATGTTTTATTTTGTAATTTTATAATTCTACCATCTTCTTCTTTTTGTTCAAATTTAGCATGCAACTGCAGCGTCATTTGTTTCACTTTATAATAATCTTTGGGTTCAGGTTCATATAATTCCCAGGCTTCTTTGAATTGATTTTCCTTCCATGGACGATTATAGAGGCACTGCCAGGCAGTGGTCCCATAAAAGCCACAACAAAACAAAAATTTCATTCTTATTTTGTTAACCCCATATTAATCTATTTTATCATAACAATAATTATACCAAATTTTGGTAGATTTTAACTAAACAAAATACAACAACAAGTCACAACTGATTAAATTGAATTTCAAAACATATTACATGCAACACACTATAGAAAACAACCAAAGTACAAATCACAAACACACAAAAGAAGTAGCATAATTTACAATTAATCACAAGAAATAGTGAAACAATAATAGTTTTTGACTATTTTTGTTTTTTTTTATGTTTTTATTTTTTTCAAACCCTGGGTCTCTATATGACAAGCCTTCCCTAGAAAAAACACTAGAAAACTTGATGCCTCACCATTAAAGGATCTAGTTTTGTTATTTATAGATCCTTACAAACTACTAGTTCAGTGGTGGGTAGGATGTCAAACCCTCAGGAAAGGGTAATAGTTATGTTGGCCATGAATAGAAAACCTTAAAAACAAAAGAAAATAAAGACTATAAAAACCTTGAAGATTAGATAGTATGAACGTATAAATGAAACTATTAATGATATACAGGAAATGGTGAAGAACTAAAGACAATAGGATCACATGCTAGGGAAAATTTTGATTGTCTTATTAAAAGATTAATTTTGTTCAAGTAATGATTTTTTAACTTCTACACACTGATGATCAATCCAACTTACTCTCTTGAGAGGAAATAACTATAATTTGAATCTATTAGTTCCTCAACTACTAAATCCATTTATAAAGAAAAGAAAATTCTAATAAACTGTCAAAATTAATCTTTAATTGATTGTGATGCTCCATCTTCAAATTATACCCAAGTGGAAATCCTTTATAGTGATCCCTTTTGATATAATGTCGACAATTTTAAAGAAAAGAGGAACATTAAGTTAAGTGGTTTTCACCACAATCTCAATTTCCCTAACCAATTTTTTTAACCAAGAATCATTTTAATCAAAAGAATCGATGCATAAATTCATTTTTTATTTAGATGGAAATGAATACTAAAAAGTTGGATAAAGGAATATCCCCTTATATATTGTTGAAAATATCATTTCCAATGCTTTGTTTCTATTCCACCTAAAACTTGGGAAGTTTCATTGAGTCTCCCTTATCTAAGAATTCTATGATGTTCTATCTTGATCATCTCACCAAATTCTCTCTACCTACTTTTTAAAATTGAGCATGCACTAGCATGATTTTTTTGAGACTCATCAGTATTATCCACCGATATAACTCATTCCTCAAGTCTTCACTGACCGCATAGAATTTTAACAGTGTTTAATCACCTACATGTGATTCGAGTAGATCCTTCAAAACAGAAATAAATGAACACATGTGAGTTCTGTTTCAACTAAATCTGAACCCAATCCGGGACATGATTCATCCTATTGGATTATTATTTGTCATCAAAATCTTTACAATGATTCTTCACTCACTTTGACTGCCTCTGCTTTCAAAACATCTTAAAATCTCGATCACGATACAATAGTCTAAGGCTGCTTTATCCATCATGAATATGGTGATCAAGCCACTGATTTGAACTTGTTTGTGCAAAGGGTCACCGACTTAAATCTTGGGTCAAACATATTCTTTATGTTAAATCCCTTTGGGGATGATCGAGATCCAATAATTGTATTCATCAATTTGCACTTGAAAATAGCACATCCACCAAATACACAACTTAATCAGATAAGTATAGATGAAATGAATCATATTCTCTATGACAATGGGTTCAAGATTCATCACGAAGCTTCCATGAACCTCATTATTTCTAAATCCTAGCATGGGATCCATACTCATAATCGTATCAAATCATTAAACCATGGACTTGGTACCCAACTCAGTGCATCTAATTAATCCTCATTCCACAAACAATCGAAATAAAACAACTTAAGTTATTAGCCTCGATTCAACATCCAGATACACATCATCCTTGAACCATTTTGACAATATAGGAACATTGAAATTGTTGCGTGAACAATTACCATCTCAGACTTCCCTTCTTCTTCAAAATGATGAAACCCTATCCCTCTACAAATGATCTCTGTTTGTGAATAATACTTGAAAACTCATGAGTGTGATGGAACCACACACACAAAAAGTAACTACATAACCCTACCACAAATGAATTCCTGTAATAGGCCTCCTAAGTTGTCATGATTTTAGTTCTCTGGATTTGGTTCAAGCTCGTTCAGTGTGGAAACAAGATCTTTACCCTTCATAGTTAACCACGGGATATGTTTTGAGTGGAATCCAGAACCCCTTAGAGTTTATAAGGGAGGTTCATAACTATATTCTTCCTTATTCCCATTGATTTGTTAGATTTTTCATCATCTAAGTCTGCATGGGTTCATCTGGTGTTAATTTTGATCGACAATGACTCCCAACCATGATTTTGTGCTCATATAGTGTAAAAAACATGTGAGCGTCCTCTTTACTTCCAACATCGAGCTGTTCACATCATCTTCACCAATCAAGCTTGATGAATCATGAGGAGAAAATATGTAGTCGAACTCAGTTCCAGGATTGATGGAAAAGTAAGCTCATCCATTTTAAGATCAACACCCAACATCATGTTCATCCGCAGTCTCACCAGGTGTTGTCAAATCAGCTGACTTCGATGACAAGGTGGCACTGTGAGAGAAAAAAAGCATAATTTTCACTCTCATGATAGAAGGCCATTGTTTGTAGGGGAAACAATAGTGGAGAACAAAATTGTAATGAAATCATATCTCTAGAGGTAGCCGATAGGTTTTTACTCTGGTGGTAGAAGGCACCAGTAGTAAAAGAATATCCATGGAAGTAGAAGATTCAATTGGTTGTAAAAGGTAAAGGTGGATGAACAATAGTGGTAACATCATTCTATTCTTACAGTATATTTCCCTTGGAGGAAGTATAAATTTTCTTCTAGTGGTAACAATGATTCCTAATGGTAGCAGTGAATAGTAGTAGAAAATGAATACTAATGGTAGCAGGTTCCTCTGGAAGTTGCATGAAATAGTATCAACCTACACTTTAAAAATTTCATAATTAAAATCCATATCTCAGAATCTTATTTTAATGATTAAAATTCATTAAATCTCAATTATAACTACACGAAATCCAAAAATTATTTTTTCCCACAAAAATTTAATTTCAAAAATTCTTTGATATAATCCATTATCATCATTGGAAGACTCTTAAATTCCACAGATTTATATATAGAATGAGAAATTTGGAAAATTAAAAGAAGTGAAAATGATTTTTAGACATTTTAATTCATCCAAAAAAATAAATATTTCAAATTAATTTTAGCAAATTCAAAATGATAAATGTTCTTAAAGAAAATGAATTTTAAAACAATAAAAATAATTAATTTAAGTATGAAAAATCACATTTTGATAAATAAAATCAAATAATAATATTTTCAACACAATTCATGGATATATTCAATAATTCCAAATTTAAAGCACTGATTTAAAATTAATGCATTGGAATTTTCACAAAAATGATGTGGAAATCACATAATCAAAGAGAGACATCTGTATTCACCACATAAAAGTTTATCTTGGAATTTCTCAAGATAATGTTGACAACATAACGAGTTCACTCAAAGGTTCAAGTAAAGTTTTAATGAGACTGAAAGGTAGTATCTCATTAGTTAGACATCATAAGGAAAGTAATGGGACATGTTAAAATACATTATAACATGAACAATTGGAAATTAAAAAGCTTGGTGCAGAAAAAGTACTAGAATAAAAAAGAAGATAAAGAGAATCCCTTACCTTGAAAGGGTGCTTCTAAAAATATTGGACGTAGCCTCTTAAGAGCTTAAAAACACCTTAAGATGGCATTAAAGAAGGATTGGGAGAATAATTCATGATCAGTGGGCCTTGAGTGAATAGGAATGGGAGATTGAGTGGGTATTTATAGTAAAAACAGGAAAATTATTTATTAAGATCTAAACATAGGTTTTGGACTCTATGTGATAAAATAATCAAAGCCACAAACCTTTTAATGATTTTCGACCATGGTTTCTTCCAAATAAGAGTGTATTTAAATTATTTAATATGATAAGAACGAGAATCCTTAAAATAACACCACTAATGATGTGGAATTGATTCATGTTCATAAAGAATTGATTATAAAACCTTAAAATATAATATAGGTTTTGGAGGATTCATTATTGGTTGAAAAATTAATCAAATATCTTTAAAAACTCATTAATTTAAGGGGAAATATATTTTTGGTTTCGAATTCACTTTAAATAATTTATTACTTCACTTTTTGGATATTATGATTTCATAATACACATCACATATTGATACCATTTTTAATTTTTACCTAAAAAATCGGCTGTGTCTAAATTTTTTGAAAAATTCACCATTTGATAATTTTAACTTTCTGATTTCAAAATTAATATTTATTTTACCAAAATAATTTTCTAAATATGAGATGATAATATTTTAAATATAAATCACTATTTACTATAAAATACTACTTTTTATGACACTAAAAAATTTCTTAACCTTATAAAATTCACATTGGACATCATTAAATTATAATATAATTTATACTTAAATATTTATTATTTAATAATAATAATCCATCAGAATTAAATTTATTTCAAAAATTACTGAATTTATCAAAAAAAGTTTTTTAATTGAGATTTTATATTTTGAAAAAAATAAAATTTTGATTTCTTCATATCAAAATATAATTTTTCTACAAACCATTATATTATAACATATATATGAATTAAAAATGAAAAATGGATAAGTAAAATCATTATTTTATAAAAATAATATATATAAATTCTTACTACTTGGGTCTACATACATACCCCCTTATTACGCCAGTGTACGCTCTTAGAATAAGGTGTGTGAGGTAGTACTTTCTTGGGGTGGTTTGGAGATAACAGTTATGAAATATATCTTGATAAGCTTGAACTTATATTATAAATTGTTTCACACGTGTTTTAATTACTGAATCTTGGATTGGTCTTGGTCAAGGGAAAATCCTAGTGTTTTCATCTTCCTCAAAAGCTCCAAAAAAATTGGTTCATAGGGTAAGATCATACTGGTCGAGGTCATCGCTTCTTCCTTCTGTGTGAATTATATATCATTATAACTCTTGATATATACTAATATTAATGGTCATTATAGAATGAATATATTATCAACATTAATGATTCATAAAATTCATTTAAATCTAACATGGTATAATTTATATTGGTCCAGAACAACCTATGTAATGAATGTGTTTTCTATAAACACATTACATAATAAGGTATTTATTTAGTTTGACTTATTATGTAGATAAAATATAAGAGACATGAAAAAAAGGAAGAGTAATGTTAGGGAGGTCTGAAGTGAAGGAGTCTAAGGGAATCCCATTGTATATTTGAGATACAATCTATATGAGGAGAACTTTATCTCGATAAAAAGTAGATCTTGAACTCTATATTTCCTTTTGAATCTAAAAGATCCACAACCTTATTTCCCTCCCTCCAAGTGTGGAGGATCTCAATATCAAAATGTATCATTCTCTAAAAACTCCCAGTGGTATAGAAAATGATCTAGTGGCTCATGATAATTCCTAAAATAGAATTGACAAGAAAGGATGAATCAGATTCAATATATTAAAGACCAATGTTATAAGACCCAAAAATGGAAAGGTTATAAAGAACAGTGTTAGCCTCTACCTAAATTGATGTTCCTTCTCCATAGTGTTTCGAGAATGCCATAACAATCAAACCACCTACATGACGAACAAGGATTCCTCCATTCATGACCCAAATGATATATGAACCATCAATATTAAGCTCGAGTCCATCCTAGGAGGGATTACCATATACCCACACACCATTTCCCCTTGAGCCAAGCATACCATCAGAAACACGTTGAGGAAACTGATAAAAAATAAGATATGGCAAGGAAACTCATTTTCATAGAAAATAGAAGGAGTTGATATCATATATAATCCTTAATTTCAGGTAGCCATTAATGGTCATGAGATCTTAGTGGAAGATCTAATTCTATGTATCCTATATGACCGAAAACTCATCCATGAACAATACACTATGCCAAAATTCATTCAGTGCACCGCCTGTATGAGAGTTAAAATAGTGAAAATAGAAATGGTCCATTGAAACATGGTCACAATTATTTCTATAAAGAGTGTTCTAGATCTATTGGTACTAATCCCACTCCACAAACAAATGAAAATGGATTCAAATATTGGGATGTTATAGGATAAGAATTTGGAAGCAATATAAAAATCCTTATTCTAGACATCAGAATCAGTGAGAATGTTGTTTTTATGAAGACGCCAAAACAGAAAATTTATTTATTTCAGGAATTTGATTATGCCAGATATTCATTCTTAGGGAGTCAATAGGTTTAGAATCATGAATAAATTCATGGAAGGCCGAACAAGTGAAATATCCCAAAGGGTAAGGTGTGAAGGAGAGATAATCTGAAGTGTATTCCATCTGAATACTATGGAACATGGACTTACGATTCTCATAAAGAATAGATTATAGGAAATGGGGAAAGGAATAATCCTTCTTGATTCTAAGTTCTAAAATAGGAAAATCAAGAAAATTAATAGGGGAGATAAACCAGTTGTGACACCAAAATGAAATATTACCATGACTAAAGATCCACTGGGAGTTTTCAACAATAATTTTGATTCTGTTGTGGAGACCATGCAAAAAATGAGATCCCAAAGTACCATCATTACAACATACAAGAGAAATTCCATATTTATATTTGATAAAATTATATCATAGAGAATGACCTGATTGGTCCTTGATAGATTCATATTTTTCACATTTATTTTATTATTAAACATAATGATTATGAAATTTAATTGATTAAATCTTCCAAATTTTGATTGTTTTTATGTTTTTGGTAGGATACAGAGTTTGATAAAAAAATGAAGAAAAAGAAAAAAAATAGTCACCCAAAAACACTTCAAGCCATGACTCTTTGATACATGGCATGAAACTGGAATATTTAAGATGTCAAGGATTGAATTCAAATATTGAGAATGAAGAACTAGGATGTAATAGATAAAAACATGCAGGAAAACAAAAATTCACATCATGGATGTCATTCATGATGTGAACTTTAAATATTTATAGGATGTGAAATCAATGTGGGAAACATTCCATGAAAAGTTAAACCCGACACATTACATGTGTTAAATCATTTTTACAATGTGAAACTCTCTGACAGGCCCAAAAAATAGTGATTTATGATGATTTTTTATGCCAACACTTCTTTCATGGCCCCTAGGAAACCCATAAAGACTTTTATCCATTTAATAGGGAATTTATGATATCATGATAGCAATCTATGCCTATAAATAAAAGGCTGAGGGAGGGGGGATTTAAGAGAATGATCGGAAAGGGAATCTCTAGACGACGACCTGCTGTAGATTAATTTCTATGATTTCATTTTCTTTTACTTTCTTTCCATTCATGTGATGTCTCCCATCTCCCAAATCAACATGACTTACCTATCCATGGAGGGGTAGTTTTTTTGAGTGATCTGGAAAGAGGGTTGCTGGAACAATTACTATGTTTGAGTTTCTACATATAAATAAATAAAATTTATTCTTTCTTCTACCAATTGGTTTCTATTCATATTTCAGTTCTTTATTTTTAATGCATATGTTTTAGGGTTAGATTATTTTAATTTTAATTTCCATGGTTAATGATCCATATCTCCCTCAATCCAATTCTCATCTATTTTCTATAGAACATTTAGGGTTGGGTGATGAGTTCTTGGTGATTTCCAACACATGAAGAGGATTGTGGAAAAAAATATTATTATTAGTGAATAACAATACCCAATTTGGGATTGACCTAATTTATCAAAAGGATCAACTACGACGCTACACATATATAAAAGAGGGTAGATCGATTGAGACTTTGATTAGGCATGCCCTTACTATTTCTATCTGACCAAGGGACAATGATGAATTAATAAAGGAATCTATCTCTTACCACCTAGTAGAAGAAGAATTGATAAAAATTGGAAATAATGATAGCATAACACTATGTATATACAATACCACTCTCATCAAAATCTTTCTCAAGTATTTTAAAAATCAATCATTTAAATCTCTTTTTTATCTTGATTTCTGAAAAACAATTAAAAACAAACTTTTCAAAAATTTAGTAAAAACTAACAAACTCGTTTTGTGAGCATTCCTCTTTTAGAGAAAAACTAAGGGATAACTAACTATAATATACTTAGGTAATGAAAAATTGGTTTTCCACACCCAAAAAAAGGCATGTGTCAGGCCTCCCAAGTAATTTTAGATTTCATGCAATTGTTATTTTTAGTGATTCTTTTGAGAATAATGACTCATTCAAGAGCCAAATTTTCCAACCTATTTCAACTGGTCCAATGATGTCTCCATTAAAGATGAGCATCACAAATGAATGCATTGTGAGTTTTCTCAATATTATTAATAACAACCTTTGGGGCCTTAATAACTGATATAATATTCATTGGAATAGAGGACAAGATGCTATTAACCAAATTAATTCTCCCTCCAATAGATAGAAGTTTGATTTTTAAGTTGAAGATTCATTCCATGATTATATTACAAATCCCAAAACAATTATGGATTAAAATTATTTTATTGTAGAGTGGGGCTCTTAGACAGTCCATTGGGAAATGATTTTTAGGGATGCTAAGTCTATCCTCAATAATTTTTAATGTCTGATGGTAAAAGGTTTGGAAATGAAGACACTACACTTGGAAGATATGATGTGTTATACACATTTGTTTCTATATTAATTCAAGATAGAGTTAATGTTTCATATATAATTTCTTCCACCATTAATAAATAAGAGCATGTTATCCACAAAAAATAAGTGGTAAATGCCTTTGAAGTCTAAGTGACCTCTGAAGGCGTGAACAAGCCCATCCATTACATCATAATTCTGAATAAATATAACATCATGTTTCCAAATAATACTCAAAATAGCATGAGATATATCACATTACCCAATTCTTTATAGGGATATATTATTCTTGGCCCACACTTCACATCATAATATGTTAATAATAATTCATTTCACACAAAATGATAATATATAATAATCGTAGTCATTAAGTAAACCCATAGAAATAAATGGGTTTCATATGCAATTTTACATGTCATAATTCATGGAATAAACTTTGGGGTTACCAAATGAATTTGGGATATCACATCTGGGTGAAAAACATTATCATTTTTTATTTTAGAAGAAACAAATTAAGAAGAGTAAATGTGATGTTTTGGAAATTAAAGTCCTTTAAAAAATATTTGTAAATGTATTAGAAAACATTTCAAAAGGGTAGAAACATGTATATAAATTTAAATAAAAGGGAAAGAATAGTGGAAGTTCGTTTTAATAAAATTATAAGAATATCCCAATAGAAAATAAAGTGAAATATGAGATAACCTAAAAGAAGGAGTTGGGTTTGAGAATCCCATTACCTTAAATATCGCTTTTATTTCATCACCTTTCGACCTCCAGAATAATAATCATAATTTTATTAAAACATGAAACATGACATAAATTGTGTTCATTTTTATAACTCATGATCAATTATAATCATTGTATTCTCTTCATTAATTCCATTTTTTAAAGTTGAAATGTTATAATATCACATTTTTCTCAAAATATCCCCTCTTCTTTTGATTTCTATATTTTTTGTTTAAGGTAATTTATACATAAGTAGAATTAATTAAAAAAGATTAAAACAATTATATTAATACATTTATATACCATAAATAATTTATTATAACCAACAATATGGGCTGTGATAAGAAAATAATTAGCAACATCCTTTTTTCCGGTTAACCGACTATTAACAAGACATTGTACAAAAATGAGGTGCCTGATATATAATATGTGATTATATTTATAAATAAAATTTATATAAGATATTAACATTATTAATATCATTTTATAATTATATTTAACTATTTTATGAAGTTTTAGATTAGAAAATAAAATAAGGATAGGAAATTAGAGATAGAAATGAAAGAAAAAGATGGAAAGAAATTACCTCTTTCTTGAAGTTGTTCCTTTTGTACAACCCATAACTTCTTTAATACTTTGAGTATGAATAATATAGAATAAACCTATGGATTATATAGGGAATAGAAGAAGTTTTTTGGGTAGAGATATGTATTTTTTAAGTTTATGTGAAGAGGATTGCTGATGGGAGGGAGAGAGGTTATTTATACTTGAGGAGAGAGGTATTCTTGAGTTATAATACTGGTAAACCATTCAATAGTAATATTTTTTACATTAAGAAATATATTTTAATTAATTAATTTTTTTAAGACATTAAAATAATTTAAAAACTAATTTATTAGTTTAATCAAAAGGGGTAGTGGAAAAATGACAAAATACTATTTTAATGGAATGCTTTTGACTTTAGACTTTGTGAAATATTTTTTTAGGTTTGGAAAGAATGTTTATTGTATTTAAATGAATCATTTATAAAATTAAATATTTTTTTCATATAATATTTCTATAATTTATTAGTTCATTATTAAATAATGAATAATGTAATTTAAAATACACCGGTTATGAAAAAATTGTATTTTTACTATTCACCTAAAAATTATGGTGTTTCAAAAAATTACCAAAAAATCACCCTTAAAAAATTTTGATTTACTGATTCTAAAAATTACGTTAATTTTACCAAAATAACTTTCTATGTCATGTAATTATACTTTTTAATACAAAAAATATGATATTTATAAAATACATTAAAATATAGTCCATTTAAAAATGTTCTTATAGTTTCTTTGAGTTTTTAATATTGATATTTATTTTATGGTATTGTAATATTTATAATTTAATATATTAATGATGGTAAATATTATTTATATTAAATATTATTATTTTGAAGTCAAATTACGATTCTAACAGCCGGGTTACTAATCCTAATGGTCATGTTATTATTTCAATGGTCACATTACTATTCCAATGGTGATATTACCTCATATAAATACCACTTTAGTTAAACTATATCTGTTGGTTGAGGCAATTGATATTATGTTGAAAATCATCTAAATTACTATTTTTCTTTTCTTAAAAATATAGATTTTATCCATAATTTATAATACATTTAAAAAAACATATTTCAATAAGTATATGCGGTCTCATTGTAATAAAAATAAATAAGAAATTGTAATTTACCTAAAATTAATAAAATGTCACCTAATGATTTCTAAAGAAAACAATATTATATAGGGTGATAAATAAGTTCTAAAAAATTGGTTTAAAATGAGTTTCAATAATAATGATTCATGTAAGTGTAATACCCCATTAAGTTAAAGTAGATGAACTTAAACAAAGACAATAAGTGGAATCATTCCCCGAAAATTAATTTTATACAGGAATATATTTTGAAAAATCATAAAAAAGAAAAATTTAATAAAAGCAAAAAATTATTCTGAAAAGTATATATTCATAAATAATTAATGAGAAAACTCTCTTTAAATTTGTCACTTCATTCCCTTAAGCTCAGCATAGTGATCACCCTCCTTTTGAAATTCCTATTACACTTGGTCTCTCCATAAAAATACCTTCAATAGATAAAACAAAATAAGCATTAAATCCAAACATTAGAAATCAAAAATATGATACCAAGATAATAAGTAGGGAATGCAGTAGTGATAACTCCAAGTATATGAGACAAACATAGAAACTCCAATTCTATATAAATGTCTGTATAGGTTAATGTGTGGATGCATAAAATATGATGAGAAATTTTGATTATTTAAATGAAAAAAAACTAAAACCTTAGAATGCCTCATAATCAATGATATATTTTTAGTCTTTAGCCATACTCACCTAGAATCTAACCAAAGTCACTAGGTTGATGCATTTTTTTATCCAGAAACTACCACATGTGTTTCAAAAACTTATTTTTAATAGAGAATTGATATTTTTGGGCCCCATGACTTATAAGTAAACTACCCACTCTCTTTACAACAACAATATTCCCATTGGAACACCCATTAACATCAAGGAACTACAAAAGTAAGTCTCTAAGTGGAATAGAATGATTATCACCATCAGTCACCAAATCCGTGGCTTTAATATTTTTAGACTTAGGTGAAAAGGAATGTACTCCCTCATGCTCTTCCAAGAACTCTTTAATATCATCAATAGAATACAAGTTATAAAAATTAATCTTTGAATGAGGCTTATCCATTTTTGGATTCATTTTTAAATTTAAATGTTTTAAAGCTCTCATGAATGGATAGAGAATAATTAGATGCTCTTGGTGGTAACCATTAAAAGAATAAATTCTTATCTCATTTTCATCCTCAAAATCTTATATAATAGGGGTGCAAGATGACGAGTTTTGGAAAATGATTTTAAGAATAGGGTTCTCAATGGAATTCTGAGAAAATTTAATACCACTAGACATCAAATGAATTTCCCTTCCAAATAATTATCAACATTAAATTGACATTCAACACCTGATCTAGATGAGGAATACATTGAAATATAGTGATTAATTGACCTTTTTATCCATAATATCATATTTAACATAACCATGATATTCTTCCAAAAACTCCTTATAAAAAAATAGAAAATCATTAACCATTGCATTTGAAAAATTATTTCTTCTTAGACAATCCAATGTGTGTTGAAATTCTTGTTTCAGTTCGTATTCCTTTACATCATCCACCAAGGAAATATTGAAGTGTTTAAATTCAATTTCAATGGAGAAATTTCTATGTTGAGTTAAAAGAAAATAATATTCAAGTGAATTATATTTAAACCAATTTCCTTTTATATCAACAACATTATTTTCCATTTTATTGAACAAATTCATAGAGGGATTATTATAAAGGTAACCATAAAGGAAAATAATATCAATTGATTTTTATTTAATGTACAAACCTCATCATATTATTCAAGAAGAAAATTTAAAATTATTGGCTTTGTAATATGAACATAGGGAAGATGACATATTTCAAAAGTTTTAAAATACCTAACATCTATGAATTCCTAATTATTATCATCATACAAGAGTTCCATAACATCTAATTTAAGCCCACTTCATAAAATTTAGGAAAAATAGGTTGAATGAGTTTTATAGTTTAAATCCGCATATAAAATCTTTTCCTCAACTTGAGTAATTACTTTCTTGAAGCTCTCAAAATATTGATCCTTTTCAAAACTTGGAATCAAGAAAAGAATGGGATATAATTTTTCATGTTCCTTCATTGTTTTCTTAACATTTTCTAACTCAAATCCATTTATGTTCTTTAAAAATTCATCATATTTTTTCTCTTCAATGAGATAATTTGATATGATGATAGATTGTTCTTCATCAGATTCATATTCTTATAGATAATTGGTGTGTTCATTGAACTCATACTCACTTTCCACTGCACTCTCATTTTCAAAATCTCTCATGCCACCTCCTATTTCAATTAATTCACATTGTTATTTTTTTATATTTTCCTGAACATATAATGTTTTATTTTGTAATTTTATAATTCTATCATCTTCTTATTTTTAAAAAACTTTAGCATGAGATAGTAGCATCATTTGTTTCACTTTAGAATAATCTTTGGGTTAAGTTCATAGAATAAATGGGCTTATTCAAATTGATTTTCCTACCATAGATGCTTATAGATACCCTTACAGGAATTGTAACCATAAAATCCACAATAAACTCAAAAATTTCATTTTTATGTTCCTAACCCCCATATTGATCCATTTTACCATAACAATAATCCTATAGAATTTCAATTTTTTTAACTAAACCAAATTCAAAAGCAAGTTGAAATTAATTCAATTGAATTTACATACACATTACATGAAACACACTATAGACAACAACCAAATTAGAAATCCCAAAAACATAAAATAAGTAGAATTATTTACAATTAAGCACAAGAAATAGTGAAACAATAATAGTTTTTTAACTGTTTTTTGTTTTTTAATGTTTGTATGAAAAATATTCCCCAAAATAGCACTAGAAAACTTGACGCCTCAACATTAAAGTATATAGTTTTGTTATATATAGATCCTTAAAAACTATATATTCAGTGGTGGGTAGGATGTTGAACCCATAGGGAAGGATAATAGTTATTCTATTTATGAATTGAAAACCATAAAAACAAAAGGAAATATGGATTATTAAAACAATGAAAATTAGATAGTATGAATGTATAAATGAAACAATTAATGATATATAGGAAATGGTGAAAAACTAAATACAATAGGAACACAAGCTAGGGAAAACTTCAATAATTTGATTTAATGATTACTTTTGTTAAATTCATGATTTTTTTTGACTTCTGCATGATGATGATGAATCCAAATTACTATATCGAGAGGTGATAACTATAATTTGAATCTAGTAGTTACTCAACCATTGCATCAAATTAAAAAAAAGAAAAATAAAATTCTAATTGATCATAAAAATTAATTTTTTTTGATTGTGATTATCCATCTTTAAATTATACCAAAGAGAAAACTCTTCTTAGTGATCCCTTTTTGATAAAACTTAGATAATTTTAAATAAAATAGGACCATTAATTTAAATGGTTTTCACCATAATATCAATTTCCCCAACAATGTTTTAACCAATAATCATTTTATTCAAAATAATCAATGCATAAATTTAATTTTTGTTTTAATGGAAATGATGAATGAAAAGAGGGAGAAATGAGTTTACCCTCAGATCTTGTGGAAAATAGAATTTCCAATGCTTCATTTTTGTTCCAAATAAAACTTATAAAGTTTCATTGAGTCTCCCTACTCCAATAAATATATGATGTTCTATGTTGATCATCTAAAATATTTCTCTCTACCTACTTTTTAAAAATGAGTGTGTACCGACATGCTTTTTTTTGAGACTCACCGATATTCTCCTTTGAAAAAAATCATTCTTTAGTTCTTCATGAACACATGGAATTTTAACAGAGTTTTTACTCACCCACATGTGATTCAAGTAGATATTTTAAAATATAATTAAATTAACAGATGTTCATTCAATTTCAACTGAATATGAACCCAATGCATGACCAGATTCATCCTCTTAGCTTATTCTTTATCATAAATATCTACAAAAAGATTCTTCACTCACTCTGATTACCTCTTCTTGAAAAACATCTTATCATCTCAATCATGACACATTAGCCTGATATTGTATCATCCATCAGGAAAATGGTGATCAAGCCACTTTTTTGAACTTGTTTTTGAAAAGGGTCACCAACTTCAAGATCATGCCAAACATAGTCATTCTATTAAATACCTTTAGAGTTGATCAATATACAACAATTATCTTCATCAAATTACACATGAAAACAGTACATTCAGTAAATAAATAGCTTAATCAAATAAGAATAGTTAAAACAAACCATCTTCTCCGAGTCAATGGGTCTAAACTTCATCAAGAAGCTTCCATAGACCTCATTATTTCTAAAGATCAACATGAGATACATAATTAGATTCATATCAAACCATCAACCCATGGACTTGGTACCCAACTCAGTGTGTCTAATTCATCCTTATTATAACACCCCAGACCCAGAAGCTAGGATCCGGTGCATTAATTTATCACATTGGCATAATTATAAGGAATCAAACCTCGAAGGACCGATCAGTTTAGCAGTCATAGAAAGAAATATTACATACATGATACCCATAATATATTGGTAAATATGAAATAAAAACATGATACATAATAAAATTAAATAATCTACATTCTTTAATACTTATTCAAAGATTTCTTCTTCATAACATTTGGAAAGGAAACATAATAAGGGCGAGCTCATATTCTTTGTAAGGGTAAGTAAAGTAGAATAAAAAATGAATCAATGGTAATAAATCAACATGGAAAGGTAAATAAATAGTAACACATTCCATTCATATAACTATATAAGGAAAATTTAATATCTCAAGGTAAGAAACTGAAACACATTTCATTTAATCAATGAATAAAAAATTAAATGTATCCATAGATATGTCGACACAGAATCTCATGGATGAATAATAACTGAATATAAATGAGGGAAATGCTTAATTATAGGAATCTATGTTTCGTAGGTACATGGAACCATTACATTCAAGACCTTTCATAAGACAGTTTAACTATTAAGTAAAAACCTATCTATTTTGGCCAACTATTTTCATTTCATGAGACTACCGATGCATCGAGGGGCTATCTATAGTTAGAACCCACCCAGGTCATACCTATCTAAATAATTACTCATATATAATAATAAATTTAAATAATAAAAAATATGCCTTATCAAATATCCATATTAAATGAAGGATATAAAATTATCAATTATTCCCCAGTTAATCAAATAATTGTCAAAGTAACCACCATATGTAAAATGATATACAGTTTAGGCAATAACAATTCACATAATTTGAAAATATGGATATTCAAGGAAATTTGTAAGGAAAAATGATTACTATAAATTTATTGTTTCAAGATAAATTAACAATCAAAAAAGGAAGTGATATTGCAAAAATAATCATTAAGAACATTCTTGAGGAAAATAATCTTTAAACATTCCAAAGTGTCCCATACCACTTTGAATCATTTAAATAATAATCCCCATGAAGGAATAAAATAAATATAGAGTATCATGAGACTAAATATATTAATTATATAACATTTCAAATGTAAGTATAAACCCCATATAAAATTGAATTGGTTCATAACAACAAATACACCTCAATTTAATGTAAATTGAGAGGAAATCCCTTACCTTAAACTTCCTTTTTTATTTTATGGTCATTATCCTCATGTATAGTGGTTGAAAATATGTTAATAAATTATACCAAAACCATAATCATGTTTATAATATCATATATTAACTCTTTATATTATTTTATCACCCGTTTGTTAACACTCTTTCATTATTTTAACTATTTCGGGTGTTAATTGCCTAGTTTTCTCAAGTATGTTTTGACTTGTTATTTTTTGATCCTATTACTTAGATCATGATTTCATAATATAAATAATGTAAAACATGACTTAATTATATTATATATTAATTACATATGTATTTATAATAATCTATAAATTTTAGAGATAAGAAATGAAATGCACTATTCATGGATACAATAGGCTTTACGTACACATAAATACTATAATCATTTCTTTGTCATATTAAATGAATGAAAAGTAATTTATACATATGTATATTATAATTCTAGTATAATATCTATGTTGTATATGTTATATTGGTTTATTAAAACCATCCTTATACATTACATATATGGCATGAACGAGTCACATCGCTTTGAGGGGCGGTAGTCCACACTTCTACAAACGATATTATCATATTTACACAAAATGGAATGTATAGAGGTATGTATTATAAAAGTATTACAAAATTATAAATAAATTATAAATATAATATATATAAAATATAAATATAGTGTATATCATAATTCCCACCATGATAGGTGGTAAAGGAAAAACGAACAATCATCATTTCGTGAGGTGGTAGTTCACTATACACATAAATAGTATGTTCTTTAAACATTAGATGAAAGTGTGTGTAAGTGTAAGTAAACACCTTATAATAAAAACATATTATTATATTTATGAAAATATTTTTTATATAATCATAAAATAAGGATAATTGAAATAGTGTAAAAATAAATAAATCTGGAGAGCTTAAGGAAAGATGCCACCTCTCAATCGGGCAACTCCTTTTACTTTGTACCAAAAGGATTCCTTGGATTTATTCCTAAAAAAGGGGAGGATTATAGGATAAGGATATTTATTTTGAGGATATATTTTGGTAGATATTTGTCAAGTCAAATTGTCTTGAGAGGTGTCAGGAAGTGGGAGGAGAGGATGCTTTTTTTATAGTGGAGGAGGAGTGGCACTCCTGTAATATTCTAACAAAGGAATTCCATACACATTTTTCACAATTAAAGTGGATAAAATAATGGAAAAAATTAAATAAATGGGATTATAAGGTCGAAATATGTCAATAAAATGGGTTTTGGACAACTATATAAGTCATTTGGGCTCTTAAGATTGAGGTTTAGTCCCTTATTAAGCTTAATTTTACCTTAATAATTATAATTACTTGTAATTACTTTCACTAATATTTTTGGTAAAAAAATAAGTTGAACTTATTAGAAATTATTAATTACACTAATTAAAAATATTTAATTCATTTATCTAAATTCCAATAATAGAAGTGGTGTAAATTAATTTAAATTTAATCCCGCAGATGGGACGACAATGCGGGTTTTTAAGGTAAAAACATCCAAATATTTGCTAAGTTTTTATAGTTAACTTCAAATTAAAATTGATTAAAATGAAATAAATTGGATTAATTGATAAAAATATTATCTAATTAATCATTAAAACCAATAAAAAATAATTTAACCTTATAAATAAATTAGATAAAAAGGCAGTTTTGAACAAAAATTAAGTATTTTTCACTATTCATTAAAAAATAAAACTTCATTAAAACATACCCAAAATTTACTCTAAGATAATTTTTATGTTTATATTCTAAATATGAAGTTTATATTGAATTATTGAATTTATAAAATGGTTAAAAATTGGATTTAAAATGGATTCTCTATAAAAATGCCGCAAAACTACCTTTATAAAAATATAGTATTTTTTGTGTAATATTGGGTTTGTTTTTATATTAAGCCTACCAAATATATTTGATGAATATCAAAAGTATTTTATTTAATATATAATATATAAATTAAATTAATATCAATCAAAAATTTTAATTAATTTAATTTATTAGGATAAAACAGATTTGTGAGCATAAAAATAATTTTTTATTAAAAGAATCCCTTTATATTTAATTGGTTCTTATATTCATTTATAGTTAAATTGTAAACAATGAATTCATTTTATATTTGTGTAAAACATATATTTTCATAAGTTAGATAATTCTATTCATAACCTCTAATTTAATGTCTAGGTTATACTGTATTATAATAATATATTATTGTTCGGTGAAACTTAGTATTTCAAGTAACACAAGCCGCTGAAGAAACTTTTTATTGCATGTAAAATATGATAACTAATTATTGTATTCATTAAAATATGTAAAATAAATTGAATTCATTTAAAAAGTAATTATATTATAAATTTTCGGGATATTATTTTCATTTATACGCTTGGTGTTGCATATCATACACACTATCAAATACAATATTTTTACTCTAGAATTTTCCGGTGTTCCAATCATTCCCCAAATAATCAAAATAAAACAACTAAAATTATAATCATTAATTAAAAAACTAACTAAACACCATCCTTAAACCATATTGATGATATAGAAACATTGAAATTGTCATGTGAAATGTTACCAACTCCGGCCTCCCTTCTTCTTCATGATGATGAGACCCTATCCCTTTAAAAACGATATCTGTTTGTGAATTATCCTAAAAAAGTCATGAGTGTGATGAAACCATACACATTAAAAGTAACTAAATAACCCTAAAACAAATTAATTCCTAACACTATCCTGATAATTCATCATGATTTTAGTTCTTTGGATTCAGTTTGATGTTGGTTAGTGTGGAGAAAAGATCTTTGGCTTTCACGGTTCGCCATGGGATATAATTTTAGTGGAATCTAGAACACCTTCGAGTCTATAATGGATGTTAAAATATATCTTCATATTCATTCTCTAATGATTCAACATATTTTTCATCATCTAAGTGGGGTTCATTTAATTTTATGTTCAATTCAACTGGAAACGTCTCTCAACCATGATTTTATGCTCATATAGTGTAAAAAATGCTTGAGCATCCTCTTCAATTCCAGCCTCAAGATGTTCACATAATCTTCCCCAATCAAGCATGATTGATTAGGAGGAGAAAATATTTAGTTGAACTCAGTTCTAGGATCGATGGAAAATTCATCTCATCCATTTTTAGATACACACTCAACATCGTGTCCATCTCCAGTCTCACCAGTTGTTATCGGATTTGGATAACTTCATTGGTAGGGTGGTAATGTGAGAGAATGATGGAATAATTTTCAATATCATTATAAAAGCCCAATGGTAGAAGGGAAGATGATAGTGGAGGAAGAAATGGTAACAAAATTATATCTCTAGAGGTATAAGATAGGTTTTTACTCTTGTGGTGGAAGGAAACAGTAGTAAAAGCATATCCATGGAGGTATAATGTTCCATGGTGGTAGAAGGTAAAGGTAGATGGACAATAGTGGTGGCATCATTCTATTCTAACAGTATAAAGCCCCTATCTATAATACAAATTTTCTTCTGGTGGTAATAGGTATTTCTGGCATTAGCGGTGAATAGTAGAGCTAAATGAATACTAATAGTACCAGGTTCCTCTAGCGGTAGCATGAAACAATATCATCCTACACTTTAAAAATTTCAGAATTAATATCCATATCTTAGAACCCTATTTTAATGATTAAATTTAATAAATATCAGTTTTAACCACACGGACCCCCAAAATTATTATTTTTCCACACAAATGTAATTTAAAAAATTATTTGATCAAATCCATTATTATTATTGGATGGATATTAATTTCCATGGATTTATATATGAATTGAGAAATATAGAAAATTAAAATAAATGACAAAGATTTTTAGACATTTAAATTCATCTAAAAATAAATATTTCAAATTGAATTCACTAAATTCAAAATATAAAATGTTTTTAAAGAAAATAAATATTAAAATAGGAACATTAATGAATTTAAGTATGAAAAATTAAATTTTGATAAATAAAATAAAAGAATCATATTTTAAACATAGTTTATGGATATATTCAATAATTATAAATTTAAATAACTTATTTGACATTAATGAATTGGTATTTTTACAAAAATGATGTGGTGATAACATAATCAAAAAGGGATATAGCTACATACGCAACACACAATTTTATCTTTGAAATTCATATGATATTTTCGTTAGCATAACAAATGTACATAAAGGTTAAAGGAAGGGTTTTATGAGACTAAAAGGGGGTCTCTCAATTGTTATACATCATAAGGAATGTAATGGGATGTGTAAAAACACATTATAACATAAACAATTCGAAATAAAAATGCTTAGTATAGAAAAGGCACTTGAATAAAAAAGAAGATGAAGAGAATCCATTACCTTGAAAGGGTGATTCTAAAAGATTGGAAAGACCCTCTTGATATCTTAGGAACACCTTGATAGGGAATTAGAGAAGGGAAGAGAGTGGAAATTCATGATCAATGGGTATTTATTGAATAATAATGGGAGGTTGATTGGGTATTTATAGCAAAAGATATGGGGATTCTTTATTAATCTCTAAACATAAGTTTTGGACTCTATGTGATAAAATAATCAAAACCAAAAACCTTTCAATTTTTTTGACTATGGTTTCTAAAAAATAAAAGTGGATTTAAATTATTTATTAGTCTAATAACTAAAATCCTTACAATAATACCACAAATGATATAGAAGTGAGTCATGTAAAAAAATAATTGATTATAAAACCATAAAATATAATATAGGGTTTGTAGGATTTATTATAGGTTTTTAAAATCAATCAAATAACTTTCAAAACAAATTAATTGTAGGGGAAATCTTTTTTTTGGTCAGGGATGACCTATATAGAATTTATTACTTTCTTTTTTGGATATTATTATTTCATAATGCACATTGTATATTGATACTGTTTTTAATTTTTACCTAAAAAATCAACTATCTTTGAAAATTTTGAAAATTTTACCATTTGATAATTTTAACATGCTTATTGTAAAATTAATATTTATTTTTTTTAAAATAATTTTCTAAATATGAGAATATAAAATTTTAAATAAAAATCCTCATTTACTAGAAAATAATACTTTTTATGACATTAAAAAATTTCTCAACCTTATAAAAATTAGATTGGAAATCATTAAATTATAATATAATTTAAATTTAAATATTTATTATTTAATAATAATACTTCATAAAAATAACATTTATTCAAAAAATTATTGATTTATCTAAAAGAGTGTTTTAATTGAGATTTTATATTTCGAAAAAATTTAATTTTGATTTATTCATATCAATTTTTTTTTTTGAAAATCATCATATAATCATATAATCAAATATATATATATATATGGATTTAAAATGAAAAAGTGATAAATATAATCATTATTTTATTAAAAATAAAATATATAAATTCATACTACTGTAGTTTACATACATACCCCCATATTATACAGGCGTACACCCTCAGGGTAAGGTGTGTGATGGTAGTACTTTCTTGTGGTGGTTTAGAGAACATGGTTTTGGTATTGATCTTGATATGCTTGATCATATGTCATAAATAGTTTCACATGTGTTTTAGTTGTTTAATATTTGATTGGTATTGATCAAATGGAAATCCCTATGATTCCATCTCCATGAGAAGCTCTAATAAATGCGATTTATTGGGTAGGATCCTACTGGTCAAGGATATCGATTCTTGCTTCTGCATGAATTAGATATGATTATTACCCTTCATATATAATAATATTAATGGTCATTATAGAATAACTATATTATCAAAAATAACTATTCTTAATAGTAATTTAATTCTGACATGATTTAATTTATATTGGTGTAAAATAATCTATGTAATGCATGCATTTTCTATAACTATATTAAATAATAAGGTCTTTATTCATTTTGAATGAATAAAAATCGATTTTTTTATTATGAAGATAAAATAAAAGAGACATAAAATAAGGAATAGAAATGTTAGGGTGGTTTGAAGTGAATGAGACCAAGGGAATCCCCTTGGATAATTGAGATACAATCTATAATAATAGAAACTAAGCTCGAAAAAAGTTGATCTTGACCTCCTAATTGACTTTTGATGCTAGAAGATCCATATCCTTGTTTCCCTTCCTCCAAGTGTAGAGGATCTCAATGTCAACATGAATTATACTCCAAAAACTCATAGTGGAAAAGAAAATGATCCAATGGCTCAAGATGATTCCCAAAATAAAGTTGAAAAGAAAAGATAAATCAAATTCAATATATTAAAAATGATGTTATAAGATCTGCAAATAGAAAGATCATAAAAAATGGTGTGATCCTTTACCTGAATTGATGTTCCTTATCCGTAGTGTTCCAAGAAGGCCATTATGAACAAACCACCTGCATCACGATCAAGGACACCTCCACACATGGACCCTTTGACAAAATCCCCATAGGTGTAAATCTTGAGGCCATGATAAGGTGGATTCCCATAAAACCAAACACAACTACCCCTTGAGTCAAGCATTCCATAAATAAAAAATTAAAGAAAATAAGAAAAAATAATATGTGGTAGGGAAAATCATCTTCATACCAGATAGAGGGTGTTGATCTCATATATAATCCTTTATTTTAGGTATCTAGTGATGGGTATAAGATCCGATTTTTGGACACAATTCTATGTATTCCCGATAACTGAGCACCCATCTATGAAAAATATACCATTACCAATGTCATTCAATACACCACCTATATGAGAGTTAAAATAGTGATAAAAGAAATTGTCTAGTGAATCACAAATTTTTGTGATTATACAAAGATATTGGTAGATCCAAAAATCCCAATCCCCCACCACAAATAGATGCAAAATGGATTCATAGATTGGGATGTTAAAGGGAAAAAAATAGTAGCTATATGAATACCATTATTTTTCACGTCATAATTAGTGTGAAGGATATTGTTACAAAGAAGAAATACCATAAAATTATTATTTTGTGTATTTCATAACACCATAGATTTATTCTAATTGAATTTATAGGTTTCAAATCATTAATAAATCCATGGAAGCCCAAACAGGTAAAATATATCAAAGGGGATAGGATGAAGGAGATATAATAAAGAGTGCATTTTATCTTAAAATTATTGAATAGGGAATTATGATTATCATAAATAATATATTTTAGGAAATGGGGAATGGAACAAGCCTTCTAAAGTTGAGTTTTGGAATAGCACAATCGGGAAAATGAAGAGGGGGACCAGACTGGTTTCCAGACTAAAATGAAATACCACCATGAACAAATGTCCATCGAGAGTTTCAAACAATAATGCTGATGTTGTTTTGGCGACCATTCCAATTGTGAGATCCCAAATTATCCTCATTAAAGGATACATGAGAGAGTACATATTTCTATTTGATAAAATTGATGTATAGAGAATGGCCTGAGAGGTCCTCCCAATCGAATTTGGCCTGGATGAAATTGTTATTTTTAGTGTTTCATTTGAGAATAATTCTCCATTAATGAGCCAAAATTTCTATCTTATATTGACTGTTCTAATGATGTCTCCCTTCAATATGATCATTCCAAATGAAATTTTTGAGAGTTTTTTCAATCTTTGAAAAAACAACCTTTGGGGACTTACTTACTGATAGAATATGCATTTGAATAGAGGAAACAACACTATTAACCAAAGTAATTCTCCATCTAATAGATATAAATTTGATTTTCAAGTTGGATATTCTCCCTATGATTCTATTCAAAATCAAATAAAAATTATGTATTTGAATTCTTCCATTAGAGAGTGGGATGTGAAGATAAACCATTTGGAAATGATTTTTGGGGATTCTAAGTCTATCCTCAATACTTTTAGAATGCCTACTGGTTCAATATTTCTAAATAAAGACACTAATCTTGGATGGGATGATTTTTTATCCACATTTTCTTCTATATAAATTCAATATAGAGTTTAAGTTTTAGATAGAATTGATCCCACCATTAATAAAAAAGATCAATTTTTCTACACAAAATAATTGGGAAATTCCTTTTAAGTCCAATTGAGCTCCGAAGGGGTGAATAATCCCATCAAAGATTCCTTTGTTAAGATTTATACTAGGGAAATTCTAGGTATTATAAAGAGGCTCAAAGAGAGAGGATCACCATACCTAAGGTTAGAATAGATTTGAAAAAGCTAAATCTCCTTCTAATTAATGAAATGGAGAACCAAGGAGAAGAAAAGAATCTAAATATAAGATAAAAAATTCATTCATAGAAAATATGTTCCCTTAGTACCTTTAAGATAATGTTCCATTAGATCATGTCATAAGCCCTTTCAATATCAAATTTAATCATAATATTCGACCCAAAAACCCATCTGTCAAGATCTGATATCATATCCTAAGCTAAGATGACGGATCCTTGAATATTACTACCTTTAAAGAAGTCATGTTTATCATAACAAATTTGGGACCCCATATTCCTAAAAATACTTTTGTTAAGAATATTCTCAATCATTTTTTAGGATAAATTCCATATGATAATTGATTGAAACTGACCAAAGTCACAACATTTATTGACATTGGGAGTGAGGACCAAAATAGTGTAATACACTACTCTGGGAAGGGTCCACCCTTTCAAAAATTCATGGATAATATAAATGAAATCATATTTGACCAATTACCAAGTGATGATGAAAAAAGTGCCAAGGAAACCATTGGGGATATGGGAACTATATAGGTTGAAGCATTTAATAGACTCCAGAATCTCACCCTCATTAGGTAGCACACCCATTGTAAGATTATGAAAACATTAAATAGACCTTGGAATGTTATTTAATATCAAATCACCATGATCATACAATATTAAACCATCACTTTTACCCCACCTAAGGTCTTCAAGGAGCTTTGAGAAATGAGAAAATGTAAGGGGCAACATCATTAGAATGGGAGTTGTACTCTAGGGTCATATTATCTTTTATGATGAACTTATTCTCCCTGATACATGCATGAAAATATGATGTATTCCTATGAAAATATTTCATTATTTCGGATCTCAAAATTTCTATAGAAACATGTTCTTATTCCAATAAGGGATCATCTAGTATTTTTTGTTTTTCATAGAAATGGATAAAAATATAATCATCCCAAAGGACCTGAATCTGATTATCATGCCATAAAACTTCCTTTAAGATACCTTAGATATTGAATTCCCAAGACAGTTGATTGTTATTCCACCTGATGATATCCCCTTCAAGTATCTGAAGTTTGGGGAGAAGGATCGCCTAAGGGGACCCCAACATTGGGGCCAACCATGAATCTAAAACCATAAATTTAAAGCGTTGAATATTCATATTTTTTTTAAAGAAAAAAAATCTATCCATAGACATCAAGGAATATAATTGAAGGAGAATAAGAGAATTTTTAGAAATAGAATGGGGAAAATTATTGATAATTTTGTTGGATAAATATTCAATAGATTTTATATTTCCCAAACATCTATCCAATCTACTCCAAATTATACTTGATACATGCTTGTTGTTGCACCAGGTGAACAGAAACCCAGTGAATCCAAGGTCAAGTAGGTTGTTCTTAGACAAAAAGAATATGAAATATTCTATATTACTTATCCAATATAATCCTTATCCCTTAATTATTCACACAAATGATAATTTTATTTATAAAATATTGGGTAATTTCACTCATGGTATAAATTCTTTGGTTGATAATATTCTCTTTATAGACAACTATAAAGGATTTATTTCCTAGTTACATGTAGGGACATGGTAGAGGAGTATAAGATAACCCAACTTAATGTAACCTTAGTTAAACTAAGATCCATATAGGTTGAACTAAAGGAAATATATGACAATATGAAAATATAAAAGAACAAGGTGTTTTAAGGTTTAATTCATGCTATGTTTATGATAATTCCCCCATATTTTTAATATTTCATCACTCATGTCAACTCTTTTGGTTTTAGTATTAGATAGAACTTGAATGATCCATGGGTTTGAGGGACAATGTGGACATTACCGCAACAAAGAACCCATTGAAATTGGAGATGGAGTGAGAAACATTATGATTATGCCAAACCAGCTATCATGAAATATGATTAACAATGTGAACTTGGTTGAAGTACCAAAAAAATGAAGATAAGGATGAAGTCTAATAAAGGATAATGTAATGAAGATAATAATGGAATGAATGTTCAATTTATCATATACCAAAAATAGTAAAATAAGAACCATGAGAAATGATCAAGGGAACTGGAATATTCTTTACATATGGAAGAGGAGTTCATCAAACATCAAAAGGTCAAGGGAAAATAAATATTTTGCTTAAAAAGATAATAATAAATAGAGTTCATCCTAAGGTACCATTAATAAATCAATGTCATCATTGTGGGGAACTTGGGAATTTTCTAATTCAATCCCCTAATCCAAGGATTAAATAGAATAATGAGAATGTAAAACCTCCAAGTCTAAGAGGATAATAGAATACCTATATAAGAACTACTCCTAAAGTGGATCTTGTTATTTAAGGTACATGTACAATCAAATCCAGAGTTGTAAATGTCTTTTTGAAATTTTATTCTATTAATTCTAGTACATATAAGAAGTTTTATATGATCATAAAATCACCACCCTAATGATTTTATTATTAAAGAAATCTTTAATTTGTATGATTATTGTATTATGAAAAGATTTTTATAGGAATGTGCCTTGTGGAAATCTTGTTATATTACCATTAAATAAATTTAACATGATTTTAGTGATGGATTAGATTTTTCCAATTATAAGAAAAATTATATCGATGAAGGAAAACTCATTTAATATTAACCTATTTTATTATATAAATAAAGGTATAATAATAAAAATGATCTAGAAATAAATTATATAATGTGGGTCATGATATCTAATTACAATATGCACTTAGTTCAAATGGTTGGAGAAAAACTCATTATTAGGATTAAGATTATTCTTAGGAAAATATATATTAATGAATTTGAAAGGTTGATATCTATGTATTAATTATATTCTGAGTGTTCTATGTAATTTACACACCATTATATATTTCTATTGTTTTGTAATAATTAAAATTTATAGAATGTAATTTATTTAAGGGTTCATGGGATAATGTAATGACATGATATTTAAATTTAAATTTTTCTTAAATAAAATATGTGTTCAATAGATTTCTCAATATGCAGAACAAAACTAAAATGATTTGAAAAATTTTAGATGAATATTATTAAGAAAGAACTAATAATAATTAAAAACTCCTATAAATAAAAATATATTTATCATAAAAAATTTATTACATTTAGAGGATAATGGATAAATAAGATTTAGTGTTAAAATGAATTGTTCTTTAATAAATAAGAAATAAAAGTATTGTACATTTTATCCAAATAACTAAATCATCCAACATTAAATTTTTATATATAATATATCGGTATATGAACTAATATATTATCATTATTTAGATTTTAAATTGACATAAATTAATATTAAGAACCCTAAATGTTTAAAACATGTGTTTTCTTCAATTAAATAAGTTTTTCTATGTCTTTTTTTTCATTTAAAAGATAAATTTATAAATTTTAAAAAATTAAATTCATTTTTGGACTTATAATAATAATATTATCTTAGGATTATTTTTTGAGTTTTTACTAAAAGATTCATTTATTACTAAATAGTGAAACATATTGATACTGTGAAATATATGCCATCATTATTATATAAGTATGGCATATAAATTTATTAAGAATTTTTCAAGAAACTATTTTTTTGACATTATAAATTTTAAAATACTTATTATATTTTATAAATCTCTGATTTATATTTTATAACTAAAGTAATGTTTTTATAAAATTTTTAATACATTATACATTTATAATATTAAAATTAGTTTTTAACACTTTTAGAAATTAAAACATACAAAATAGATTTAATATTTTTTGATCAAAACTTTTTTAATAAGTTAAATATAATTTTTTTCCCTAAAATTAAGATTACTAAGATTAAAGCTAATGACTATGATGATAATACAACTATTATTTTCAAATAATTTCTTTATTAATATTTTGTAACTTTTATCTAATAAATGAAATTAATATATTTCAGATGATATAAAAATATGATTTTTAAACACATATATTATTATATTAACACAAATATAATTGGTACCAAATGCTAAATATTATTAAAAACACATAATGGTTAAAACACCATTTTTGATGAAAAAATGTATTTCTATATATAAAGTGTTTTAATTTAAAAGATAAATTTACAATATTTAAATATTTAATTAGATTAAGTGTATATTAAATTTAGCTTTATAACATCAAGATTTGGTAATATGGGTTATTTTAAAATTTTAATAAAACATAAATTACATATTTATAAAGTAGATACCTAGATAAAAAAGGTAAAAGTAAAACACTTAAGAAAAATTAGTTCAAAATTGTTTAAAACATGTTATGAAATAATTTTTTGAGGATTTAATGACCCAATATCACAAAAAACTACATTATTATAAACTTTTGTATTCATTTATTGTTTAATAGTGTAAAATAGCATTGAAAATTAAATGGTATTATCAAAAGTTCTATTTTATTCACTTATAAAAGGGCACACTTCAACCCCTTCATGAAACACCTATTCCTTAGAAGTCCATCTGGTAACTCTAACATTTTTATCCTCCTATAAAACTATACCATTTTAATTATCCTATAGTAATTATTAGATATACTAATCACTTCATTTCCAAGGATACATTCAGAAGAACATTAAAAGTCCCAATGTGAGTACAATGTAATCCTTAACATTTTCTTCTTAAACATTATATTCCAAACCTAAACTTACCATTGTAATGTAATAAAATAACTATAATTATAATATTTAAGTGTTATTAAATTATTTTAAAAACATTTATTTATCCATTTATACCTACTGATAAGAACAAAACAATTAACAGTGCGTTGTGAAGACTACCACCTCCAAAAAGCAACATTTTTTTTTTCATTTTTATTATTAATTTTAATTCATTATAAAAACCAATTAAAATATAATTCTAAAGAATAAAAAATCCAAATAATATCATCATTATTATATTATAAATATATTACACACTCTCTTATCTATATCCACCCATTGAGATATAGAATGTTCTTGTTTGGGGTTTGTTTAACTAACTACTTGTACAATGTTGTAAAACTCTATCATGGATGACCATGGGATCTTAAATAATAATGTTATTATAAGTTAAAAAGAAAATAATTATTAATTTATGGTATTTAAAGGTTATATTAATTATTTAACTTTTTATTAAAATATATTATTTGATCACAAAAATTACTAAAATAAGCCAACACAGATTCAATTTCCACACAAACATAAGTAAAAATAATAATAATAAATAAATAGAATATGATAATAAATAGTCCATATTAAAATAAATTTAGAATAATAATATTTATATGAAGGTATATAATGAAATTAATTTTATTATTATTGAATTTAGGCACATTAGCATAATGAATCTAGAACAAGGTAAGGGTTTCATCAAGAAATATCCTTCTTTGAGACAAATTTTCTGATATACACCGTATTTAATTTAAATGGTGTGTAAAATAAACATTAGATATATAAAATCATGAATTATATCTATTCATGGTATTTTAACTTCAAATTCAAGATATACATCTCTTTCAATGGGTTTTTATTTGAATGTTTCTTAAGATGTATGGGTTTCTACTAACTCAATTTTATTCCATTATGTTATATAATTTCTTACTAAACTCTATTGTTTCAAGTTTGATTTTTTTCCTTTATAATAAAAAATTTGAATTTTTATTCCCCTTATTTTTCATGGGTTCTATAATTATTATTTTTAACCTCATTACCTAAAGATTATTACCTCAAAGATCATGTTACTTGTACATGTTTTCATCTCAATGAGGCATGCTTTAATATTATACACCAATCATTATTTTTTATGTAGTAAATAAAGAAACTTGACTTATAATTTCCAATATTATTATTGAAATTTTAAAATTCACTTCCATTCATGATTTTCCTTACTGTTGTAAATGATTGATATATTCCCTAAAATACACGGGGTTTTTATAATTCAATATGATTTATTATGTTATAATGATTCCCCTTGAGCATAATATTTCATTTCATATGGTATACCATATTTATATATAGGGAGATAACTATTACTTTTAATCAAACATATTTTTTAGTTCAATTCCTTCTTGAAAATCCAACTATATTAAGAATAATTTCCATCCTCTTAAAGGATGATTTCCCATACTTTTACATAATTTTCATTCCCACCTACATTATGCATTATATTCGGAAAATTAATTGTGTGTTATCCTATGTGACCATAATAATTCCATTTTAAAATTTTTAACTGGATGTTTTGGTTAATATTTTATGGTGTGGGTTTTCAAAAAGGTTATTTCAAATGTTAAAAATGTTTTTATAGAATTTCAAAATCAAAGTTTTTATCATCCACTGCACATTCCTTTTTGATAACCTTTATGTATTTTCAAAGAACTAATATTGATTATTATTTTTAAAATTAATATTTTTAAAAGTGTTTTCACTTAATTTTTTTTAAAATCACTTTTTAATGTGATTTTATCTTCTTTTTTTAAACCAATGATAAAATCATTTTCTAAAAAACTCTTTTATGATTTCACTAAAGTTTTCCAATTTATCTAGAAAGTATTTATTTCTTTAGAAATTATTTTCTATGAAAAAATTATAAATGTTCATATGAAATATAGTATTGGGGTGATTTAATTTTTGGTTTTAACCATTTATATGCTTTTCATCAATTTTAGTGATATCATCTTGATGTTTTGAGATTTTTTTTATTTTTAATGGGTTATTTGTGATGGGATTAATGAAACCAATTTTATTTCCGATGTGGTTTCATGATACATTTAATTATTTGTGTCTTATGGAACTCATATGCCTGGATGATGATAAGTGGGGTCCAATATCACTCTCTAATGCATCAATTTGCGTTTATGTCTCATGATCTCAAAAAGGTATATGAATGGATTTATACCAAGAAAAAGTGTTCATGGGAGGATTTATACTAACCCAAAGGGGGTACATGGGGGGTTTCATCCCAAGACCAAGGGTACATAGGAGTGATATACTAATCCCAATAAGTTAATCAAGTGGTTATCCCAAGTCTACTACATGATGAATGTCTTGGTAGGTATCTTTGATATATGGTTTTTATGATTATATATATTCTATAATCCTATTCATATTTTCATGAAAATGTTATACTCTCATGGCTCATGTTTGTTCACTTATGTTCCCACACTATTCTAATTCATGCCTTATATTATTCCATGTCTTATTCCATGACTCATGATATATGTTTTATGATTTATTGGATATTATTTTCTTATGTATCATGAGTATACTCATATGATCATTATATTATCACTTACAAAAATTGATTTATAATCTCTTATGTTAACCCTTATTGATAATCTAATCTCACTCATTTATTATAGTTCTAATCAATATATTATAGAGATGATTATATCATATGATATGTCTAGGATAGGTTCTATAGATGTATGGTTATGGAGAAATTTTTATAAGTGTTTTAAAATAATTTTTTAAGTATCTAGACTCCAAGACACTAAAAATACCAGTTATTAGGTCATGTAACTATTTATTAAATGTATTATTTAAAACAAGGAATCATTTTATTATTTATGTATGATTATCTTCGGTAACCATATTAACAGAGAACACTTTTTAGGATATATGAGAGAATGTTACATGATAATAAGGAATGATGATTAATTATGTGAACTATTTGGATGAGAAACATGAGTAATTGGGGGTCACAAATGGAAATCAAAATTCATTTTATATTTCACAAAGGCAAAAAAAAGGCTCCACATCCATTTAATAAGTTTTATAAGTAGAATACAATTTTATAGTAGGTAAATCCCCTAATTTATATAATTTCATAACTAAATTTATATTTTGACCCTATTTTAGAGGAAGGGAATTATTTGAGAAAGGGAATTTCATCAAAGTTTCTAGGAAAGTGGAAACTATTGTAAAATCATTAGAGGAAGCCAATAATTTTTCAATTTTTTTTATAAGAATTAAAATTTCATGTAATATTTTTAAAAATAATGGGTTTCTGAAAATATGTTGATATATTCATGATCTAAGTTAATGGAGGGAGAAATTGAGAGACATTTGGTTTAATATATTGGTGATAAATTAGATAATGTGTTCCTATGAATACGGAAGAATTAAGATTAATTAGAGAATATAATGATTAACATAAAACAATGGTAGATGATACCTTAAATAGTTATATATTGAGACATTATAAACACAAAAAATAGGTATAACAATGTATCTAGTTCCTATATAAATTTAATGGTTTTATTTGAGGACCATCATAGGGAATTAAAATAAGGTTCATAACATTGAAATCCAATAAGAATAACAATTTCACTCATACAATAAATTAATATGAATATAGTAAGAATGCAAATTAAAAAAAATTACCAAGGAATTTGAAACCCTCATGGACTAACTCAATAATTCTAGGTAATATAGACCTATGAAAAACATAATAGTTAGAGTTAAATAAGATTCAAAAAATATCCCAAACCTCCTTCTCTGTTAATGATATTGTTGATTGGATCTAATTTTTGAAGAATTTATTAGCGGGCTAGTAAAATGATAGAAAATGCTTTATGTCTATCCTAGGACAATAAAAAAGCGAATGTTTACTTCAAAATAGAGTGTTTATATATTAAAAAAAGATATTATATGATTCTTTTTTTATTTTTTAATTCAATTTAATCATTTGATAAAAAATTAAATGAATGAGAATTAAAAAAAATAGATTATATTTTTTACAATACAACATTATAGATAAGCCTAAAAATAGAGAAAAATATATGGTTGGGTTGAAGAATTGTTTTTAATAAAATGTATTATTAAGATGCTAACATACTGATGGATGCAGATGATGAACATATTTATAATAAAACCCCTCCATAATCTAGGAATTCCCATGGAAAGTGGGAACTAATAGGTGTCGAATGAGATAGAAGTCACCATCGATTTAATTATTGGTATAGATAGTTTGATGGATGAAACCTAAAACATGAGACAATTATATCAACCTTGAGGGATATAGAGATATATAGACTCATATTTATCCATTCACTCTCTTTTTATTTATAAAAACAAATTATTAACAATATAAAAAGTATTACCTTGGGAGTAAAATTATATATATATATATAAATGATATATTATTTATGGATTATGAAATGATGATTATTTTAATGGCTTATAGATTATATAAAATTCATTTTTTTAAGATAAAAGGATAAAACATCTATAAGTTAGTGGAAATAAATTTAATGATTTCATCAATTTTGAAAAATAATTTCACCCTTTAGAAGATGCTTTACATTCCACTAATTTAAATATTGAAATATTTGAAAGAATTAATGAAATCATTCCCATAGATGTTAATAAAATTCATTTATTTTGGTCAATGAACTAGTTATAATGATGTATATAGCAGTTTTAATTTCACTATTTATAGTTACTAGTTGATACAATGGGTTCAGAGATGATGAATTTTTGAATAACCAAAATTGATATTTTGATGTTGTTATTCTATAAACATGTGAGTTTCAGAAGGTTTCATAACCAAGAATTTTCCATTGGGATAATGTGAAACATATTCTAGATGATTTTTTTATGGAACTCTTGGAATTTCATATTTTGTATTAATACTATTTTTATAATTTATTTTCAAAATGATAAATAAATTGAGAATTGAATTACCTAAATATCTTTAGTATAGTGAGATATTAATCATTTGATTTAGTTTTACCAGAGTAAAAATGATGATAAATTTTATTTTTTTATCACTAAATTTGGGTCAGGATGTTTTTTCAAATAAAAAAATAGATTTTGAAATTTTGGATATTTTTATCAGCATTTTACTACAATTCGGGTGGCTCCATAGACACTCAATCTAGGATCTAGTTCTAAAAACATTCTTTAAAATCTTGATTTGATACAATGTGAGATTATACTTTCTTTATTTTACATAATTTAGATATTTTAATCATTACATATCACATATAATTACTCAATTTGAAGAAATGAAGGTTTAGTGTCTTTACAGATCAGCTATATAAGAAACCTATTTTATGATAATTTAGAACATTTCTACAAAATCTAACAACACTAAACCTTAGAAAGTTTATACTCATATTCATAATCTGTGGGATGGAAATATAATTAATGGGTGATCTCAAATACTAATAAAGGGGGAAAATAAATCAATATTACAAAAGGGTTTGATTATAAGTATGCATGAGCAGGGGATAAAAATCTAATTAAAAATAATAAAGAATTAATTTTTTTTAAAATTAATGATAGAAGGTCATGTAATCTAAAATGAACTAATATATTCCATGGAAAAAGAGTGAAAGACAATAAAAATGAGTCGATGGGAATAATCATAGGAATATATAAAATATGTAATGTCATTGAAACGTAACATGATAAGGAATTATGACATAGACATAAACCTAGAAAATATTTTGAACTAAGCTACTAGAATCACATTCATGCAACAACATGTGACTAAATCACCCTGTATCATATTCACACAGAAAATTTGTGAAAAAATATTCATGCATAATTTTCACAAAAAAAGTGAATAAATCTTCTCACATTATATTCACATAATAAAATTTTGAACTAAGATTCTTGAATTAGGTTCACATGACAAACTTTCAAAAAAAGAATAATGTATCATGTTCTCAAAACAAACCCATGAAAAAAGATTTTCGTATCACGTTCACATAGAAATTCATCATCTAATGTGATATAAAAACTTAACCAATGCTTTATAGGGATATTTTTGGACCCCAAAATTCATAATTATAATCATACACATGTGTGCTATTAGAACATGAAAGCATTCCTAATTCAAGCACCACTTAATTAATCTTTGGAAAAGAGATAGTTTTCATGAAAAAAAATTCCTAGAACATTCCAAAAGCCATCTATAGAAAGTAAATGGACAGTGACATAAAAATATATCCATATATTAACATAATGAATTTCATTTTTTTAGAATTGATCGAAAAACACCCTTTAGAGGTTATAAGGTAAATATATTTAAAAATAAATAAATATAACTTTTAGAATTTATTGAAAACTTATCAAAATGATTCATTTAAAATGTAATAATTAGAGCTTTATAAAACATTTTAAAGATAATCCATTAAAACCAAAATGGATTTTTAGGAGATTAATTTTATAAAACAAGAATTATTTCAAAATCACTAAAAAATTATTTCTTAAAAATAGAAGCCATTAAGATACTTTTTAAAATCAACAATTCCTTTAAAGGATAAAATTTTACTTTTGAAAAATATAAGAATATTTTATTTTATTTTATAATTATTCAAGTGATAAAATAATTTTGAGAATGATTTAAAATAACAGAATAAATGTTTTGTAAAGATGAATTCTCATGCGATGCTAGACATTGTAAATAAATTACAAGAAAATGGTTTTACCATACCCATAAAAGAATAAGTTATGAGCTACATTCAAATTTCATTTTAAAAAAGGCAAAGTAAATTTTTTTGTACACTTTTATTTTAAAAAATAATCATCAATAATTTATCCATGAAATGTATATGATGGTTTTTATAGAAAAGGTTTAGTGAAAGATAAAACACATGATCATGAAATAAAAACCTTTTGAATATTGTAAAATACCTTTGTGGATAACTAACATCCTAAAAAAGGGCCATTAAAAATTAATTTTGAAAAGTGGATAATGGAATGTTATTATTAAAATGAGGAAAAACATAATTACATTTCCATATATAATGGATTATATTTGCAGGAAGGGGAAAATATGGACACATAGTATAATCCATCATTAAAGAGGATGTAGTTATTATGAACAATTATATACTTTTTGAGAATTAAATTCATCAAGTTAGACTCTTTGCATTTAAAATTCATTTTAAACTTGAGAGTAAGAGAATGTAAAATAAAATAAAATATTAGTGATGAATAAATAAATCCTGGAAGAAATAATTTCAATAAGTAGCATTATAACACATTGAAATGGCATTCACTTAAGAAACACCCTTACAGGAATAATAATGTACGAATTAAAAGAATATAAGTGGGATACCAAGAAATTGACATTAAAATATCATGAAATTAAATACTCTCAATATAATTTAATGAAATAGGGTTATGAATACTACAAATAAAACAATTAATGGTTTGAAATATCAAACATGTCTCTTAGAGTGGAAAATAGTGAAAAATAACCCTTACCTTGCATTATTGGTAAGTCGAATGCACACTAACCTCCCTATTAAAAAAAATAACTATATTAAAAATAGTTGAAAAAATTACATTAACATGAAATGTTTTACTTTTCAATATTATTTATTAAGTCATTTTAATACACGTGATGTTGAAAGTGGAACTTTCCATAATAGTTTTTATAACTTGACATCAAAAACACTTTTAAAAGGTAAAATATAAAATTATTTCAACGACAATTTTTATAAAAAAATGTTAAAAGAATTAATATTAGGATTTACACATCATTTTTATAGAACACCAAGGTGGAAATCCTTCATTTAGGTATTTAAATATTTTTTTTGGTAAGACTAACATTGAAAGTTATCTAGGATACCTATCTATGTTGATTTTTTTATAAAACTCGAGTAAAAAGTTTATTTTTTAAAAACAAATATTAAAAATTAACATGAACCGACACGTGATAATTAATTTTTTTGAAATAGAAGCTTAAAAAAGAAGTGTAAATGGAACAGGGGATGAAAAACTAATAGAGAACTTTTATAACAATTTTTACAAACATATAGAGAAATGAAACTAAAAATCTAAATTAGTCAAACATAGAAAATATACCTCAAATAAAATTTTATGTTGTTTTAATTTATTTGATTTATATAAAGAAAAATCAATAAAAACCTAAATAATAAAGTGTTCAAATTTTTAAAAAATAACATAGTTATTTAAATTATATGTGTTATAATAAAACTAAACTTTTGAAAATCTATTACTATTCTGGTCTAGGTTTTCTCATAAATTAATTTTAAAACATAATATCCATGTTAAACATTCCCTTATTGATGAAGAAACTAAATTTATGAAACAACATTTTAAAAATAAAAACACTAGATATGTTATAAAAAATAATTACTCACTAATATAAGAGTTAGATAGTTGCGCTTTAACATATTTATTTTTTTTGGTTCTATCATTTCTTATTGAGTCCTTTGATCTTAATCCATGACCTAGTGTAATTTAGAATATTAATTATCAAAAATAATTTAAAATGAAAAATTTAATATTATATAACTAAAAGAATAGAATAAAACTAACTACTTTAATAATTGGCTAAATCTTCTTCAAACACCACCTAATAAAGAGGATGACCAATACACTTTAAATTATTTTGAAAAAAACATGCATAATATCCAATGTGAACTAAAATATAAAAAATTAAAAATTATTAATAGTATAATGAATTGTGGTTCTTAGTTATATATTTGTACACACTAGTTAATGAATTGGAAAAAACAACATGCAATTTATGATTTTTTAATCTTTTAGATACATATTCAATTATGGCTTCTTGGTTCACATATTTCCGCTATGTTGAAATGTAAACTTGTTCTATGAAAACATAAAAAGAAGTGAAATAAAACTGGACTCAAAGAGTGCGGTGATAATTTATTAGAAAAGTAATTAATTAAATCAATATAATATATGTTTACATAATCACAATAAATTATAAATTGAAATTTACTTACATAGAAGACAACTGCAACATAGGTACACTTGGCATATCACCATTTATAACATCCATGATGCCATTTTTAAAAATATTTAATATATAAGATCTTCCACATATATCAGAATTCATTGAAAATGTATAATAATTATTTAATATAAAAAAATGTGTGATAACTTTGTTACCCAATCAGCTTCCCAGGGAGTATCTGTAGGTACTTAAACCTTAAATTTTCTATTCTTTTATAGAGATTCCTTAGATTTTAGATACTCTTATATTAGTTAAGTGTAAGAAATTATTATATATAATTCTGAATTTAATAAAAAATGAAAAATGAAAAACAATGCATACCTCAGATATCAGCTGACTATAGATATTAGCCGTCCAAAGTAAAAATGACCAATACTCTATCCAATTATGGACACTTGTTTAGTAAGCAATGGTACTGGAGAAGTTTGATCAATAATATCACGTACCACTACTCTTACCTAAACTCACTACATAATCTAATATTTTATATAATCCCACAAATGATTTATAATTCCATATTCTATAATAACAACGTGGGGATCCCCATACTGAAACTCATAGTAAACAGCCAGGTTTGAATGAGGATGTGGTAGATCAGGGTAGGTGGGCTATTCAGGCTGCATATTCCTCACATATTATGAAAGAATATCCGATACAAATGATATAATTATATCCTCTATTGACTCATTTAGGTTTCATATATTAGCCTTCAAATAATCTATTTATTCCTTATATTCTACCTCCATCGATGTCACATTAGGGGCACAACCTATTTTTTTTAAAACCAATACACTACTGATACCCTTCGATGTAGCCTGGGTGTTCCAAATTTTCTAAAGTAGTAGATGTAATATCCACCCTACCATGAGGGATAAAGAAACCATGTTTTATTTTCTCCTGAAGGGAATCCTAAAGTAATATTTTCAAATTTAATATTAGTGAAAAAATTTACATAATAGTAATATGGAAGATAAGTAATGATTAATTACATACAATATTATTAGTTACTTCCTTTTTTGTAATTGTAATATACTTCCCCATTTTTTTCATTCTCACCCTTTTTCCATTTTTCATGATGGGGGGTGGGGAGGATATGGAGGGTCAAGTGGAACATATTTAGAGCCGCTACTTGATTTGGTCTCAATTCATTAATTTTTTAGCAATCATTTGATGCTATAATAAAGGACACCCTATGCATGACAATTTATAAGGGTATAAATTGTGAGATTGTATCTCATTGCGAGTTTTCCTGGAGGCTTTTTACATAAGAAAAAATAAATATGTTATAAAGTAATTAAAATTAATTAAAAAAATTAGTTTACACTTACTTAACATCTTGTTACCATTATATAATTATAATAAATATATTTTTAAGTAAATAATTATAAATATATTTATTAAAAATAAAAAAATTAGAAAAAACATATAAAAAATTTACCCAATAAGAAAATCATATAATAAAGGATTCCTCCTACATATAAGAGATAAAATTATGTGATGTATCCCTATCTATATACCCATACCAAAGGCATGGACCTTGATTATATTTACTCCCAAATATATAAAATGAAGTCAAATTCATCTTAAAATCTCTCCATCATGTTTCTATGAAGTATAGACAATTTTTATTAATTATTTTCATCTATTGAAAGTTAAATTCAATATTTAATTGAATAGATAAAATTTTATAATATGTATAATATTTAAACCATTATAAAACTAAATAAATAAGTTTAAAAATTTTACCATTATGTAATTCCAAAAATATATCTTTCACTAACTGGTCAAAAATCCTCCAATTAGGAAATAAAATACATATACTTCAATGATTTTGCATAACCAATGAAGTCCTAAATTGCAAGACATGCAGGCCAGTTGGGTGGTCGTTATCATCAAAGTTAATTATCACCCCCTCCACTCTATTTGTGGGTGAATATTTTGGTAAACATGTAATATCCTGCCCCTAATATTTATATAATATTCTATCGAGAGAAGAAGAAGATATACACATAATTTTAATAAATATAATTTTAATTTCATTAAATAATCTAATTATTAAAGAAATATATTTATATGAAAAATGTACTTACCTAGATTCCCCGCCTCATCGTGTATCATTTTGAAAGATTTATGAAACTTAAAAAAATTATGTGTACATGTATTTGATTAAAATTAAATAAATTAAATAAATATAAAATTTATTATTTATAATAGAAAACAAAACATTTAATATTAGATTCTCAAATATAAAAATCTTTAACTAAAACTACAGTATATTAAAATTAACAACAAAAAAATGATATAAATAATTAACATATAGAAATATTTAATTTTTTTAACTATATTAATTAAGAAACATGTAAATTTTATATATTAAAATTTAATTATTAATAAAAGGAAGAAAATTTAAAAATATTTTATTGAATATAAGTGTATATCTGAAAATAAAGAATATGAAGAAAATAGTCACAAAAAAATGATAAAGGAAAAACATTTTAACTAATAAATGTATATTTGAATCTGATGAATATAAAAAATATTATTAAAATGGAATAAATTCTAAATATCTATATATATTAATATCAAGGTTTTTTTTTTAAAATTTTTGTTTCAAAAAAAAGAGAACACATAATTAATCAGGAGTGTAATGGTGTCTTTTACCATATTCCTTATACATGATCATTTCTTATTTCATAGAAAATATCCATGTCACAATCATTTTTATTATCAGGTAATAATGTAATAGATGTAGAAAATTTAGACAATCCTTCAACATCATCAATATTCTCATCACCCAAATGTATTTTTTACCTATCAAACAATGGACTAATCAATATTTGATAAGTCAACAATATAAAATATTTGTTTTTTATGCATCACCATAATAAAATATTCATCCTTAAAACTAAATATTTTCAAATCAATATGTGTAAATACATACTCATATTGTTTCAAACAACTATTACTATCAAGCCACTTAAACATAAATACCAATACCTAAAATTTAGTATAACCAATCTCCCATATATCCTCAACAACTCAAAAATATGACGTTGATTTTTTTTGAATTTTTATCTTTAGAACTTTAATAATACTGTGATTTAACAATAACTATTAATCTACTATTTTGAATAGTACACTCGTCATCTTGGTTTTTGGTATAAAATATTTAACCCTTAATATCAAAACTAGACCACATGACCACATTAACACTTGGTCCCCCTACTAACCATTTCAATTTTTATGGTGTGGATAAATAAATGTTGATTTTCTCCTTAAACCATGAAACAAATGTGTTTTTATGTTCAGTCATCATTTTTTTAATTTCCTCTCAGATATCAAACCTTCAATCCAATAATTTGTAATGATATATATAGATTAACATCACCTATGTTGTTAAAAATATATAAATATTTATTCATCACTTCATCACATGGAATTAACATTCCCTTTAATCCATTAATCATTGTACTTTCACTATCAAATGTCAAAGGTTGAGATATTGAAAGTCCAACATGATCAACTTTAGAGAAATAATAAGTACAAAATTGAATTACCTCTTCATATATATATTTTTGAACAATAGAGGCCTCTGGTTGATGTATATTCTTAATAAATTCCTTCATAATTTTAATATATATTTCAAAAGGATATATCCAATATGACTAAATAGGCCCATATATTCTTATCTCTCACAACAAATGAATCAAATGATGGATTATTATATAAAAAAATGATAGTGGTAAATAAATTTATTTTTGAAAAAGTATGAGGAAAAATTAATTCTTTAATACTTATGAAAAATTTGGATCTTGAACGTTTCTAAAAATTGAATTCAAAAAGTAAAACTACCTGATTATATCCTTTATGACAGGTATAAAAAATATGCAACATAATAAAGTCGGTAGAAACTATTACATAAATACATGGAAATTATAATATTTCATACCAATTAACTTTAAATTATTTAATGGAACAAAATTTTGCACATTTGAATAAAAGACACTTGGTACTTTAATACCATTTTGGCATTGAAAAAAAGTTATCTTAGAAATATTTCTTATTATGTGAAAAACCAGTGTAAAATATTTTTTCTATCCTTTAATTGTGGTATCTAACTAAAAACATATTCCCATGGTTATTAAGTATAGTATTTCTTGAAATCTATCATTAATATTTATTTTTGTGTTTAATAATATTCCAATTAGTCTATCATAACTTTTTTTTTCTTGACATCCATAAGGTCATTGTTATGTTTTACATCAATTTTTTTTAAAATATAGATCAAATAAAGTGGATCATTTCTTCCATGTTTTTGGTTGATGACTAGAATATCCTTTATTTCCAAATATGACATTGATATTCTCACATTATTATAACAGTCTTCAACTATCAATGGTTGTGGTGTAGAATCATACTATTTTAAACTGCTAAATGCTTTTTTAATCATTGATACAAATGATCTATTCACTAAAATCCTTGATGTACTATATATATTGTTTTTATTCCATTCTATAATTGATGATATTAAGTTCCCTATTCTTAAATTAGAAAATCTTTACATATTTTAACACTGCATCCAGATTTGTTTTCATATGCTAGAAAGTTGTTTATAGTGAAAATTATCATAGCATGAAAAAGATAATACTCTCCCTTTTATGTATCAAATAATATAACACTTTTCTCTCATATAAATTTAAAATCATCTATAAATGGTGATTGATAAGCATCAATATCATTTCTAAGACTTTTTATTCCCAAAATCATTAAGATCATCATCACATATTTAATATATGTACATATCTATGGTGAAAATTTATAGAAGAAAAATATACCATGAACAATGTTGGTTAATGTGACTCTGATATGGATTCATTAAATCTATGCACATACACATTATAATATTTAAATCTTCATTTCTAAAATATGAAAATTTGTGATCAAATATTTTCCATTGTCGTGAATCAATAGGATGGTGTATATTTCCATAAGAGATGCACTCATCTGTATGCTATATTAGCCTCTTTGAATCATTTAAAATTGAAAATTGATACTGTAGATGAGAAATTATTAGAAGATACCAAATTTCTTTAGGGGGAGGTTTCATGCCTATTCTGGAGATTGAATAACGATTGGATTTTTCATCCATTTTATATAATGATGTCCCACATTTATAACATTTTGATAAACTTTCATATTTCTTCCTATATATCATATAGTCATTAGAGTAAGCATTTATATTTTTTTACCCAAAACCCATTGGGAATGATATTTTTTTATTATAATTGGAATGTGAAAGACTGTTTCCTTTTAAAAGTACATATTTTAATTGTTTAATCAATTAGTGAAACTTCTATCACTCCAGACATGTATTTATATCAAGTTAACTAATCTTAGAAATGCCAATAACAATTTAAATTTTGTGAAATATGATAATACTGGTTTCTAAGAATCTATATATAGTTGTTAAAAAATTATTTTTTCAATGGATTCAACACCCACATCATGAATTAATTATTTAAGATGATCCTATGTCTAATGTAGAACATATTCATCATCATTAAATATTGAATTTTTTTTTATTGCACCAAGCCAAATCTAGTGTGTATAATTAGGTCTAAAACCGTAGTAAATCATATGGTCTTTTATTTTTCTATATAATAATTTAATCATATTCAAATATTTCATGCATAGACAGAAAATTACATCTTTGTATTTAATATTTGTTAAGAAAATTCAAAGAAACTGTCAACCCCTTTCTCATATTCATCACTACTTATTCGTGCATGTTTCTAATTATGATCCATTTATTACCTAAAAAATATTTAATAGATGAATGTAATAATACTTATAAAAATCTAAAAATATATAAATAATAAAATTAAAACATATAATAATATATAAGAACTAATTTAAACAAGAATTAATTTTTTTTAAAATAATTTATTTATTAATAAGAATTTTAAAATGAAAATAAAGCTACAAAAAAAATTCAAAAGTAAATTTAAGTATATGGATAATTTATTAATGAAAAAGGATTGAAGGAAAAAAATGATTTTAACCACAAATATATGATAACAATAAGAAAATTATAAATACAAACAATTAAAAATAGAAATATTCACAACCAAAAACAAATTATAGTCAAAATAAATATTTAAAGTAATAAAAAATTTATAACATTAAAAAAATTAACAAAAAAATTGATAATAAAATACATAGAAACAAATGAATGGATGATGCAGTTTATTACTAATAGATAATTAATTAATCTTAAAAAATAAAAAGTTTACTTATAAAAATATGGAGAACTATAATGGAAAATAGATCTTGAATTCTAATGAAAACACTAAAAGGTGGTTGAAACTTATTGAACACTAATAAACTGAAGAGAAACATTTACAAAAAAGTGAAGTATAAAAATGAATGAACAAAAATCTTGAAACATGGTTGTGGGTTGAGTAGATTAGGGTTTCCGTAAACTAAATAGTGTTTAGGGTCATAGAAGAAGGATTAAAGATAGAATATTGAGGATAAAAATGTGAATAAATAATGAAAATAAACTATATGTGATAACCAAGCATTGTTGGGTGCCTTCAATCTTTGAGAGAATGAAGGTTTTGGAAATATTAAGTCGAACAAATGAGGGTTTCAGTATGATCTTGTTTAATTTTAATCAATTTTAACATATTCATTATAGAAAACCTATGTTAAAAGGATTTTATCATTACCTTTAAGATAAATTTTCTATATAGTATATGGTAAAGGTATTTCTGAATACATTTTAACATCTATTTTAATTAAAACCAATGTTAAAAGGTTCCTGATTAACTTTTAATGTCGGTTTTTAAGAAGCCAATGTTAAAACCCTAACTTGGAAGCATTTTTTTCTACTAGTGTAATGAACTAAATAATAATGTTATTCATATATATAACGTTTTCTAAAATTCATTTATATTTATTCTCTATATGTATATTTCTTAGTTATTATCTATATTCATTATATAGTGTGAGTAATCTTGATAGTTTTGAATTAGTTTCATGATAAAAATATTGTTCTTCATTTATATCACAAAGTTTATCATTTCTAGATAATAGAATTTACTATAATTTGTTCTCTTTACTTATTTATAATGTTTTAATTTCTTTATATGGGAGTTTTGGTAATGATCCTTAAAAATGAAATTGATAATGAGCATGTTTTGATGATTTTTAACGAATTGATATTTTATCCTAATTAATATGATTAATGATAACGTTAAAAATCTAAAAATAACATAAAATAATTATTTACTTATTTATATCATATATTATCAGTAATTATTTTCCAATACTCATACATTATATTATTTTATAACATTGTTCAAGTAGGGGTTTGTCCAACCCAAATTGGAACATGCAATAATTGATGGGTGAGTATGGTTAAAAAAGTCATTAGTTTAGAATAATAACATTATTAAATAAGTATAACGATATTATATATATTTAATTAAGGAATTGAAACATATTTTAGGATAATTTGACACATAATAAAAGTCTAGCATGAAAAATGAAATATTTCATGTTCATTGGGGTGATAGTTTGCACATATGAAATAATTTCATTTCTGTTTTTTATAATGAAAAATGAGAAAGTTGGTTAATGTTTATTACCATAATATATAAAAATTAAGTATAAAATAAATACTAAATTAATCATATAAGATTGCGTAAATTAGATTTTAATGGGAAAGAGTGAACATAAATAATGTTAGGGAAATGATAGTACTTATGTTTAGAACTTTGAGCATCCTTTGGAGGATTCATTAGAAAGGGAAGACATAGGTGAAAATATTATGTCCAAAGTATTAAGGAAGTAAATGAGGATTTTTGGGGTAATAAAAATTTCATATTTTAAAGTGGAAAACATAAATTGGGAGTTTTATTGTTAGGGTGGTGATATAACCATTTTATAATTGGTGAGAATAAAGTTTATGTAAATATTTCAAATTAATATAAAGAGTGAAGATGTTTCAAACATCGTAAATACATCAAAATTTACAATAATGGAGTGGATATATATTTTTCTCTGTCCAAATCTCAACTACTCAATTAGAAATATTTTTTATGATGTTATCTCTTTTACCCCTTTTTGTTAACCCTTTTTACCATTTTAGATTTTACTATTGAATCTGGTTAATACATAGTAATTCATTTTTAATGCCTAAAAATCCAAATGGCCCTTATTACATAATTTTTAGATAATTATTCCAAACATGAAATAAACTTTATTAGATAAAATTTTCATGCGTTATAAAAATTTATTATAATATCAGTGCATGTAACATTTAAAAACCTGTTTTTAGAATAAATACACTAGTTATGATTTAAATTTATGTGGAGGAAAAAATTATATATATATATATATATATATTAAATTTTAATGTTATTAAATGGTTTATTATAAAGCAAAAAATAAATTTTTTCTTTAAAATTATTCTAATTTTTTTTTACAAAAATAATATTTATTTAAAAGAAAATACTAGAAACAGTTTCTTTTATTAGAAAATATTAGTTAAGTCCATAAAATGTATACATTTATTTTCTAAATTTATAATGGTATTTTAAAATATATAAAATTACTCCTTATATAGATCTATAATTATGAAACATATTTTTTAAATTTTAATGTTATACTTACTTCTGTAGAGTCATAAATGCTATGGTTTTAATAATTTTTTTAAAATTCAATAAAAAAATTATTTTAGAAAAATCATATTTTTTATAAGATAATATTAGTATTATAAGTCAAATAATGATATAAACTATATAAAATTATAATTTTAAAATTTATAAATTCATCTTTGAAATTAAAATTCATAATATAATGAAAAATAATTTTTATAGAAAAATGAAATTTTTAAAAATTATGTGTTTTTAATATTATGTCATGTTAAAATAATATTTAAATAATGTTATTATATTAGTTCATATATTTAAATATTTTTTATTATAAAAATCTTTTCAATGTGATAAATTTAGTTTATTGGTACTTTAAATAGTTTTTTAAGAAATAAAAATTTTTCAAATATCAAATAATTTTAATTACATATCCTCTAAATGTATGAAATTTTGTATGAGTAACATATTTTTATTTATCAGAGGTTTTATTATTCATATGATTTTATTAATAATAGTCATTATATATGTCACAAATCACTTTAGATTATTTTATCATAAAGAAGAATCTATTAAAATAATATTTATTTATGGAAGATATATATTAAAATTTCTTATTGATACATTCTCTCCACCTTAAATAAATTTGGTCCTTTGAAATTTTAATTATTCATATCTAATGAAATATTTAAGGGTGTTAATAATATAGAAATCACTCTGAATTTAATTTCTAATGAAGTTTCATCATCATTATCCTTGGTAAGTCTGATGATGTCGAATTTTCCCTCATATTATGAATATAATTAATGTTGATTTTTTCCATTAACTATATTTTCTAAGTACCCCAATATAATGGGTGTAATTTTTCATAGCAACTTTATAGTAAGTCTTCTATAAATTTGTGGCCATGGGTTTATTTTTATATTTTATTTTCTTATATTATAAATGATCAGGACCTCTATGTCAAGAGAACCAATCCATGCCAAATATCATATCAAATTTCAAAAAATGAGGGACAATTAGATTTTATAAGTAACACTTTCCTATAATTATCTATTAAATAGGAGTTATGTACTTGGGATATAATAACCATACCAATATATTTTTTATTAATAACTCAACATCTAGTAATAAAGGTGGTTATTTTATCTTTCTAGAAACCATTATAGGTATAGAAGAGTGGGTTGAACAAGATACGAATACAATGCTCGCAGTTCCATAGTGGATGATCAGTGTTCCTTACTCAATATCATTTTCAAAACCCACTTTTGTAGTTTTAGTTACATATACTATCCCTTTTATTGGAATTATCGATGTTTAATCATCCTTTATAGCCCACTGATTAGGCCATTATCAGGGATAATTTCAATATTCCCTATATTTATCACATTAAATAATTAGTGTTACCTTCATAAGAACTCTATTTTGTTTCATAATGTCCATTGAGATCTTTATTTTTATTTTACTATTAGGTGATCTATGCCATCATTTTTTACACATGAAACATCTCCCAGTTCCATAAATACATTCCCCTTGGTTAAACTTTCAACATTTTTGACATGAAAGAAGTTGACTCTTTATCCTCCATCATCTTAATCACACAGACTTCCATAAGACTCCATATTTCCCTTCTATTTTTTTAAACTAAACTATGTTCAAATTGTTAATCATAATTAATGATATATAATTAAGTGTAAAAAATTTATTTCTCACTCCAAATATTCTCATATTAGATAACTAATTTGTAAAATCTCTACATTTCCAAAAGGAAACATTGTTAAATTGGTTCCTTTGGCCACCAACCATTATTAGAACCAAAAGGAGTTAATCAAGAGTTATGAAAAATTTACACTAAAAGGAAATTATTTTTTGATAATTATTATTAATATTCATCATAAAAATGTCTTACATTTAGAAATTATTACATTAGATTTCAGTTTAACCTTAATCACTATCAGTTCAATTTAGGTTTCTTTAGGTTGGGTTCTTTCATATTCCATAATCTAATTTATTAACATAATAAATCCTTAATAATGGATTGTAAATATAATTTTATTAACCAAATAATATACTTGAGAAGTGTCTAGCCATGTGTGAAGTATAAGGCCCACTCATCATGAACCAGTGTAAACATTGAGTTGATACTCCACCAGGCTTTTCAAAGGTGATTAACCCTAGATGCATCTATGCCACAACCATATCCACTTTCCGGTATATAGAAAAGGATTTAATTTATAGGATAATCACATAGTCTCTATTTCACCAAAATTTTGGGATTTATCTAATAGATAAACTCATACCCAGGGTTCTTAGTAAAGTTGTCTCATTCTTATTCCTAAAATTAAAATAACTAATTCCCAAATAAAACTAAAATAATCCAAAAAATATATGAACCCTGCTCTAATACCAACTTAGGCATGCCAAACCCAAACTACTAGATCTGGTTCTAAAAAACTTTATATTGACACTTGGTTGTATAAAATTTATTATTATCAAATATTTATTTTACATCATTTTAATAAGATATTCATTTAAAATCACAAATAATATTACAATCCCTAGAATGAAAGATTTAGTTCCATTGAATATCATCTATATTGAAAACATATTTTGTGATACTTTTAAACATTTATCTATATTTTATCCAAAATAGATTCCATTCTATACACCTCATATATTATACTAATCTTCATAACTGGGTAATTGAAACATAAGGTATAAGAGAGATCAAACTCTCAATTAGTGGAAATCCTCATGAAAATATCATCATGGATTAATTCACAATCATATGAAAAAATATTATGGGAAAAAATATTATTAATAAGAAAAAAATAATATTTTTTCACAAGTCATTATAGAAGAATATGCAATCATAATTTAATAAACATATTCCATGGTAAAATAGTATGATACAATAAGAATGATCCAAGGGGAACAATCATAGGTGTATAAAAAATATCCAATACAAGTGAAACATAACTTGATAAGTAATTATGAAAAAAACATAATCATTTAAAATCTTGTGAACCAAGCTACCCATATCATGTTTACACAAAAACTAATGAAAAATGCCTCCTAGATCACGTTCACATAAAAAAATTGTGATGAAAGCATAGTTTATCACATTAACACAAAAAATTTATAATCAATATTCCTGCATCATGATCACAAAAAAACACATGAACAAGGATTCCCAAATCAAATTAAAAAAGAAAAATTATGATAAAAGATTCATGCATCATGTTCACACAAAAATATGTAAATAAAGATTCCTACATCAATTTTACACAATAATTCCTTATCTAATTTCATATAAAAACCTAACCAATGCATTAGAGGGTTATATAAGACCACAATATTCATAATAATAATAATCATGTATGTGTGATAAATTATGAAATGTAAATATTCATAATTCAAAAATCACATAATTAATCTATTCTAGAATTTTTTTTACAGTAATGAAAAAATGATTCAAAAGGATAAATAAAGTTATGATCATTATAATAAAAAATAATATAATGTCAGTGCTGTATCTAATTCATAATGACCCACTCCTCCAAAATATACCACTACTCTCCTCCATCCATGATGGTGTATTTCTATAAATTATATCATGACTACACCATATGACCTTATATGTTGGATCGATACCATTTATCCCAACAATGATATTTTTTACTGATGATTTATCACTCATTACTATAGAAAATTGGTATTACAACTAAAATAAATGTATTTATCAGATCATCTGTATGAATTCCAATTTGAATCAAAACAAAGAACCTTGTCTGCAATTCCCCATCCAACCCTCTTATAAGTCACATAGCTAAACTGTTGCCAATACTTTTGTCAATGGTACTGACCTAAACTAGAGATTACTCCCCTTAATTATGAATAAAATAATTTTAATTTTGAATCACCTGTAGTCATTCTAAGCTTAACAATGTGGGGCACTATCTGCATTTTCTTAACCAGCTATTGTTCTTAAAATTTTTTGCACTTACAGATAGCCCCATCATAGGAAAGTGATGAGTCATCGACCAATTGTGAGGTTAAATAAGAACATAGGAATAAAGAAAATTGTAATGGATTAATAGAGAAGCCAATAATATAACCTTGATGAAAAATAGCATTGTAGGTAAGCGATGAGGATGGATGGGTGGGGATTTCCCGTCAAGAAAACATAATTAACTTATTGAAATGATATAATTTTCATGAAAAAACTTCCTAGAACATTCCATAATTCATTAAGAGAAATAATATGGATTGTGGAATAAAAAAATATCCATGATCAAATTTATGGAATTTCAATATATATTGAAGTAGATGAAAAACACCATTGTGATGTTATTGGATTAATCACTGTGAAAAACATGAAGAAACATCCCTATTCAAAATGATCGAAAACACTAATAAATGTTTTTAAATGAAATACATTGAGATTGATAATTATTTTTTATGATTATAATTTAAACCCATAAAATTTTTAAAATAATTTTTTATAAAATAATAATTCTTTTAAAAACAATGGAGACTTATTTTTTAAAATCACAATCTATTAGGATCCCTTTTAAAATTAAGAATTTATTTCAAAATGAAACATTAAAGTTTGAAAAATATAAGGATATTTTTTTTTAATTTTTAAATAATCAAGTTAAAATAATTTTGAAATCCATTTAAAAACATATAACATATTATTCATAATGAATAATGCTCATACAGTGTTAGAAACCATAGAAGAGTCCTTAGAAAATGTTTTTATTATATTCATAAAAGATGAAGTTATGAGTTATATTAAAAATTAAATTTAAATATGGTTAATTTAATTTTTTTGATAGATTTTATTTTTAAAAAGGATCTTCAATAACGGATCAATGAAATATATCAAATGGGTTTTTAGAGGAAATGTGTTGTGGATGATAAAATGGATGATATTTAAAGGAAAGAGTTTTGAATATTTTAAATTACCTTTGTAAAAAACACACATCCTAAAAATGGTTAATAATACATAATTTTGAAAAGAGGATAAGGGAAATATTAATTTTATATGTGATAAAACACAACTATGTTGGTATATATAAAGGAGGACTTTGGCAGGAATGAGAAAATATAAACTTGGAGGAGAAATCATTGTTAAAGTGAATGAGAATAATTCATAAAACTGATATACTTTTTAGAAAGAAATTAATCATGGTAGAATAATTGTATTTAAAGTTATATTTATATATAGGTAAATATAATATAAATTGGAAAAAAATATTAGGGTTGAATAAATAAATTTTGTAAGAAAGAATTTCAAGAAGAAGTATTATAACTCAATGAAAGGGTATTAAGGTAAGAAACACCCTTATGGTAATGGTTAGATAAGAATAAAAATAACATAAGGGGGATACCATAAAATAGACATTAAAATATCAATAAATGAAATATATTCATTGTATATGATGTAAAAAAAGAATTGAATATGACTTATAGAATAAATGATGGTACACAATATCAAACATATATCATGATGTTTTAAATAGAGAAAAATAACCTATAACATGTATTCTTGCACAATCGAACATTCCTTAACCTTTTGAATAACCAAAATAACTATCTAAATCACATATTTATGAACCTTATTTATATCTATAAACTTTTATTACAATAATTTATAATTTTTTCACTACATGTATATTAATTAGTTATTTTATTTTTTCAATATTAGTTGTGAGTAATATTCATCATTTTGACCTATATTCTTAATAATGGTGTTGATATTTATTATCCTCATATTTTTCATAATTCCTTGATCATACAAGATAATATAATTGATGATCTATAATTTTTATTTATTTTAAAATGTCTTTTTATGAGGGTTTTTCTTATGCTCCTTAAATTTGAAATCAATATTGAGAATGTTTAAGTGTTTTTTAATGAACATATGTTTGTATGTTAATTAATGAGTTTAATATTGATGTTACCATTCTAGAAAAAGAATTAAATAATTAAATAATTATTGAATTATTATATCAAAATTAATTATTTTCTCATACTAATCCATTAAATTATTTTATATCTTTTCTTAAGCAGATAGTTAGATAGACCCAAACACAGACATGTTATAATTGAAGGGTGAGTATTGTTATGAAAGTGAATATTTATGAATAATATCATTATTACAGAAAAAAAATTATGGAATTTAGATTTTATTAAGGTGGTGACTAATATTTGATGATATTTTGATACATAATAAATAAACTATAGTGAAAAATGAATTATGTCACTTTTGTGGGGGTGGTAGTCCGCACATACACACATATATCATTTTTTTCCTTAAGAGAAAAGGGGAAAATTGTTTAATAGAAATTTAAAAATATAAAATCATTAAGTATATTGTAAATATTTATTTCATAATATAATATTAAGAAAAATAAATTTGAATGGAAAATATTGAAAAGAAACAACTTTAGGGAAAAGCTAGTACATACCTTGATAACTTTAACTTCTCTTGGAAGATTCATTAGAATGGGAGGATATAGGATAAAATATTATTTATAAAGGATCAATTAAGTGAAATAGGATTCCAGTGGAAGGAATATATGATTTTTTTAAGAGGAAACTTAAATTCGAGAGTGTTCTTGTAGGGGTGGTGAGAGAATATATTTTATAAGTGGTGAGAATTTCATTTTTAAAAATATTTAATTTTAATATAAATAGATAACATGTTTCACCTGTCAATAAGAATAAAAAATACAAAATAATAGAGTGTAGATAATTTCTAGTCATTCCAAACAATAAAAACTCAACTAGAAACATGTTTGGACTTTTACCTCATTTTTATCCTCTTAGTATTTTTTCATTTACCATGGTAGCTAGTTTTTACATATTTAATTCATTCTGTATCCCTAAAAATTAAAATGGTACTTATTAAATAATTTTTAACTAATGATTATAAATATAAAATCTATTTTATCATATGAAATTTAAATATTTAATAAAAATTAATTTTATCATGAACGCATGTAACATGTAAAAACATCTTTCTTACAAAGATTTATTACGAAGCTAAAAATTAATGTGTGGGATAAAATTATCAATGTTATTTATTTTAGTGATATAAATTGGTTTATTATAAAAAATTAAATTTACATGTCTTTAAAATCAATCCAAAAAACAGCTTTATGAAAATAATATTTAATTTTTTAAAAGTTCAAAATAGTTTCTTTTTTGGGAAAATATTAATTATGATCATAAAATGTTGCATATACTTTGATAAATTTAGAATAGTATTTTAAAATTTATATTTTCACTCCTCAGATAAATATTTGATCATGGAAAAAATTTTACATGTATTTTTATTATACTAACACTAGGATAGAGTCGAAAACAATATAATTTTATTAGAAACTGTATTTTACACTTCAATAAAAATCAATTATTATAGAAAAATTCCAAAAACTTTATCCTATAATAATATTAGTATTATAAGTCCAAAAATAGAGTTTATTTTATAAAATTTAATTAAAAAAGCATAATTTTATCTTTTAAATTAAAATTTAAAATATAAAGAAAAATGATTTTATTGAAAAAATGGCCCTTTTAAGGATTATGTGTTCTCAATATTATTTTATACTAATTTATAATATAATGAATTTTAATATATTAGTTCATAAATTGAAATATTATATACTATCATAATCATTTAAAATTATTTTATTAAATTTATTAATACTCTAAATAGATATTTGTGAATGGATAATATTTTAAAATATTAAATTAAATAAATCATATATCCTCTAAATGTAATAAATTTTAGTTTAGTAACATGTTTTTATTAACTAGAGTTTTTATTATTCATATAATTTTCATAATAATATTCATCTAATATTTCATCACTTGTTTTAATTCTTATTTGTATATTGAACTAGCTATTAACAAATTATTTATTTATGGAAAATATACAGTGATAATTAGGGTTGTTACAATTCAGGGATCTAGTATATAATTTGGATTTGTCATTTTTATATCCATTTTTATTTTTTTACATTATATGTTAACCTCTCTCTCCAGTAACATGAATTGATCAAAGGTATTCTTCATGGCTATCCATTATAAATTTTATCTATTAATGGTAATTTTTATTTAATAGAGTCTCTGATTGTTTCACCTTACTACAAACTTTTATTATATGAGGATATTGATATTCTTTAAAAAACTTATATTTATTAGTTAATATTATATTGTTTTTAATTTTTTCATGTTTTTAGTATAAATGTTTTCTCATTCCAATACTATATATACTTTAATGTATCTCCTTTTTATCATTATTAAGTATATTCTTGTAATTTCAATAAATCACAATGATATGATGATACTCATTCATTAATAAATTATATGGAACATTTTTCATATGTTTTTATTATCATTTTGAGTATGTTTGTGCTTTCTTGGGTAGTTTTGATTACAGTATGAGGTTTTGGATTTTTATTTGTTTTAATTTAGTTCCACTCTTACTATTTTTGTTTTTCAAGATTCATGTTTTATTTTAATGTGTATGATTATCATGTAGAATGGTTTTTTATATAGATAAAATTAAATAGATATATGAGAGATGTATTGTAATATATACTATTATTGGAGCTGTATAACTTTTTCTCTATTTTAGATGTTTTGATTTAGTAGTTGATTTAAGGAGTGTGATTTAATTATTGATTATTAGAGATTAATTTTGATACATGTAAGGATATGTTTCATTTTTTATAAATAAAGGTTTTTTCATTTCTGGTGGTATTTATTATTATAACCCCTTTCATAGTTATAAGGATGGTTGTGGATCTAAATTTATAGATGATGTAATAGGGGAATGTGAATTGATTTTTAGTGTCTTATTTGATTTGGGTTATATAATGTAGATATGTATGTTAATTTCATATTTATGATTTTAGAAAAAATTTCATTAAAATATTTTTTATCCTTTTACCAAACTGATACATTTTATTAACGAGCGTGGTTTTATTCTGTTTACCAAAATGATGTTTTCATACCAAAAAGGGAAGGAATGTGGGTTTTTTTTACCATATATGCATTAGCTATGTTAATTTTTTTAATCATTAATGGAAATTTAATTTATTTTGTGTTGATAGAGATGATTCTTATTTATGGGGGACAAGGAATTTTACTATGGTCTCACATAGGGGAAATTCCTATTGCACTTTCCACAGAAAATTAATAATATATGTTGTTGTTAATTTTATCGAGTGACCATTATAAATTATAGAGGGTAGTAAAAAATTTTATTCTCTCTATATTACCTCACTATTTATAATATGTTAAACTGCAACCATTATTGGTAATATTATACCAGTAACATATTTCAATTGATTATTATAGGTGTTCCAAAAGAGAGAAATTTTTTGAATAATCATTGTTTATCCTATCTCAAATAAAAATTACTATCTTTATGATAATTTATCTTTATTATAATTTCATTTTTATGGGATTGGATTATGTCTTTCATATCCTAGTTTATATTTAATTGATTTTTTTGTATTGTATATATCCCTTATATGTTAAAATATTTTTCCTTATGGGATTTTTATTTAAGTTACCACTTTTTATTATTCTTATTTATGAGGTTAGTCTTTTAGGTTATTTATATAATAGAATAAAATTATATATTTTTATAATATATTTAAATATAATGAATAATGTTTTTTATAGATTTGATCAATTTTATCAACCATTTCTTCAATATAATATATACTTATAAAAACTTTATTTATTTCCTATAATAGACAATATTTTCATAATATGATGGTTTATAATTAATTTACAATATAGTATACCATTATTGATGAATTAATAAAAAAACATCTTATAGATAATTTTAACCATTGAATCTAAAATTCCCTATGAATTTTCATTTTAGTTACACAGATGTGGTGGTTTTAAATTTCATGTTTTTTACAATATAATAATTTAATTTGAATGTTTTTTTTGGGTTATAAAAACCAGAATTTAATCACATGAAATTTATACTTGATAAATTAGAAAATATCAATGTTTATGGATTTAGTAGAATAATTAAAAATATCATTTATTTTCATAATGATATATACATTTATACATTCATTTATTTGTGTGGCCACTAATAAAATAGTGGTTCACACACATGTTATTTTTTAAATTATTTATGTATATGATTTTATTGGAATAATGATGCTGATAAAGATATTAAATCTTATTTTAACAAGTGATTATGGGAAAGATGAATTTTATAGGGTTTTTTTCATCCACATCATGCATGGGAAATTATATTAGGCTATTATATATTTATCATTATTAGTGAAAGGTGAAAAGATGTTTTTCTTTTATAATATACTGATAAATAGAATAATATCCAAAATATTGATTTATATAGGTTATATTTTATCAATCCTTAATATATACTTAAAAATTACCATCTTAATAAATATTCAAATCAAGATATTTTTTATAAAAAAATCCTAATTTTTTTATTCAAATAGAATAAAATTATTTTCTTTCAATTTAATATATGCTATTTTTACCACATAATGTATGAAAAAATAAATATTTTAAATATAATACAATGATTACATGTAGTTATATACAATATTATTTATATTTTTTTACAATTATGTTTTTTATATATTGGTTTCATTGAACCATCTAGATTTATACTTGAAATAATATGAAATAATTTTTTCAAAAGTAACATTTTATAGTTTTTAAAATTTTATATAGTTAAAATTTTTCTTATCAATGGATTTAAAAATGATTATAAAACATTAACATGCTATTTTTTATCCTCTCATTCTCAAATTTATAATATTTAAAAAACATTTAATATTTATTTTATTTTTGATTATTAATTTACATCATAAGATTATATGTTGATTACAATTATATGATTCAAAACATTTAGTATAAAAAAATTATATCTCATACTCCTATAAGAAACAATTTTCTACTATATATTTATTTTAATGATATAACTTGGATGTAGAAAAAATCTTTCCATCTAAAGCCTTATTATTTTAAAAATGGGATTAAATAATTTTATTTTTCAAATTTATATGTTTAATCCATACTAAATTAATATACCATTTAATCATTTTATAAAAGTGATTCTACATCAATTATTTTTTTTAGAAAATATATTTTTTAGCCTATTGGTATCCTAAGAGACAAATAACTTTATATAAGATACAAATAAATTTTATAATCTATTAATTTTTCCTCATTATATAATTTTTAAACATTTTATAATTTATAACAGTAATAATTCAACTTTCATGAATTTTTTTAAGAATTATTTATTGGGATTATGTAGAAAAACAATGAAAAAAAATTCAGGGGAAATAATCACTAAAATTTATGATATAATATTTGACCATAGTTTATTTTAATTGAATAGATGAAATGGAAAAAATATATATAACTATTTAAAAAATATAAACCTGTTAATCTTTACAATTAATTGAGGGAGATTCCTTAGATTTATCAAATTGATCCCCTAAAAAAAATTATTCTTCAGGTTATATGAATTTCCAAGAGAATTTCTTTATATTATTCCTCTTCTATCCATTTCTTGATAGTACTACTATGAATGGAGGAATAAGTGACGACCCCAAGGAGTTCCATGGTAGATTGATAATCCCTTAAATATTGTAGAGGTTTATCAATATTTATAATGTATATACCCCTAATTAAGTGAATTAATAGGGGGATATGATTTTATCTCAATTGAAACATGATCAATATTGAATTTCTCTTATAATGAGAGTTTTAGTACACTAAAAAACACCATTCTATCTTATGGGGGGATTTTTAAATTACCTTAACATTATACCAAGTAATTGAATTTTTTATAGAATAAATTCATTCATGGATTATATAAGTGTTTCAATGTTGTATTTAGTAAAAACCTTCTCAATGATGAGTTAGAGACTCAATGGAGTTGAATGAAATTACAAAGGAATAATGTTCTGGTGGGTTGAATCACAACACAACTTGATTGCTCTTGGGGTTTTGTGATGTGGATATTAGTAAAGATGTTTTTTATTTTTTGTAAAATGAATCATTCCATAATATAATATGTTGTATTTTCAAAGTGATTTGGAAAAGTAGAAGTACACTCTTGTGTGTATGAGTCATACTGTAATTGAATGAGTTGCATCATGATGATGTTCCTATGATATTATGGGGAAACCGATAGTTACATGATATCGAGACCACATGATTTTTGTGATACATGGATCTATAATATTAATTACATCACACCAAAGTCAATAGATTCATACTATAAAGGTGATTTTTTAGTGTTCTAGGTGGTAACACACCATTATTTTATGGTATATATTTTTTAAATTAATTTAATCCTTTTGATATCTTGGGATACATGCAACCTCAAGTCTAAATGAACTGAGATATAATTTATGATTATAACCTATCCTTTAAATGGAAGGGTATGAATAGGAAAAACTTAATTTTGAAAATTATATGTTCTAAACATGTATAAAATAAATTCTTCGGTTAATTAATTGATTAAAAATAAAAATAAAAATCATTTGAATGTAAAAGAAGTGTTTTGATGAAAAAACATCTGGAATTCAATGTGTTATAAATTAATAATTTAAATTAATCAATATTGGAGAATTATTTTAGGAAATTTATATATTATAAATTCAATATATTATTTTAAAATTCATCTAATATTTTTTCTAGGCTTGAGATAATAATAAATCTAGTTTTGTGCTTAAAAATGTATTTTTCAAAAAGACGTTTTTGTTGTGTTTTGCGTTATTATTTTAAAATTAATTTCTTAAATTTATAATTATTTAATAAATTAAACTTTTTCCATTTTTGGAATCATGAGGTTCAAATTTAGTATATAGGACCTTTTTATTTTTATGCATTATGAATAATAATTGTGGTAAAACTTATCACCGTAGTGAATGGTAAATCAAATCAACCTAGGATAAAACTAATAGTTAAGGTCAAAATTTTTCATTTAAATTGTTATTTGATAATTAAAACATTATCACCTTATTCTTTTTATTTATTTTTTAAGATATAATTTTCCATGAAAATGGTTTATATAATATTTAAAGAAAAAATAGTAACAAAGTGTCACTCTCGTAGTTTCAAATATCTCTTATGTGTCCATATAGAAGAAAAATAATGTAATAAATGAATATAAAAGACTATTTTTAGATTCATGAAAGTATTTTCATTATGTAATTTTTTATATTTTTTATTAATGAAATAACTACCTTAAATCTTTATGTAACGACGACACAATATTTCTTCAATTAATAAAAAATACAATAAATGAATTTAAAAATATTAAAAATAATATATATTGATTTATTTATAGTGTTCCATGTATTTTTTAGATAAATATAACAAATTAGTGATTTTTATAAGGATTAGATTCTAATTAAAATTTTTTCTGGACGTATTTGAAGTCAAATTAAACGAATAGTGTCAAAAATGATAATAATGATATTTAATGAAAATAATAAATTTTTTACATTATTAAACATTAATTTATATATTTAAATAGGATAAGGGGAATTAAACATGGTTTAACATGTCATCTCTTTTCCATTTATAAGTCAACTTTCACATTACAAGTAATATTATAACCCATTAAGAGTGAAGAAGGCGTTACCATTATTATGGTTAAAATAGGGTAACTAAGGGGTTATACCAAAAGATAAGGTTTAAAATACCACTTAAACTTATCAAATTTTTATTGGTTGATGGAATGTAAACAATATATGACCTTACATTCGAATCTATGTCCATTTGGATTCACATATTTACACCACATTGAGAAACCTAGATTAAAAAATACATTAAAATTCATCTTATAAACATACTTATCCAATTTTTGAGGAAATTATATCCTCAAAATCCCAACCCTATTATCATTAATAAGAAATCTACAGAATTTATTTCAAAGAATATGTAATCAACTTAAATTATCACTTTATTTTTTACTCATTATTTAACTCTTATTAATCTATAATATTTTTCATAAAATAATAAATTTAGTATCATAAATATAATAAAATTTTATTATGATGATTAAATAACCATTATCCACCCTTTTTCCATCAAATGGGAAGTTAATATATCACTTGTGCATATGTATAGATTACTATCTCAATATATAGATACAATTGATATCCCACCACGATATTAAATGGATAGATATTATTATGGGTTTAATGTTTATATATGATACTTATGAAATAATTATACTTTTTTAATTATAATATCATATCTTACTTCTTAACTATTAATCCATTAGAAAATAATAAAATCTCTCATGCGTACGTGTAGAATACCACCCCCATGAAACAATGTGATTTATTTTTCATTTATGTTTTTACATGGATGTAATTAAGGGAGTATTTAATTAATAAAAATTATTTTTATAATATAATAATTATTTTCTAAAGGTGAATTATCATTAACTTTTCATTTGATCTATCCGTCAAAAAATAAAAAGGGGGTTCATGCGTATTTTTGACATAACATCTCCATGAACGGTGTAATTCATTTTTATATCTATAAATTTTATGAGTGACTATAAATATGTATATAATAAATATATATTATATTTATATGAAGATTAAAATTATGGAGATTTTGGAACCATGATCAATTTACAAGGACCAGAACTATTGAACCAAATCATACACGAAAAACCAACCAATTATTATGTAGAACAGTGATAATAACAAAGAATTGTTAATAAATAGGTGATAAATGATTATTATTAAATAATATGTGGTATAATATATATGATTATTTTAATATAATAGATATATATTAAATATATATTTATTAAACATTAGGTTCAAATGCAAATGAATGAAGTCAAGCCTGAGGTAAGGGTTTATTTCACAATCTCATTATTATATAGGGTTGTTTATGTTTATGTATCCATTAGAAAATTATTTTATATTTCAATATTAAACCCAATATATTTTATTCTACTATGGTTATTCCTATAAATTACATGATTTTAGATTATTTTCTTCCCTTTATGTACAAAAGATACTGAAGCAATGTTTTTAAGGAAAACTGATGTTCTTTTTCTACCAGGTCAGAAATATTTTTATTCCATGTACATATTTTCCATAAAATATTTTGAACAATATATTTAATATTCTGTAATGATTTATTAATTTTTTTTTACAAAATTTAATTTTTTTTACAAAAATAGTTTCAATGGAATCTTCTTACTGTTTTTGAACGTGGAACATTTTGATTATTTTAAAAAGAATGAAAGGAATGATTTATTTTAACTTATATGGAATGAAAAGAATTTACCACTACCATAACAAATAAATTATTTTAAGATTCCATTACATGTTTCTAGGGTTCATTTCAATGTAATTTTTTTCGTTAAAATTTTGGAAATTTTTAGAATTTTAATAAGTGATTTTAAAATGAAAAGGGTATTTTCCTCAAGAAAAATTCCAATGATATTTTTAAAGAATTTTCATCTATGTAAAATTATTTAGTGAATATTATGATTTACTATTGGTATACTCATTTTATGTCATTATACATATTAATTTGTATGGATTATTATTATGTTATACTTATTGATTGGGGAATGTATTAATATTTCATAATATAGTTCTTCAGAATAAATGTTTATATTGATTATGTTTCACCCCTTTGATATGATGAAATAATTGGACTTTGTAGGTGATTATAGGGGACCATTATAGCCCCTAAATTCATTATTTGGTCCCATGAGACAAACTAGTTTGGTTATTTATCCAAATCCTTAACCATTTATGTAATATACCATGTCACAAATCCTTGATGAAAGTTTATGATGTTTGGAATTATACATTAAATCATTATGAGATTTGTTTTTATTATCCATTTGATTATTAATGTGGTTATGTTATCTATGTATTTAGTCCCCTATTTTATTGTATTAGTTATATGGAATATTTTATTATTTCTTATCTCAACCATATTATTCATTTACTTTCTGTTAACTTCTATTTTACGTATACACTTACTGAGAATCTGAGCTCACCCCTTTCTTATGTTTCCGCTCACCAAGATGTTAGGAAGTGCATTATGATTGATATGTAGGGATATGATAAAAGTAATATTTGTGTTCTCAAAATAAAATTCTATGTTGTATTTTATGTTTTCAAATATAATGTGGGATTCAAGTATGTATTTAGTTTTATAAAACTAATAATCTATTATGTCCTTTGGGATATGATCTCTTATATCTAGTTCCAATGTAATAAAGTAAACAATGAATCTAGGAAACTAGAGATAGGGTCATTACATAGGACATGGGAATTTCGGATAGTATAACTTCTGATCTTTTTGGAGGAACTACCTCATTAAGCACCAGTCAAGCTGGAGTACCCTATTATAAAAGAGTATGATGGATTTTTGGTTTTATAGACTCTAGATTCATTACACTGGAATCTACATAGCCATACCACAATAATTTTCAAAGGATATAAAAGATTTATTAATTATTTTTTCATATTATTTGGAACGTTTTTTTGTGTATTTAGTGAAGGGTGTAAAAAAATAAATAAATGAGAGGTCTATAAATAGTAAAAAAATCACTCAAACTGAAGGGTGAAAAAAAAAGATGAATCATGGAGATAACCAACCACCAATTCTTGGTGAGGATCCCTGGACCCACAATTCCTTATATGGTCTTAAAGAACATACTTTACACACTGTATATGATATAGATCCTTAATTTCATGATATTTTATGCATAATATAACATTTATATTCTAAGGTCCTTTTATGTTTATTGTTTTAGAGAGTTATAAAAAATGTTCAAAAAATATATCCAATCTTCCTTGAATAAAATGGAGATTTTTACCACTATATAGAAAAATAATTCATCCATAACAAGTCTTTAACATCTCCCACAATTCCTATAGACAAGATACTCTTCTATACACATCTTACTTATTACCTTTCTTCCTATCCTTTAATTCGTACTTATTTGATCACACTACCACTTTTATAACAAACATAACCAAATTTATCCAAATTTTAGAACTTTATTCATATCTAAAAAATTTTATTAACATCATTTATAATTATTCTATACATGTATAATAGTTTTTTATTTTCTATTTTTGATATCATGTGTTAGTATTCTTGATCATTTTTAACGACTTTCATAATAACAATGTTGTTCTTCATTATTATCCCAAATATCCTCATCACTAGATCATAAAATATAATAAAATATATGTTATATAAATATATTTAATATTATAATTTCATTATATGTGATTTTTTGTTATGATCTGTAATGATGAATTTGGCGATGAGCATGTTTTGATGATTCTTAGTGAATGATGGGTTTCTTATCAAACAATGAGTTAATCTTATTATTACAATTTAAAAACTAAAAAATTTAATCATTTACTTATTTATATCATATATTACTAGATATTTAATTCTTATAGTCATCCATGACATAAATACATAACATTTTACAAATAGGTTGTTAAACCCACACAAACAAGAACGTTCCATAATTAATGGATGATTATGAAGTGACTTAGTTATGAAATAATTATACAAGAAGAAAATTTTTATTATTTAGAATTTTTAGTGGGATATATCAGTATTTGAATAATTTAGAAAATAATATAACCAATATGTTTTTATTGCATATTATAAAGGAATCATTTTTTTCTCATGGAACACTCTTTGGGATGGTTGAAGTTACCACATTTTTTAAGTGATCATATTGTTAACAGGTTATCTAATTTGTGTTTAGAAAACAAAAATAATTTCAGAAAAATATTATTTATCAATTAAACCCATTATCATGACCGTACATGTAAGGTTTAGTTGAAAATAAAAATGAAAATTGATCATTCCAAGGAGGCGGTAGTCCATACGTACGCATGGATGATGATTTCATTTTCCAAAACATAAGAAAAAGGAGAAGTATGGTTTATCATTTTAAAAGAAAAAATATGTCATAAATACAATGTTTATATATTAATTCAAATTTAGGACAATCCTTTTAATGTGGTTAAGGAAAATAAAACATATTTCCTCATGGATGTGGTAGTTCGCACGTCCGAACGATTTAGATTTTCATATTGCTTAAAGGAAAAGAGGAAGGTGGTTAATGCTTGTACCATCATCATAATAACATACTATTATACTAATAATACTAATTTTATCATTTTAATATGATTTAATTTATTTTTTGGAAGAATAAGTGTACATAAGGAAGTTTGAATGTGAAAGGAACGGTAATAAATTTATACCTCACTTCTTGAATTATCACCTTTATAAAGGGGGTTAAGCCATTGGGGGATGAGATTTTTAGAATACCATATCCTCTTAAAGGTTTATAAGATTTTTTAGAAGTTTTTTTTGAAGATTTTTGTATGAAATATGTTGGTTTTGGCTTGAGGGGAAGTGAGGTCAGGGAGTGCCCCTTTTATAAGTAAAAAGGGATGAAATTTTTGTGAATACAGAAAAATTTTTAATAATGGGAAGTCACAGTCAAGGAAAATAGATCCAATGTTGTGAAATAATAGAGAGGGGAAGGGATAAGGTTGATAAAGGCCAAAAAACCCATTACCATACATTTTTTAAATATGTTTTTTTGTCTTTGTTTAACCTTTTTTACCCCTTCTGATTTTTATAGAGGTAACTAGTTTTTACCAAATTAATTTATCCTTAATCCTTGAAATTAAATTATTATGTATTAAATAATTTGTACCAAATTATTCTAAATTTTAAATCCATTTTATTATATCAATTTTTTAGCAGTGGTAAAAATTTTATTTAATATACTAAATATATAATGTATCAAAAATAGTTTTTAAAAAAAATTTAATATAATTTCTAAAATGTCATATACGAGTTTGTAAATAAAAAAAATATTTTAAAAAATATAATTTACCTTATAAAATTATAATTTATTCTTATTAAAATGTTTCATGAATTTAAATTTCATACTTATATACTAATAATGTCATAAAGGTCATGTTTTTTTTATAAAAATGGTATTTTTCACTATTCAACTGAAAAATATTTTTTTTAGACAAAACATACAAATTCATTATAAGATAATGTTGAAATATTTAATAAAAAAATGAACTTATTTTGTTAAAATTACAATTTTAAAATTTATAAATTATATTTTAAAATGAATTAAAATATATAAAAACTTCTTTAATTAAAAAATTTTCCTTTTAAACTTCACGTGTTTTTAATTTTATTTTATATAGATTTATAATTAATTAATTTTTTTATATATTAGTTTATAAATATAAATATTTTATATTATTATAAACTTTTAACTATAAATAATTTAATTTATTAAAATACAATACCCATATTTTTAATTGGTTTTTGGAAAGGCATCCTTTTTAAATTATCAATAAAATAAAATAATAATACATAATTATATTATTATTTTATTTTATTTTTATCTACTAATGCTTTTATTTTTTATATACTTTTAATATATCATGATTCATTTTAGTCGGGTGGTGCTCTAGTTCTGGGTTGTGTGTGACACAAGATATTGAGGATAACATTAATTCAAATAGTCTAAAAATCTTGGATCGTTGCACCTAGAGGAATTTAGATTAGACTATGGAAAAGAATATAGGTGCACCATAGATTAAAATTTCAGTGGAATTTGAGGTCATAGGAAGTGAATATCATTCTATATATTGGTGCTTGAATTTCATTCTTGTTCCTATGTGTTAAGATATTTATACCTTTTTATTTCCTTATTCGTATTAATAATAAAATAGGAATGTTCATAGTGTGACAAAAACTATTTTTCAATTGGGATTTGAAACATTATAAATATATTTGGTGAACCTTGTATTGTCCCTTTGTTTATGACTATTCTTTCTTGTAATCATATCATCATACCCACCCCTTTGTATTTCGTTTCCCATCATACTATTGAACTTTTCAATAATGTTAAACTTCACAATGGAACTCATATTACAAAATAATTCATAAACACTTTTATTATGATAAATATTGTAAACATTTTTTAATGAGTTTGAAAATTCAAGGATTTTAATTTTTAATATTTAAATATTTCATAATATCATGTAAAATATTAACTTAAATTTGATGTAATATTCATAATGTGTTATATCATAATCCACACACTTCTATAAAAACCCAATTATATTGATATTCAACATGTTGTTTTTTTCCTTTAGCATAAAACAAAATATTGTAAAATTTAACTTATCATGGTTTTGGATTTAGTGCAGAATTCTTCCAATATCATACAATCAATAAAGCATCATCACCTCATGTAAGCTCACACTTAAAAAATTGTTAAATTATATTCAAAATTCTTATAGTCATCCTTAAAAACTTTTTTAGAGAATCTATAATTATTTTATCAATGTTTTGTGAAAAACATTGTAAAAAAACTATTCCTCACTCACACGCCATATATGTGTGACTACAAAAGGTATTTATTAATTTAACAATAATTATGAATTCTTCAATCCATAATTTTTTCAAGGAGTGGCCTCTAAAAAAGTGTCAATTATAATCAATATATAATGGGATCCGACATGATCTCTATAAAACACATATATCTCTATACATGTGTGCATCATATATGTATCAAACATCATACATAATCAACGAATATCTCTGTAATAAAATGAGTGATCCCATGAAATAAAATATATAAATCACATATAAGTAAAATCATATACTATCAACTTCTAGATTTATTTTTATTATAGATTGTAAGAACCCGGTTCTTATTTTTGAAGGTACGGGCTTCTTCTTTTTCCTTTTCCTTAAGTGTTTTTGAGAAAATATGGAAAATGGGGAAAAATCCTAAATTTTGGAACTACACGCCGTGTACTTTTTCCACATGCCATGTACTTTCGGCTGTGTCGGGATGAGTACATGGGGCGTGTAGCCATGCCGGTGACGAAGGGTGTAGGAACCGACTACACGCCGTGTAGTGTTACCTTACACGCCGTGTAGTCAGTCGACATGCTTGAATAGTAAGGCGGTGGAGTCGCCGCCAGCTGGGCGACAGTACACGCCATGTACTTCGGAGTACATGCTGTGTACTCATGTCGACGGATGAACAGTGTGGCGGTGCCGCCAAATGAACAGTTAAATGAAAGAAGTACAAGCTGTGTACTCAGAATTACATGCCATGTACTTTGTTTTTTCGGCTTAAAATAGGCAGTAGCCTCCTCATTTGGCAGAGGAGGCGTTTGAGCCATTTTGGAGCCAAGGAGGACGGCTGGACCTTTGAAGATCCGCCGGGGGTTCGTTTGGAATCGATTTCCACCTCGGACGATCCCGTTGGAACCGCACAGGTAAGCCCTCTCTTCTCCTAGCATGTTGCTTACCAATTCTTCTCCTAACGTAAGTTATTTACGTTTGAATGGGTTTTGTTCTTTTTCGGATCTACGCCGTTCTTGGGCGTTTCTGGAGTTAGCGTTCGAGTATAACGTTTGTTGGCGTATAAGGTAGGTAGCTTTGTGTTTATTTTCTAACTGTCATGCATTTGTGTGCGTTTTTGTGCCACGAACCCATGTTGGGGTGTCGTGTGGCTGAGGTCGTTGTTATATTTAATGCCTAGAATTACATAGGTGATTAAATTGTGATAATAAAATTCTGGTTGGTATCGTTTCTTGGATCCGGAACCACTCCCGAGGTGTGTTTCACTGTCTAGCCATTTGTCCAGGTTACCCGAGGGTATGCATTTAAAGCCGTAATTGTAGAATTACCTTGAGAGGAATTGCTTGTTACTGCTTTTTTACCTATTGGGCATGGCCCAGTTACCTGTTAGCCTGAGGGCGTTGTTGTGTTTGGCCTAAGGGCGTTGTTGTGATTAGCCTGAGTGCACTACACTATTTTTCCCGAGGGCTGTAGTATTTCGCCTGAGGGGAACCTTTCGTGCTTGAGGGCTTGACTTCTGTACCTGAGGGCGACACTTCATATGACTGAGGGTGAGAATTTATGTTACGCCTGAGGGAAATACCTGCGGGTTGGATTCTGTATGGCCCGAGGGCAAGCCTGAGGGCGTGGTTTACTATTTTAGCCTGAGGGAAAGCTTCTGGTTGGCCTGAGGGCTTGGTGCTGTTGAGCACAGAATGTTACTAAGTTAAATTATTAAATGAATAATAAAATGGAAATATAACTGGTAGTTAGTTACTTTTGAGTACTGCTTACTTTATTGCATTTTACTACTGCACACTGTTGTTGCATGCTTACACGTAGTTGGGCACGAGCCTTTGGTGGGTGCCTACTGAGATATATTTCTCACATCCTGTTTGGGTCATGCTTTTCGGCCCAAACAGATTACATTTCTGCAGGTGTGGATATGGGAAAGAGTCCCTATACAGGTACTTGACTATTGCTGTGGAGTTGGAGGGCATGGGACTGAGCCTAGGCTCGCGATGTCGCTGCCAGCTGTTTGCTTTGTTTTGCTGTACTCTGCTATTTACTGTAATGTGTTGATGTATAACTTGTTCTGGCTATTTTCTTAGAACTTGAGACATGTAGCATCATTATCTATACACTGTTGGTTATATCCACTGCCTTGTGTATGGTTTACTACTTCTGCTGTTTGTTGTATGTTTTATTTCAATTTCATTGCGCTACACTTTAAAAAATGAGGGCATAGTTTCCCCACTTTCAGACCTGGGCCCTCGCTGCTAGTCGGCAGCCTCTGGCATTTGGGGAAATGCGCTTGAGGTTACGTGGCGAACCGGGTTCGGGGCACCCGTTGATTGGCACCCGGGTCTGGGATGTTACAAAGTGGTATCAGAGAGTTTCTTTTCTTTGACTTACTATTTGGATCCGTAGTCAGGGATAGGACGGAACGGTCATTGGTAATAAGTTGTGCCTGGGCGTAGCTAACCCGTGTACAGGGAAAACCCAGTCTACCACGCATTCTTTTGATTTTTCAATTTTACAGTTGATATGTTTTCACCGTTGGGTGACGCACTTTGAGATTGTGCAGTTTATATTTTATCTATGGGTTCTATTTAGTTGAAACCTGATGATATGAGGGTATTCCATCTCATGCATCATATAGGCACATGCTAGATATCACATGCCATGCATAGTTTTCATGCCATGTAGGTGCATTAGAAATTGCATGTTGTTGTGATAGTTGTTGTGCTAATAAAGCATGTTGTTGTGATAACTACTTGATAAATACCTACTATGTGATATGGTATTATTGTGTGATCTTGTTTATAGAATGGACGCCAAACATGGGTTTTTGGGGAGTATGGTCCCCCATTGACCGGAATTTGGTGGATCATTGACTGTTTATTGGTTATAACACATATAAGATGTCAAACTTTGATTCTTGGGGAGTATGGGCCCTCATGGATCGGAATTTGACACTTAGATGTTGGTTTTTAGTATTTTCTGGGTTTCAGAGAAGTTTCTGAGGCATACTATCTGGAAACCCAGTATACACGCCGTGTAGTATTTTTATACACGCCGTGTATGCTCTTCTGTTCGGAAAGAAGAATGAAGTTTTTGAGTACACGCCGTGTACCCTAAGTACACGCCGTGTAGTCTCTTTCCATGTCACAAACCATGTGGGCGGCGACACGGGGTAGGGAAAGACTTGGGTAAAACACTCTGTGTACCGAATGGACACGCCGTGTAGTGTGACCCGAAGTCCGGCCGTGTAACTAACAACACGGGTCAGTGAACTCCTGTACAGACCACGCCGTGTCAATGCTGGACACGCCGTGTAGTATGACATGGGGACTCGGCCGTGTAGCTAACAACACGGGCCGGTGTCACCTCTCCCTGAACACGCCGTGTACCTGTGGGACATGCCGTGTAGTCTTGTCCGAGGACAAACCGTGTGGAGTTAGCCATGTGGCTGGGAAACAGGGTGGTGTACACGCCGTGTGCAGGTGTAACACGCCATGTAGGGTCAAGCCGAGTAGTCGACCGTGTCACAGACGACACAGGAATTTGGAAAATAACACCGTACACGCCGTGTAGATATTATACATGGCATGTAGTTTTGTTCGACGGAAGCCGTGTGGGTTAGCTGTGTAGAAGGACCCGGGCAGGGGAAGGAAAGTCAAGTACATGCCGTGTAGTCAGTGTACACGTCGTGTAGTCTTGTTTTGAAAATTTTGAATGCCTTCTTCCTCTTTTTTCCCTTATGGTTCCTTCACTTTTTGGTCATAATAATCTTGAATCTGAGGCGTGCTTTTGACCTTGTAGTGTCATGCCGCCTAGGCGACCGCGAGTTGTTCGCCAGGAGAGCGACGATGATTATACTCCAGAGATGGTGGGCCATGGGATACCAGTGGATCCTCCAGCAGAGCCAGATGCGGCACCAGCTATTATACCGGACATAGGCGCGGAGGCGCAGTTCCGTGAAGGCTTTATACGGTTCATGCAGACCTTTCAGGGAGCACCACAGGCTGCCACATCTATGGCCGAGCTGACTCGTATCTTTCAACAGAAGAATCCACCTACGTTTTCAGAGGATGGTAGATCACAGGCTGCAGAGTCTTGGCTAGGATCGATGTAGACTATTTTCGAGCATCTGGAGACGCCTCCAGGGAGGAGGGTCAAGCTCGCGACTTACATGTTGCGTGATTCCACAAAGAGGTGGTGAGATGTTACCACCCAGTCAGAGCATCACATGGAGATGGCGTGGGAAGATTTTCAGGAAGTCTTCTATGACTTCTTCTTTCCCAAGACGCTGAGGGCAGATAGAGCTCGAGAGTTCATGAATCTGCAGCAGGGCACTATGTCGGTGATGGACTATTCATCTCGTTTTACGGAGCTTCAACGTTTTGCACCTGTGCTGGTGGGTGATGAGACGTTGAGAGCAAGAAGTTTTGAGGATGGTCTTCGGTATGACATCCGAGCGCTGGTAAATGTTTTCAGGTTGCCTACTGTACACGCGATTGTGAATCAGGCGCTGATTACAAAGAGGAACCTGTGGGAATCAAGTGGTGTGGGCCAGGGCGGTTCAGCACCAGTTACTGGTGTGATTTATGCTGTCAAGAGGAAGAGACAGATGGACTTCTCTTAGGGTGGCAGTACCAGCCAGGCAGCTTCTTCAGGTGTCCCGATCAGGTGCTATCAATGTGGAAAAGAGGGGCACAAGAGACCGCAGTGTCCAAGAGACCCAGTGGAGTGCCGAGCTAATGGAAAGATGGGTCATCTGCAGCGCTTTTACAGGGCGTTTCTACCAGTGGCTAGTGAGAGGGGTTCTGTACGGACTCCGCGTGCGGGAGAAAGACCAATGGCTTCTTACCAGTCTGGGAACTGGAACACGTCAGGGCGTGCTGGCAGAGATGGTGGTCGTGGCCGTGGTAGACAGACACCAGGATCATAGAGGCAGCAAGACAGGATAGCTCAGGGTAGCCAGGCTGTGTCGTAGGGCTGCGACACTGGGTAGGCATATGCGGTGCAACAGACCCAGCAGGAGCAGGATCCCAGACCTTCTACAGTCAGAGGTACTATTCTAGTAGCTTCTGTCTTGTCTTCAGTACTTTTTGATACGGTTGCTACGCATAGTTTCATATCTGTACCCGTTGTGGAGAGCCTTGGGCTCAGTGTTTCTTCTTCTTTTGATATCATGATGCTAGACACTCCTTTGGGGACTAGAATGGCTGGTGTGCGTCAGTGCAAGGAGTGACCCCTTGAGGTTGGTGGGTGTCGCTTACTTTGGAACCTCTATGTCTTGGAGATGATGATCTATGATGTCATTCTCGGGATGGACTGGTTGGTTCCCTTTAGAGCCTTCGTAGACTGCTATCGTCATAGGGTGCGTTTCACGTCACCAGAGGGCGGAGAGTTTCTATACAAGGGCGAATGGGATTTTCAGGCGAGTCGAGCTGGACCAGAGCATCATGGGCGAGGTGGAGTCACAACCCAGATAACGAGCTTATATCTGGATGATCAGGGGACTTTTCAGATAGATTTCCCTCCAGTTGTCGATCGTTTCAGGGATGTCTTCCCGGACGGCTTTTCAGGTCTACCTCCAGTGCGTGAGATGGATTTCTCTATCGAGCTTGTGCCAGGAGTAGCACCGGTGTCCATTCCTCCTTATAGGATGGCCACGCCCGAGTTGCAGGAGCTCATGAGGCAGTTAGAGTAGCTACAAGCGAAGGTTTTTATCCGACCTAGTACTTCTCCTTGGGGTTCTCCGATCCTTTTTGCGAAAAAGGCGGACGGTACCCTTAGACTTTGCGTGGATTATCGGAAGCCGAACGAGTTGACGATTAAGAACCAATATCCCTTGCCGAGGATAGATGATCTGTTTGATCAGCTTCATGGAGCACGAGTGTTCTAGAAGATTGATTTGAGATCCGGATATCATCAGCTGTGCGTTAGACCATCTGATATACCTCTCACAGCTTTTAGGAGTAGGTATGGTCTATATGAGTATACAGTTATGCCGTTCGGACTGACGAATGTGCCAGTAGTTTTTATGGCTCTGATGAATCTTGTGTCCCATCCGTATCTTGATTCTTTTGTGGTAGTATTCGTGGCCGACATCTTGGTGTACTCTCACAATCGACACGACCATGCCACCCATCTTGATATCGTATTGAGTACACTAAGAGAGCATCGACTGTATGCTAAGCTCTCGAAGTGCCACTTTTGGATGGACCAGAATCACTTCCTGGGTCATATCATCTCAGAGGCAGGAGTTGATGTAGACCCAGAGAAGGTGAGAGCAGTAGTTTCCTGGGAGCAGCCTAAGAACGTGTTTGAGATACAGAGTTTCTTAGGGATGGCTAGTTACTATAGACGCTTCATACAAGACTTCTCCTGCTTAGAAGCACCATTGACGGGTCTGACTAAGAAGGGTGTGAAGTTCAGTTGGTCATAAGCTTGCGAGATAGTTTTTTAGGACCTAAAGGGAAGGTTGACATCACCACCGATCCTGATACTTCTAGAGTAGGGGAAGAGCTATACAGTTTACTGTGATGCATCAGGGATTGTGCTGGGAGTAGTTTTGATGCAGGGCGACCGAGTTGTTGCGTACGGGTCTCGGCAGCTAAGGCCACATGAGAGGAATTACCCGACGCATGATCTCGAGTTGGCTGCAGTTGTGCATGCGTTGCGCTGTTGGAGAAATTTCCTGTTGGGAGAGCATTTTGTGGTTTTTACCGACCACAAAATCCTCAAGTATTTCTTTACTCAGTGTGACCTGAATCTGAGACAGAGAAGGTGGGTTGAGTACCTACAGTCCTTTGATTTTGAGCTTGCCTACACACCTGGTAAAGGTAATGTAGTAGCTGATGCACTGAGCAGGAAGACTCAGATACAGGCAGTGCAAGAGGCCAGTGGTGAGTGGGAGCTCATGGCCTTGTTCTCTAAGATGCATCTGGAGGTGCATGACAGTTAGGGGCAGACATATCTTTCATCTTTAGCTGTGACATCTACCCTCCTGGACAGAGTGAGGATGAGACAACTATCAGATTCAGAAGGCCTAGTTCTACGGGAGTCGGTGGCAAGTGAGGACCCTCATCCTGGTTGGACGATAGACGATGATGAGGTTTTGAGTTTCCATGGACGTGTATGGGTTCCAGGGGATATACGCGAGAAGCTGATGTGGGAGTTTCATGCTTCATCTTGGGCAGTTCATCCCGGGGTTACCAAGATGTACCGAGACTTGAGATGTCAGTACTGGTGGCCGGGTATGAAGAGATAGATAACTGGTTTTGTTACGAGGTGTTCCACCTGTCAACAGGTGAAGGCAGAGCACCAGAGGCCAGCTGGGTTGTTACAGCAGTTACCCATTCTAGAGTGGAAATGGGATGATGTCGCGATGGATTTCGTGACGGGGTTTCCGAGGTCACCTCAAGGCAATGACGCCGTGTGGGTTGTTGTGGACAGACTCACGAAGGTAGCTCACTTCTTGACAATCAAGGAGACCTTCGGTGTGGACGATCTCAGAAGGCTTTATATCCGAGAGATCGTACGTCTTCATGGGGTCCCTCGTTCTATCATTTCAGATAGGGACGCCCACTTCACGTCTCGTTTCTGGTAGAGTTTTCAGAGGGCGCTGGGTACACAGGTGCTTCTGAGCACAACATACCACCCTCAGACAGATGGCCAGTTAGAGCGGACGATACAGGTGCTTGAGGACATGCTGCGTGCATGCGTCCTAGACTTTGGGGGATCTTGGGAGAAGCATATACCCTTAGTCGAGTTTGCCTATAAGAATAGTTTTCAGGAAACTATTGAGATAGTATCATACGAGGATTTATATGGTAGGACATGTCGATCACCTTTGTGCTGGTTAGAGGCAGGTGAGGCAGCTTTATTGGGGCCACAACTCGTGTAGGAGACATTTGAGCAGGTCTAGTTGATTCGGAAGCGGATGACTACCATGCAGTCTCGTCAGAAATACTATGATGATCGCCGTAGAAGACCTTTAGAGTTTGTGGTCGGGGATCAGGTTTTCTTGCGTGTTTCGCCGAGGCTGGGACACAAGAGGCTCAGGAGACATGGTAAGCTTTCACTGAGGTATGTGGGGCCATTCGAGATTCTGGAGAGAGTCGGGCTGGTTGCCTATCGGTTGCGGTCACCACAGTGGTACCAAGCCATGCACGACATCTTCCACGTGTCTCAATTGCGTCGCTACCATTCAGACCCGTCTCACACCTTTCAGCCAAAGGAGGTTGAGCTACAACATGATGCATCCTTTAAAAAGCATCCGATCCATATAGTTGACATGAGCACGAAGGTTCTCCGAGTCCGGTCAGTTCCTCTCGTACGGGTGCTATGGAAACATGGACGGGTGCAGGACGGGACTTGGGAGTAGGAGGCCGACGTACGTGCTCAGTGGCCAGAGCTGTTCTGAGCTTTATCTTCGCCACCCTTGGAAGGGAAATTCGGCGATGAATTGCTATAAGGGGGGAAGTTTGTAAGAACCCGGTTCTTATTTTTGAAGGTATGGGCTTCTTCTTTTTTCCTTTTCCTTAAGTGTTTTTGAGAAAATATGGAAAATGGGGAAAAATCCTAAATTTTGGAACTACACGCCGTGTAATTTTTCCACACACCATGTACTTTTGGCCGTGTTGGTATGAGTACATGGGGCGTGTAGCCATGCCGGCAACGAAGGGTGTAAGAACCGACTACATGCCGTGTAGTGTTGCCTTACACGCCGTGTAGTCAGTCGGCATGCTTGAATAGTAAGGCGGTGGAGTCGCCGCCAGATGGGCGACAATACACGCCGTGTATTCCGGAGTATATTTCGTGTACTCATGTCGACGGATGAACAGTGTGGCGGTGCAGCCAAATGAATAGTTAAATGAAAGAATTACACGCCATGTACTTAGAAGTACATGCCGTGTACTTTGTTTTTTCCACTTAAAATAGGCAGTAGCCACCTCATTTAGAAGAGGAGGCGTTTGAGCCATTTTGGAGCCAAGGAGGATGGCCGGACCTTTGAAGATCCACATGGGGTTCGTCTGGAATCAATTTCCGCCTCGGACGATCCCGTTGGAACCGCACGGGTAAGCCCTCTCTTCTCCTAGTATGTTTCTTACCAATTCTTCTCCTAACATAAGTTATTTACGTTTGAATGGGTTTTTTTCTTCGTCAGATCTATTCCATTCTTGGGCGTTTCTGGAGTCAGCGTTCGAGTATAACATTCGTTGGCATATAAGGTAGGTGGATTTGTGTTTATTCTCCAACTGTCGTGCATTTTTGTGCGTTTTCGTGCCACGAACCCATGTTGGGGTGTCGTGTGGCTGAGGCTATTGTTATATTTAATGCCTAGAATTGCATAGGTGATTAAATTTTGATAATAAAATGCTGGTTGGGATCGTTGCTTGGATCCGGAACCACCCCCGGGGTGTGTTTCACTGTCTAGCCGTTTGGCTAGGTTACCCAAGTGTATGCCTTTAAAGTCGTAATTGTAGAATTTACTTGAGAGGAATTGCTTGTTACTGCTTGTTTACCTATTGGGAATGGCCTGGTTACCTGTTAGCCTGAGGGAGTTGTTGTTTTTGGACTGAGGGCGTTGTTGTGATTAGCCTGAGGGCACTGCACTATTTAGCCCGAGGGCTGTAGTATTTTGCCTGAGGGAAACCTTTCGTACCTGAGGGCTTGACTTTTGTGCCTGAGGGTGACACTTCATATGCCTTAGGGAAAGAATTTCTGTTACGCCTGAGGGCAATACCTGCAGGTTTGATTCTGTATGGCCTGAGGGAAAGCCTGAGGGCTTGGTTTACTATTTTAGCCTGAGGGAAAGCTTCTGGTTGGCCTGAGGGCTTGGTGTTATTGAGCACAGAATGTTACTAAGTTAAATGATTAAATGAATAATAAAATGGCAATATAACTGGTTGTTAGTTACTTTTGAGTACTGCTTACTTTATTGCATTTTACTACTACACACTGTTGTTGCATGCTTACACGCAGTTGGGCACGGGCCTTTGGTGGGTGCCTACTGAGATATATTTCTCACACCCTATTTGGGTCATGCTTTTAGGCCCAAAGAGATTACGTTTCTACAGGTGTGGATAAGGGCAAGAGTCCCTATATAGGTACTTGACTGTTGCTGTGGAGTAGGAGGGCATGGGACCGAGCCTAGGCTTGTGATGCCGCTGCCAGTTGTTTGCTTTGTTTTGCTGTACTCTACTGTTTACTGTACTGTATTGATTTATAACATGTTCTGGATATTTTCTTAGAACTTGAGACATGTAGCATAATTATTTATACATTATTGTTTATATCCACTGCCTTGTGTATGGTTTACTGCTTCCGCTGTTTGTTGTATGTTTTATTTCAATTCCGCTGTGCTACACTTTGACAAATGAGGGCATAGTTTCCCCACTATCAGACCTGGGCCCTCACTGCTAGTCGGAAGCCTCTGACATTTGGGGAAATGCGCTTGAGGTTATGTGGTGAAACGGGTTCGGGGCACCCGGGTCCGGGACGTTACATAGATAAACACATCTCATATCATTTATCCAACTGGACTTCGACTTCATATATCACTCACCTAAATAGATACACACATCACATGTCACTAATCATAGTATGCCCTTATAGTTCCCTAGTTTTTCTCAATCAAGTTCCAAGTTGTAATACTCATGATATATGATAATAAATCATATCATGATTAAACCAACCCTCCACATGATTAGAGACATACTCAACCACAAACTAATTAGAATTGTGTCAATCCAAGTGTATGTAAGGTGGTACAAAGGTTTTCATTCTAAGTTAGTTATTAACATAGAAATTATGGATTAATATAAAAATATAACCCAATAATTTCAATGACATTATGTATGAATCTCCATGTGGTACAAATAAGTTGTTTATAAAAAATACTAAATATTTTTTTTCACCTCATGAGTGGACATTGTATCTCAATATGAGTCTCTAATCACACTGATCACAATATAACCTTATAACTAATTTCATTCCATGATATTGATTGGTTAGGAACAATGAAAATATATACTTTGATGGGTTGATTATTGTAAGAATTCAAATATTCTTTTCTGGTTTTCTAGTGTTTTCTTGAAAAAGTGGAGTTTCTAGAAATTTTAGGAGTACATTTCGTGCACTTATAAGTACAAGTCGTGTACTCAGGTTCCACAGGTATCCGTGTGCTGGTCATGTAACAGACGAACACATGGCTATGTGGGGTGACCTAGAGACCACCTAAAGCAGAGCTCGGTAAAGGCAAGTACACACTATGTAATTTTAAAAGACACACTGTGTACATTCTTTTTATTTCATTAAATGGACCAGGGTCAAGTCTAATCGATAGAACACCCTTCTTCTAGGTTGGAATCATTCAGGAATGTTCATGGCCAATGATTCTTCTCCAATCCCTCGACTCACCGTCCGTTCTCTGAATTGAACTTCGTCAGTTGCATTTGAATCCCATCGGTGAGTTATTCCTTCTTCTAGATCCTTGTTCTCGATTTTCTCCTCTTTCACAAGATATTCTTGGTTGATTTTTTTGGAATTTTTGCAGATCTACAGTGTTCTAGGGAGATTCAAGGCCTGAGGCTCATGTATATCATTTGTACAATGCCGATGTAGGTGGTTGAGTAGAGTATTTATGTTTGTAAATAGGATTATTTTACCTTTCTATGGATGTGTTGCCATGTTTGCTTGATTTTGACCATTTGTTCTACCTTTGACTGTTAGGCTACTTTTTACATGCCTAGTACTATTAGGATGAAGTTATTTTATATGATATGCTGTGAGATGATATAGAACATTTACCCAAGTAGTTCTTAAGGTTTAATTTTGCTTCCATAAACCGTTTGTGCATGATTAACTTACACAGAGATGTGAGAACTTGGTGTAGTAGACAATAGGGAGAATGGATGTTGAGGGCTTCTACAGAGTGTTTGTTTACATTTCACATTGTGGAAACATAGGGGGTATGAACATGAGTGCTCCCTCAGAGTGTCTGTAGTTCCTCGTTACGAGACCACATGGGGAATTAGGCGTTGGGTGCTTCTCTAGAGTGTCCATAGTTACTGATACGAGACCATAAGGGGAATTGACGGTGAGTGATTCCTCAGGGTGTCTTTGATAAAGCTAAACCATTGGGGTTAGACTATGAGTACTTCCCAGAGGGTTGCTTGTGTTTGATTGGTTGAACCAAAGGGGTTACGCTGTGAGTACTTCCCAGAGGTTTACTTATGATTGTTGGTTTCTTAACTAATAAATGGAAATAGTTGTAATTGAAAATGTAGAATTTTTTACCTTTGAGTAATTTATTTTTTACTGCTTAATTTTTCTTATTGCCTACCATATATATTCACTGATTATTTGGCATAGATCTTTGGGTGGTCTCCTACTGGGATTCATCTCACACCCTGTTTGGGTCATGCTTTTGGGCCCAAAAAGATTATATTATTGTAGGTCTAGGTAAGGTAAAGCGCACTTCTACTTCAGGTACTTGATTGATGTGGAGCTGGGGAGCATGAGACTAAGCTGAGGCTTGCGATGCTATGGACATGTTTAATTTCTTTTTTTTGTACTTTGTTTTAGTTCTGTATTCCAGCATTGTGACTTGTTTGCCTTCTTTCCTATATATATGTACCATTCATCATTTATATATGTGTGCTCCAGTTGTTTATTACTTCTGCTGTTTACTTATTATATGTTATTGCTAATTTCACTATTTTTATCTGTTTATTTCTTCTACGTTACTCTTACAATGAGGGAATTGTTTTCCCACTATCACATCCAAGGCCCTCTCTACTAGTTATCAACCTCTGGAATTTGGGGAAATTCCCTTGAGGCCATATGACCAACGTGGTACGGGGCACCTCTGGGTGGGTCCTAGAACCAGGACGTTACAAAGTGGTATCAAAGGAGATCCTTCCTTCTTGACTTACTTTTTGGAGCCTATAGATAGGGATAAGAAGGAATAGGTACTTAGTAATAAGCTGTTCCTGGGAGTAGCTAACCCATGTATAGGGAACAACCAATTTAACTCATATATTGCTATTTTTCTGGTTTTTCAATTATTACAGTTGATTGATTTCACCATTGGGTGATTCACATGTTTTTTACTATTATTGTTGATATTATTGAGGTTCTATTTCAGTTCTAACCTGATGAGATGAGGGTATTCCGTCTCATGCATCACATATGAACTTGCTAGAGATCACATGTCATGTATTCTTTCTATGTCATTTAGGGTGCATTACAGACTGCATGTTGTTGTGATAGATGTTGTTCTAGATATGCATGCTATTGTGATAGATGATTTGATAGAATACCTGATATTTGATAGGATATTGAATTGTATAAGGGTTAGTTTGAATGAACACCAAAATTTGGTTCTTGAGGTGCTATGGGCCCTCATGGATCAGAATTTGGTGGACCATATCTTTGTTATTCTTGTATATGACATGTATAAGATTCCAAACTTTAATTCGCGGGGAGTATGGGCCCTCACTGATCAGAATTTGGCACTTTAATGTTCATTTTAGTGTTTTTTTGGGTTCAGGAGTATTTTTTGAGGCTTACTATCTGGAAAAACCCAGAATACACGACGTTTAATTATAAATACACGCCATGTATCCTTCTATTTGGAAAGGAACCATCTTTCTTAAGTGCATGTCGTGTACTATATGTACACGTCGTGTAGTCTCTAACCTTGTCACTGGATGTGTGGGTAAATACATGGGGTTGGGAAATCTTTGGTGGGACATGCCGTGTAAAAGATGTACATGTCATGTTGTATAGACCGTGTGTCCACCCGTGTGACTAATGACATAGATGGATGAAACTTAGGTTATACATGCCACATCAAGCTTGAACACGCTGTGTAGTGTAACCCATGTATCTTGCCATGTGACTAACAACATAGGTCGGTAAAATCCTTCTAGTACACGCCGTGTCTAGAATGAACACACCATGTAGTCTTGTTCTAGGGGAACCGTGTGGGCTTGTCATGTAGAAGAACTTGGGTAGGGGAACACGATTCAAGTACACACCATGTCATGGAGAAACACGCCGTGTATATGGGGTGTTACATGAACAGTTTGGGAAGAAGTACACACCCATGTGAAGGCTTAAAGGAACACATCATGTAAGGGTTATACACACCGTGTATCCATGTTTTGAAATATTGAATGCTTTCCTTCTCCTGTTCTCTTATTGAAATTCCATGTTTCAGTTTATTATAATATTGATTTAAGGTTTGCACTTGACCTTGCAGAGTCATGCCACCGAGACATCCTCCAGTTGTATGCCAGTTACAGGGCAGTGATCAGACACCAGACATGGCTGATCAGGGACTACTGGAAGATCCTACTGTAGTACTAGTCTTGAAACCATCCATTTTCCTGATGTAGGTGCTGATGCACTGTTCTGAGAGGGTTTCATGAGGTTCATGCAGACCTACTGAGGATTATTGCATCCTTCCCCATTTATGGAAGAGATGAAACATGTTTTCCTGCAGCAGCATCCTCCCACCTTCTTGGGGGATGGGGCCCCCAGGCTGCATAGTCATGGTTAGAGGCCATGCTATTTATCTTCGAGCATCTGAAGACACCTCCAGAGAGGAGGGTGAAACTCACTACTTATATGCTTTGGGACCCCGCCAAGATATGGTGAGATGTGATCTCACAGGTGGGACACCAGTAGGTTATCCCATGGGATGAGTTCCAGCGTGCCTTATATGACTACTTCTACCCAGAGACTTTGAGGGCTGACCGAGCCTAAGAGTTTATGAGTCTGAAGCATGGTACTCTCTCAGTCATGGAGTACTCTTCTCGCTTCATAGAGTTGCAACACTTCACACCTATCCCATGAGGTGATGAGTTATTCCCTTCAAGTAAATTTGAGTATGGTCTGAGGCACGACATCTGATATCAAGTGAAAATCTTCAGGTTGACTTCCATCACCTCTATAGTCAACCATGAACTGATCACAGAGATAAATATGAGAGATTCTAGAGCTATGAGCTAGGGCGGTTTGGCATTCTGAGTTGGTACCCCTCAGACTGACAATTGGAAGTGCCACATGGAGTCTACATGTGGATATCATAATAGGCGGAATACTTCTTCTTGTGGCCAGGTGGTGTGATACTAGTGCGGTAAGAGAAGGAATATGAGTCCACATTGCCTGAGAGACCTAGTGGAGTGCCAATCTTGCGGAAAGATGGGCCATCTTCATCATTTGTGTCAGTTTTTCTCACAAGCAGCTAGTGACAGGGGTTCTTCTATGACTCCTCATTCAGGAGCAACACCACTTGTTTCTTATCAATCTAGGAACTGGAGTTCTTCCAACCATTCAGGTTGATGAGGAGGTCGTGACCATGGTGTTCAGTTTGAAGGCTTTAAATGAAAACTAGTTAGATTATCTTAGGGTATTTAGGTAGGGTCACAGGGTCGTGGTACATGCTAGAATTTTGTAGTGGAGCAGGCCCACCAGGAGAAGGATCCCAGACCCTCTATAGTTTGAGGTACAATTCTAGTTGCCTCAGTTTTAACATCTGTACTTTTTGATACATGGGCTTCCCATAGTTTCATACCTGTTGATATTGTGGAGAGACTTGGGCTCTGTATCGTTACCTCTGCTTATATCTTGATGCTAGACACTCCATTGGAAAATAGAATGGCTAGTGTATGTTAGTGCAAGGAGTGACCTCTTGAGGTTTGTGGGTGTCACTTCTTATGGGACCTCTATGTCTTAGGGATTACATGATATGATTTCATTCTTGGAATGGACTTTTTAGTTTCCTTCCAAGCATTTTACGACTTTTATCACCATAGGGTGAGTCTCACATCACCAGAAAGTGGATTGTTTCTTCATAAGGGTGAGTGGGATTTCCAGTCGAGTAGAGAGGGACCTGAGCATCATGGGTTGGGTGGAGTTACAACTCATTTTTCTATTATATATCTGGATGACGAAGGGACTTCGTAGTTGGACTTTCCTCCAGTGGTGGATCATTTCAGAGATGTATTTCCATAGGACTTTTCAGGTTTGCCTCCGAAGTGAGAGGTATAATTTTCTATTGATCTCATTCTAGGAGAGGCACCGGTGTCCATTCCTCCTTATAGGATGGCTACACTAGAGTTACATGAGCTCAAGTAGCAATTGAAGTAGTTATAGGAAGAGTATTTCATCTAACCCAGTACTTATCCTTAGGGTTCTCTTGTCCTATTTGTGAAGAAGGTGGATGATAACCTTATACTTTATGTGGATTATCAGAAGTTTAACCAGTTGATGGTCAAGAACCAATATCCTTTACTGAGGATTGATGATCTCTTTGATTAGATTCGAGGAGACCAGGTGTTCTTAAAGATTGAATTGAGATCTGATTATCATCAGTTGCATGTTAGATCATCAGATATACCTCTTACAACCTTTCAGAGTAGGTATGGTCTATAAGAGTATGTTTTTTAGGCCGTTCGGTCTCACGAACGCACCATCAGTTTTTATGGCCCTGATGAACCAAGTGTTCCATCCGTACTTGGATTCTTTCATGGTGGTCCTCATGGACGATATCTTGGTGTACTCTTACACTCGACATGATCATGCCACACACCTTGATATCATTTTGAGTACACTGAGAGAGAATCAGTTATATGCTAAGCTCTCAAAATGCCACTTTTGGATGGTCTAAATTCACTTCTTGGTTCATGTTATCTCAGAGATAGGAGTATCAGTAGACCCAGAGAAAGTGAGAGTAGTAGTTTTCTAGGAGCATCCGAAGAAATTATTTGAGGTTCAGAGTTATCTAGGGATGGATGGATACTACAGGAGCTTCATACAAGGATTTTCATGCTTAGCAGCACCACTGAAGGGAATGACTAAGTAGGGTGTGAAGTACTTGTGGTCATCTTCTTGTGAGTCTGCCTTTTAGGAGCTAAAAGGGAGGTTGAATTCAGAATTAATACTAGTATTGCCATATCTGGGAAAGAGCTATACTGTTTACTATGATGCATCAGGCATCAAGCTAAGAGTAGTGCTTATGCATGGAGAAGTAGTCGTTGCGTATGGGTCTCGGCAGTTGAGGCCACATGAGAAGAATTACCCGACACACGATCTCGAGTTGGCTGCTTTTGTTCATGCCTTATTTTGTTAGAGAAATTACTTTTTGGTAGTGAATTTTGTGGTTTTCACCGAACAAAAAATTCTCAAGTATATCTTAACTTAGCGTGATCTGAATATGAGAAAACAAATGTGGGTTGAGTACCTTCATTCCTTTGACTTTGAGCTTTCCTACACACCTAGGAAAGGAAACATAGTAGCTGATGCGTTGAGTAAGAGGACTCATATACATGCATTTTAGGAGGCCAACAATGAGTGTAATCTTATGGATCTATTCTCTGAGATTCATTGGGAGGTGCACGATAGACAGGGGAAGACGCTTCTTTCTTCCGTGGCTATTACCTCTACTCTTCTTGATCGAGTTCAGATGAGACATCTATTAGATTCTGAAGGCCTAGTCCTATGGGAGAGTGTGTCAGGGGAGGACCCTATTCCTAGATGAATTTTAGGAGAGGATGAGATCTTGAATTTCTAGGGGTGCATATGGGTGTCAACAAACATACGCGAGGAGCTGATGTGGGAATTTTATTCCTTAGTTTGGGAAGTTTATTCTGCTGTCACCAAGATGTATAAAGATCTGCACCTTCAATTTTGGTGGCTAGATATAAAGGGAGATGTTTCTGGTTTTGTCATGAGGTGTTCCACCTATCATCAGGTGAAGGCGGAGCATCAATGACCATCATGGATTTTACAACAGTTACCCATACCTGAGTGAAAGTAGAATGATATCGGGATAGACTTCATGATAGGTTTACCGAGGCCGGCTTGAGGGAATGATGCAGTTTGGGTTGTCATTGATAGACTCACAAAGGTTATGAAATTCTTACTGATCAAGGATATCTTTAGTGTTAATGATATGGGAAGTTTTTACATCTGAGAGATTGTACATATACAAGGGGTTTCACACTCTATTATTTCAGACTGGGACACACGTTTTACTTCTCAGGTATGGAAGGGACTACAGAGGGATTTGGGTACCCATGTACTTCTGAGTACCACTTACCATCCCCAGATAGATGGCTATTCCGAGTGTATGATTCAGCTGCTGAAGGACATGCTTCTAGCATGCATCCTAGATTTTGGAGGTTCCTGGGATAATCACATACCTCTTATGGAGTTTTCTTACAATAATAGTTTTCAAGAAACTATTCAGATGGAACCTTATAAGGATTTGCATGGTAGGCCATGATGATCACCCCTATGTTTGCTGGAATCAAGAGAGGTAGCGATGCTGTGACCTTGTCTTGTCCATGAGACCACAGAGTAGGAGGAGTTGATTCAAAAGAGGATGACTACCGCACAGTCATGACAAAAGTCTTATGCTGATTGATAGAGACGACCTTTGGAGTTCTAGGTCAGAGATAAGATTTTTCTATGTGTCACACCAAGGTTGGGACACAAGAGGATTAGAAGACATGGTAAGCTTTCCCCAAGGTACGTCAGACCATTTGAGGTTTTGGAAAGGGTCGGGCTAGTTGCCTATCGGTTGTAGTTACCTCAGAGGTACCGGGATATGCATGACATCTTTCATGTTTCTCATCTACGACATTACTTCTCAGACCCATCTCATGTATTTCAACCCTAGGAGGTTGAGCTAGAGGTGGATGCATCGTTCGAGGAGAATCTTATCCAGATTGTTGATCGCAGTGCGAAGGTTCTCTGTGGATGGTCTATTCCTCTGGTACGAGTGCTATGGCATCACGGGTGAGTACATGATGAGACTTGGGAGTGGGAGGATGATGTATGATCATAGTGGATAGAGATGTTCGAGGATTCATCTTCTACGTCGCCTTGCTAGGGAAATTCAGGGACGAATTTCTTTAAGGCATGAAGTTTGTAAGAAGCTGGATCTTCTTTTTAGGTTTGAATCTTGTTTTCTGGTGTTTTCAAGAAAAAGTGGAGTTTCTGGAAATTTCAGGAGTACACGCCGTGTACTTATAAGCACAAGCCCTGTACTCAGTTTCCGTGGGTAGCTGTGTGCTAGCCATGTAACGGCCAAAAACATGACCATGTGGGGTGACCTGGAGACCTCCTAAATCAAAGCTTGGTAATGTCAAGTATACTCCATGTAATTTTACAATACATGTCGTGTACTTTATTTTTATTTTATTAAACGGATTGGGGTCATGTCTAATCGAAAGAACACCCTTCTTCTATGTTGGACTCATCCAGGATCATTTGTGGCCGACAATTCATCTATGAGCCCCCAAATCGCCATCTGTTATCTAAATCGAACTCCATCGGTTACGTTGGAATCACATCGGTGAGTTCTTCCTTCTTCTAGAGACATGTTCCCTATTTTCTCCTCTTTCACGAGATATTCTTGGTTGAACGTTTTTGAAATTTTTGTAGATATACATCGTTCTAGGGTGATTCAAGGATTTAGGTTCACATATATCGTTCGTACAATGCCAAGGTAGGTGTTTTATTCCTTTCCATAGTTAGTATTTGAGTTATATGTGCAAAACTTCCCAATACATTGTTTGGGGTATTGGGTGTTTATGGTTTTTAGCATTATTTTAGCCTACTTTTCCTTGTGTGATTGAGTAGAGGATTTATGTTTGTAAATATGATTATTTTACCTTACTATGGATGTGTTTCCCATGTTTTATTGATGTTGACCATTTGGTCTAGCTTTTACTGTTATGATGCTTTGTTTTCCATGTCTAGTACTATTAGGATTGAGTGATTTTATCTGACATGCTATGAGATGATATAGACTGTTTAGCCAAGTAGTTCTTGAGGTTTACTTTGGATGATATATACTTTTTGTGCACGATTGACTTACACATGGCTGTGAGAACCTGGTGTAGTAGACCATAGGAAGAATGGACATTGAGGGATTCTCCAAAGTGTCTTTTTACTTTTCACGTTGCGAGACCATAGGAGGGATGGATGTGAGTGCTCCCTCAGAGTGTCTATAGTTCCTCGTTATGAGACCACATGGGGAATAGGACATTTCATGATTCCCTAGAGTGTCTACAGTTACCGATACAAGACCATATGGGGAATTGAAAGTGAGTGCTTCCTCAGAGTTTCTTTGATAAAGCTAAACCAGAGGGGTTAGACTGTGAGTACTTCCCAGAGGGTTTCTTATGTTTGATTGGTTGAACCAGAGAGTTTAGGCTGTGAGTACTTCCCAGAGGGTTACATATGATTGTTGGTTTCTTAACTAATAAATGTAAATGGTTGTAATTAAAACTGTAGGATTGTTTACCTTTGAGTACTTCCTTGTTTTTTCTTCATTTTGTTTAGTGCCTGCCATATATATTCACTGACTATTAAGCATAGATCTTTGGGTGGTTGGCTATTGGGATTCATCTAAAACCCTGTTTGGGTCATGATTTTGGGCCCAAACAGATTATATTGTTGCAGGTCTAGGTAAGGGAAATCACCGTTCTACTTCATGTACTTGATTGCTATGGAGTTAGGGAGCATGGGACCAAGCTGAGGCTTGCGATGCTGTGAAGTTGTTTACTTGATTTTGTTTTATACTTTGGTTTAGTACTGTATTCCAGCATTGTGACTTGTTTGCCTGCTTTCCTATACATACGTATGATGCATCATTTATATATGTGTGCTCCAGTTGTTTATTACTTCTGCTGTTTACTTATTGCATGTTATTGCTGCTTTTGCTATTGTTATCTGTTTATTTCCAGTGTGTTACTCTACCAATGAGGGCATAGTTTCCACACTATCACACCCAAGGCCTCACTGCTAGTCAGCAGCCTCTGGAGTTTGGGAAAATTCACTTTAGGACATGTGACCAACCGGGTACGGGGCACCTCTGGGAAGGTCATAGAACCGAGATGTTACAATTATCATTCTAATTTCAAGATATTCAAATCATATATGAAGGATATAAAATATGGAAATTCTATTGTATAACAAGATATTTTTGACTATTTTAAAACACTAATAATAAAATACATTCAAAAAATAAAAAAAATAAATTAACTACCATTACCATTGTATGAATAATTTAAATCCTAAATGAATTTATTCAGGTTATATTATATTGTTTTATAAAATATATTATATCATAAATATTTTTTTTATAAATTATAAAACACAGGTAATATCTCAATGTATCTATATGATAAAATAAATAAACCAAAATGTTTTAATGCTAATACATCATATTAGAAATAATAATTTGATAATGGTTGAATTAATATTAATAATTGTAACACATCGACCTAAATCATTGTGTCTAAATTAGAGTTCCATATGACCTCAAGTGTGCCTCCCAAATTTCCAAAATCTTTCGACTATTAGTGAGGGTCTAAAAAAATCACAGGGAGACTATAAACTTAATTAGAGTTAAAAATAACAGATAAATATCCAAACATGTAATAATATAAAATCAAAGAATGTGTAACCCAATAAAAATACCATTTTTAATAAATTAATGAAGAAATGACAGATAAGAACATTCATACATAAATACAAGACACCAATTGACTATCAGGATGATAAGATATAGAAGATATAAAAAGAGTAAAAGTATAAAAATTATCTGATCTAAAATCTAAACCTAACAACATCCTGATCTCTAGACTTATAGTGAGTTACCCTGCATGATGATAAAATCTAAGCCTCATCCCAACCTATACCTATAACAAGTGAGGGATACTCTAGTACCCAAATTCCATGGACACCCGATGAGGGTGTAAGTAAAACCTAGTAGGGCACCACCAACTTGTTTTAACACCAAAATTGTAAATATAATGTATATTAATATGATAATATTAGTGAAAAATAAATAGAAAATATAAAATTTTTTCAAGAAAAACATATAATCACCAATGAGAATATAATAAATAAACACTCATATGTCAGGAGGTCATGTGCTAATAAATCCTCCCAAATTCACATCCATACCTTCATTTATTATATATTGGAAGCATAATATTTAGAGCATCTCATGTGATCAATAAATATCTACAAAGATGGTGAAAATTTATCTTAATGGTCACAAAGAATTGATTCAAATTAGGACATAAGGGTGGCGAATATGTCTCTAGGTAGTCTCAAGGCATCGAGTTAAATCAGGACACAATGTTATCACATTCTGATTCCATCATGGGTCAAACCTCAAGACTACCGAGTTCTATAACCTATCAAAATTTAGGAAACAAGTCCTTAAAATACCATCAATGCCTTAGTTTAGGCCATATGGCTGTCGTACCCCCAATTCCATTTCCACAGGTTTGGTTTTAAGAGAATCGGGACCATACCCTATGTTCAGGTATGTCTTCATCATCATTGCATGTCATGTGCACTCCCTCTATAAGGTATAACCATATCATGATGGTCCACTTATCCTAAGTACCAATGTAATGAGTCAAAAAGAAAGGTAATAATGCATTACATGGTAGAGTATAAAAGGGCAGATCATAACAAGTCATCATGTATATTTAGTGGAAACATACAAATACAAGTGATCGTCATCAAACATGGTATAATAAGAAACTTAATCACACTCATGGAATCAAGCATCATATACGGGTCTCAAAATCTAGACACACCCACACCCACATGTGATAAAACATTATAAAAGGTATTACTTACAACACAAGCACACATATGTGATCAATACATCAAACATGGTCTCCTGCGATACACACACAAACACACACACACATGTGATTATTACATCAAACACAGTCTCCTGGGATATACACGCACACACATGTGATCAATACATTAAATATGGTCTCATGGGCCACACACACACATGTGATAAATACATCAAAATGGCCTCATGGGATACACATGCAGACACAGGTGATCAAGAAACATCCAACAGATTTCAACACCAAGAAACTGTGAAAGGGTCTATAGTGGCCCTTATCACTTTGTTCAGTTGTATTATGAATAGTTCCTTTAATTAGTTAATAAATAAGTATTACTAACTAATTAAGCATTAAATGTTATCCATAAGAAATTATGAATTATGGGTTATTAAAATGTAGTAGAAAACCTCATATCATTTTCCTATAAAGAAAGAATTATACAATATGTTATAGAAAAAGGGACCCAACTTTAATATAGATTCAAATATAAACCAAGAAATTCCCAACCATTTTTTTTGAGTCCACTCAAGTCCATTCGACCTCCATCGATTTCCACGAAGTTTTAACCCATGCCTGAGAATTACGAATATATTATTTATTACTAAATTATTATTAATTAAAAGATTAAAGGAAAACTTATAACCATTGTAGAAATTTATTCTTACTGAAAGACGTACCTGGTATCCCTGACTAGTTGGAACCACGACTAACCACCCATGGAAGGTCTATAACACACATCCTACATTATTCTAGAAAAAATCCCTATCACATGGAAACAAAATAAATACCAATTTAATATAATATTAATTGGAACCTCTAGAATAATTCAACCAAGAGATGTACCTAAGCTGCAATGATGTCCAACAGAGTTCAGCCACTCCCGACACACTCTTGATTCCAAGGCATGCAAAACCCCAAATTTAGTTCCTTGATCTAACATCCAATTCAATAAAATATGACCAAAAACCAAAGAATATATCAAATAATGGATATAAATCCAATGAAAATACCAATAATACAACACCCTCAAATTTTATAATACATTTCTATTCAAATAAATTTAATTTATTCAATAGCATATGATACACGTAACCTTGAGTCTAAAAGAGCCGTAATATACTATACCGTTGTAACCTATCTATTAAATTGGTGGAGGGAATATGAATAAACACATTAAAAAAATTTATGTTTAATAGTTTTAGATAAAGACAATATTTTGATAAATATTTACTCAATTTTTAGTAATGTCATTATATTCTTAAAATATACATTTTCCCTTAAATATAGTTTTCTTATGAGTATATAATATAATTACACAATACCACATTTAGAAACTTTATTTGAAAAAAATGAAATTATTTAAAAAAAAATAATATTATAATTATTTTAGAATAAATTTTTTATAATTTTCTAAAAAGATATATTTTTTGATGAATAGAGAAAACAATTGATTTTTATAAAAAAATGTATTTTCATTTAAAGAATTTAAAAAATTACATATTATTTTTAAATTATTTTAAAAGTATCATTAGTTAATATATACTTTTAATAATATAATTTATTTCATTGGAATTAATTTTATGTTAGAGTTATGTATAAAAACATCTTATACTTAGGGAATTTTTTTTCTGGAAAAATGTTATTCAATGCATTTTAAAGTTTAAATTTAAATTAAATTCTACCAATTTTTTGAATTGAATTTGATAAAATGGAATTAATAATTTGAATTAAAATATTTAACATTTTTTAAAAATGTTAAACTTAATTTTTGGTCATAATGAATGTTAAAACCATTAAAAATTTAATACCATAGTTAATGTAAAAACAGATTTACCAAGGGGTTAAACCAATATATAAGGGTATGTTTTCCAATTAAACTTATCTAAATACTATTGGATGTAAATATTTCAAAAAAAATACTACTAAAAATTTAATATATATCCATTTAGAATGATTTTTCTTAATTATGAAATTATTATATTTTAATCTTTTAAAAAATTCCAAGTGTGTCCTCTCCCCCACTTATAAAATAAAACCCTTGATTTATCTTCTTTACACCACTTTGAGCCATATATCTTGAAAAAACACTACCCAATTCTATTATATACTTCCTTATACAAAAATTATATGTGTTTTTTTTTGTAAAATACCATTCCAATGGTCCTTAATATGTGATCTAAAGGAGGCATATAAAAGAATAGGTAATCATTCTACCTTGCCTCTTTCAATTTAATTCTTCTTATACCTCCTATAAATATCTAGTATTTATCATAAAATAATATCTTCAGTATACTAAATATACTTAAATTGTTTTATGAATATGTAAACACCTTTATTCACCCTCTTTTTCATTAAATGATAAGTGAAAGTATCACTCGTGCGTATATGTAGACTACCTCCTCTACACAACGATACAAATCATTTTCGATTAACATTTTCATGGATGGTAATTATGATGGGATTAAAATTTATTTATTATATTTATGAAATAGTCATTATTCTTGAATAATTATATCTTATATAACTTATTACCTTTCTATACGTTGAAAAATGATAACGTATTTCATGTGTACGTGTGGACTACCATTTGTACAAAGTGTTGTAATGATTTTTTCATTTATAGATTACATAAATGGTTATAAGGATATATTTAAAAAATATATATTATATAATAATTTTTTAATTTGAATTATTATTTACCTTTTATTTCTTTCATTCATTAAAAAGTGAAAACAAAATTCATGCATACGTATGACCTACCGTCTCCATAAACGGTGTAATTCATTTTTCAATCTCAAACTTTTATGGATTAATATAAATATATATAAATAATATATATTGTATTTGTATCATAATTGAAGTTCTAGATTTGATTGGACCATTATTAATGTATAATGACCGGAACTAACAAACTAAAATTCTCATGAAAAATCAAACAGTTAATAACAAAAAATGATGATTTTAATAAGGAATTATAAATAAATGTGCATTGAAATGTTATAAGTGGATCACATATGATATTATAAGTTTTTATGTAAATCGGGTATATAATTATGATAAATTTAAATTCATTATATAGGTGGATACAGTGCTTTCGATTCAAGTTAAACTTAAGGAAATATATTTTCATCTCACTTTTATTTATTTGAAACACATTCCATATTCACCACTTGTTTATTTTATGTGGTGTATATACTTACCATGAATGTATTTTATAATTAATACCTTGAAAACTATGTGAATATGAATATACATCTATGTTTCTCTATTTAATTAGGGTTTGATTCAAATGTTACCAAATTGGTAATGAATTTTTGTTACAATCTCATTTTTTAGGATTAAGTTTTTGATGATGAAATTTTATGACGTATCTCTCAATAATACCATGAATTTTATTTTACTATGGTTATGCTTTAAGATTAAATTTTTTCCTTTTATTTTCATCTCTTTATAAATTTAGGATACCGAATGAATGTTTTTAAGGAAAATTGACTCAATTTCTCTCTTCCATTGAAATTCATTTTACTTTTATATCCATGTTTTCAATTTTTTTAATAATGTTTTTATATTATCTATAAAAAATCATATTTTATTAAAAATTAATTAATTATTTATTACATACAGTCATATGTAATACAATAATAGAAGATCGTTAAGCCAAATGTCTTTAAGAAATTAGTTATATAACATTACAACATGCATCATGAATACACTGAAATTATTGAAATATTCCTTATAATGATCTTAAATTTCATCTTTATTCTAAAAAATCCTGATATAAACTGAGGATTTACATAAAAATGGGTGAGATATAAATTCTAGTAAGAGAATAAACAAATAATAACATAAGTAAAATCAGTATATGTGATCCAAGAGTTATATCAAGGTAACATAAGAGGGGTAAGAATCATAATCTTCAACAATGAGTCATGATATAACATGATATCATAAAAGAAACCTAGTAATGTAGAAACAATATAAAACATGAAATCATAAACATAAGTTAAGTCTGGAAACCAAGAAAACATAACATATTGTGATTAGGATAAACTCTCATACACCATACATGAAATCTCAAGATATGAAAATATTACCCAATGAATTGGAGAGAAATATAATTCCATGCCCACTCTTTACATTCATATCATGTACATGCATAAGTGTGCCACATAGATAATACATCATAAGGATTTATTTCATCACTTTTAATCCTGTTATTAAGAAGTGTGAGATAAAAAAATGATATTCCCAAATAAATTATTTAATGGTACATCTATGTTAATATCATTGAGTATAAATGGGAATGGATAATTACTACATAATTGTTTGTCATGAAAAATCATAGGATAATTTTGGCCACACAACAATGGTATATAAAGATTCATAGAATGACTTAATGAGATTTAAAGGGATATAAAATCAATTGAAAATCATAAGGACAGTAATAGAGATATGTAAGAACATAACCCAATATGAAAAATTTGAAATTAACGGGAATAATACAAAGAAGGTTCTTGAATAAAGAGTATAAGGGGAGGATCCCTTACATAGAGAGGACACTTCTAAAAGCATGAGAGAATCTAATTAAAAGCATAGGATAACCCTGGGAGTACCATATAGTGGTAAGGGTAGTATAATTTTATGATAAATGGGTTCATAGATAAGAGGAATGAGGGTTTTTGTGGGTTTATATAGAAAAAGATAGGATAATTTTGTATTAATTTCCAAACATAGGTTTTGGACTATATATGATAATGTAATCAAAACCAGAAACCTTCCCATGGGTTTCTCCAATTTTTTTCTTCCAATGTAGAGTGTTTTTAATTATTTTATAAGTATAATAACTAATTAAATTAAAATACATCACTTGGTGATGTGTAATATAATCATGTTCAAAAGGAATTGATTTTAAAACCATATAATATATCATATGTTCTAGAGGATTCATTAAGGGATTCTAAAATTAATAAAATAACCACAGAAACACATTAAATTATAGTAAAAAAATAATTTTTGTATTGGATACTCTTTATAGTATATATTACACTACTTTGAATCTTTTATGATGTCATAAAACACACCATATATTTATACTATCTTTAATTTTGGCCCAAAATTTTGACTTTCTTTGAAAATTTTAAAAAAATATCTGTTGGATAATTTTAACTTGTTTATTTCAAAAATAATATTTATTTTATCAAAATAATTTATACATGTATGATGATATATAATTTAAAATAAAAAATGATATTTTTTTAAAAATATTGATTTTTTGACAATAAGAGTATTGTCTAACCCTTATAAAAATTACATTTGACTTCATAAAATTATATTATCATTTAAATTTAATAAATATTATTTGAAATTAATATTTTATTAAAATATTATAATTTTAAAAAATTGTTGAATTAATCAAAAATAGTTTCTTGATTGAAATGATATATTTACTAAAAAATACAATTTTTGTTCCATCGTATCAAAATATAATTTTTGTCAAACATATTGTTTAATTATTTAAAAATTAATATTATAAAGGGATTACTATAATAATAGTTTTATTAAAAATAAAAATATAAAAAATCATACTATTAGGGTCTTGATACATATCCCTTTATTACACCAGTGAATTCCCTGTGGGTAAGGTATGTGATGATGAGATTTTTATGGGGTAGTTTAGAGAACATGGTTTGGGTTGTGATCTTAATAGACCTGAGATTCGCTTATAAATAATTTCTATCATGCTTAGATATTGAATCTATTTATGGGATTGGTCAAGTGAAATTATAAGTGATTCTATCACCCATGAAAGCTATGATAAATGGGCTTCATAGGGTACAATCCTACTAGATGATGCCCTCACTCCTTCCTTATATATTAATTAGACATTATCATAAACCTATATATATAATAATATTTAATGGTCACTATTAAATTAATATAATATCAATGTTTATAATACATAATGGTATTTTAAATCCAATAGGATACAAATTATAATGGAAAAAATAACCAAATTAGTGCATCTGTGTTCTATAATTCCATTTCATAATACAACATTCACACATTTAAAAAGGGAATTTCATTTATAAAATTTTGGGTCATTACATTCTTACCTCCTTTAGAACTACGATACTCAACATTTTCATTTTATATACTAAAATAGATGAGGGTAATTTTGTTTTGTCACCTCTTCAGGGTCCTATGTCGCTTCATTAAACATGTGGTTTAGCCACAATACTTTGTCCAGGTGAGTTTTCTTATTTTTTATAACTATGTCTATATAATCAAATACCATCACCAATTTCTCCTTATATGAAATATAATTCTCAAATGATACCACTTTGGGATTTGCTATATGTGAAGGGTCTGGTATTTACTTTCTCAAGAGGGATACATGGAACACATCGTGTACTTGAGATAGGTTATGTGAGAGTGCTAATCAATATTCCACCACTCTAATATGACCAAGGATCTCAAATGGGATAATGTATATAGGAATAAGCTTTACTTTCTTCACAAACCACATTAATTTATTTCCTTTCTTCCCAAAACTCATGACCTTCATCCATGGTGATATATGAAGGAACACTTTATCTCTAACAAAAAATGATAGGTTCCATAAATCATTATCTTTATAGTTTTTTAGACTTTGTGTAAATTTTATATGATGATTAATAGTTTGAAACTTTTCTATCATTTCATGGATAAGATTAGGTCCCATTATCTTCCTCTCTCTAACTTCATCTAACAATGCTGGAGTCTAACACCTTTTCCCATAAAGAGACTCATAAGGTTCCATTTGAGTGATATAATGGAAACTATTATTTTATGAGAACTCTAATAGGGGAAGGTGTTGATCACAACATCCTTGTAAATCCATTTAACATGATCTCAACATATACTCTAGAGTTTAAATGGTTTATTCAGAATGACCATTTGTATGAGGGTGATAAAAATGTTTAATCTTAGTTCTATATGCAATGATTTTGGAAGGATTATCCAAAACCTCATGGTAAACCTCATATCTTGATTAGAAATTATAGAGTTTAACTCCATATAGTCTTACCACTACCCTAATGTATATCTTTTTAACTTGATCAAGGGAGAAATATTCCATGTTAACAATTAAATATTCTAACTTTGTGTGGAGATTTTCTATAATCCAGATGGAGTTATTTCTTTTATGACACCATAATATTTTCTTCAAATATCATTTCACATTAGTTACTCTGATGAATAGAGAATAATGAGATATACAAATCATACGTAAGATCCCACATCAGTTCTAGTTTTTATGGGACACATATCTAGGTTCTAAACCTTATAACACCATCTTCAGCAAAGTTGAACTCCAGAATATTCACTACCTTTTTATGTAGCACCTCATTATCTTTCTAAGACTCCTTGATCCTATAAACAATGGATAGTTGAGAAGTTATTTGAGAAAGGTAATATGTATATACATTTATTATTCCTAGTTCATTCCTTTTCATGTCCAAAAATATTGGATCCCTTGTAATCCTCATCACATATAGAGTTGTGGGATCCTTTTTACTCAAAGAATCTTCCACTTTGTTTTATTTCCTAGGATGCTAATGGATTGAACAATCATAATATTTTATCATATCTAAGAACATTTATTGGTACATATTAGTCTCATTTTCTATAAATATATACTTTAGGTTTTTATGATTCATATATATGTAACAATTTTCTTTGTAGAGGCAATGCATCCAAATCTTCAATGTGAATATCACTGTATCTAATTTTAGATCATGAGTTGAGTAGTTTTTCACATTGATCATTAATTAGTGGGAGGAATAGGCTATCACATTTCATATTTCATGAGTGCACAACCCAATACCTTTTTGGATGCATCACTATAGATCACAAATCCTTTCTTTCTGGTGGGTAATGTGAGAAAAGGTGCAGTTACTAGCCTCCTCATTAGTACTTTATGTTTTTTTTATCACATTCATTAGTATAAAAAAACTTGAATACCTTTTGAGTAATCTTGGTTAGTGGTTTTGGAAATCATGAAAAGTTTCCCAAGAATCAACGATAGTACCCATCAAATCCATGGAAACTATGGATTTCTATCATATATGTTGGTCTGGTCCATCCTTTGATTGCCTCTGTTTTTGACGGATCCATAGATATCCCTTTATTGGTGATAATATTCTCAAATAAATTTTCTTTCTCTAACAAAAAATCATATTTACTGTACTTTTCATATATATTTTCCTTCTATAAGGTCTTTAGTATACTATTTAAATGTTCCCCCTATTCCTAATTTATTTTAGTATATATAAGAATATCCTCTATAAAGAGTACTGATTTTTTTAAGTAATTACTAAAGAATCTATTCATTAAGTCCATGAAGATTATTGGAGTGTTAGTGAATTCAAATGACTTCACTATGAACCTATATCACCTGTAACTTATATGAAAATTTTCTTTGGAGATATCCTCCTTCATCACCATTAATTTTAATATCATGACAAAATGTACACCTTAGAGAATTACTAGGTTCCATATTGATAATAGAATAATTCATCAATCCATGGAAGAGGATACTAGTTATTTATCATGATATTTTTGAGCTCATGATAATCAATGTAGAGGTGCATTGATCCATCCTTCTTTGTGACCAAGATGAGTAGTGCACCCCATGGTGAAGTAATTGGGAATATGAACCCTTTATCCAGAGTATCCTGTAGCTGCTTATTTAGATCCTCAAGTTTAAAAATGGACATTCTATATTAATTCTTGGATATTAGAAAATATATGGGTATGAGATCGATTGAAAAATCAACCTCTTGTCTAAGAGGAATATCAGAAAATTCTTCAAGAAACATATGAGTGAATCTACTTATAATGATCATGTATTAAAGGATGATCTTTGCCATAGCCTCAATCATTTGAGAAAGATACACTTTATTATAAGGAAATTATATCCATTCTTGATATAATGATACAAAATGAGATTCATCCTCTAAAATTCCCTTGTATAGAATCAGAGGATGATTCGTGATACAGAGGGTGATTTCCTTCTTTCAACAATTTATGTTATCTTGATATAGGGAATTCTAATCCATACCTAAAATTTCATAAAATTCCACTAAAAGGAGTAATAAAAGGTTATATAGGAAATTCAGCCTATAAATTATGATAGGGGATGAGTTATATAACTAAGAAGATAAAATTGACTCATTTACTATCTTCACTAATAACTTGACTTCCATGTATTGAGGTGGTGTTTGAATAGTTATACTAAAATTGTGTGACATGAAAGAATGCATAAAAACATAATAAAAAATTAAATTCATAATTCTTGAATGAATTAATACCCTACCTATCACCACATCATTGTCAGAATCCACCTCAGTAGTTGTGATTTCATACGATAACCCTTTCTCTCTAGGACTTGGAGGTAGTTTTCATTGGTTATAATGGAAAAACCTTATCTCAAGGAATTGATTTACATAGTGTCCTTGTTCCTTTTAGTTGAAAAATTGGAAAATAGGTCAAGGGTTGATTATATCATTACATTATTCCATCACATTGGTTGGTTTCTCCCATCATAAATCACTAGTTAGGTGTCCTTCATTTCAGTACCTAATGCTTTTTTTTATCCCCTTTGGGAGATTTCTGGGATGATTATTCCTACACTTTTGACATGTGGGGTATTGTAATTTCTTTCCCCCATGAAATTTCTCCATCACACCACCAGAATTAAATTATATTCTTTGGTTCCATTCTCTAAACCCATTAGACCCTTGAGATTCACTAATCTCCATCTAAACTTTTAGGGCACAGGAAAAAATTTCCTCATAGCTATCACCGTATCAAATGGATAAGGATTTTCATAGAATCAGATATAACCCACCAAATAAGAATATTAATTTAGATTAAAGGGTAATGAAAAAGGTGAAGGAATATCATGAAACTATATTTAAGTTTTCATCATACAAATCAATGGATTCATTATGATTTTTCCTAAGGATAAGGAAACCCCTCTCAATTTTAAGTTGGAAATTCTGAGGAAAATATTTATCAAAAAACATTTTTAGGAATTCCTTCCACTCCAGTGCTTTGATCTACTTCTCATTCTTCATATATTTGTCCAATGTACACAAATGATCAATTTCTTCATCTATATGATAAATTTCCAACATTACCTTCTATTACTTAGAGAAATAATGGACAATATATTTTTAGTGTATTTTTACATCACCCCATGATCAAGGAATCAAAATTTTCAAAAAAATTCAGGGTCCTTTATCATATAAAGGTCTTAATTGAAATTTTCTCTTTCTTAGGGAGATTTGGGTGTTACACCTTTTTATATTTTCCATTAAAAACATGAGTTATTTGAGAGAGTATTATTATAAAGATCACAATTCTTGCTCCCATCATGTTCAGAATCTCATTTGGGTAGTTGTCACAATACCCCTTACATTGGTTATTGGTTCATTTCCTCCTATTTATGGCCATTAACTAGAAATAAAGGAGAAAATTAGGGGTGGTAATTTTTTTAAGGATTAAATAAATAAACAGGGAACATTAAATATTAAAGGGATAACTCATAAATGATATATATTCTTTAAGCTATGGATTTATAGGATTCAATATAGGTTATCCATGATCAATTTCTTAACATAAAATCTTATGTGCATTTTTATTCCCTTAATAATGGTCCATAAAGAGAATGTGAATTTACCAAAGCATATCCCATGTGAGGGTTAAACAAAAGTGTGTATAATGGACTATTTTTTTGAACTAGATGATGATCAAGTCTATCTCAATGTTCCCTTTTTTAAGGTTATTACCCATAGGTACATCTATGATAGAGACACATCCACTTATAGTATCCAGACATGGATGTATTTGATTGGAAACCACTTACCCTATACTTTACCCACTTTTAAGGATGTATTACTATGTTTAGTATTATCCTTAAGGCTTTCACTATATTTTTCTAATCCTAATCCCAAAAATAACTAGATTTTCCATGATACCAACTACGATAACCCATATTTTATTACACCTTAATTATGGATTTATTACATAAAGGTACACATAATACAATCCAAAAAATATAATTAATTCTACCATCTTTGGAATTTTATGTACATAACATAAAAATATTAAATAGGAATAAAACAACATTATTAAAAACTTCTTTAACATTCTCTTAAAATTCCATTGTTCTTCTAAAACTACATGGGATAATCTGAGGATGTACATAATAAAGGGGTAAGAAATAAATCCCAGTAAGGGAATACACAAAACATAGAATAAGGTAAAATATTATATGTGGTCCAAGAGGAATATCAAGGAAACATACGATGGGTGATAATCAGAATCATGAATAATTAGGAATGATATAAAATGATAGCATAAAGGCAATATAGGAATGTGGAAAAACATTAAACATGGGAATGTGGAAAAAAATTAAACATGATATAAAAAACATAAGTGAAGTCTAGTCACCAAGAAAAAAAACAAAGTGTGATTAGGATAACCTACTATGAACGGCACATGGAATCTTATGACATAAAAACATGAACCAATTCATTGAAGGGAAATTTAATTCCCATCCCACATGTCACATTCATATCATATACATGCATAAGTGTGCCATGTAGATCATAAAATATAATGATTCACTTCATCACTTTTAATAAAATTTTAAGGAGTGTGAGATAGGATTGGTATATCTAGGTGAAAACCTTGAGTAGAAATGGGAATGGGTATTCACTACACAATTGATTAGCAAGAAAAATCGCAAGATATCTTCAAATACATAAGGACGGTTCATAATGATTCATAGAAGGGATTAATGAGAGTAAAAGGGGTCTATCGCCACTTGGAAGTAATAGGTATAGTAAGAGGGAAATTTAATATCATAACCTAAAATGAACAATAATACATTAAAGGGAATAATATAAAGAAGGTGCATTAATAAAGAGTAGAAGAAGAGGACCCCTTACATTCATAGGACATTTATAAAATCATGGTAGGAGATTATAAAGAGATTGGGGGAACCTTGTGAGGGATCTAGAGAGGGAATGGTAGAGTAATTTCACAATCTAATGATTTTGAGTGAAGATGAATGGGATATTGGTTGGGTTTATATAGAAAAAGAGGAAAATTCTCTATTTATTTCCATACTTAGGTATTGGACTCTATATGATAAAGTAATCAAAATATAAAAAATCCAATGGTTTTGTACCATGGTTTCTTCTAGAGGAGCAGTTTTAATTATTTTATAAGGCTATGATACTAACCCCATAAAATAAATCACTTGGTGATGCAGAAATGGTTCATGTATATAAAGAAATGATTTTAAAACCTTAAAATATAATATAGATTTATGATGAATCATTAAGTATTTATAAAATTAATTAAATAAACACAAAATAGATTATTTTAAATGGAAGAAATAATTTTGGTCATGTATAATCTTTATAGTATTTATTACATCACTTTGGGACTTTTATGATATTATAATACACAACTTATATTTAAAAAATATTTAATTTTGACCCAAAAAATTTGAATGTCTCTGAAAATTATGAAAAAAATCACTATTGTACTATTTCAACATTTTAATTTTAAAAAGAATATTTATTTTATAAAATAATTATATATGTATGAAAATCTACACCTTTAAATAAAAAATTCATATTTAATGAAAAAAATAGTTTTTTGACAATTTCAATTTTTTTTGACTGTTATAAAAATTAATTTTGTATTCATTACATTATATTATAATTTATATTTAATAAATATTATTTAAAAAAATATCACTTATTTATAAAATTCTTGAATTCAAGAAAATGTGTGTCTTTATAGAAACAAATTACTTCCCAAAAGTATAATTCATGATTCATCGTATAAAAATATAATTTTTATCAAAAATATTGTTTAATCATTTAAAAATTAATATTAAAAAGGAATAAATATAATCAAAATATTATGAGAAATAAAAAAATAAAAATTTATATTTTTATGGTCCAGATACACATCCCTTTATTACACCAATGAATGCCCTAAGGGTAATATGTGAAATGGTAAGATTTTCATGGGGTGGTTTAGTGAACATGGTTTGGATCATGATCTAGATGATGATGAAATTTTCATATAAATAGTGTTTCTCAAGATTTAGTTGTTGAATATTAGCTTCGGTTTGATCAAGGGAAAATCCCATTGATGTTTTATCCCTTATAAGCTCTGATAAATAGGATTCATAGTGTATGATCCTATTGGTCAAGGCTATCACTCTTTCCTTATACATAAATTAGAATTTATAATAACCCTATATATATACTAATATTTAATGATCACTATAAAATTATTATAATATCAATGGTTATGATTCTTAATGTTCTTTTGAACCTGATTGTGTATAACTTTTAATGGACCAAAATAACCAAATTAGTGAATTTATTTTCTATAATTCCATTTAAAAATGGAATTTCATTTATAAAAGTTTTGGTCCTTAAATTATCTTATTATTTTTTAACATAATTTTTACCCATGATTATCCTTTTTACAGAATGGTTTAAAATAAATCTTCTTATCATTTTATGAATGAGGTACTTTTTAATTTTTATCAAAAATGTGAAAAGAATATTTATTTTACTGTAAATGGAATGACAAAAATTTCCCATAGTCTTGAACACTCAATGAATTGAATCTTTATTTACAAGATTTCATGGTTATTTTCAAATAAAATGTTTTACTTAATATTTTTAAAATTTATTGATTTTAAATAAGTGATATTAAACTTTAATGTGTTTTTTTATACAAGAAATGGTTTAGTGACATTTTAATGTAATTTTTAATCAACGATAACATATTTTAATGATACATATACTTTACTAGGGATATAAACCAATTATACCATACACTTTTATTCATTGGATGAACTATGATGATGAGGATTTAATGATGATTCTATGAAAACCATTTCATTATAATGGGTTAATTAAGTTATTTTGAAACCCTTATGAAACCCATTTCCTCTCAACGAGTTATGCTATGATGAAATGATGAAATGCTTATAAAACTTTTTTTATTTCTATATGTTACGATATGATGAAGGTTTTATAATCTTGTGGCACCGATATATATTATTTTATTTAGGTTATGGGTGGTCACATGATTTTATATCCCCATAATAGATTGGTTACAGATAGATATTTAATGTGATAATATGAATTGTAATGGTGAGTGAACCCAGTTTAGTAAGGGACTTTGTCCACTATTTTAGTCTTGTGAGTGAACCTTGAAGAAGGATAAGATATAATGTGGGGTGAACCCAATCTAATATTCTAGTGTTGGTAGTGATCCTCGACTAAGGAAATGATTATTTATATTTATGTGCATGTCACAAATTATTTATTATGCACTTGTTATGATCTCATGGCTCATGTTATTTGATTCCATTATGATTCTAGTCTTATTAACTACCATGATTTATTCAATGACCAAGATTATGATATATGATATGATATTTATGGTTTTAAAATATTAATATCATAATCTCACACCCATATGCTCATTTTATTTTTAATTTATCATTGATATATCAATTATTTACCCTTATTGAGAATATATTCACACCACTTACTATGTTTCTTTTTACCAAGTTATAATGAATGGTTTAATGTATGATATGTATAAGAAGGGTGTAATTTTTGAATAAATTATTTCGACATAACATACATCTATTATGATTTTTTTAGGTAATAATGTTTCTAACTATAGTAAACCTATAAAATTCTGGTATGGATAATAATGTTATGTATTTAATATTCATCTAATAAGATGTAATATTTATGTATGAAAAGTATGAGTTTCTATAGTGGGTATCAGATCAAGGTTTATTTATCATATGAAACTAGAATGATAAAACATTAGTGAGTACCCATAGGATAATCCTATGTGTAGGAGAACATTTTTTGTAATAGTAAATAAAGGAGTGTGGTTTTTCAAGGAAAACATCCCTATATGGGTATTATAGTGGAAGTGGTTTTAGAGAAGATGCCTCAATGAGTAATAACTATGAAAATAGTTTTTTGAGTATATCCCATCCATAATTTTGGTTTATAGTGAGTGTGACCTTACTGCACAACAGGTTTAGAAATCATAGGGGATATACTTGGGTTAAATCACATTTTCCTTGAATATATGATGACCATGGATGAGCTAGGTTAAACCTAATGTGACATATATTGAAAAGTATATGTCTTGATTTATAAATCCTATGAACCATTTTCATAATTATATGATTGATCTATTTGATTAATGATGTTTTATGGTCACACAAAACAGTTTGATTTTAGTAAAGTATTAATGATATAATAATGAAGTTGAGGTGGTTATAGGTATGCTAAAATGCCAAAGTATCTTATTTGAGGAAAATCATATGAATTCATGCATATTATGAAAATCCTCTGGGAATATTATTTATTATCCCAAGAGATTAGATTTTGAATTAGTAGTGAAAAATCTTAATGTTATGATTATCATATCACAAGTCTATAATTCTTATATGATTAATGTTTGTGGGAAAGTACTTCCCATAAATCTCATTATTTTCCCTCTATTTGAGCTCTATGTTATTTTGGGAATTTATTATATTTATTAATATAATTCATACATCAATTTTAGAGGAAGGGAAGTAAAATTTGGTATTCAAAAAAACATATGATGGTCTATCAGTGAAACCATAAATGTTAACATCCAATATAATTAAATCCATTTAATTTTTATTAAGTCCTATAAAAGGGTTTTTTATCTTAAATGGTCGTGGAGAAACTCGATATAGAAGATATTCCAATTATGTGGGAGTTTGATGATGTATTCTTGGAAATATTTCCTAGACTTACTCAGAATAATGAAGTTGATCTTTCATTATAACTCACACTTGGTGCTACAGTAATTTAAAATACTCTACATAGAACAGAAAAAAATGTGTTGAATGACATAAAGAATAAACTATATGATAATATTTATAATGGATTGATTCTGTCAAGTGAAACAGTATGGGGTACACCTGTTTATTTTGTTAATAAGAAAGATGGATCAATACGACTCTATATTGACTATCATGAACTTAACAAAATCACAATCAAGAATAAGTATCCATAGACTACCTTTTGTATAAGATATGAACATAATAAATTTATAATGATACCATTTTTTCTTATTAATTCCCCTGACATCTTCACAGATTTAATTAATAGAGACTTTAGATATTACCTTGATTAGTTTGTTGTATTATTTTTAGATAATATTATAATATATTCCTTGAATAAATAATTGCATGAAGATTACTTTAAAATTTTAATAAAGACCCCATGAAAGGGAATGTTGTATTCCAAAATTACTAAGTATGAATTTTGGATACAAAAAGATTTGTTTTTTGGTTATTTAGTATCATTTGAGGTTATACTAATTTATCCACCAGAGAATAATTCTGTTGAATGTTGGCCCAAAAAAACCACTATGACTGAGATATATAGTTTTCTTAGTTTGGATGGATATTATAGATTATCTATAGAATATTCATCATATATGTATAATAAACACACCTAAAGGGAGCTATGTTCTATTAGATAGATAAATGTGGGGAAAGTTTCAAGGAATTTTAATAGATTTTTAGTTAGCACACTTGTTATTACACTACCATATAGTGGACACAAATCTTTTATCTATAGTGATGCATCAAATAAGGGGATAGGATTCATCCTCATGCATAATGATATGGTGATAGATTATGCCTCACAACATTTTAAGGTTAATGAGAAAAATTAAAAAATTCATGATTTAGAGTTAGCTATGGTAATTTTTGAATTAATGATACAGAGGAATTATATATATAGATAAATGTTTGAAATATATACCGATCATAAAATATTAATGTATATATTCACTTATAAAAATTTGAATATGTACAAGAGAAGATAGTTGGATTTAATTAAGATTATGACTTCTCAATACATTACCACTCTGGGAAAGAGAAAAAGGTGAATGATTATCTGAGTAAAAGGGATCATGAAATATTATCTATAATAAGGATCACCAAATATCCAATAATACATGATTTTAAATGTAAAATATAGAAATCTTGAAATAAGGGGAGAAATATTATCTTTCTCAAATAATACTTCAACCATCTATCTCAGTGAAGATTGAATTGGTGAAAAAGGAGGATTTAGAGCTAAAAAAGAAGGTGATAAATGTTCCTTAGTTTATCTTTGATTTTTATAGAATGATATAGTTCAAGAACCGAGTATTAATCCTATAACTACTAGATTTTAAGAAGGATTTTTTTGTATAAATCCCATAGTTCATCATTCTTTATTTATCCCAGAAGTATGAATATGAATAAAGATCTGAAAGAGTATTTATGGTGGGATAATGGGAAAATAGATATTGTAGAGTAAGTATATTAGTGCATGGTATGTTAGAAATCTAAGGAATATAGAGAAAATTATAAGGGGATGTTACAACCATTACCCATATTAGAATGGAAATGGGAAAACAAAACAATGTATTTTATCACCAGACTCCCCAAAATGCCAAAATGCCATAATTCTATTTTCATTTTTTAGATCAAAATATGAAGTCAACTAACATAATTGATATCATAGTGGATTTAAATCTTTATTATCATGAAATAATTCATATTAAAGAAGTGGTATGATTTCTTGGAGCACCACATTATATTGTATCTGATCGAGGTATGTGGATTACATCTACATTCTAGAGAAGTATTCAGCAGGATCTTGATACAAAGTTGAATTTTAGTACTTCTTATTATCCTAAAATAGATGTATAGTCTAATAGAAACATTCAAAACCTTGAGGATATGATGATATCACGTTCCATGTATTTCAAAGGTGTTTGGGATCAACACCTTCCACTAGTTGAGTTTTTTACAATAATAAATTTTAATTGAGCATTAAGATGTATCCTTATGAATTACTCTTTGAAAAAAGTGTATAGATACAATGTGATGGGATGAAGTTAGATAAATAATTATGTTGAGACATGATTTATATAAATAAATGGAGGATAATAATATATCCATTCAAAAACGCATTAAGGTAACTAATAGTCGACATGAAATTTATGATGAAAATTGTGTATGAAATATATTATTTGATGTTAGTGATATGGTATTCTTATGAATTTATATATGGATGAAGGTTAATAGATTAAAAAATAATGGACGTATAACCCCTAGGTATATTGGCCCATATAAAATTCGTTACTGAGTTGGGATGAAAGATTATTTCTTAATACATCCACCAATCCTCTCTCATGTTCACCATGTGTTCCATGTATCTCTCCTAAGGAAGTATATACCCAATCCATCACATGAATTGAACTCCAATGTAGTACTAATGGAGATTGATCATTCATATGAATAAAAATTGTTAGAAATCATTGATCATAGAAATAAATTTATATGGAATAAGACTACTCACATGGTTAATGTTCTATGGAGGAATCATAAATTCGAAGAAGCTACATGGGAACATAAGGATGTTATAAAATAGAGATATAAAAATTTATTTTAATTGTATTAATGGATTTTCAAGTGTGAAATTCATTTTTACATGGGTAGAATTTATCAGCATAATATTTTAAGATACATTTCTTTCAAAATAAATTCAATTTCTTTAATATCTTGCGATACACGCAACCTCAAATATAAATGAACCATAATATAGTATATCATTATAACATAACCATTAAATTAGTATAGTTAATAAGCATAACCGACCTTGAAAAAATATTTTTAATTGTTTTAGATAATGAAATAATATTGATATATAAGTACTTTATTTTTGGTAAAGTCATTATAAGCTTAAATTGTTTTCCACAAAAATAGTTTTTATTTATTTTTGTGAGAAAATAATATAAATAATTTCTACCGGTTTTATAAAATTTATTTTAAAAAATAAAAAAATTGAAATCATAATGTCAAAATTATAATATAGTGAATTTTTATTAATTTTATGAAAATATTGTTTTTTTATGAATAGTAAAAAATTCAGATTTTTATTGAAAATGATATTTTCGTTTAAAGAATTAAAGAATTTATATTTTATTTTAAAAATGTTTTAAAAGTAAAATTAGTTCATTAATATTATTAATAATCTAATTTTAAAAATTGTAATTAATTTAATGTTTTATTTTGGTATAAAAACTTTTTAATCTTGGGCAACATTTTTTCTGGAAAAGTGATTTTCATCAACTTTTATGGGTTTAATTTTAAATTAATTATAATAATCATATGAATTAAATTTTCTAAAAATGATTCCATATTTTTAATCAGAATAATTAATATTTGGTAATAGCTTCAACTTAATTTTTGGTCATAATGAATATTAAAATAAGAAAAATTAGTTACCAAGGTTAAGGGGAACATAGATTTATCAGGTGGTTAAACCAAGACACAAGGGTAGGTTTTCCAGTTAAAATTATATGAATCCTTTTTTTGGTCAAAATGTCAACCTCATCATATCCTAAATATGAATATCCCTCAATTTGGAAGATTTTTTCTCTAGAATGAGATTATTATAATTTAATATTTTAAAAAATTCAAAGTGTTTCCTCTCCCTACTTATAAAAGGAAACCCATCCTATATCATCTTTACACCACATTGATCTATTTAAATTAACCAAACCATAAAAAATTATATTATAAAAACCCATTTCCATTAATTATAGTTTTTTTCATCCTAAAATACCACTATAAGGGTCCTTAATAACGGATCTAAATGAGGCCTATCGAAGAAGTGGTAATCATGATACCTTAACTCTTCAATTTATTTATTATTCTATATCCTCTAAATAAGTAATATCCATTATAAAATAATAAATTCAGTATCATAAATACATTTAAATTTTATTTTGATTATTTAAAAAACTTTATTCACCATTTTATCTATCAAATAGGAAGTGAAAGTGTCGCTCGCGCGTATGTGTAGACTACCACCTCCACATAACGATACAATTCATTTTTCATTACCATTTTTCATGGATGGTTATTATGATTGGTTTAAAGATTATATATGATATTTATGAAATAATTATAATTTATGAATTATAATTTCATATCTAACTTCTTACCTTCCAATCCATTGGAAAATGATAATGTTTATTGTGTGTACATATGAACTACCACCTCCATGTAGGAATTGTTGAGTCAAAAGTTTCCTTATGAATTTTTCCATTACTTTATATTTTGTAAATTGCAAACAAATTTACTTATTACTTATTTCTATCTATAAAGAAATTTAAATGTAACGTATTTCTATAATAAAATTTATATGAATGTTAGTTTTATAGATAAGTATAACATTATGTTTCTTAAATCATAATAGTTATGGGAATAAATCAGATCCTTAATAAAAATCAGAATCTTTATCACATTTCAATTCACATAGTTTTTTGATTCTGAATCACTATGTTTTTTAGTTTATAAATCGCTCAGAAAAACCGGTTCTAAATCACTCTGTTTCTTAGATTCTTAATTGTTCAGAAAAACCAATTCTGAATCACGCTATTTATTAAATTACGATTCACTTAAATTTTTTAATCTGAATTAGCGCATTTCTTAGATACCAAATCACATAGAAAATAAAATCCAATCTACCATGTTTAATAGATTATAATTCTCAATTATTTTGAGATCTAATTTTCATAGTTTCTTACATGTGATTAGATTTTATATCTTTTTTGAATATACCACCTTTCCTTAATGTTATGATTTCATAACCTTCTTAAAGTTACTCTATTTACTTAATGTAATGTTTCTTATATTTGGATTCTTACATATTATTACAAATCTAATGTTACTTGTGATAGTTTTTATTATCTAAACGATGTCATTGTTTCATTTACAATATGACCATTATAAATTCCACCTGTCCAAATACATCCAAGGTATTAGGGAAAATATGAACATTGGAGGAAAATGTGACCATTGAAGATATCACCTATAAACACACAATCATTTTAATTTTTTTAGAGCCATGAACTATTGGGTGAATTGATACTCTTCGAGAGCTCAACCAGATATTATTCTTGTAAAATATATAAAGAAATTATGTTGTGAAAAACTTGTTCATAATAATTAAGATCTTAAATAATATTTGTTCAATTTAGTGTGATTCTGATTGTTGATAATTACAATCAAGGGCTTCCAAGGCTAGGGAGATAACAGTTTCGATTACCAACTTAATTGAGGGCTTCCAAGATTAAGAAGGACAGAGGTTCCAACCACCTTTAATATTGAGGTCTTGTAGGGATATAAAGATAGATAAAAATATCTATATTGAGGTCTTACCCTGGTATGGGTAAGATAAACTTTCTTGAAAGTATAAATCAAGGTACCATTATCCAAGGTTATTGGATACCCTTATCTTTGGGTTAAATTATTTAATTACACTTATATTACTTGTTTAATTAGAAGTTATTTTATTCCATTGTATATTTTTTTATGAATAGAATTTGTAACTTTCTTACACTTTCTCTATTGTAACAAATCTGATTTAAGATTCTATACACTTTAAGGTTTAATATTACTTAAGTGTACTTGTGTCCTTATTTCTTTATATTATCTTTATATTTGGACCTTGGGACCTTCCAATGTCCTTTTTAAAGATACAAGAGGAATTTTTGAATATTTTTTGATTAAATTTGTTAAATAAAGTTTCCTTAAGAATCAAAATAAATGTTTTTAAACTTATAATTCACCCCTCTTTTAATTGAGTATCTGTATCTCATATTTCGATCCTACAACAATGTGTTTAATTTTTCATCTCCAATTTACATGGATGATAATAAGGACATATAATGAATATATTTGATATATATGATATAATAATGATTTTTAAAAGGTTAATTATTATTTTCCTTTATTTATTTCCATCCGTTGAAAAGTGAAAACAATGTTCATGCGTACGAAGAACCTACTATCTCAATGAAAATTGTAATTAATTTTTCTATATATAAATTTAATTTAAGACTAAAAATAAATATATAATAAATATATATGATATTTATAACATGATTATAATTCTATATATGATGAAACCATGTTCAATGTACAAGTATAATAACCACTAAACCAAAACGCTCATGAAAATTGAAACAACTAACATTTAAAAACAATGATTTTAATATAATTTTTTTAATAAATATGTGTTTAAATGTTATAATTGGAAGTTTTATGATATTATAAGTATTTATATGACCCTATTATATAATTATAATAAATTTAAATTTATTATATACGAGGATAGAGTTCTTTTGAATAAAGTTGAACTTTAATTAAGGGACTTTCATTTAAATTTCATTTCTATGAGACACATGCCATATTTAACACTTATTTATTTTATGTGGTGTATATAAAAACCTTGAATGTATTTTATTATTATTATCATGAAAATTATTTGTATATACATATCTATATAAGGTTATCTCTTTCATTTGGGTTTCATTCGAATGTTAACAAAGTAGTAAGGGATTTATGTTACAACCTCATTTTTTATCATGATTGTTTATGATTAAGTTCCTAATGATAATATTTTATGAAAGGTATCTCAATAATACCATCAATTTCCTTATAATATGGCTATTTTGGTATATTACCTGTTTCCTTTCATTTTACCTTCGTTATGGACTCAATATATTGAAATAATATTTTTAAATAAAACTGACTTAATTTATCTCTTTAGTCAAAAATCCTTTTCATAAATATACATGTTTTTTAAAAATGTTTTCATGAATGTTTTTCATATATTATCCTATGTTTTTAAAACATTTTACCCATTATTTAATTTTTTATGATTTTTTAAAACTAAATCCACTTTTTATTCTCCGAACTAGGTACTTTTTATTTTTTTTACTAAAAATGTAAAAGGAGACTTTGTTTTAACATACATGGCATGAACGAAATTTCTTCTAGTTATGAACACTAAATGATTTAATTTACTTATTTCTTGGGTTATTTTCAAATTATATATTCCCCTCAATATTTGGAAAGTTTATATATTTTAAATAAGTTATTTCAAATTTAAAAGGTTTTTTTCTTCAAGAAATGTTCCAACGACATTTTAAAGGAATTTTTCATCTATGATAACATCTGTTGATGTTTCTTATACTTAATTGGGGAAATGATCCAATAATACCATCCACTTTAATTCTTTGAATGGTGTATTATGATAGTGGTTTAAGGATGATTATATGAAACCTATATTTTTCCCATAGTATAATTAAGTTATGATGAAACCATTATGAAAGATGTTTCTTTTATGTGAGTTATGCTATGATGAAATAAAGAAATTTTTATGAAACCCATTTCCTTTCCATGTTTTATACTATGATGAATGTTTTATGATCTTTTGGAAATCATATATTTGATTTTCATTATGTTATGGATTGTCTCACATTTATATCGCACTATAATGTATTGGATAATGATGGATATCTCATGAGATAATAAGGACTAGAATGAGGAGTAAAACGAGTTCAGTAAGGGACATTTTCCACAATGATAGTATGAGGACCAAACCTTGAATTACGATATAATGGAATGAGGAGTAAACCCAAACCAAAACAATAGTATTGGAAGTGATTTTTGATTAAGAAAATGATTTTATAAGCTTATGTATGCCACAAACTTATGTATTATGCCAATTCTATGATCTATTTGAATACTTTATGAATCATGTATTATAAAATTCCAGAAATTATTCCACGACTCAAAATTATATGCTCAAGATCTCATACCCTTATACTGATGTTATGCTTAAGTGATCGCTGATATCTCCCTTTTTACCCTCAATAAACATCTGGGATCACCCATTCTTATGTTTCCTTTACTCACATTATTAAGTATGGTTTTATATATGATATGTATAAGAATAGTTCTAGTTATAAAGAACATAGTAGGATATGATAAAGATCTATTTTGAACAAGTATTTTAGGTATCCACATTTCTTATGACACTAGTCCTACAAGAATATATAATGAATCTTAATGTTATGTATTGAATATTCATATAATAAGATATAATATTTATGTATGAAAATTATGGGTATCTATAAACAAAAAACAATATTGATAATCATGAAACATCCTCTCTCCATGCGTATCAAAATCCTCATTATTATTGGAAAATTCCATAAAGATCTAGTGGAATTGTCTTCAAATTAATTAATCAGAATATAGACAATGATCAATCAATGATCAACATAAATAAATTGAATAGGATTCAAAGGGAATTTAAATACAAAAGGATTTAAAGGGATATTACATAACAATAGGATTCATCCATGATGAACATCATTGTGAAGAACCATTACATAAGGATGAAGTGAGATAATATTAATGAAGAACGAAGGATCTTACCAAGATTCGCAAACATATCTTGCCTAGATCTACAAAATATTGAGGGAAAACCAAAGAGGGATTAAAATAGGCAAGTACAACTGAATGTAAATAAAAATTTTGAGCAAATAAATATAATTCTAAAGGGTGATCAATGCCCAAAATGACTAAAATTCCCTTAGTAAAGTGTTGCCCAATGAATCCCATTGACCACCTAGTACAAGATCGTCAGTGAGACAGTGAGCCCTTTTACATAACAGGTCTAACACCCAGCCCACTGGCTATCCATTGGAAATAGTACTACCACCAGATTCTTTGGTACTCCACCACTGAAAACTTGAGCTTTGAGTCACCCATTGAGTTTCCTTTCATGTATATATACACCTCTTAATGATGTTTAAACTTGAAGCATCTCATTTCCATACCCAGTCCACTGAATAATCCACCCACTAGATGAACAGTTCAATATCCCTCTATAAATAATAACTCATGATGATTTAGGTTATTAGTATCTCCCATACATAGTTATTATTGTCCTATAGAAGTTGTGGTAGTATAAAAAACATCTCCTAATATCACATGATCATCATTCAAAAGGAGTTACCCATGTTCTATCCTCAAATTCCAACTCAACACCCAATGTATGTGATCATTATCAAATATATTTCACACTCTTCTATTATGACTCCAAGCACAAACATCAAAAGCTGAGCCAAAAGATCACTGTTATCAAAATAATGAGACTGTGATCACAAACTCCATTTAACTTGACATGCTCCGGTGTCATAAAATAATTACTCATCAGGAATAAAGTTGATCAAAACCATAGGAACTACCATAAAAAACCATATTTTGGAAATCCAATGACATTCTTGGTACAATTCTATTACATCGTGCCTTATTAAAAGCATAAAACATGTTAATTGTTGATACCAAAACAAAATTTCTTATTATGAGTTGAACTAATGAGTCTTTACCGATCAATGTAACCTGGTTATGATGAAAAATTTCAAAAATACGCAACCAAATATAAAACCTCTTCATTCATACCTAATATAATGAGATCAATGTGGTTCTAACCAACCATATTCAGTTCTATATAGAAAAACTAGTCGATACTCTTCCAATAAACCTCATACAAAGGTTCTCAACCTCAATAACTGATTCTTCATGAACCACTGTTCAAAATGACTTAATATTCTATGTAATCATTAAATATGTCTATCATATTGACCAAAATCTACTCTAATATCAAATGAAAATTTTCTGGTTGGTTCCCTTACTACTCACACCATCTATAAGGCTCTCAGTCATGAACCAATACAATAGTGAACAAACTCACTCTAAGATTTCTCCAACAATGATCTAAGCCTAATTTCCACATTTGGTCCCCATCCATCACTACATCTAAAACAAAACCAAGAATTTAACTTGGAAACAAATTCTATCGAGTCCATTACACATTGGTATTCTAGAGTCACCACAACTGTTAGACTATTAATCTTATGGTGAACCATAACCCTTTCAAAAATAGAGTTATTCACTTTTGACTAGATCTATGCTCCCCTCCATAATAGAATCCTTATCATTATCTTAAAAACCACTCATCAGTCTACCCAACCCCAAATAGTACATTACTAAACGAAATGATTAAACATGACCATCTGTTTATATCTAATTTCTAAGAAGGATACCATTCACCAAACACACCTAGATTATGAGGACATAGTTCACTATATATACAATATTTTATTGATGTGCATAATTTTATGCAACATCCCATTCAAGGTTTATATATTATATCCCATATGGGCCTCATCCCCTAACTGAAGACATAACACCAAACCATGACATATCTACAGTTTAAAATCTTGTATTGACCACACACCAGTATCCCATTCCATTACTGAATTAATCTCTATACATGGAGACATATCCTCACAAATTAAACTTTGGGATGCCAAGCCCTAAAATTTTTATTCCAAGTGTGTTGGTTTCTAACTGCAAGGGAAAATTTGAACCAAATTCATTAGTGACATATTGACACTAGCTTTTCTAGTTCATCAACAAAAGCTGAAACATTATCAAAGGTATACTTACAACCCATTTTATACCGATTCAACTAACTCTACACATATCCAAAAACGTGAATAATAAATAATCGATCCATTAATAGTAAGTAATGAAAACAAAAATCTTTAATAAAAATGGGCGATAACTTCCTTGAGTCACAGACCATCAGGACTAGACTCACCTATTTCCTCAGCTGTCTACACACAAAGGCACCAGCTCACTAAACTTGAGAACTCTCAACACTCCTTAGTTAGAATCACATTTATATCCATATTAAACATTTACCTCCCATTCCATAGGTTTTAGTTTTATCTATTTAAAATCCTCCCATGCTCTAACTCTCATAGGTCTGAGTACTTAGGATCTTTACTCAGAATCCAATGGGATTTGCATTCCGAACTAACATTCTAGGCAAACCCTTTTCCTTCCCTTGATGATACAAGTTCCTAAGTGCACCAAACCCAAAAAAGTATCATTGGTCCTATCACTCAAGGATATATATACTCTAGGGATGCAAAGAAACTCCAAAGATCCTTATTTAATCCTTGTTGAGGTTATTCACATGAACATAGAATCTTCAATAATGAATACTACCCCTAAGGAATTAACCTTTTCCATCCATTCATAAGAAATATCCTAAATCAGGTTACCATAATGAAACATGAGGAATTGACTCACTAATTAATAAGAATTAATTTATAATTCCACAAGGTCTTATATATAAACCACAATAAGGTCCCATGAAGGGTCTTAACTCACTTAACATCATCTAGGAATATCTATAATGACATTGTATGATAGATTCACTCTTTTACAAACCACATAATGTGAACCTAGACATGTAGTTCAGTTAAACAGAGTGACATTGGGTGCTAGATAGATAACTCCATATAGGATATAGTTATAACCTTAATCAATAGATACAATATAATAGATACCTACATAATATTATAACTAAAAAAATTGATACCAACAAATGAAAAAAAAATGACCACTACACCGAATATGCATAGAAGGACTAAATATTCATTGACACTATCATCTTTATCATAGTTATTATCTAGATACACCAGACTTTAGTCTCATATGAATTTATTTCAGAAATAGACATGCATAAGGGTTCATCCAAATAAAATTTATTCAAGAAATAATATTTTCAAACACAGTTATAGTTTTCAATATTTTTCTTATGAGTCCTCCATCATTTGTAAAATCCCACAAAAGAATTATATGTTACAAGTGAATCCTATATGAATAATATGATTCATGTGATATCTCTTATCGAAACCGCCTAATGTCAAATCCATATGATACCACAAAACTCAAATCAATTCATATTACATAAGGTGAAATCATATAATCATAACTGTTCAAACCAAGAGTATTAATCCCATGCCCTAAAAACTTAAAATCCCCTTATAAAAGGTATTGGAAATGCAACAGACCAAGATTCACAATATGATCTAGATAATTCCTATGTATCATTTATACCAATGTGAAAAATCATGTTAAAAATAAATCTATGATAAAATTTTATAAAACCCTAACTTGAATCACCAGTTTTGAGCTAAAGTTCTACATAACCTCAGGCATCCCTCCCTATATGTTTGAGGCCACCTATTATTAGAGAGGGTCTAAGGTGAAGTCGTGGGGAGACTATATTCTAAAAACAAGTTCAAAATAATAGATAAATAACAAAAAATGTAACAATATAAAACTAGAGTGTATTAAAACTAATAAACATACTATATTTAATGAATATATGTAGAAAAAATAGAGCTAAATGGTCATACCTGAATAAAAGACACTGAATTCTCACCCAGTTGATCACATACACAAGATAGAAAAAGAATAAATTTATAAAGTGGCACTAGACACAACTACAAGACTCAACTCCTCTTAATAACCACATCTATATAGAGTTACCCCACTTCATGATCAAACATGGGACTCAATCTATCTTAGAACTAAAAAAATTGATGAATTATCATGTATCAAAGTTCTACGACATCCTAAGATGGTTGTGAGAACATCTCAGTAGTGCACCACCAATTCAGTTCAATACCTAATAGGTAAATGTAGTTTACATGCATGTGATAAGCTCAATTGAATGTAAATATGAAATAATTAAATTTATCAATCAAAATATATAATCACCAATAGAAAAATCATAAAAACACTAATATGTTGAGTGATCGTGCACTAAATAAGACACAACTATCTTCGACGATACCTATTTCAACACCATGTTGGAAGGATAATCATATGATCTCATGATGAGATCAAGAACTATCCATAAATCTCATGAACACATCTCTTAGTAGTCTCAAAGCATCTAATCATATATTACCATAAGGGATATGAATATATATCTCAGTAGTATTAAATAATCAAGTTGTATTGGGACATAAGGCCTCCACATCCTGGATCCATCATGGGTCAGGCCTTGGGACCATCAACTCCCATCATCGATTAAAGGTTAGGCCTCAAGACTGTGATATCCTATCTATGTCTTGGATATAGTCGTAGAACCATTTTACCCCCAATTCCACTTCTATATATCTTACTGTAAAGTCTTCCTACCCCTAACCTATGTTTATTTATTTCATTATCATTATTTTATGTCATGCACACTCACCCTCTATGTAATAACCATATGATGATGGTATACTTGTCTCAAGTTCCAAATAAATGACTCTAAATTCAAGGTAATAACACATAACTTGGTATATTATATAATGGTAGAGTGTAGCTATAAGGCCCCAGCCTTAAACCTTACTTAATCTTGAGTTATTACAAGATTACACATTGAGGATCTTTTCGGGTTTAGAGTTTTAGAGAATTAGATCATAAAACTTGCATTACATTCCACATATAAACAAAGTGGTTACATAAAGATAGTATTCTTCATTCCCATCAATGGGAACACATTTAAAATAAAACATGGATTATTTCTTGACACATCCTTGACTCTATCATCTTATCATGTACCTTTCCCTTGACCTGTGAAAAACATTTCAAAAACTTGGGATGAGCATAAAAACTCAGTATGGGTTATAAAAAAAAACATGGAAAGGAAACATGAGTTCATATATACATAAGAATGAAATCATACTTTACCCATAAAACATAGGCACTTTAACATACCTCATAAAATCATGAATAAATCATAGAAATCATAATACGTAAAGGTAACTTGAGGCATTCATAACATTCTTACGTAGGGAGTAACCCTCTTGGTTACGTTTGGAATACCCATCACAGTATATTCCCTAAAATCTCTTCGGAGAAACCTTAACGTTTCACTCCTTCACGTTACCCAATGCATTGGAGAGCTATAACGGGCTCACCCGCCCTTAGTTTATCACGGAACCACCCGTCTTCATAATAATGCCCAAGAACCATAACATAATCATATCACATAAAACATGCATAAAGGAAACATAACAGTTCCACATTTCAATCACGAGATATCAATACAACACATTGATATAATAAAAACATTATGAAAACCATTTTCAATACCAAAGTAAAATATGGTATTTATTTTTTCTTTTTTTTTAAAAAAGGTATGGCTTGTAGAGGAAGCCAAAACTCAAATAACGGTTACGACAGCGGAGAAGTCGTTGTCGCCGCATACGTACGAAAAAAACATTCCCTTTTGTCGTTTAGTAAATGCTTCGTATAAAAAATATTTCTTTTGAATAAACGTAAAAGTCAAAGGGGTTTATACACCGTATAAAAGAAAGTTGTGTATAAAATAAAATATGCCTCAACGAAAGGAGATTGAGACGAAGTCCCATACCTCGTATCCGACTTGACCCGACCGTTCTTTAAACTCCTGAATAATAAACTTGAGTTAATCTCTACTTGATTATGAATCTTTTTCAAGTTCATTATTCCTTTTATACCATGTTATGAACATCATGTAATCATTTAAGTTAATAATGTTCATTTTGTCGGTATTTGGTTCTTAAGTCAAAAATAGACTTCTTATACTTACATGTTGTTAATTTGGTCAAAGGTTCATTATATCCAGAATGGTATTCATGATTTAGATATCATATATGTCATATATATCCAGTACATACATTCATTTATAATATTACATCACATTTAGAGGTAAGAAATGAAATGCACCGTTCATGGAGACGGTAAGCCGTACGTACGCATGAACGCTACTTCCATTTCTATTTCATATTTTCTGGAATGGAATCATAATGATATAAAAGTATATTATAATTCCAGTATAACAACATATATAATATCATTAACTTTATCCTTTACACATCCCACATATGGTATTAACGAATCAAATCACTTTTAGGGGGCGGTAGTCCGCACTTCCTTAAAATGAAGATATCGTGTTTTACCCATAATGGAAACCATAAAGGTATGACCAAAATGAAAAAAACAGAAGTTTAAGGAAAACATAAACATGTTATATATCATATATAAAAATAGTGACATCATAATGGCCACCTTTGAAGGTGTTAAAAGAGTATTGAACAATCATCGTTTCGGGAGGCAGAATTTCGCCATCCACGGAAACCGTATGTTCTTTAACCATTTTATGTAGTTGTGTGAGAGTGTAGCTCAAATAAATCTTATAACAAAATCCTAGTATATTTATGATACTGGTGTTGTTACAAAAGAAGTATATAAAAAGAGTTTAGGGGGTTGGAGAAGCAAAATAAAACAAATGAACATGAGAGAATGAATTACCTTTAAAAAGTGTAACTCCTTTTGAGTTGAGCCTAAAGGCTTTCTTTGAAAGGATTCTGCCCAAAGGGAATCCTCTAGGATGAGGAGAGGGATGTGGAGAGAGCAAATGGGCAGGGGTTGGCCGAGCCAATGGCTTGAAGAGTGTGTGAAATGAGGTAGAGGTGGGGGCCTTTTATAAGAGGAGAGGAGGGGCACTTTTGGAAAGTAAAGAAACATTACTTTATTTGAAAATGTGTTTCGGTTTTAAAAGGTCCCACATTGATAGAATTCGTGGATAAGGTTATAAGGCATCGAAATACACTCATCCAATTGGTTTTGGACATGTGTAGTTCATAGATATTACATTATCTTTCCATTTTATTTAAATCGTCAAATAATGATGTCATCGCTGCATCATTATTATGTCATAAATAATTAAATTTATTTAATGTCTAAAAATTATAAAAAAATCACTATGATGTAGGAAATCTTTTTAGCTTTCCATTGAATATTTATAATCAAAATTTGGACTTGTATAACCCCACTTAAAAATTGTTTTAGTAAAACAATTTATGTTAGTGTCATTTTCACTTTAACATTAAATAAAAAGTATTTTATGTCATTTCCCAACAAAAGTGGATCCATGGGGTCCCCAAGTTGACCCATGGCTTGTCTTGGTCGGCCATGACACAACCAATAAGGTTGGGACATGTGTATAGGTCATTTCATATTATTAAATCATTATTTATACCTTAAACTACACTAATTACCACTAATCGCGATTAAAAACTTAATAAGTTACTATTCACCAAAAAATTATTTTAATCTCATTGAACCACATTTTACTTCTTAATGATAACCATGTATGTCGGATTTTCAAAATTCAATACACATTAGTGGTAAACTTCCATTTAACTGAAAAATCAGTTTGCTTGATTACCACTTAGTGGTTTCACTATTCATCAAAAATTGAAGTTTTTCAGAAAATTACCAAAAATTTACTCTAAGATATATTTGATATTCCGAATTCAAAAATTAAGTCCATTTTACAAAATTCAAATCATACAAGTCACATTAATTAATTCAATAATTAATTCCCGCTGCCAGAGCAAATAGCGTGTTTTTACAAAACAATAAGTATCAAAAGATTGACACCAGTTTAAGTCTAATTTCAAAGTGAAATTGATTCCAATGACCACCATTGGATAAAATGGTAAAAATATATTCTAATTTTACTTCAAAACCAATTCAAAACATAATCTAATCATATAAATAAATTAGATTAAAAAGTAGTTTTGATGTAAAATGCAGTATTTTTCACTATTCATTAAAAAAAATGAAAATTGTCAGAAAAATACCAAAAATTCACACAAGGTAAATTTTGATGTCTCAATCATAAAGAATAAGTTTATTTTGACAAACATAGTTTATAAAATTGTCAAAATATAGATTCAAAAATGGTTTTCCATCAAAAGGCACTAAAACAATCTTTTAAGAATATTAGTGTATTCCATGCATAAGATTGTATTTATTTTCATTTTAGGCCTCTAAAACACTATCTTTATCATTAATAGACATAGATAAAAATATCTATTATTCATTACTTACTTGGGATGTTACATCCTTCCCCCCTTTAGAAAATTGCGTCCCCGCAATTTATTTACTTATCGAATAAATGGGGGTACTTATCCCTCATTGCATTTTCTGATTCCCATGTTGCCTCTTCAATCATGTGGTTTTTCCACAAAACCTTTACCTGCTTAATAACCTTATTCCGTAACACTTGCTCCCTGTGGTCAAGAATCTGGACCGGTTGTTCCTCATAAGATAGGTTCTCTTCCAGCTGAACTACGTCTGGACTCAAAACATGAGATGGATCTGGCATATACTTTCTCAACATCGAAACGTGAAAAACATTGTGTACCTGAGAAAACTCGGAGGTAAAGCCACTCGGTATGAAACTGATCCAACTCTTTCCAGAATTTCGTATGGTCCAATGAACCTTGGACTCAACTTTCCTTTCTTACCAAATCTCATCACACTTTTCCAAGGAGAAACCTTGAGAAAAACATGATCACCTACCTTGAAAGATAGATCCTTCCTCCGGTTATCCGCATAACTCTTCTGCCTGCTCTGAGCTGTTCTCATGTGTTTCTGAATCAGCTGAACTTTTTTTGCCATCTCTTCTACCAATTCTGGTCCCATCAACTTCCTTTCACCCACTTCATCCCAGAAAGCTGGAGTTCGACACCGCTTCCCATATAATGCCTGAAATGGTGCCATCTGTATACTGGAATGAAAACTGTTATTATATGAAAACTCAACCAAAGAAAGATGTTGGTCCCAACTTCCCTGATAATCCATAGAACAAGCTCGTAGCATATCCTCCAATGTCTGAATTGTTCGTTCTGACTGCCCATCTGATTGAGGATGAAAAGCTGTACTAAAATTTAATTCAGTACCCAACGACTTCTGAAGGCCTTTCCAAAAGTTAGAGGTAAACCTGGGATCACGATCTGATACAATGGAGAGAGGAACTCCATGTAACCTGACTATCTCTTTAAGATACAAACGAGAAAGTTGATCAAGAGAGAAAGTATCTCGTATAGCAAGGAAATGAGAAGATTTGGTCAAGCGATCAACAATAACCCAGATTGCATTATTACCTCGAGATGTCTTTGGTAATCCAACAACAAAGTCCATGGATATATTCTCCCATTTCCACTCTGGCACTGGTAAAGGCTGAAGCATCCCTTTCGGTAACTGCCGCTCTGCTTTAACCTGCTGACAAGTCAAACACTTCACAGTAAAATCAGCAATATCTCTTTTCATTCCATCCCACCAGTAATACTCCCGCAGATCTCTATACATCTTAGTACTGCCCGGATGAACTGAAAACGGAGAACTATGAGCTTCACATAACAACTCTCTCTTCAACTGTGAATCACAAGGCACACACAATCTCTTCCCAAATCTCAAAACACAATCACTATCAATGTTGAATTCAGGCAACTTACCTTTCTGAACCAGCTCTACCTTTTTTTGCAACTCACTGTCTTGCTTCTGTGCTTGCTTGATTCTATCTGATAGAGATGATCTCACTGATACCTGAAACAAAACAGAAGGACTTCCTGCACCAACAACTTCTATGCCAAAGCTCATCAAATCGTTAACCAAAGGATCATGTTCCAAACACAACATTGTTAATGAAGCATTACTTTTTCGACTCAAAGCATCATCCACTTTATTTGCTTTTCCCGGATGGTAATGAATTGTACAATCATAATCCTTTATTAATTCCAGCCATCTCCTTTGTCTCATGTTTAACTCTTTCTGAGTGAATATATACTTTAAACTTTTGTGATCGGTATATATTTCACACTTTACTCCATACAAATGATGCCTCCAAATTTTTAAAGCAAAAACAACAGCAGCTAATTCCAAATCATGTGTAGGGTAATTTACCTCATGAGTTTTCAACTGTCGTGAAGCATAAGCAATTACCTGATCATTCTGCATTAGGACGCAACCAAGTCCTTTCAATGAAGCATCACTGTATATAACAAACTCACCATTCCTGGAAGGTAGTGCCAAAACTGGATCATTCACCAATCTTCTTTTCAATTCCTGAAAACAATCATCACATTCTTTTGTCCAGATAAACTTAACACCCTTCCGAGTTAGCTTAGTCATTGGACTAGATAACCATGAAAAATTTCTAACAAACCTTCGGTAATAGCCCGCCAAACCAAGGAAGCTACGAATCTCGGTTACATTTGTGGGTCTTGGCCATTCTTCCACAACTTTTGTTTTTGCAGGATCAACAGTTATTCCATCTTTAGAAACAATGTGACCAAGGAAAGATATTTGTTGCAACCAAAACTCACACTTGCTGAATTTCCCATACAATTTCTTTTCTTTTAAGGTTTGCAAGATAACCCTTAAATGTTTTTCATGCTCCTATTTACTTTTAGAAAACACCAAAATATCATCAATGAAAACCACCACAAACTTATCCAAGAACTCATGGAAAATTCTATTCATTAAGTCCATGAATACAGCAGGTGCATTGGTTAGCCCAAAAGGCATTACTACAAATTCATAATGGCCATATCTCGTACGGAACGCGGTCTTCGGAATATCTGCCTCCTTTACCTTCAGCTGATGGTACCCCGATCTCAGGTCAATCTTTGAAAAAAACTGAGCTCCCTGGAGCTGATCAAACAAATCATCGATATGAGGCAAAGGATATTTGTTCTTAACAGTGATATTATTCAAGGCTCTATAATCAATGCAAAGTCTCATAGAACCATCTTTCTTTTTAACAAATAAAACAGGAGCACCCCATGGTGATGTGCTAGGTCTAATGAAACCTTTCTCTAATAAATCTTGCAATTGCTCCTTCAACTCTAAAAGTTCAATTTGTGCCATTCGATAAGGGGGTTTTGAAATTGGCTTAGCATCAGGAACTAAGTCAACAGTAAACTCAACTTCCCGATCTGGTATTATTCCAGGCAAGTCATCAGGAAAAACATCAGGAAACTCATTTACCACTGGCACATCATTAATCTGAACAGTTCCTTTATTTTCAACGACGTGTGCAAGGTAACATTCATTTCCATCTTTTACAAGTTTCTCGGCCTCTTCATAAGTTATCAAAAGTAATGGTTCATTCTTGTAAACAAACTGAAAGTCTTTCTGAAAAGAAACTTCTTTAGCTCTACAGTCAATCTTAGCATGGTAAATAGAGATCCAATCCATACCCAGGATAACATCAAACTCTACTAGAGGTAGAACAATAAGGTTTGCAAGTAGGTTCATTCCACAGATAAGGATAGGAAGATTCTTATAAATTCTTTTTGCCTCAACACTTCCCCCAGGTGTTTTTACCAAAAGTTCAGGAGTCATTTCTTGAGATGGTATTCCCATTTTACTAGAAAAGGTTTCAGAGATGAAAGAATGTGTAGACCCCGAATCAAACAACACACTGGCATAGTCTGAAAAAACAAACAAAGTACCTGATACGACTTCATTTGGTGGCCCGACATCTGCTGAAGTAGTTGCAAAGGATTTCACCACCCCTTTCTGCTTGTAGTCTAACTGCTTCCCATCACTCAAGTTCCTTGTCGGACACTCGTTTGCATAGTGACCCATCTCATTGCACTTATAACATTTCACTAACTGTAAATCAAATTTGTTTTTACCTTCACCTTGATCCTTTTCAGTGCAATCACGAGCCTTATGTCCCATCTTACCACATCGGTAGCACTTCCCAGAATTCAGAAGACATTCCCCAGCATGCCTTTTGCCACATTTATCACAAACTGGAAACTTAGTTCTCTTACCATTAGACTTTTTTGAAGAATTCTTACCTTTCTCCTGCCACCTCGGTCTCTTCTTCTGCTGGTTGTTATAGGACACTTGGTCATCGGAAAACTCCATTTCCACCTTCTCAGCACATCGAACAAGCTTTTCATAACTTTTAAACTCACGAGAAGCTAATGCCCTTCGATACTTTGGCTTTAATCCTGAGTAAAAACGATTGATTTTACTATCAAGGTCTCGGATAAAATTGGGAGCATACCTTGCCAATCGAGTGAACCTTTCTTCATAGGCAGCCACTGAGTCTTCCTCTTGCCTCAATTCCAAGAATTGCTTTTCCATCCTAAGTCGAACAGCCTTAGGAAAATACTTCTCAAGAAACATACCTTTTAATTCATCCCAGTCAAGAGCATCAATCTCATCGGCATCCCTGATATTTTTAACCATAGACCACCACTGATCTGCTTCACCCTCCAAACGGTAAATAGCAAGACTAACCTTTTGACTGTCTGAACACCCCATGACATCAAAAATCTTCTCCAGTGCTTTAATCCACCCTTCAGCTAGCACAGGGTCAGATGATCCTCTGAATGATGGTGGATGTTGCCTCATGAAATGTTCCACCACTGACATGTTCCTCTGCGGTTGATCTGGCTGATCTCGTGCATGGATACCACCACCATTTATAGCCTGAGTCAACTGTGCCATCACTGCAACAAACTGTTCAGTTCCGATTCCGACCATCTCAGGTTACTGATTTGGAAGGTTGTCTTCCTCCTGATGTCGTCCCAACATAGCTGCTTTGTTTCCTCTGCGGAAAACCATTCTGAACACAGAAATATCTTAGGCGAAGCAACATGGTAATCTGTAAATGCTATATCATTTCAATCATATTATAATTTAACACTTTTCTAACTCCTAAAGTTATCTAAACCGACCTCTGATACCAACTATAAGGCCCCAGCCTTAAACCTTACTTAATCTTGAGTTATTACAAGATTACACATTGAGGATCTTTTCGGGTTTAGAGTTTTAGAGAATTAGATCATAAAACTTTCATTACATTCCACATATAAACAAAGTGGTTACATAAAGATAGTATTCTTCATTCCCATCAATGGGAACACATTTAAAATAAAACATGGATTATTTCTTGACACATCCTTGACTCTATCATCTTATCATGTACCTTTCCCTTGACCTGTGAAAAACATTTCAAAAACTTGGGATGAGCATAAAAACTCAGTATGGGTTATAAAAAAAAAACATGGAAAGGAAACATGAGTTCATATATACATAAGAATGAAATCATACTTTACCCATAAAACATAGGCACTTTAACATACCTCATAAAATCATGAATAAATCATAGAAATCATAATACGTAAAGGTAACTTGAGGCATTCATAACATTCTTACGTAGGGAGTAACCCTCTTGGTTACGTTTGGAATACCCATCACAGTATATTCCCTAAAATCTCTTCGGAGAAACCTTAACGTTTCACTCCTTCACGTTACCCAATGCATTGGAGAGCTATAACGGGCTCACCCGCCCTTAGTTTATCACGGAACCACCCGTCTTCATAATAATGCCCAAGAACCATAACATAATCATATCACATAAAACATGCATAAAGGAAACATAACAGTTCAACATTTCAATCACGAGATATCAATACAACACATTGATATAATAAAAACATTATGAAAACCATTTTCAATACCAAAGTAAAATATGGTATTTATTTTTTCTTTTTTTTAAAAAAAGGTATGGCTTGTAGAGGAAGCCAAAACTCAAATAACGGTTACGACAGCAGAGAAGTCGTTGTCGCCGCATACGTACGACAAAAACATTCCCTTTTGTCGTTTAGTAAATGCTTCGTATAAAAAAGATTTCTTTTGAATAAACGTAAAAGTCAAAGGGGTTTATACACCGTATAAAATAAAGTTGTGTATAAAATAAAATATGCCTCAACGAAAGGAGATTGAGACGAAGTCCCATACCTCGTATCCGACTTGACCCGACCGTTCTTTAAACTCCTGAATAATAAACTTGAGTTAATCTCTACTTGATTATGAATCTTTTTCAAGTTCATTATTCCTTTTATACCATGTTATGAACATCATGTAATCATTTAAGTTAATAATGTTCATTTTGTCAGTATTTGGTTCTTAAGTCAAAAATAGACTTCTTATACTTACATGTTGTTAATTTGGTCAAAGGTTCATTATATCCAGAATGGTATTCATGATTTAGATATCATATATGTCATATATATCCAGTACATACATTCATTTATAATATTACATCACATTTAGAGGTAAGAAATGAAATGCACCGTTCATGGAGACGGTAAGCCGTACGTACGCATGAACGCTACTTCCATTTCTATTTCATATTTTCTGGAATGGAATCATAATGATATAAAAGTATATTATAATTCCAGTATAACAACATATATAATATCATTAACTTTATCCTTTACACATCCCACATATGGTATTAACGAATCAAATCACTTTTAGGGGGCGGTAGTCCGCACTTCCTTAAAATGAAGATATCGTGTTTTACCCATAATGGAAACCATAAAGGTATGCCCAAAATGAAAAAAACAGAAGTTTAAGGAAAACATAAACATGTTATATATCATATATAAAAATAGTGACATCATAATGGCCACCTTTGAAGGTGTTAAAAGAGTATTGAACAATCATCGTTTCGGGAGGCAGAATTTCGCCATCCACGGAAACCGTATGTTCTTTAACCATTTGATGTAGTTGTGTGAGAGTGTAGCTCAAATAAATCTTATAACAACATCCTAGTATATTGATGATACTGGTGTTGTTACAAAAGAAGTATATAAAAAGAGTTTAGGGGGTTGGAGAAGCAAAATAAAACAAATGAACATGAGAGAATGAATTACCTTTAAAAAGTGTAACTCCTTTTGAGTGGAGCCTAAAGGATTCCTTTGAAAGGATTCTGCCCAAAGGGAATCCTCTAGGATGCGGAGAGGGATGTGGAGAGAGCAAATGGGCAGGGGTTGGCCGAGCCAATGGCTTGAAGAGTGTGTGAAATGAGGTAGAGGTGGGGGCCTTTTATAAGAGGAGAGGAGGGGCACTTTTGGAAAGTAAAGAAACATTACTTTATTTGAAAATGTGTTTCGGTTTTAAAAGGTCCCAAATTGATATAATTCGTGGATAAGGTTATAAGGCATCGAAATTTACTCATCCAATTGGTTTTGGACATGTGTAGTTCATAGATATTACATTATCTTTCCATTTTATTTAAATCGTCAAATAATGATGTCATCGCTGCATCATTATTATGTCATAAATAATTAAATTTATTTAATGTCTAAAAATTATAAAAAAATCACTATGATGTAGGAAATCTTTTTATCTTTCCATTGAATATTTATAATCAAAATGTGGACTTGTATAACCCCACTTAAAAATTGTTTTAGTAAAACAATTTATGTTAGTGTCATTTTCACTTTAACATTAAATAAAAAGTATTTTATGTCATTTCCCAACAAAAGTGGATCCATGAGGTCCCCAAGTTGACCCATGGCTTGTCTTGGTCGGCCATGACACAACCAATAAGGTTGGGACATGTGTCTAGGTCATTTCATATTATTAAATCATTATTTATACCTTAAACTACACTAATTACCACTAATCGCGATTAAAAACTTAATAAGTTACTATTCACCAAAAAATTATTTTAATCTCATTGAACCACATTTTACTTCTTAATGATAACCATGTATGTCGGATTTTCAAAATTCAATACACATTAGTGGTAAACTTCCATTTAACTGAAAAATCAGTTTGCTTGATTACCACTTAGTGGTTTCACTATTCATCAAAAATTGAAGTTTTTCAGAAAATTACCAAAAATTTACTCTAAGCTATATTTGATATTCCGAATTCAAAAATGAAGTCCATTTTACAAAATTCAAATCATACAAGTCACATTAATTAATTCAATAATTAATTCCCGCTGCCAGAGAAAATAGCGTGTTTTTACAAAACAATAAGTATCAAAAGATTGACACCAGTTTAAGTCTAATTTCAAAGTGAAATTGATTCCAATGACCACCATTGGATAAAATGGTAAAAATATATTCTAATTTTACTTCAAAACCAATTCAAAACATAATCTAATCATATAAATAAATTAGATTAAAAAGTAGTTTTGATGTAAAATGCAGTATTTTTCACTATTCATTAAAAAAAATGAACATTGTCAGAAAAATACCAAAACTTCACACAAGGTAAATTTTGATGTCTCAATCATAAAGAATAAGTTTATTTTGACAAACATAGTTTATAAAATTGTCAAAATATAGATTCAAAAATGGTTTTCCATCAAAAGGCACTAAAACAATCTTTTAAGAATATTAGTGTATTCCATGCATAAGATTGTATTTATTTTCATTTTAGGCCTCTAAAACACTATCTTTATCATTAATAGACATAGATAAAAATATCTATTATTCATTACTTACTTGGGATGTTACAGTAGCATGTTATAATGAGTATTTAGTAGCAACATGAAAATATATAAGATCATCATCAAACATGGTATAACAATATTAAAAATCACACTCATGGAATAAACCATCATATATGGGTCTCACGGGCTATATACACACCCACATGTGATCAAACACAAATCATGGTCTCATGAAATATATATTTTCAAGCATGTGATCAATACATTAAACATGGTATCCCACTTTACATACACAATCACATGTGATTAATACATCAAACTTGGTCTCACATTCTATATATGGACCCACGCATGATCAGTAAATCAAACATGATCTCATGGGATACACACGCACAAAAATGTGATCAATAAATAAAATATGGTCTCGCAGGACACACGCACACACATTTATTAAAGTCTATACCATTGGTAGATTCTAACAAGTAAGTGCGCAAGGGTCCATTGTTTTCCTTGGAACTATGTTCAATTACATTGTGAATAGTTCCATTAATTAATTAACACTTAAGGATCATTAACTAATTAAGCACGAATTGTTATTCATATGTCATTATGAATTAAGGGTCATTGTTCTAAAGTGGAAAAACATATATCATATTCAAATAAACCATGCATGATACCATATGGTAGATCACTTGAGACTAACTACATCATCATAATTTCAACTATAAATGAATAAAATCCAAATACCTTTTTCTAAGTCCATCCAAGTCCATTTGGCCTCCTTCGATTTCCTGGAGGTTCTAATTTATCCAAGACCATTCAAAATTAATTAATTATAACTAAATTATAATTAATTGATTTATTGAAGGTAATATTATAAAAAATTAGGAAAATAATACTTACTAAAACACTTATTGGGCATCCCTACCTAGCTAGAACCATGACTAAACACCCATGGATGGTCTGTAACACACTTTTGACATTATCCTAGAAAACATAACTATATTACAAAAAAACAATGAAAATTTAATATAATTAAACTAGATTATCTATATGTATTCAACTATGTGATGTAACATTGTTCCAACTTATTCCATTTTAGTTTTGAAACTCCCAACAAAATCCTGATTCTAAGGCTTGCAAAATCCCCATTTCAATTCCAAAATATAACAACCAATTCAACTCAATTTGATAAAAAACTAGAGAATATATAAATAAGGGATATAAATTCGATGAAATGAACAAAAAAGACACATGTTTATCATGATGATAAATCCTCTAGCAATGGAGATCTAAAGCTCCATCATTCCTAGAAAATTCTTCCAAGATCTGGTTTAATTTTATTCCAATTCATTAATGGGGATCTAAAAAACAATCAATCGATGATCTAGATAACCAAATATAATATTATTCAATGATAATTAAGAAACCAAATTATCCCAAGGGATTATATATATCATGAGGAATCATTCATAATGAATAACACAATGATCCACCACCACACGAGGAATAAGGGAGCCATGATTGATGATGAATGAAAGATCTTTCTTGGATTCACCAACAAATCTTACATAGATCCATGCTAGATCAAGGGGAACTCATGGAGGGAGGATAATAGAGAATTATAGATTCATGACCATCATAAATTTACCCCTTTAAATATAATTCTAAATGGGTATTGGTGCCTAAAATGGCCAAAAGGTCCTTAATAAAGCACTACCTAGTGTATCCCACTAGATGGATGATTAAGGTCCCGCAACAATATAATGGGATATCAGCCACCTGGTGTAGGCTTACAAGATGTCTGGTGAGTCCCTTGGGTAGAAATTCTACTTCCCACCATACTGGATAGTTGGTGTCTATGACAGTAGCTTCAGCTCCTCTGAGCCTCCTTCATTGAAGACCCAAGATTCGAGTCACCCATCAAGATTTCTTTCAAGTATCTAAACACCTATTAATGAATTTTAATAATGAATCATCTCAATTCAACACCCAACCCTCTCGTCAAACCATCCACTAGATGAAATGTTAAATTTTCATATAAAATTCCTAACTCATAATGACATGGGTCATTAAAATAATTCTTATGTTTTACAATCAACATTTTATCTAAATAATTTTAGTTAATAATGTCTCATATTATGATGTACTTAACTTATGGTAATTAAAATTGATAATAGATAGAAAATTCATATGAATAGAAATATTCTATGAGATTTAAAGTAATTAAAAACTAAATAAATATTATATTAAGAATATATTTTTCTCACAATATCATAATCAGTTTTAAGATATAATTTAATATATATTAATATCAATATTTTTGTTATTTTTTTCTCTTATCCTAGATTAGATATACTATGAACATCATTAAAAAATTACATTTTAATAAAATATTTTTCTAATATTTGAAATCATTTTTTTAAGGTGGATAATATTTTCAATCAATATGGGAATATTATGAGAATACACTCTATTTGGATAAAAGTGATATTCAGTTCTAAAAATAAACTATTCTTATAATTTATTTTCATTAAATAATTTAAAATTAAAATTTTATATGATATTAAGAATTATTTTTTAAGTATATTTTAAAAAGAATTATGTGGTTTCAAGACTTTATATATAATGAATAAAATTATAACCCTTGTGAATAAAATATCTAATTTTATTTAAAGAACTTTTGTTTCAAAGCTTACTTATATTATTATTTAAGATAAAAATGTGATAAAATCCATATCCCAATTTATAATTTTTAAATCTATCAATATTAAAGTAATATTTTTCAATATTTTATTTATAATTACAACACATCCCACTTAATTCATGAGTAATACTAGCTTCTTCAATCATTTCATTTTTTTAAACTCCCATGTATGTTATTAATGATTCTTTAATTTACATTTGGTATCACATACCATTAAAAAAATAATATTGGTTATGTAACACCCCAAGCTTCTACGGTACGTTTCCCTTCGAATAATGCGATAGCGTGTGTTGTACGCAACCTCGAGTTCTAACACACACCACAACTAATTAAACTAGCCGTTGTAAATAGTAATACCTACTTTTTGAAATTATATATATTTTATATTTGAAAATGGACTTCATTTTTGGACTCGGAATATCGAATTTAGCCTAAGGTGAAATTTTTCTACATTTCGGATAACTTTCATATTTTGATGAATAGTGAAAATTACAAAATTTTAATTAAAAACAACTTTTTTAATCAAAATAATTAATAGTGATAAATTATTAATTTGAGTGGTTTTAAAGTATATTTAGAATATATTTTTACCATTTAATATAATGTTGGTCATTGGACATAATTTTACAATTAAACCGAACATAAACAAGTGTCAATCTTTTGATAGTTATTATCTCTTAAAAACACGCTTTTTGTTTTGACAGCGGGAATTAATTTTAAATTAATTTCTGCCACTTCTGTGTTTTGAATTTAAGAAAATGGATTCCATATTTGGAATCAGGATGTTCAAATTGTGTAAATAGGTAACTTTTATTTTTAGACATTTTGAATAGTTACTGTGGTAAATATTTTATTTACCATGGTTAAAGGGTAAATCCGGTAAATAAGGGTTAAAAAATAATATTATAATAATACAAAATTACCCTAAAACGTGTCCTAACCTTATTGGTGGACACATAACCGACCATGGGAATCCTTGGGTCAATTTGGGGACCCCTTGGAGCCACTTGTATGTGGTAGGTACACATTATATTAATAAAGTTAAAATAAAATTAAAAATGGCATAAGCTTACATCTTTTAGAAGAACAATTTTTACATAGGGTTATACATGTTGGATTTTCGATTATAAATATTCATTAGAAAGATAAAAAGATTTCCTACATGATGATATTTTATTTATAATTTTTAGACATCAAATAATTTAAATTATTAATGACACAATAATGATGCAATGTTTACCTCATTAATAAATCATTTAAATAAATAAGATTATAATGATTAAAATATTATCTAAAACCTGTCCAATTATTATTGGTTGATGTTATTTAGAATATTAGTCATCTTAACTTCGACCTCAATGATTTTTGGACCATTATAAACCGAATATAATTATATTATAAAGTAATACTTTCACTCTTTCCTAAAGAGCCCCTCTTCTCCCTTATAAAAGGAGACCACTTCTACTCATTCCTCACACCTCTCAAGCCACTTGGCTCGTCCAAACTCTGCCCAACTAAGCTCCCCACATCCCTCTACTCCTCCTTGAAGCTTCCCCTTAGGCAGAAATCATTTCAAGAAGTCCTTTGGTTCCAACCAAAGTGAGTTACCTAAATTAAAGGTAACGATTTCTCTTAAATTATTTTCCTTTATTTTGCTTCTCCAACCCCCAAACTCTTTTTATTTCCTTTCTTTTGTAACAACACCAGTATCCTCAATATACTAGGATGTTGTTATAAGAAGGATTCAAACTACACATACACACAAATCCATCTAATGGATGATGAACATAATGTTTCTGTGGATGGCAAACTAACGCCTCACGAAACGATGATTGTTCAAATACATCTTACCGACTCTCATGGTGGACATTATGATGGCACTGTAATTAAATATGATATTAATGATATATATTTTATATATAAGCTTCTGTAATTCCATTTTATTTCATACCATTATTCGTTTCATGTTGTATATACATACGATAATTTCATTTGAGGAAGTGCGGACTACCGCCCCCTTAAAATGATATGACTCATTCATACCACACATGGAACGTATAAAGGATGGTGTTAATGAACTTAAGTAACATGTATAAAATATTATATTATACTGGAATAGTAATATACCTATGTATCATTTGGATTCAATTCTTTTAAAATAAAAATTAAATGGAAGTAGCGTTCGTGCGTACGTACGGACTACCATCTCCACGAACGCGGTGAGATCCATCCTCCATCGTATCCATTCAAGTCTTATTCTCATTTTAGGGTTAAAAATAATGTTAATATCATTCTGATTATGAATAAGATTTAATCTATCCATTACAAACATGTCTTACGTAACCAAACATTTAAGAAGAACGAATCGATTATCACCTGAAACGACGATAATACTAAGATATTATTAATAAAGCAATGTTAAAAGATCATATATGATATCATATTAATGTATATGATTCTTGTATAATTTAATAACAATTATTTCACCATTATACAGGAGGTTAACCGACCCCAACAAAGGAAAAGTACAAGGTAAGGGTTATTTCACAATCTCTTCATTATCCGAGGTTGTTTATATGTAATGATCTACTGGGATCTCATTATCATCCACATCCATGTTTCTTAAAAATGTATTTCAAAACATTTTTACTATTTACAAGAATATGGGTTAAAGTCATTTATACCCTTGTTTGACTTTTTATAAGAGGTTTATAAAGGAATCTTTCCGTCGTTTTCAAAACAAGGTCCTTTTTAACCTTTTCGACAGAATTGAGGTAAGAATGTTTTTTTAACTTATACGGCGGGTGCGGTTATTTTCCACCGTTATAAAATCGTCGAAGCTTTCCATACAAGCTTATAAGGATATTTTCAAAGAAAATGTTTTATTTTATATGGATCTTAAATGATTTCCAAATAAAAGGAGATACTTCTTTAAAAAGAATTTTGATTTCATCTATGTCAACATCCTTTGATGGATTTTAAGATTATTTGAAGTTGATTTATTATGATACAAAACTTCTATATTGTATTGAAGGTTTTGTGATATGTTTGACTATGGATGTGCTATTTTTATACCATTCATAGTTTATGGTGAAATTATTAACATTTCGTATGCTAGTTTTAATACGAATGTTTATGTTATGTTTAAACCTTTTCATATGGGAATGCATTGGACTTATTAAGTGACGGGTGGAGCCCGCTATAGCTCCTCGATGCATCGGTAGGTCTCATGAGACAAACTAGTGTCTTGGCACCAGGCCTTGACAAAATCTTATTTGTAGTCTTGGCACGAGGCCTTGGCTATGTGGTTATGATAGTCTGGCATTATGCATTCCAACATTATGAAAGTGGTTATTGATATTGCATGTGATTATTCGATTAGTAGAATATCCCTGTGAATACGTAAATGGCATTATTTCATTTTACTTTTGCCATACTATGTTGAAGTTCAATTTTAAAAGGCTTTTGTTTTAGTAATTCATTGCCTTAAATGTTTATGCTTATTTTAAATGTTCCGCTATATTGTTATCCTTACTGGGCATTTGAGCTCACCCCTTTTCTATGTTTTATTTTTCCCAGGTAGTAAAGAAGTAAATTATGAATGACTTGAAGGGATATTATGAGGGGTTAATAGTGTGGATATGAAGACTTTTTTGTTGTAGTAGTTTTTCACTTTGAAATGTAATGTAAAAATTTATAATTATATCTAGTGTTTCCAAGGATACTAAACCAATCGGTCTTTCGAGATTTGATCTTCTTGTGATCATGCCAATGTTATGTAATAATGCACGGACTCTGGGAAACTGGGGTCGGGGTGTTACAGTTGGTATCAGAGGAAGTTTAGTACAAACCTTGGAAGCTAGATTTAGATAAACTCTGATTAGAGCACGTAGACCTAAGATGAACTTTGAGGATTAGTATAGAATAACTTCCTAGAATTTTGGTATTGTAGAGATTTTGTGAGTTTTCCGAGCAATACATCCCTGTCTGGATACGAGCAGGTAGAGGTGGCTCTGGCACAGATGTACCTAGGGGTAAAACCCGAAAACACCGCTTTGAGCTAGACTCGAACGGGAACTGGTGCACGACAACGGGCCTTGCTGCACTCTTGGTTACGACACTCCCGGGGGATATGCTTAGGATAACTCTCATTTTCTTTACAAATCATTATGAAGGGTTTATGAGTATATACTTCCTCAAAGAAAACATTTTTTATGATTATGGATTATATCCATAAATAGTTCAATTTATGTTAAGTGTTTTATAAGTATGGGATTATGTATTTTGATTCATAAACTGATCTAGTTTATGCCATTGTTTAGAAATGGCGCCTAGTGGAAGAAATGGAAACCGTATCAATGCACGCACTCCCTGTAGGGATTGCCCTCCTGCTCAAGATAATTATAGTGGGGCTGGTGATGCAACTAGTGCCGATCAGCTAATCACCATACTGGGACAACTTACTCAGGTTATGAATAATAACCTTACCCGTATGGAGCACCCTGATCCGCAGCGTGGAGGATCAATGTTAGATCGATTCATGAGGCAACAACCACCAACGTTCAATGGGAATACAAATCCCTTAGTAGCTGAGCAATGGATATTTTCCCTAGAGAAAATATTTCAGGCTTTGGGGAGCAGTGAAAGGGAAAAAGTTATCATGGCAGTTTACCGCCTCACTGGAGATGCTGATAAATGGTGGTCATTGATTCAAAATACGAAGGAAGATGATGAAGTATCAAATATGGAATGGAGGGAGTTCAAAGATCTGTTTTTAGAAAAATACTTTCCTCGCGACCATCGAGCAGATATGGAAAGACAATTTCTGAGTCTGAGACAAAAGGAGGATGAGAATGTCACAAAGTATGAGGCTAACTTTACAAGGTTAGCTAGGTACGCTGGTGATTATATTCGCAACCCAAGAAGTAATATTGATCGTTTCTTTGATGGGTTAAAACCATTTCTCCGTCGAGCATTAGTCTCACAATCCTTTTCATCGTACGAAGACATTGTCTCATGTGCTATCAAGACTGAAAAGGAATTCTCTAAGTCATATGAATTTAAAGAAAAGCAAGAGAAGAAGAGACCTGCTGATCAATCTGGGAATGGAAATAAGGGGAAGAAGGGAAAGGTTGAATATCTATCTTGTGGTAAATGCGGGAAGAAACATCCTGGTACTTACTTGTAGGGAATGGGAGTCTGTTACAAGTGTGGTGAAAAAGGCCACCAAGCTCATGATTGCAAGGGGAAGAAGGAAGCTACCAACGTTCAGTGCTACAATTGCAGGGAAATGGGGCATTATGCGAATGCATGCCCTAAGCGTCAGGAGAACTTACCTCAGAAAAGGCCAAGGGATCAAGGCCAGGCTTATGCTATCACTACTGCAGAGGTAGAAGCTCCGAAAGACGTGGTGGCAGGTAATTTAATGGTTTCCTCAAGTTTAGCAAATGCATTATTTGATTCTGGATCATCGCATTGTTTCATATCTTCCCAGTTTGCTAAGAAAATTAGATATTTCCAATTTGATTTAATAAGGGAGTTGTCAGTTAAAACTCATAAGGGAAGTATCGTTGCAATAAAGTTTTGTGAATCAGTCCCCATTAGAGCACATAAATTTTCTTTATCTGCTGATCTCATCGTCATACCTATGATTGAGTTTGATATAATCCTCGGTATGGACTGGCTTTCGGACTATGATGCGAAGATTTATTGTAAGAAGAAAGAGGTTACGATTCTTGATGATAATGATAAGGAACACCTTATTTTTAGAGCAGAATCGTCACCACCTAATTCTTATTTAGATCCACCCTCAATAGCTCAACTAAATTCAATTATTGGGGAGGAAGAGAATGAAATAACTGCGGGTGAGGAAAGGAATGTTCAAATAGAGGATGTACCTGTTGTGAAAGAATTTGTAGATGTATTTCCAGAAGATTTACCTGGACATCCTCCAGAACGAGAAGTTGAGTTTTCTATTGATTTGATTCCTGGATCAAGGCCTATATCGAAGACCCCTTATAGAATGGCCACTGTAGAGTTAGTCGAACTAAAGAAACAACTAGAGGAATTGAGTAATAAGGGATTTATTCGCCCTAGTGTTTCTCCATGGGGAGCCCCTGTTCTTTTTGTTAAAAAGAAAGATGGATCTATGAGGTTATGTATCGACTACAGGGAGATCAATGCTATAACGATAAAGAACAAGTATCCCCTACCTCATATTGATGATTTATTTGACCAACTGCATGGAGCTCAATACTTTTCAAAGATTGACCTTCGATCTGGATACCATCAATTGTGTGTGAAGAAGGAAGACATTCCGAAAATAGCATTTCGAACCAGGTACGGGCATTACGAGTTTACTGTAATGCCGTTTGGATTGACTAATGCACCCTCTGTATTCATGGATCTGATGAATAGAGTTTTCAAGGAGTATCTCGATGAATTTGTGGTGGTATTTATTGATGATATCTTGGTATACTCCAAAACCTACGAAGATCATGAAAATCACTTGCGCATTATCTTGAAGACTCTGAGGAGGCATGAATTATATGGGAAGTTTAGCAAGTGTGAATTCTGGCTTCAGGAGATTTCTTTTCTTGGCCATATTGTCTCTAAAGATGGAATCTATGTTGATCCTTCTAAGACCAAGGCAATCCAAGAATGGCCAGCACCTACGAGTATAACTGAGGTACGTAGTTTTATTGGTTTGGCAGGTTATTATCGACGTTTCGTCCAGAATTTTGCCCGATTGGCTAACCCATTAACGAAGCTCACACGTAAAGGGGTTAAATTTGTTTGGACAAAAGAGTGTGAAGAATGTTTCGAAGAACTGAAGAGAAGATTAGTCAATGCTCCTATATTGACTCTACCATCGGGGAATGATGGGTTCGTTATTTATAGTGATGCATCGAAGAAAGGACTTGGCTGTGTCCTTATGCAGAATGATAGAGTTATTGCCTATGCATCACGACAGTTGAAAATTCATGAACAAAACTATCCTACTCATGATCTCGAGTTAGCAGCAGTGATCTTTTCTTTGAAGATATGGAGGCACTACCTCTATGGTGAAAAATGTGAGATTTATACTGATCACAAGAGTTTGAAGTATATTTTCTCACAAAAAGAACTCAACATGAGGCAAAGGAGATGGCTTGAATTACTCAAGGATTATGATTGTACGATACACTACCACCCAGGGAAGGCAAACAAGGTGGCAGATGCTTTGAGTAGAAAAGACCATGGAGTTTTGAACAATATGAGAATTGAAAAGGATCCAATTTTTATGGATCTAGTGAAGATGGACATGGGAATAACCAGGGAAGGTGAAACATCAATGCTTTTTCAAATGGTTGCCAAACCATCTTTACTAGAAAGGATTAAGAGTTCTCAGACCGATGATGAAGAATTCCAAAAGAAGATTAAAGCTGTGAATGATGGGAGATTGAGAGACTTTGTGTATGAAAATGGAATTTTGAAATTCGGGAAGAGACTTTGTGTTCCCAATATACCTGATCTGAAAAGGGAATTGCTGGATGATGCTCATAGTTCCAATTTCTCTATACACCCTGGGAGCACCAAAATGTATAGAGATTTGAAGGAACATTTTTGGTGGGACAACATGAAGAGAGAGATTGCTGATTTTGTGTCGAGATGTATGGTTTGTCAACAAGTGAAAGCTGGAAGGCAACAGCCTGGAGGAGTCATGCAACCTCTTCCCATACCGGAGTGGAAATGGGACAATATTACGATGGACTTTGTCATGGGGCTACCAAAGACTCCTAGAAGGAACGATGCAATATGGGTTATTGTTGATCGTCTTACCAAGTCAGCACATTTTCTTGCTATAAGAGAAGATCTACCTCTGGAACGTCCAGCAAGACTATATATTAATGAAGTTGTGAGACTTCATGGAGTACCCCTATCAATTGTTTCTGATCGTGATCCCCGTTTTACTACAAGATTTTGGAAAAGTCTTCAGAAATCCCTGGATACTGAACTTAATTTGAGCACTGCTTACCACCCTCAGACAGATGGACAATCAGAACGGACAATTCAGACCTTAGAAGACATGTTGAGATCTTGCTCACTTGATTTTCAGGGTATGTGGGATCAATATTTACCTATGGTAGAATTTTCCTATAACAATAGCTTCCATTCAAGTATTCAGATGGCACCATATGAAGCGTTATACGGAAAGAGATGTCGTACACCAACCTGTTGGGATGACGTTGGTGAAAGAAAACTTGTAGGCCCAGAACTGGTGGAGGAAACGGTGGAAAAGGTGAAGGTAATCCAAAATCACATCAAAGCAGCTCAAAGTAGGCAGAAGAGCTATGCCGATAATCGAAGGAAGGATTTAGAATTTCAAGTCGGTGATCATGTTTTCCTGAAGGTATCTCCATGGAAGGGAGTCATACGTTTTGGTAAGAAAGGTAAATTGAGTCCCAGGTACATCGGACCTTTCGAAATTCTAGAACGAATTGGGGTTGTAGCTTACCGATTGGCAATGCCGCCAAGTCTCTCCAAAGTTCACGATGTGTTCCACGTATCTCTGTTGAGAAAATACATGCCTGACCCAACGCATGTACTCACCTATGAGGAATTAGAACTGGAACCCGATCTGTCTTATTGCGAAGAGCCCGTCAGGATTCTTGATACAAGAGAACAAGTACTGAGAAACCGGACGACGCGTCTGGTAAAAGTTTTGTGGAGAAACCATAAGATGGAAGAGGCAACGTGGGAACCCGAGGAACTTATGATGAAGAACCACCCGAGTCTTTTTATGCAGTAATACCCTAGAAATTGCGAGGATGCAATTATTTGAAGGAGGGGAGAATGTAACACCCCAAGCTTCTACGGTACGTTTCCCTTCGAATAATGCGATAGCGTGTGTTGTACGCAACCTCGAGTTCTAACACACACCACAACTAATTAAACTAGCCGTTGTAAATAGTAATACCTACTTTTTGAAATTATATATATTTTATATTTGAAAATGGACTTCATTTTTGGACTCGGAATATCGAATTTAGCCTAAGGTGAAATTTTGGTACATTTCGGATAACTTTCATATTTTGATGAATAGTGAAAATTACTAAATTTTAATTAAAAACAACTTTTTTAATCAAAATAATTAATAGTGATAAATTATTAATTTGAGTGGTTTTAAAGTATATTTAGAATATATTTTTACCATTTAATATAATGTTGGTCATTGGACATAATTTTACAATTAAACCGAACATAAACAAGTGTCAATCTTTTGATAGTTATTATCTCTTAAAAACACGCTTTTTGTTTTGACAGCGGGAATTAATTTTAAATTAATTTCTGCCACTTCTGTGTTTTGAATTTAGGAAAATGGATTCCATATTTGGAATCAGGATGTTCAAATTGGGTAAATAGGTAACTTTTATTTTTAGACATTTTGAATAGTTACTGTGGTAAATATTTTATTTACCATGGTTAAAGGGTAAATCCGGTAAATAAGGGTTAAAAAATAATATTATAATAATACAAAATTACCCTAAAACGTGTCCTAACCTTATTGGTGGACACATACCCGACCATGGGCATCCTTGGGTCAATTTGGGGACCCCTTGGAGCCACTTGTATGTGGTAGGGACACATTATATTAATAAAGTTAAAATAAAAATAAAAATGGCATAAGCTTACACCTTTTAGAAGAACAATTTTTACATAGGGTTATACATGTTGGATTTTAGATTATAAATATTCATTAGAAAGCTAAAACGATTTACTACATGATGATATTTTATTTATAATTTTTAGACATCAAATAATTTAAATTATTAATGACACAATAATGATGCAATGTTTACCTCATTAATAAATCATTTAAATAAATAAGATTATAATGATTAAAATATTATCTAAAACCTGTCCAATTATTATTGGTTGATGTTATTTAGAATATTAGTCATCTTATCGTCGACCTCAATGATTTTTGGACCCTTATAAACCGAATATAATTATATTATAAAGTAATACTTTCACTCTTTCCTAAAGAGCCCCTCTTCTCCCTTATAAAAGGAGACCACTTCTACTCATTCCTCACACCTCTCAAGCCACTTGGCTCGTCCAAACTCTGCCCAAATAAGCTCCCCACATCCCTCTCCTCCTCCTTGAAGCTTCTCCTTAGGCAGAAATCATTTCAAGAAGTCCTTTGGTTCCAACCAAAGTGAGTTACCTAAATTAAAGGTAACGATTTCTCTTAAATTATTTTCCTTTATTTTGCTTCTCCAACCCCCAAACTCTTTTTATTTCCTTTCTTTTGTAACAACACCAGTATCCTCAATATACTAGGATGTTGTTATAAGAAGGATTCAAACTACACATACACACAACTCCATCTAATGGATGATGAACATAATGTTTCTGTGGATGGCAAACTAACGCCTCACGAAACGATGATTGTTCAAATACATCTTACCGCCTCTCATGGTGGCCATTATGATGGCACTGTAATTAAATATGATATTAATGATATATATTTTATATATAAGCTTCTGTAATTCCATTTTATTTCATACCATTATTCGTTTCATGTTGTATATACATACGATAATTTCATTTGAGGAAGTGCGGACTACCGCCCCCTTAAAATGATATGACTCGTTCATACCACACATGGAACGTATAAAGGATGGTGTTAATGAACTTAAGTAACATGTATAAAATATTATATTATACTGGAATAGTAATATACCTATGTATCATTTGGATTCAATTCTTTTAAAATAAAAATTAAATGGAAGTAGCGTTCGTGCGTACGTACGGACTACCGTCTCCACGAACGCGGTGAGATCCATCCTCCATCGTATCCATTCAAGTCTTATTCTCATTTTACGGTTAAAAATAATGTTAATATCATTCTGATTATGAATAAGATTTAATCTATCCATTACAAACATGTCTTACGTAACCAAACATTTAAGAAGAACGAATCGATTATCACCTGAAACGACGATAATACTAAGATATTATTAATAAAGAAATGTTAAAAGATCATATATGATATCATATTAATGTATATGATTCTTGTATAATTTAATAACAATTATTTCACCATTATACAGGAGGTTAACCGACCCCAACAAAGGAAAAGTACAAGGTAAGGGTTATTTCACAATCTCTTCATTATCCGAGGTTGTTTATATGTAATGATCTACTGGGATCTCATTATCATCCACATCCATGTTTCTTAAAAATGTATTTCAAAACATTTTTACTATTTACAAGAATATGGGTTAAAGTCATTTATACCCTTGTTTGACTTTTTATAAGAGGTTTATAAAGGAATCTTTCCGTCGTTTTCAAAACAAGGTCCTTTTTAACCTTTTCGACAGAATTGAGGTAAGAATGTTTTTTTAACTTATACGGCGGGTGCGGTTATTTTCCGCCGTTATAAAATCGTCGAAGCTTTCCATACAAGCTTATAAGGATATTTTCAAAGAAAATGTTTTATTTTATATGGATCTTAAATTATTTCCAAATAAAAGGAGATACTTCTTTAAAAAGAATTTTGATTTCATCTATGTCAACATCCTTTGATGGATTTTAAGATTATTTGAAGTTGATTTATTATGATACAAAAATTCTATATTGTATTGAAGGTTTTGTGATATGTTTGACTGTGGATGTGATATTTTTATACCATTCATATTTTATGGTGAAATTATTAACATTTCGTATGCTAGTTTTAATACGAATGTTTATGTTATGTTTAAACCTTTTCATATGGGAATGCATTGGACTTAATAAGTGACGGGTGGATCCCGCTATAGCTCCTCGATGCATCGGTAGGTCTCATGAGACAAACTAGTGTCTTGGCACAAGGCCTTGACAAAATCTTATTTGTAGTCTTGGCACGAGGCCTTGGCGATGTGGTTATGATAGTCTGGCATTATGCATTCCAACATTATGAAAGTGGTTATTGATATTGAATGTGATTATTCGATTAGTAGAATATCAATGTGAATAAGTAAATGGCATTATTTCATTTTACATTTGCCATACTATGTTGAAGTTCAATTTTAAAAGGCTTTTGTTTTAGTAATTCATTGCCTTAAATGTTTATGCTTATTTTGAATGTTCCGCTATATTGTTATCCTTACTGGGCATTTGAGCTCACCCCTTTTCTATGTTCTATTTTTCCCAGGTAGTGAAGAAGTAAATTATGAATGACTTGAAGGGATATTATGAGGGGTTAATAGTGTGGATATGAATACTTTGTTGTTGTAGTAGTTTTTCACTTTGAAATGTAATGTAAAACTTTATAATTATATCTAGTGTTTCCAAGGCTACTAAACCAATCGGTCTTTCGAGATTTGATCTTCTTGTGATCATGCCAATGTTATGTAATAATGCACCGACTCTGGGCAACTGGGGTCGGGGTGTTACAGGTTACTATAATATAATTAACTCAGGTATAAACCTATAATATTTTATCGACCCCTTGATTATTATATGAAATTACTTCTCTGATGTTTAATATTCAATCAATGGAAACATTTTCCTTCCTTCATAGAGCATCTGTTAGATTTCTATGAACTAGAATAACTATTGGACCCTCCAATTATTTTCTTTTTCATTAAATAATAACTTTTACTCTTATGTTTTTTCGTCATGGAACCATATCTGAAATTTACCAAATCATTAAAAATAATCCTAAAAAATATTTAGATTATTATGAAATATTTTATTGAAAATACTCATATTTTAGTTTATAATAAACTATCATAACCTGTATATTATTACAAATACATTTGTTTTTATGGTAAAATCATCAATTAAATGAGATATAATTATGTAAAATTCATTAAAATTTTCAATCATATTTATTATATGTGTGGTGAATTATGTTCTATAATTCATTTATCTAATTTTTTTTATTAGAACCATGTATCACTCATGTATAACATATTCCTTATAGGGACACATTATGATATCTAATAACTTGAATTCATTTATGTTATGATGATACATTTGTAAAATTAATCCCAAAATAACCAAAATCAAATTAAATACATCATATAAATCCTTATTATTCTTATTTTATGCATCTACATTAAATTTATTAATAGTTACACTAGTAATTTGATTGGGAAAGGGGTTCTATAACATTGGAAATGATTCATATATTTTGAGATACTTTATCATGATTTTATACAAACCCATAAATTTGATTCCATTGACATTATAATTTATATATAATTAAAATCAATGTAATGTTGTATTATAATTATTTTTTATCTTCAATAAAAAATTCAATCAGATGTGTATCATGATATACATGTATTTCATAAGGAATTTAATTATATATAAATCCACTAAAATGATAAAACATTTAAATATTAATTATATATATTAGTAGGTCAGGATAAATATTTTATATAAAAACTAAGTCCACATTAATATTTCTCTCATCACATAGATTCTTAGGTAGACCATCATATCTTATAAAATCTTGGATTGTTGAGCAGTCAACTCCTTGCCCAAATCTATTATATAGATTATCCAAACATCATTCCTATAATTAAATATATTTTAGTATTGTATATATATGTTTAAATTGAAATTCATAATATAATTTTGCTACCTTACTTTAATTTTTTCCCACATCAATCATGCCTTAAAAAATGTAATTCATGGATATTTAACTTTTAGGGTTACCCAAAATGAATAGTTAGGTTATTGAAATGTGTCCATTTTAGAAGGAATTAAACATATGGTATTTTATGATGAGTTTTATAATATATCAAAATTATGAATCATATATTATCTACATGTATACATGATTTTAATTAATTAATTATTTTACCCTTTATATTCAATAAAATTTAATATACCCAATATATTAATACATAAAACTTTTTATAACTAATAAATTGTACTATACATCCAAAAATAAAATCTAAACACATTTACTCATTTTAAAATCCATATCATGAATAAGATATATAAATAACTTTAATGTAAATATTTATAAAAATTCGAAACCATGATCTTATATGGGATAATGTATGGTTTGACATGTAGCTAGATATTAAAATTTTAAAAAATACCAAGTCACTATGCTAGTGTAGCCAAGACAAAAGTCATACTGGCGATAGATAACTACTCACAAGGGATATAAATTCTAATATAATCCTAAATAATAATATGTATAAGTCATTATTATAATATATTATTGAATTTATAACCCAAAAAAGTAAGAGTCCTTGTTGATGGAAACTAAATATTATTTCTACAAAGCACGAATCTCTATATATCCTTAGTATGAAATGTATAAAAAGTAGCTTAAATATTTATCATAACGAATAAGCTCATTAATAATATTAATAATATTTTTAAGTGTAACAAATTAATCCAGAATAACGAATGAAATATTCAAATATTTAAACATTATATATACGTTTATACACATTTTATAAATTAATCAATTATAAAGAAATTATTATTTATAAATTAATTTATTGACATTAAATAAAATTTAAATATGGTAAATATAAAATAATTTTTCAATATGAACTATTTATCTTTCAGTATGTATATGAAAAATATATGAATTTATATTTTTTAAATGGGGATGTCTTGGAAAAAGTGTCCAAGACTAATTTATTGAAAACAAGACTTAGTTACATGAGTCTAAAGAAAGGGATTTTATTATAATATTTCTCAAAAATGAAATGTAGTTTAGATGGTAATTCATCTAAGTATGTAAGATAATTTTTTATTCCTTTGTTTAAAATCCATTCCTCCACCATTTTTGATTCTCGATAATCATGGGTGAGGATGAAGTTTAGATCTAAGAGGAATATGAGACATTCCATCCATCTAGCTGTGAGTTTCCATGATATGTGAATCACACCATTCAGTATAGCTTGGAAAATAGTAGTGGAGCCACTATCAAGCCAAATATTTTCACATTCTTTATGTCCATCTAAGTGAACCACATGTATAAAATTGGGCATTTTAGCTTCTAGAGAAGAGGAAATACCAAAAGTGCTAAATAAAAATCAATGGGAATTTCAATTGTTATCATGAAAAATGGAACCACAACCCACTAGACCCAGGTTACCTATTGAGGATCCAATAACATTTAATGTTATCCATCTTTGGAGAGTAAATTTCCAGAATACCTTAAATAATCTTTTTCGGTTCTTTAAGTTACTTGTAATACCAAGCTTTTAAAAAACCATGAAATTTTGGATAGAGTTGTAGTAGTGACCAAAATAAATACTATTGGATTCTTTGGATGTTGTGATAAGGTGAAATAAATAAGGCTAAAGAGATAAGGGAGTCTTCCTATGAATTATAGAGTTTCACACATTACAAATTAGGTGCATAGCTTCATAAAAAACCACCATGAATAGATTCCTCATTTAAAGAGATGCCTGAACATAGGTTAAATATGGTAGAAGAGAATCAAGGATGGTAACCTCTGGTAGTGAGATTTATAATATATCAGGTAGTTCCCTCCAAAGTGCTTAGGTATGGGCACAATATAAGAATAAATGGGTTTAATATTCTCTATGATTATTGAAAAATCTAGACCTGGAACAAAAACAATTCCAAAATATTGCAAGTAGTTGTTAGTGGGAAATCTTTTGTGAACAATCCTCTAAATTAGGGTCAGTATTGAATGAATGACCTAAGGATTATAAAAAATTTAATCTAAGAGAGAACATTATCAGATACAAAGTTTGAACAATAAAAATTATTGGAGCCAAGAATTACATTTTATAAAAGTTCCTAGATCAGAGTTTCCCTATTAGGAGAAAAAAAATTATTCTGCAGGGTAATACAATCATTAGATAGATCCATATTGGGAAGGAATAGAAAATAATGTATAGAGACATTAATTTCCATAAAAATATGAAAAGTATCAACCAGAAAGATAAGTGTAGTGACCATCCAATTATCAAGACAAAAACTAATAGAGTACTCCCTGTAAGAAATCCCTTTAGAGTGAGAAATGATATTGAAAAAAGAAAATTTGATGGCTGGACAAATAGAAGAGTCTATATAATAAGTTTGACCACTTTTCAATTTTTTAATAAATCTAGATCTAATAAATCTAAGACCCATCGATTCACTATTGAGAAGAATAAAATTGAACCTAACTTGTAAATAATCATTAAATAACTTGATGTTTTTGATTCATAGACTACCATTATCTAGGAGCTTGCAACACTTTCTCTAAGGAATGGTGACCAATTTAATTTCAAGAGTATTAACACTCAAAAAAAGTTATAAATAAAGGAATTGAGGTACTTGAGTAGATATGTAGGCCATTTATAACTCATAATTTAATGGATAAATTTAAAGAAAATAGTAAATTTAACCAGGAATATCCAACCATATATTGAAAGAGATTTCCCTTTCAAGGATGATTTTTTTATTTGATCTGCAATCCTAAAAAATAACAGGTTTTAGGACTTCTCCAAAATAAAGGAACTCTAATATAATTAATGGGAATAGATCCCACTTTGAATCCCAATTCTAATAATAAATGAGATCTTCTAGAAGTTTCGATTACCTTACCAAAATAGATAAAAGACTTATTCTAAATGATAGCCTTCCCTAATGCATCCTCATAGGGAGAGAGGATCATCTTGATATTTTGAATATTTCTTTTAACTCTTGAAAAAAGGTCATGTCATCATCATAAAGGAAGTGGGTATGAACAGAAATATTCCATGATGCATGAATGGGTGTAATATTTCTTTGCTCCATCATGTGCATGAGAAGACTACTTAGATAATCATCCTATATGGAGAAAAGAATGGTAGAAAAAGGGTATAAAATTTTTTATATTAAAATTTATGATTCTCTTAGGATTAAAAACCCCTAATATTATTTAATATATGAAAGATTTATAATATTATCAATGTTTTTCATTCTCATAAAATCATATATTTTATACTTATATAAACCGTTGATTCATTTCACCAAAACCATTTTTCAAAATTTTTAAATAAATTTATAAAAGAAGTTATTTAATATGAATAATTCAGTTTATAATTGACTCAAATTTCATAAATTAATATAAAATATTTTATATTTAATCATAATCTTATAATTAAAACACATTATAAATTAATTTATAATTTTAACATAATATTTTTTTTAAATTTATGAACATTATCCATGTAAATTTACCTTTAACCTAGATCAAATCCAATGATTTTTTTCTAATACCTAAATCAAAAATCATATTCTTTATAGAAGAGGAAATATCTACATAAATTTATTACCTTACACTACAATATATTCCTCCATGACCACTCCATGGAAGTGAAATTTGATACATATAATATAAAACCACAATCATTTTTATTAACCCATGTTATAGAAAAACATGGTTTTGTGATTCTCAATTTTATTATTATTCCCCTATAGTTCTTAAAAAAATGTTTTTATTTGGATACTAGCCCATATTATAAATATTAGTCACCATTAGGATGAACTAATGATGAATAAAGTTATATGCTGATGTTAATATAATGGTAGATCAGCTCATCCCTTGAAGGTCCTTAATGCATAATCCATGATTCTATTATAGAGTTAAGACATATTACTGAAATCATACCCAATAATAATAGAAATTAACCTCATTATAAAATATATATATTGAATTCATACATCAAATAGAATATATATACATGTATTTAACGATCTCTCTCTATTTGTATGATCGGTTCAATATCTCCCCTAGTTTTTTGGTTACTCTCTAGTTCAAAGACACACTATTGGGAAAGCTAGAGTATATCACCTTCTAGGGAGGAAATATGTGTGGTGGAGTTGGTATTTATCCCATTGAATGGTGTACATATTTATCCTTTTAAATAAAATCAAAAACAATTTAGTTCGATTCCATTTAACAAGGTACATCATACCTTTTAATTTCACAGGACAAGAACTATAGTGGTTACTTTTTTCATGACCCCTCCCTTTGAATATATTCCTCTTGGGCTTCTAATTAAGGAAGAAAGAAAATGACCCTCGAGTCTTACCTCTAATAAGCCCTAGGTTGGAGAGCAGTACCGATGGAATAAAAATATCACATATGGGAGGAATTACCCTCAATGACATATAGGATCAGAAGATAGGATAAATAAACCACATGAAAATCCATAACATAATATAAATGAAATAAACCCCAAACCATCTCACAATGCATGAATAAGGTAAAAAAATAAAATAGTTTAAAAAATATTAAGGCCCAAAAGAAAAGTTAAGGAAACAACACAACAAAAACTCCAAAATCCGATCTAGTAATGCCCAAAATGGCCTGAATAGTCCTTTTGGAATCCTAAAAAACATTTTTTATATATGTAGGGAGATAATATAAGTATACTAAATAGGATCATACCCAAAGGATCTCATGCACATGTGAAAAATTTATTTCTAATGAAAAAGTGAGAAAACAAAAAAACCAAGTACATCTAAATAGGTCAACTAACTAAACCCATCCTCACATAAAATTTCTCAATAAAAAACACATCAATGTATAATAAAATAACAAGAATCATATTGATAAAGGGTACCCCACACCACTTTCCAACTAGTTTTCTACTCTCACGCCCCAATGTTGTATGTCCTGGTGCTCCCATATCGTCTGTACATCACACCACACCAAAAGGCACATAAGATATCTAATAATGACAAGAACCCCATAGGAATATAGCCATAAAAACACATCATGTCTTGCATAATGAAACCTTGGCCATCACATCACATCAAATCTCACCTGAATACACTTCAGACATCACATCCCTTACCATAACCAAAATAGCAGGTTATTATGAACCTAAAGGACATAATCATCATGACCTCTTATGACCATGCATGGAACCCACTATATCAAAATAATAGTATTATAAAAAAACCTCCTCTATTGATATTTTGGATTTTTGTTATCACAACCTATGCATATATAACTCGCCTAGAAGAGTGAATGTGAAAGAGAGGGTATTCATCCATCCATCCTCAGCACTAGGATATTAAGAAAAACGCCACCAAAACACTTGGTTATCAGTGCATGTTTCTAAACCAATGAGGGGTGGATATAGAAATCAAAAGGAATATAAAATGAATATATATATATATATATATATATTTATATATCTACTCATAATTCCAACCTATGGGTACATAACAAGCATTATATCCCAACTCACAACATCACACCAAGACTTACAAAATATTCCACTTCCAATACCACATATAAATTCATAACACCACATAGGCAAGCTATAAAACCCTGATTTTTTAGGGAAATTTTTTCTCTAAATGAATTTACTACCATTGATACATTTAATTGCACTAAGTCAAACATTCCTTTCACAATGTACTCATTTAGAGTACGATACACACAACACTGAGTTTCTAGGAAAAACTATCTTTTTTTTATAATTATTAAAATGAGATATTATAGCCAGCTATTAAACTTAGTAATATGAATAGTGATAAATAATTTCCAATTATTTTTTATAATGTAATATATAATTTTTGGTAAAGTCCTTATATGTTTAAAAAATATTATTTTCTCAAATAAACTAATTTTTATGTACATATGTAAAAACCAATAAAATTAATATTATACACACTTATAAATTTAATTTTATAAAAAAACTTCATTTTTTATTTATAATTTAAAATTTATCTTAGTATGGATTTTTCATATTTTTATGAGAAATTTCATTTTTAGATGAATAGTGAAAAATACCGAATATTAATTCAAAATTAATTTTTCATCAAATTTATTTATATAGGTAAATTATATTTTCAATTAATTTAAAAGTTTAATGAGATCATATTATTATAAATTAATCCAATTTAGGTAATTGGAACCAATTTCACACTGAAATTGGATATAAAAAGTTAGCAAAATTTTGATCATTTTTACTTTAAAATCATCAGTGTCGCCCTGTCAACGCAATTAAATTTAAATTAATTTCTACAAATTATGTGTTTTGAATTTGAAATAATGGATTCCATATTTTGAATAATAATAATTTATAATGTCTAATAATATCAAATTAGTTTTTTACCAAAAATATTAGTGAATGTAATGAAAATTAATTACAACGATTAAGAGAAAAAATAGGTTTATAAAGAACTAAACCATAAACTTAAGGACTAAAAAAACCTAGAAAATAATCCAAAACCCATTTTATGGACATTATTAGGCCATTAAACTTAAATTATTTAGTTTTTTTTTGTTTTGGATGACTTTTTTTGGTAAAAATGTGGGCACACATAACTTGTTTTCAAAAATAAAAAGTGAGTCCTTTTCCACCCCTATAAAAGGCCACCACCACTCCCTCATTCCTCATACCTCTCAAACCACTTATGTTCAGACAATATATTCTCATTAAACTTATCAAAATACATCCATTTCTTTTTTAAGCCTCCATTATTGATGAAATAAATCCAAGGAATCACTTTAGTGAAAACCGAAAGGAGTTACCTAAAGAAGAGGTAGCATCCTCCCTCAAGCTCATTTCTTTTATTTTATTTATCCAACCCCTAAAATATCCTTATTAAAATATTAAACAACAAAAATAGTATCTTAAATATACTAAGATTTTTTATGATAAATTTTCTACCTAAAATTACACAAACATCCATCTAATGGGTAACGAATACACTGTTTACATGTACGGTGAATTACCGCCTCACGAAATGATGATTGTTAATTTTTACTTTACTTCTTGTCATGGGAGAATTTATGATGGAAAATATATTTATAAATGTTATAAATTATATTTATTATGTCTTTAATCATATATAATCCTTTTAGAACACCTAACTTTATACTTTCTATTTGGTGTAAATGTGATAATTTCATTTGAGGAAGTGTGAACTACCACCCCTGTAAAAGTGATGTGATTAGTTCACACACTACATGGAATGTATTAAGGATGTGTTTAGTGAAATTATATGATATATATGATATAATAATACTATAATAATTATATATATATATATACTTATAGGTCATTTAATCTCTTTATTTCAATACGACAATAACACGGAAACAACGTTCATATGTACGTACGACCTTCCATCTCTTTGAACGGTGTATTCAATTTAGTACTTATATATCCTATATATTAATATAATACACATATACTAAAAATAAATGATATTTTTATCATATTTTTAATTATATAAATCATGGTATAAGTATAAGTACCAAATATATAACAAATTAAGACACATGCGAAGAACAAAGCAGATATTACTCGAAGTGAAACCTTAATATAGAATTGTTAACAAGCGGGTAGTATAAAGTAATAATAAACGATATATGCTATTAGATATAATAATATGGGTTTTTAAAATATTTATAATAAACTTACATTTATTATACACCAATATTTTATGAGTACGAAGAGATTCAAGACATATGGTAAGGGAAATTTCATCTCACTACAACAAAAGCCGGTCCTAGCGGCGGGTTTTTTCCTGTTTAGCGGCGGTTTAAACCGCCGCTATATTGTGTGGCGGCGGTTTACAAAAACCGCCGCTAAGTTTGGCGTCGACAATCTATTAGTGGCGGTTTTTTCGATTCCACGGCGGTTTTAGAAATGGGTCGTAGATCCGTCATTTAGCGGCGGTTTCTCTTCATTTAGCGGCAGTTATATGGGTATCTGACATTTTTTATTTGCGGCGGTTTTAACCGCCGCTAAATTCAGGCGTTTGATGTGCCTATTCTGCGGCAGTGAAAACCGCCGCTAAATATCAACATAATATATTTAGCGGCGGTTAAAACCGCCGCTAAATGCTACCCAATTCATCATTTAGCGGCGGTTTTAACCGCCGCTAAATGCTTCCCTCTTCATCATTTAGCGGCGGTTTTAACCACCGCTAAATGCTCACAGGTATGGCATTAGCGGCGGTTAAAACCGCCGTTAAATGTTGAACTGGAAAAAAAATATGTTGGATCTGCTCCACCACTGCCCTAAATTTTCCAAAACCACAGCCACATCTCACCCATCAGCCCCACATAATATCACATCCACACATCATCATCCCATAATCATGTACATGCATCACAACACATCAAGGATCATTTTATAGATTTATCAACGGGTATTTTATCACATGATACTTTATTTTAGGTGTGTTGTAACACAATCCATAATCATAGAGTATCCATTTCATTAGAAAAATATAAGTGGTTGGTTAATTTCACTTTTAGGGTGATATCACAACAATAACAATAGACACAAAAGTCACAACACATATCATCCAGTGAAAGAAAATCCCCCAATGACCATAATTTTAACCAAGGTATCAATACCATACAATCCATCATATCATAATAATATCAAAGCTGTAAAAACATGTGAATCATTCCTATTTTCCCCCTTCAGTTTCAATTAGCCAATTATTTATCTTTGATTAATCCAGCACAACTAGAACCCATAGATGAACAAGAGTAACCCCCCATGCATGATACACAATTAAGAGAAATAACTGATTCCCTACCTTAAAGAATATTTTTCGACTCGCAGCACACCATAGGGTGAAGAAGAAATTACCATAAACCACAAATGCATGAAAAACCCACAAACAAACCTACACTGTGCCAAAAGATAATCAAAATGTAAACCAACTCAGACCCTAGACCAAAAAGGAATCATTGAATTGAATCCCCAAGAGAATAATAAGAGGAAACTAACCAAGAAGAAGGAAGGTATTACCACCAATTTCCAACCAACATCCACCGAATCCAATGAAATCCACCTTGCCTAAACTAAAAACAAATTGGTATTCCTGGACCCATTGGAGTGGTGTAAAATTTTTAAGGCCATGATAGAGCCTTTTATCATTAACCTTTCATGCCTTATCCATTTATGGTCATGGGATTGGTCTTTTAGTGTGATACATATTGGATATGGATCCAATAGGGGTATGAATATGGGTTACATATATGGTATTCTCATTGGATGTGGTATCATCACATGCATATTGCATTAAGAATCTTTTTGTCAACACATGAGGAATCCAGAACACAATAAATAAAATGCATAGAAGGAAACATGAGAAATCAAGAAAATGTTAGGACATGGAAATGTTTGGTGGCAACTATGTGCCATAAATGTTACATATACAAACCAACTGTTATCATACTTGTTCAACACATCAACAATACTACTACTCATCATCTGATGCTGCATCGTCACCCTCTCCACCTTCATCTCCACCACCTGCTGCCACCTGTAAGAACATTATATTGAAAATTAAATATTGTTTCATATTTATAATAAAAATTAAAACCAATAAAAGTTTTCAAACTAAATGATTTTGATTTTTTTGTGATTTACCTGCTCACCACTACCCGATGCACTACCACCGGGGGCATATCTGCTCATATGCTGACGTATTTCAAGCAACTCTTTCTGCAAAGCAGATATCTGATCCCCCTGCTGGTGAACTGGGTTATGTAGAGCAGACATCTCTATCTGAGAATCTTCAGGTATGAAATGACTATAACCAGGAGTAGATGAGGCCGAAATCCCTGATGGCATGCGAAAGACCTCAGATAGTACGGGTCCCAAACCCATCCCGCACACTCTACCAGGATGCTCCTTCCCAAGGACTTGACCAACCGGGTCATCCTGGGAGACTGAGTAGGATTTCCCAGGATTGGCATCCCATATTTCTTTAATTTTTACCTATAAATCAAATATCAATATATATTAACACAGTAAAAACTGATATTAAGTTATTATAATAAATAATTGACTTCATACCCCAACTTCTCTGACAGGTTCATTAACAAAACTTCCATCTGTTTTTTTATGAACATCCAGCCACAGTTCTGTTCGGGATGCTTCATGCCCTAAACTCTGTGACTGCATTAAACAAAGATAAATCATCAATCAAATATGTTAAATAGATAATATTATCTTATAAATATTTAAACTAATTAAAATATTACCAATGACATTCGGCTTCTTGAAAAGCTTTTTGAACCCGCAGTGTGCGGGATTACCTGCTTCGCCCGGTTTGAAGCATTCTTTCTTGAGAGATCCTGAAATAAATAAAATTCAATTTAACAGTATTGTATTCAATGTCTATCTCCTCTTCATGTACATGTATAAATGTAAAATGAGGATAATATAATAATATATATTTCAATACCATCCGCTTCTCATCACGATGTCTATCGACAAAAACCTTCCACTGTTCTTTCGGTACCCCACTGGGTATCTTCTCATACATCTGCTGCACGGTCAACGGAGAATCGTTGACATCACACCACAACCTCCATTTTAAATCTTTCCATTTTTTCCAAGATTTTTCAATGTCCACTTCCGTGCTATCACATCAGCAACGGTAAAGTGGAAGAACATATGTATACATAAATTCATTTTGAATATATTAGTAAAATGACATTCAATTAAACCATAAAGTAATAAAATTACCTTTATCTGAGAATCATAAACTTCATTTTTCAAGTTTGGAGGCATATGCCTCCAATCATCATACGAAATAGGCAGGGAAACGGGCTCCGCTGCCAGCTGACCTATAATCTGACCAAGTAAACCTGCGGCGTCATCCGTCGGGACCCCATAAGAATCAAATGGCACCACTATCTTCTTGCCATGCATGTTCCAAACATCCGAACTTTTTATGTCTTTTTCCACGGTTTCATTGTCTTCATCTGCAATGAGCAAACAATTACTATAAAAAATGCAATAAATTTATTTAATTAAAATTTGTACCTATGACTGCGACCCTCCAGAATGTCCGTGATGAACTGGAGGGGGCGTGTCGCTGCCTCACTGCTGAAGCTCCTGTAGAGGGAGGCGATGACTCATCCTCTAATGAGGCATCCACTGATGGTGTCAGAGATGGTGCAGGGGGAGATGATGCCGTGGGGACAGACGGATCGTCATCTGTCGCAGAAGAAGAAGGAATAGTGTACCGCTTCTTCCTTGGCATTCCTGTCATTTAATCAAATAAAATTAAGTTCAGAATATATATTTCAAAAAATTTATGCAGAAAAAAAAATTAAAAATGATAATAGATGCCCAGTATTGACAAACAAAATATATATAACAATGATAATGAATGACTACAGAAATGAAACAAGTAGTTGCTGAATGAATAAATAATTGTACATACAATCATTTTCCCCTTCAATCATGTCGGTTTCCTGCTCCATTGCTTCATCCACTTCATTCATCCTTGCTAGAACAATATTTTAAATATCATGATGGAAAAATAATTCTGCTTCCTGTTGTTGATGAAATTCAATTGCAGAGGTCAAATCTTCCACTTCATCACCCATATCATACAAATATCTTTGTATTACGTGAGTAACTACACTCCACCCTTCATCCACAACATCATTCACATAATATACCATTTTTTCCTGCGATGCTAAGATATATGGATCATGCAGTTCACGATCACCAACATCCATCAAGTGAGAGAAGTTTATAGAAGTAAATTGCAAGGAATCTCTTTTAACACCTCTGATAAAATCGACCCATTTGCATTTGAATAAAACAACAGAAAAATGCCCGTGGTAGTTTAATTCAATAATATCATGCAGCTTTCCATAGTATTCCACTTCAGCAAATGTAAAAATACCACTATTCTGTGTTTTCAAACCCACTTCTCGATCGACTGTACGAAATCTAAAACCATTCACATTATAAGCGTTGAACTTTCTAACTTGTTTTATAGGACCTCTAGCAAGAAACTTCAAATCTTCTGAAAAGTCAGCTCGAATATCAGTATTCATGATCTGAAAAAAAATATAATTTAATAGATTTTCAAATTGTATGTGTCAAAGTAATATTCGTATTTATTTCAATATTTATAAACTTACACGTCGTGCAAACCATTCTACCATCTCTTTATTCACAGATTTCATTATATCTTTTTCATTTCATGTTCGGCTTCTCATTCGTCTCTTTGTTTGTATCCTCAACTCTTCAATAAATGGATCTGCAATTTCACTATTCAGCAGCACATATCTATGTGCCTGTAATAATTCCAATTCTGTTAGTGTCGCGTATGAGGTCCTCCCAACTGATCGGCCAATAGCAGGAAATATTTTTGATTTCTGATGCATTTGAGATTGAGTTGATGTGTCGTCAACACGTCCAACTCGAGTAAATCTTGTCTCAATATCATCCAAATATCTGGAACAAAAGGTGAGACACTCCTCGGCCAAATAGCCTTCAGCAATAGAGCCTTCTGGTTGAGATTTATTTCTCACGTATGCTTTAAAATGCCCAAGATATCTGTGAAAAAATAATAATAATATTATGCATTTATTTAAATGCCAAAAAATGATTACTTAACTGGAAACATATAAATAAAATACCTCTCAATTGGATACATCCATCGATAATGAACGGGGCCTCCTAATTTAGCTTCGTCAACCAAATGCACAGTTAAATGCATCATGACAGTAAAAAACGATGGAGGGAAGATCATCTCCATTGCACAAGGGGTCAATACAAACCTCTCTTGTAGGTTTTCAAGATGAAATGGATGTAGAGATTTCTCACATAACTGTCTGAAAAATGTGCAGAAATGGAGTACAACAACAATAACTTTTTCAGGTAATAATGTACGCAATGCCACTAGTAGTAACTGTTGTAACAAAACATGTGAATCGTGACTTTTCAATCCATATAACTTACGATTCTTCAAGTCAACACACCTTGAGATGTTACTCGAATACCCATCAGATACCTTCACATTCTTTAAAATTTGAAGGAACGTATATTTATCCCTATTTTTCAATGAAAAAATGGCCGGAGCATACTTTTCATTCTCATCTGGCCAGAGATCACGTTTTATGTTCATTACTTGTAAGTCTTTGCGAGCATTGAGATGATCCTTCGACTTTCCATGCTCATTAAGTAATGTGAAAATCAAATTATCACATATATTCTTCTCAATATGCATCAAATCAAGATTGTGGCGCAAAGAATTAAATTCCCAATATGGAAGTTTGAAGAATATACTTTTTTTCTTACATTGTTGCGTTCTGATTTCACTTGACGATGCACTTCGCACTCGTTTTCTGCTATCATTCAAATGATGAACCTTCCCAAATTCTGTTTTAACATTTTCAAGCTGTGTCAATATTTCAGAACCGGTTAACAAATTTGGAGGTGGTCTACGATCAATGCAACCATTAAATTTTGACTTGTTCAGCCGAAATCTATGAGATGCATCATGAAATCTTCGATGGCACAAGAAGCACCATTTTCTACTGTGAGGTAGCCGTTTGGGCTCGAAATCAAAGTTACAAACGAGACAAGCCAAACCCGTATAAGTGTTCCAACCAGATAAATTCCCAATCCCAGGGAAGTCACTAATGGTCCACATTAAAGCAGCATGCATTTTAAACATTGTTTTAGAAGAAACATCAAATGTCTCAACACCGTTTCTCCATAACTCCTGCAATTCTTCAATCAAAGGCTGCAGGTATACATCAATATCATTTCCAGGCATTTGTTTTCCAGGAATAATCATCGAAATGATAAAAGATGTTTGTTGCATACACATCCATTGAGGCAGATTATAAGGGATCAAAACAACTGGCCAAATGCTATAACTCGTACTCAAAGTCCCAAATGGGTTGAATCCATCGGCAGCCAATCCCAATCGAACATTCCTAGGATCAGCTGAGAAATATTGATGTAATGAATCAAATGTCTTCCATGATTGGGAATCTTGTGGATGTCTCATTAACCCATCATTGTTATTATCTACAGCATTCCACTTCATGTGTTTGACGGTTTTTGATGACATGAATAATCTTTGCAATCGAGGCTTCAAAGGAAGGTAACGCAAAACTTTTGCAGGTGTGTTCCTTTTCTTCTTCTCTGTGAAATTATGTTCAGTCATACTTCCAACATCACCCTTTGACTGCCATCTAGAAGAAGAACATTTCTTACAATTCTATCTACTTGAATCCTCTCACCAGTAAAGCATACAATCATTGGGACACGCATGTATTTTTGTATAATTCAGACCAAGTTTGTTAACAACTTTTTTCATATCATAAAATGATTCTGGGATTTTTGCTTCAGGAAATGCATCACGAATCAATTCCAATAACATGGACATTGCCTTATTTGTAATTCCACATAGACATTTGATATGGTACAACTTTAGTAGAAATGAAGGCTTTGAATATTTCAAACACCCACTATACAAATCTTGATTTCCATCGTCAACTAAATCATGAAATGCATTTTCCTCACTGAAGTTTTCCCTTACATTTGGCTTCACAGAATCAAGAGGATCCAATGACATGTTACAATCTTGATCTTCTTGTGTTACAGTCTCAGAAACGTCACTTGTCACGTTGCAATTTGTAGCACCCTCTTCTGGTTGTTCTGATATGTTTTGATGCTCATAGTGGTGTCTTGCAGTGCCGAATGCATCATTTATGAGGTTTTGCATTTCATTTTCCATTGTCAAAGAACTTGGGACCTCATTCTGTGGATTAACATCAGCCCTCAATCTTTCTGTATTGTTTGATTCTCCATGCCAAATCCAACACAAATATTGCTCAAGGAATTGATTCAGTATTAAATGTTCATAAACTTCATCTCTCTTCAACCATGTTCTAAATTTACATTTAGGACATGGACATCTTATTCTCCCTTCAACGGATCGATTAGAAATTGAAAAATCTAAAAACCTATTCAAACCCTTAACATATTGAGGTGTGTTCCTTGGTAATGTGATCCAGCTTTTATCCATGTATATCACAATGTGCATACACAAAATATACGATAGTGTAAGATTATAGAAACATAATATAATAAAGATGAACCATTGACCATAAAGTATGCATAATATAATAAAGATGATTCATTGACCACATTTACCATTTCAGACCAACTGAACAAGTCTGGTCCATAAGAGACAACGTCAACACCTCATTGAGGAGCAATAAGAATATCGGGATACACACTTATCATAACACCATCGATCACACATTTATGTTGCCTCAAACAACACCCCATTGATGTGTGATCGAAACTGATCATAATGCATTTTAAATCAAGTTAACTACATTCACTGAAACCATTTTCACAATGGGTAATGTTTGTTTTATTGTTATAGGGAAATCTAAATGGCCACATTTAAGTTTTGGGGTTCATCTTGTGATGGAATCATGAGACATGGTGTTTGAATTTCTTGAATAAATTAGTGATAATGACCCTCCTAAGGTGGAGAGAATTATGTTAGTCGTGGAAATGTGGAGAAAACTGTAGAGTGGATGTGGAGGAATCAAGGTTCCAAATAGAAACCTATAAGGGACATGTTTGGGGTTTCTTAGGGAAGTCCAGGTGGAACTTGGATATGGTGTGTGTAGGTGATGGAGGTATACCTTAAGTGAGAAGGCTTCGTGTTTGGGTAGAGGGGCGACATGCCAATAGGGGAAGTTGGGAACCAACGGAGTGAGTTAGCAGGAATGGAAAGACATAGTTGGATAGAAAGGGAATGGATGTGGTGGGCTGCGAGGCACCTCAAGTTAATGTTGAAATGATAAGTTTATCCTAGTAATGTGAATGTGTTTTGAAGAAGAACCAAGTAGTCCTTGGTTGAGATATGGATGGTGAAAGTGTGAAAAATCTGGGTAGTTTTGGCAGAAATAATGAATGCTAGAATTGGGTGGAGTTTTCATGGATGTTGTGAGTTGGAAAACATGTTAGGGAAGTTTTGAAGGTTGAGTTGAGGTTCTGTTGACCTCTTTTATGATGAGTGAAGTTCTCAAAACTAGAAAATTGTGGTGACGAAGTAAGTAATATGGTGTTGAGAACCATGGAAGGAAAGTAATCGATTAATGGTATGGCTAGAGTTTCAAGTTGGATGGTCTCAGGTAGGAACAATATTAGTGTATTAGTTTTGGTGATGGGTGTTGGATCAGGTTTTGGATGGTTGAATACCTTGAGATGAAGGTTATTCTTGGGTTGTGCTTTGGATGTTTGAAATGGAGTGAGGCTGTTGGGCCTTGAGTTCTGGATTGATGTAGGTCAGAGAATGTGGTTGGAATCTATGTATCCCTTCAGCGACAATGAGTTTGTGTGACCATTATAATTTTGGTAACTAGGTGAGGTGGTGCTAAGAATTTTGGGCCGTGAGTTGTGGAGAGGATTGGAACAAAGGTGTTCCGATTGGCTCTCCACAGGGTAGTGTAGTGCCTTATCGATATCCTCTTGTGCGGTGGTATAATAACATTACCTAAACCTTTAATTTTCATTTGATGTTGATAATAAATAGTTGAGGTGGATGCGTCCTCAAAGATAATTGGGTTTTAATTGTGGTTCATGGTTGGGGAAAATGTTTTCAGGTAGGATCTTTTCCTTAGTCCGAGTGTTGTTATAACATGGTTGAGTTCAAGGAGTATATTAGAAGATGGAAGTTTATAGGTGGGTCCGTGGAACTAAAATTGGCCTTAGGGGTACTGTGATGCTTGGGAAGTTTGGATATGTGATGATATGTTATAAGGTGGGGAGGTTTTAAGATCCCAACCCTTATCCATGTGATATGATGAAAAAAATTACACCATGTAACCATAAATATCACACACCCTACTAACATGGATACCCATGACTTCTATGAGGAACCTTTCCGTAACATACATTATATAAAAAAGGACCTGAAAACACCCAATGGTCAGTGTATGGTGTGAGAAAATGAATATTAGAAATATTACACCATGTTTTTCATAAGGAGACATTAGAAAAATAAAACAATTATTCTTGTTAAGGGAAAATAAAATAATAATATATATATATATATTAAAAAAAATTTAATTCACCCTTTTAGAATACATTAAAAAGAATAATCAAATTGATACATCATATTCCATTTAAAATAAATGTGATTAAACCATTTCATAATGTATTTATAAATAATCTCTTTGAAAAGGAAAACAATAGAAAATACTCCTATGGTATATTAGGTATAAGTTATCTAAGATCCTTTTAAATCTATGGTCAAATGACTATTTACATACATATCCCTAAAATATGTTCCCTTAAATGAGGTAATCACCCTGATAAGTGAATCCACTATGGAAACAATATTTAGTTATATTTTTAGTGTAAATCATTGATAGGTAGCCACAATTCATCCTAGAATTATTTTCTTATTATATTCCTTACTAAGTACCACATGATCCCATCTATCGTAGCCCATATTGGAAGGATTTCATTTATTAATTTTCCCACACATAAAGGATTTCAATCTCACAAATGACCCATACATGTAGGATTTAAATTAAAAATTCAAACTATTTGGAGGGAATATCACACATCAATAATCAAACTACTTAATTTCAAATAAAACATGATTCAAAATCCATTTTCAAAATCAATTCCAAATTAATAAATCATTTAATCAAATAATTAAAAAAACAAACCATTATAAGAATCATAAATCAATCTATTAATCAACTTATATAATCCAAAAAAATGATATAGCAAGTATGGATTATAAAATAAAAGATATCTTTAAAGCCTACTACCTAAAACACATAATTTTTTTAAAAATGAATGAAATAAATACCAATAGGATCAAAAACTAAAATAAATCCATTAACCAAGAGACCCATATAATGAATCTCAGATTCAATTAGAAACAAATCATCAAGATGGATGTGATAATAGAGAAAACTCACTTTGGGGCTGAGGTCGAAGTGAGAAAGGTCGTCGAGAGAAGGGGGTCGCGGGTTTCCGGTCTTAGGCACCGCCGGAGGAGGTCGCGGGGTTGCCGGAGGAGGTCGCGGGGTCGCCGGAGGAGGTCACGGGATTGTCGGGGGGTCGCGGGGGGCTGCGGGCGAGGGTTGCAGCACGCGGGGTCGGGGGAAACGGGGGTCGGGGTAGGGAAGGGTCGGGGTTTTTAAAAAAAAACAAAGGTTTAGCGGCGGTTTATTAAAAACCGCCGCGAAACGTATTTCGGAAAACGTTTCGCGGCGGTTTTGTGAACCGCCGCCACAAAACCGCCGCTAAACACTGTTTATTTTGTAGTGTCTCACTTTTTATTTCCATGAGATACATGCCTTAGACACCACTTTTTGTGTGTGTGGTGTATATAATGACCATGAATGTATTATATTATTCTTATTATAAAATTTATGGGTATTTACATATCCATCATATTATCTTTATTTCATGGGTTTAATGTTTCAAAAGTTACCAAATCTATCAGACAATTTTGTCTCAATTTGATTTCTTTGAGGCATGTTTTTTATACACCTATGTTCTTTTTTGAGGGGTATATACATTCATTTTATATCTTATATAATGAATATACTTATTTTCATTATAGTTTTAGATTAATTTAAATCATTTTATTACATGGAGAGTATGATCCAAAATTATCAAGTGGTAAGAGTTTTTTGAAGCAATCTCATCACTTATCGATATTTTATATGATTATACTTTTATTGATGAAATAAAATGATTAATCTCTCAAGAAAATTCATGAGATTCGTTATAATATATTTATTCAAGGTATATCAATTTATTAGTACTATTTTCCCACACTATGGTACTTAAAATAATTAAGAAAATGTTTTTATTAAAAATCTAACTATATTTCCCTCTTCAGTCAAAAATCTATTTTATTTCAAAAACCATGTTTTAAAAAATGTTTTCAAATTTCACTTGAAGATCATTTTCAAGGAAAATTGATTTTTATTATTTTTAAATATTCATTTATCAATTTTCAAATATATTTTAAAATAAAAAGGTTTTCAAAAAGGTTTTATGTTTTAAAATGTTTTTTTTAATGTAGAAAATATATTTTACTCAAGAAAGGTTTTTAAAGGATTTCTCAAAATTTTTTCTCATATAAGATGACATCTATTGGTGTTACTCATGACTTTATAGGGAAATGATTCAATATTTCCATTTATTTTATTTCAATTGATGGTTTATGTTTTGATGACACAATATTTATGAAACTCATTTATCTTTCATGGGTTATATGCTTTTGAAACCCACTTCTTTTCACGGGATGTGCTTTTGATGAAATGATTATGAAACCTGTATATTTTACCACACGTTATGATATGATTACTTGTTTTGGATACTTATTTCATTTCATGGGTTATGATATGATTTTTTAATGATCTTGTGGCAAATGTATGTATAATATCATTATGATATAGATGGGACATATATCTCCATCCAATGTATTGGGTGAAGATTTATATATAATGATATAAACTAATATGGTTTTGGGAGTGAACCTTGACTACTAAGTGTTGGAACCACTTTGTGTATAAGTTTTTATTTGTTGTCAATAGTTGTAAATGAAGATCAAAATGAAGGAGATCAAGAAGTACTCCAATGAAATGGAGGAATGGAAGATCAAAATGAAGGAGATCATGAAGTACTCCGATGAAGTAGAGGAATGGTAATTCAGATGATTGTTTCACTAATCATAAGTTCAAAGAACATGTGTAAAAGGTGATACAATGTTTACAACAATGAATAATGTGAGGTGTAATCCATCTGAGGATGATTAAAGAAGAATGGGGTTTTCGGATGAAGACCATGCAATTCCCCATTATTGCATGAGAACCATGGGTTTTGATGAAGACCATGCAATTACTCAGGATTTCATGAGAACCATGCAAGAGACTTCTTGATGAATTGAATCATATGGTTTGCATGAAGTAGATCATGATGGTCGATAAAGAAGACAATGTGCAAATGATTGGAATTCTAAGATCTCCATACGGGGATTGGAATTCTAAGATATCCATGCACATCACATTGTCATAGAAGATGATGATGCTAAAGTTATTCCTTCAAAGAATACATATCACAATAGTGGAGTTGGTGATAAAAGCAGAAGAGTTGCTGAAGGATACAGAGCACCAAGAAGAAGTGCTTTTGAGGGGATCGTGCTTGTTGACAAAGAAAACAAACGACATACAAATTTGTTGAAAAAGGATATTCCATGGTGGCATGTCGAGTTCAAGGACTGTGGATAATGATCCATGTTTTATTCAAGGAACATCGACAAAGGAATGGATGATCTGGAGGCGGACAAAAAGAGCAGATACAAGGTGGCGCCGCTTCCCAGAGTTTGCCAAATATTTGGGCCCGAAAATCAACAAATAAAGAAAAGTGTTTTTGGAAAAGGGACTTGCGCGCTAAGGTCTTGAAGGATAGGAAACTTGCGCGACATATGTTTTTTAAGATAAGATCATAAAAATATGGAAAATGGATAAGGGTCGAGCAAGTTTTGGTGAGGTCGCGCAGGTGACTTGCACTCCGTGAAGAGACTTTCACACTGATGCCTTGGAAGCTTAATAACTTGCACGCCTATGGTTTTTCGAGATCAGAAGATCAAAATTTGGAAAAGGAAAGAGGTTAGCGCATATTTGGAAGTTGGTCGCACAAGTGACTAGTAGGGGAAGAGAGCTGCGCACCAAGACTTGCACGCCGATGGTTGACTTGCGTGCCATCGTGCAGGGTGGTAAAATTGCCTATAAATATTGGACTACCCCTCCTCATTTCCTACGGAGTTCAACACTTAGAAAAATCAGAGCTCCTGTCACGTAGGTGTGGAAGTCGCGCAAGTATTGTGTGTGGTCGCGCATGTGGACTTGTGCGCCAATATTTGAAGTTGCGCGCCGGTTTTTGGTTGCGCACCCAAGGCGGTTTGGGTGAGAAAGGAAGTGAGTCGCGTAGGTTAAGAGTTGAGGAAGGCAGTGTCGCACAGGTGGTTTGGTGAGACCTGCGCACTAGTTTGGACCTGCGCGCCGAAGACTTGCACGCCGTAAGGAGACTTGCACGCCGGGCTTGGAGAAGCACGCAAGGTACTGCTGAAGCCCACCGGTCTTTTTGTAGCTTCACGAAAGCCGGAAGATTGCACGATTCATTCGGTGCAAAGTGAGATTGAAGAAGAAATATAAATGATACATGCATGATCTCATTCATACATGGTGAATTGATTCTGATGATGCCAAGTAAGATGAGCATCATTTATTAAGCAATCACATAAGTGATTGTGATTCAGGAAAACGAAGAAAAGGGGATCTAGTGCATTCATCCATTTCACTAAAGTAGAAGGATTGAACTGAAAAGAGCATCAACTCTGAACCCTGATGCAAGAAAAGTCTCATGATGAACAGGAGACAAAGAACTTCAATGCACATCTATTGAAGAGACCTTCACATCTATAAACTTAGTGAGACTTCACCAATGGCAGTGAGCTAGGGGGAGTCAACGGGAGTGACCCGAGGGAAGCAGTGACCTATCCCTGAACCTTTGTAAAGGCAGTGAGTCTGGGACATAGTGACTGTACCCGAACCTTTGTAATCTACAACTAGTGAAGCATAGTGGATTTTGGTACGATCGAAAACCTGTCGGCGTATGCTCCTTGGACGTAGCCCTTAGTGGTGAACCAAGTAAAAATAGCTGTGTCATCTCTCTACATGTGAATGTTTTATTACTGATCATATCCATCATACAGGTTTAATGAGTTCCTACCAACATGGGAACAAGATCCGTTAGTTTAAAAGAAAAAGTTGTCACCCTGATTCACCCCTCCCCTCTCAGGGTGTCCCGGGGTCCTACAAGTGGTATCAGAGGGAGGTTCATGTATGTTGGATATTCTCTAGTAATTCTATTCAGAAGAGGATTTGAGTTTCTTTCCTAAAGTCAAAAATGAAGAGCAGTCTTGATGAAGAGTCAGTCATTTCTGAGTAGAATTCTACATCTAGTAAGACCATGACAAACAGGAAAAATAAAGAGAAGAAGAAGCTGAAGAAGTCCCTTATATCCAAAGAAGATGTAGTGTCTTGTTCTCCATGCCATTCCAATAATGAAGAAACAACAGGCTTGGAAAGTATCAAGCAGGTGGCTCAGGATTCTTCCAGAAGAAAGGATGACACCCCTAATTCAAGCTTTCAAGAAAAACTCAAAACATATCTGCATGATATTCCTGAAGAAAGGGTTGCTATTATTTGTAGCCTACTCCAATATATGCAGGTTGGGATCACTCGATTAGAAAGGGAAGATGATAATATGGAGAAGGGATTGGAAAGAAAAGTTCTGGAAAGTATGAAGCTCACCAAACAAATTAAAGTCGTTGAAGAAAACAAGGAAGTCATAAGACTCTAAAAGAAAAGATCCATGCACTTGAAGCTGAGCTAAAGAAGAGCACTGAAGTCAAGAGTTTTTTTTGGAAGAAACTTCCAGGAAAATTAGGGAACTTGACTCTTTGTTACAAAACAAAGTTAAAATTCATGAAGATGAGGTTGAAAGACTGAAGAAGACTTGTGAAGAGAATATGATCATGATTGAAGATCAGAAGATCATCCTCAATATTGAGGGTCAAAAATTGGAAGCCCAGTTGGCCAAGATTGAGAATACACATATTGAGACTTCACAAAAGAATGAAATGAGTGATGCCTGTACTCAATGTTCATTGGAGTAATCTAAAGCTGAAATACCTCCAACATGTGACAAGAAGATTATGACAACTCTTGATTATCCACATCAAGAATCAGTTGCTGCCGGTACTCAATGATAACTGGGGGATTATATTGTCAAAATACCTTCAACATGTGATAATAAGATCATGACTTCACTCATTGATCTATCACAAGTAGTTATGAATGTGAAGGTACCGTCCATACAACCATGTACTATTATTTCTAAATATGCTCCTTTAAAAAGTGCGGGTTGGAAGAAAAATTCAAAACAAGTATGGATGAGGAGAGGTGATGAGAAGAAACCTACCACCAAGGCTAGGGTGGATGGGAAGAAAAAGGAGGAAGTTGGCTCCTCAAATAGGGAACAAAAGATTAAGAAAAAGACCCAACAAACTCATACAAAATATACAAAGAAGAAAAGATTTGTGGGTCAATGTTGGTTCCATAACAGATTTGGGCATTGTGCACTGGATTGTTGGTACAATCCCTTTAACTAAAAAGAACAAAGAAAGCCTGTATCAAAGGGAAGAAATCCAGAAAAGAAGAAGCAACATCTTCCGGTCCAGAAGCATTTGTTTACAGCAAACAGATTTGGAATTCTTGATAACATCTGTGATGTATGCAATGGCAGTGGTCACAATAATGGTGCATGCCCATGTCAATAGATATCCAGAGTTGACAAGAACAGAAGACCACACAAGCCAGCTAAGAAGGAAGAATATTCCTTGGGAAGAAATCAGAAGAATATTGTGAACACACATTTCCCCAAGATGATCTCAAGTATGGAAGCTGAGAAGACCCAAGATTTTAGATCCATGAAATTGAAGGGTCATTCATCCAAAAGAAACACTAAGTGGGATGAAACTCAGATGAACCCATGTGGAATACCCAAACCAGCTGTAACAATTCCAAATGACATATTGGTCATCTGGCCCAAAGATTTGAAAAGAATTAAGAAACTTGGAGATGAAAAGGCCAAGGATGGTGACAAAGGAAAAGAAAAACTTTCACATGATGAAGACACAGTGCAAGAGAGATTGCAAACCAAGAGAAACACATGTGTCAAAGAAGTTCTGTGTGAGAGATACAAGAAATCTAGTCACATTGCAAAAGGTTGCCTAACCTTAATACCAGAGCAAGAAGCGGTCCTTAAGAGGAGTAAGAATGTATCATTGATGATGGCCGTTAATCAGAACAATTCCCCACACAAAGTAGAAGATAATGTGAAGAAATCCATTCCACACCAACAGATGTCAGAACATATGTTTAAATGTGCAGGCATGAAGACTAGAGCGAACATAGGAACTTGGTTGAGAAAAAAACCTCAACCATGCAGCTCATGTTGATGAAGCAAGGAGGAACCACCTTATTTCCTTATTCATTTTTTATTATATTTGTGATAATAATGTACGTAATTGAAGGTGAAGCATGCTCTCAGGGGAGAACCTGAGAAGTAGTTAATTCTGTCAACTCTTGATAGCCAAGCTAAAGAAGTTTCCATCCTTAGTAGATTCTTCAATTGATATTCAAAGATTAAGATGATAAAGGATCACTCTTGATGAAGATGATGGGGAGTGTTTCCCTTGAGTGGGAGAAAAATGAATAAGCTTCCAAAATCACGGTTTCAATCAATATCAACTCCAGCTGGACTCAAATGTAGTTACTCCATGAATTTTTTGAAGAACATGTCAATAGAGAAGGTATGCCATTTCTCAATATTTATCCCTTGGTTACTCATATCAAAGATCATTCTACAAAGGGGGAGTAACTGAATTGATCAGTGACATAAGAAGAATGGATGTGACCCAAGGTCACTTATCCTGCTGATTGCACTTGAATGTTTTGATCCGTTTGCTGATGTGAGTACAGGAGTTTCAGGTTGATTATTCCCTATCACATTTGATTTTATTCTACCTGAAATAAAAGTGGTAAACCCCTTGAAGACAAAATACATGAGTTCTCATCTCATGTTGGTATCATGATCTGTGAGTAATGGACAACCTTGTTGACTTAATCAAATCCTCTTGTTTTCTACATCGAGCATTGCTCAAGTAGACTTAGAGTGAAATAATTAATGATACATTGCTTAAGTATGGATTGATACCCTCCCTACCATGTGCTTTGAATTTCTTGTCAATAAGGGGGAGAGAAAGTGAAATGAATGTTTCAAAAGAAAAGTTTATTGAAGAGAAGATTATCATTTTGACATTGAGAAATTCATTTCAGAAGATGTATAAGGTATTGAAAACAAAATACAAAGGGGGATATTGTTGGAACCACTTTGTGTATAAGTTTGTATTTTTTTTCAATAGTTGTCAATGAAGATCAAAATGAAGGAGATCAAGAAGTACTCCAATGAAATGGAAGAATGGAAGATCAAAATGAAGGAGATCATGAAGTACTCCGATGAAGTAGAGGAATGGTAATTCAGACGATTATTGTACTGATCATAAGTTCAAAGAACATGTGTCAAAGGTGATACGATGTTTACAACAATGAAGAATGTGAGGTGTAATCCATCTGAGGATGATTAAAGAAGAATGAGGTTTTTGGATGAAGACAATGCAATTCCTCATTATTGCATGAGAACCATGGGTTTTGATGAAGACCATGCAATTAATCATGATTGCATTAGAACCATGCAAAAGACTTCTTGATGAATTGAATCATATGGTTTGCATGAAGAAGATCATGACGGTCGATGAAAAAGACAATGTGCAAATGATTGTAATTCTAAGATGGCTGTGCAGGGATTGGAATTATGAGATAGCCATGCACATCACATTGTCATAGAAGATGATGATGCTGAAGTTATTCCTTCAAAGAATACATATCACAATAGTGGAGTTTTTGATAAAAGCAGAAGAGTTGCTGAAGGATACAGATCACCAAGAAGAAGAGCTTTTGAGGGGATTGTGCTTGTTGACAAAGCAAACAAACGACATACAATTTTTTTGACAAAGGAGATTCCATGGTGGCATGTCGAGTTCAAGGACTATGGATAATGATCCATGTTTTATTCAAGGAACATCGACAAAGGAATGGATGATCTGGAGGCCGAAAAAAAGAGTAGATACAAGGTGGCACCGTTTCCCAGTGTTTGCCAAATTTTTGGGCCTGAAAATTGACAAATAAAGAGAAGTGTTTTTGGAAAAGAGACTTGCGCACTGAGGTCTTGGAGGATAGGAAACTTGCGTGCCATATGTTTTTGAAGATAAGATCATCAAAATATGGCAAAGGGATAAGGGTCGTGCAAGTGTTGGTGAGGTCGCGCAGGTGAATTGCGCGCCATGAAGAGACTTGCGCGCTGATGCCTTGGAAGCTTAATAACTTGCGCGCCTATGATTTTCCGAGATGAGAAGATCAAAATTTGGAAAATGAAATAGGTTCGCGCATGTTTGGAATTTGTTCGCGCAAGTGACTAGCAGGGGAAGAGAGCTGCCCGCCGAGACTTGCATGTCGATGGTTGACCTGCGCGCCATCGCGCAGGGTGGTCAAATTGCCAATAAATACTGGACCACCCTCCTCATTTCCTACAGAGTTCAACACTTAGAAAAATCAGAGCTCCCGTCGCACAGGTGTGGAAGTCGCACAAGTATTGTGTGTCGTTACGCAGGTGGACTTGCGCGCCAATATTTGAAGTTGCGCGCCAGTTGTTGGTTGCGCACCCAAGTCGGTTTGGGTGAGAAAGGAAGTGAGTCGTGCAGGTTAAGAGTTGAGGAAGGCAGTGTCGCGTAGGTGGTTTGGTGAGACCTGTGCGCCAGTTTGGACCTACGCACCGAAGACTTGCACGTTGTATAGAGACTTACGCGTCGGGCTTGGAGAAGCACACAAGGAACTGCTGAAGCCCTTCGGTCTTTTTGTAGCTTCACTAAAGACGGAAGATTGCCCAATTCATTCGGTGCAAAGTGAGATTGAAGAAGAAATATAAATGATACATGAATGATCTCATGCATACATGGTGAATTGATTCTGACAATTCCAAGTAAGATGAGCATCATTTATTAAGCAATCACATAAGTGATTGTGATTCAGGCAAACGAAGAAAAGGGGATCTAGTGCATTCAGTCATTGCACTAAAGAAGAAGGATTGAACTGAAAAGAGCATCAAATCTGAACCCTGATGCAAGAAAAGTCTCATGCTGAACATGAGACAAAGAACTTCAATGCACATCTATTGAAGAGACCTTAACGTCTATAAACTGAGTGGGACTTCACCAACGACAGTGAGCCAGGGGGAGTCAACGGGAGTGACCCGAGGGAAGCAGTGAGCTATCCCTGAACCTTTGTAAAGGCAGTGAGTCTGGGACAGAGTGAATGTACACGAACCTTTGTAATCTAAAGCTAGTGAAGCATAGTGGATTTTGGTACGACCGACAACCTGTCGTCGTATGCTCCTTGAACGTAGCCCTTAGCGGTGAACCAAGTAAAAATAGCTGTGTCATCTCTCTACATGTGAATGTTTTATTACTGATCATATCCATCATACAGGTTTAACAATTTCCTACCAACGTGGGAACATGATCCATCAGTTTAAAAGAAAAATTTGTCACCCTGATTCACCCCTCCCCTCTCAGGGTGTCCCGAGGTCCTACACTAAGATGGCCATAAGAGTGAACCATGACTAGCATTATGGTATGAGGAGCGAACTCATGATACAAATATTTCCATGGGAGTGAACCATGACTACCATGATTGTATGGGGAGTGAACCCATACTAAGATGATCTTGGTAGCGATGCCTTGGCTACTATGAAAATCATATTATATAATTATGTGTTTTCCACAATTCTATGTTTTATTATTATGTTATTATTTAATGGCTTATGTTATTCATTTCCTTATGATTCATGTCTTAGGAACTACTAATATTTATGCCATAATTCTTGTTTATGATAATTGATATACAAGTTATGATCTTCTATTTTCATGATCCTGTTCTCATACACTTATGATCATGATTATGCTTCCATATGTCCCCTGTTTACCCTTACTAAGCCTATAATATCACCCCTTTTTATGTTTCCTTTCCCCTAGGTTATGAAGATATGTGTTATTTTTGATGTGTTTAATAAGGGTTCTAGTTAAGAAGAACCTAGTGGGAGATAATTTATCTCACTTATGTACCGGTGTTTATGTTTCTATGTTTACAAAGGAACTAGATTAATATTGTATTTGGGAATCTATTTGTATAAAGTATTACACAAATTTAATGTAATGTTAATGTATGAAAAGAGAGCGTCACTATAGTTGGTATTAAAGAAACGGTTTAGGTAACCTCTGGAAACTATGATGAGAAAACCTTAGTGAGAACTCTGAGGACAAGTCTAAGGATAAGTCTAAGGAGAAGAAAGATTATAGGAAAATTTCCTGAACTTTTAGTAGAGTATAGAGTGAGTGGTTTCTTAGAAATAAGTCCCTATATAGATACCATAAGTGGATGTGGCTCTAGCACAGATGTACCTAGGGGTAAAAACTCCAACAATATATATCGGGCCTGACTCAAGGTAATCTAGTACACGAGTTGGGCTTACTTCATTCCTGGTTCGACACTCTTAGGGGATATGATTTGGAAATTCACAAACTCTTCACGAACCATTATGAAGGATTTTAATATAATATGACTATGAATAACCTAGGATAAACCTAAGGTTTCATATATTAAGGAAGGTGTAATAATTTAGACATCTTATAGGTGAATTTTCATGATTATGTGGTTCTTCAATATAATAACTGTTTATTACTCTATGATTTTGGTTTTAGTCATTGGATAGAACTCAAAGGAATCATTTAAATGATTATTATGATGTAAAATGAAATTATTATCATCCTAACCAACTAAATACTATGAGAGATAGAATGAAAAATATTTTTATTATGCTCACACAACTTTCTCAAGGTATGAATCATGGTGGACTTCCAAAATGAGAAATGGAGAGAAAAATATTCTATTGAGTCTTTCATGAGGAAAAGTCCACATTCTTTTAGAGGGTCTTATAATCCACTTATTTCTGAAAAAAAGATCAGTAATGATGAAAATATATTCTGTATTCTCTAGTGTTTGGAGTAGAAGAAAGTCATTATGGCTGTTTATCTGTTAGAAGGTGAAACAGACTAGTGGTGGAATCTAATCAATAATATAAGGAAGCAAGATGAGATTGAATCCATAGATTGGGATGATTTCAAGAATTTATATTTCAATAAGTACATTCCTCATATTCTTAGAAATAAGGTGGAGAAATAATTCATTATGTTGAAGCAAAGTGATGAGGAATCTTTTGGTATCTACAAGGATAATTTTATGAGACTTGTGAGGTATGATTCATGAATTATCATCCAACATGAAAATAATGTTAATAGGTTCTTCACTGGATTAAAGACAAGTCTTAGAAGGGAATTAGACATAAGATACTTTAGTAGATATAAAGATATTGTGTGTTGTGCAATCAATGTTGAAATGGAGATTTAAGTCATGTACCAATCTCATTTTTTTCAAGAAAAAGAAGATGGAGTTTAAAGTAAAATCTAAAAACCATGAAGAGAAGAAGATGTTCCTTCCTTTACGCTATAAGTGTGGGAAGAACCATCTAGGAAATTTACTTAAGGGGTTTAATAAATGTTTTAAGTGTGTAAGGGAAGGCTATATGGAATTTGTTTTCTGAATTGATTGGAAGAATTTATAAAATAGTGTAATTGGATAAAAAGTGGCATAAAATGCACCTCCCACAATTCAGTTCTATAAGTGTAAGGATAATGAGAATTATGCTAAACACTTCCCAAACCCAAGGGATGATGATGATAATTGATGTCAATAACCTATTAATCCAAGGGAAAAGGAAAATTCTTATGAAATTGATATTTATGATGAGGCGTGTTATAATGACATGGTGCACTACTACACATATTCCCTTTAACAACACAAAAAATGGCTTTTAACAGCACTAAAAAAGTGTTTTTAATCATAGTACTGATATGGGGAGGGGGGGGGTCCCCTTTATCAATGCTAAAATATGCCTGACAAAGGGGATCCTTTATCCACATTAAAAAAGCCTTGATAAATCACCCCTTTTAGTAGAACTATAAATAACACTGAAAAAGGCCTACCTGGCTACAATGTGCTGTTAATATAACAACAGAACAAAAAAAATGATAATTTCAAAAAATTCTAAATAAATTTAATTTACATCATGAATACAAAAAATCCCTCCCATGGTAAAAAAACACTGCTATATACATTTCAAACAATGTTTTATATAATTACATTTAGAATTATCCAAAAAAACATTTAAAAATATTAATGTTTAATCATTTGACACCCCTGATCCCCTCTCAAAAATGTCTTCCCATGGTATCAGTTTCTTAAAAAAAATATCAACCTGATAAAAAGATTCCACCTATATAAGAAAATAATTATTATGTTAATATTCCTATATAAAAATCAATTAAACATTAATATTAAAGAATAAATTAATAAAATGTCGATTTTTAATAAAAAAGACACATCTAAAGTTATACTGGTCACACCATGCTTAGTATTGAGGTGGGATGATTCATAAACATTAAAAAAGAGTTATGGATCATTTTACTAAAATATCAAAACAATTTGAAGATGTTTTCTTAATTTTGAGTATGTCACTTTTTCTTTTACTAAAGTTAATGTCATTTTAAAAAATGAAATATTTGGAGTTATACCAGTCACACCATGCATCTGATTGATGTGAGTCTGATTCCTACATGTCTAAAATTATTGATGAATCGTTTCCCTAAAGTATCAAAACAATTCGAATGCATTTGATCCATTTTCAGTATGTCAGTTTTTTTACCAAGATGTCATTTCAAACTGGAAACATGCATTTTAAGTCATATTAGTCACATAATGAGTCAGTTTTTATGTGATTCGACATCATACACATCATAAATGACTTATGAATCACATTTCTAAATTATCAAGGCAATAAGAGAATGTTTTCTTGGATTTCAGTGAGTGACATGCTTTAAAGTAAAATGTTAATTTTAAACTGATAACAGTCACTTTTAGTCATACTGATCACATCGTGCATCAGATTAAGGATTGGTTGATTCCTACAAGTCAAAAATAACTCATGTATCAGTTTCCAAAAGTATCAAAACAATCCAAATGAATTTAAACATTTTTCAGTATGTCACTTGTTCTTTTTTACTTTAATTAAAGTCATTTTTATATAAAAAGACACACTTGGAGTCATACCAGTCACACCATGCATCATATTGAGATTAGGTTGACTCTTATATATCACAAATGACTCATGGGTCATTTTACTAAATTATCAAAACAATCCAAATATCTTTTCTTAGTTTTTAGTTAATCAATTATTTTTTTTACTAAAATTAATGTCAATTTTTAATAAAAAAGAGAAACTTTGAGTTATATTGACCACATCGTGAATCATAATTGGGTATAATTAATTAATACACATCAAAAATGACATATTGATCATTCTCTAAAAATATAAAATCAATCCTAATGTGTTTTCATAGTTTCTAGAATGCCAATTATTTTTTTTACTAAAATGACATTTCAGATTGAAAACACACATTTTGTGTCATACTAGTCATATCATGCATTATTTTTATGTGATATTGTTTCATACACATAAAAAATGAAATATGAATCACCGTCCAAAATTATTATGAAAATCAGATTGTGTTATCTTAGTTTTTAGTGAGTGACTTGTTTTGAACTAAAATTCCAATTTTAAACTGATAATAGACACTTTTAGTCATACCGGTCACACCGTGTATAGGATTGATGTGTGGTTGAGTCCTACACATCAAAAATGACTCATGGATCATTTTACTAAAGTATAAAAACATTCCAAATGTGTTTTATTGATATTCAGTATGTCACTTGTTCTTTTTTACATAAATTAATGTCAATTTTAAATAAAAAGAGACACTTTGAGTCATATGGGCCACACCGTGCATCATATTGAGGTTCAGTTGACTCATACACAATAAAAATGACTCATGGATCATTTTCCTAAATTATAAAAACAATCTGAATGTGTTTTCTTAGTTTTTAGTATTTCACTAGTTCTTTTTACTAAAATTAATGTCAAGGTTAAATAAAAAATAGACACTTTAAGTTATACCAGCCACACCGTGAATCATATTGAGGTGTAGTTTATTCCTACATGTCAAAAATGCCTTATAGATTGTTTTCATAATGTATCAAAACAATATAAATGTGTTTTCTCAATTTTCAGTATTTTAGTTGTGTTTTTTTACTAAAATGTCATTTCAAATGTGAAACACATATTTTGAGCCATACCAGTCACATCGTGTGTCGGTTTGATGTGAGAATACTTTATACACATCATAATAGACTTACAAATCACTATCCAAAATTATTAATATAATCCTAGAAAGTTTTCTTGGTTTTTAGTTAGTGACATGTTTTACACTAAAATTTCAATTTTAAAGTGATAACAAACACTTTTAGTCATACTGGTCACACCATGGATCAGATTGAGGTGTGGTTGATTCCTACTTGTCAAAAAAAAATCATATATTTTTTTAATATTGTATCAATACAATTCAAAAGGGTTTTCTTGATTTTCAGAATGCCACTTGTTCTTTTTTACTTAAATTAATGTCAATTTGAAATAAAAAGAGGTACTTTGAGTCATACCAGCCACACTGTGCATCGTAATGAGATGAGATTTACTCTTACACATTAACAAATACTTATGGATCATTTTCCAAAATTTTCAAACCAATCCAAATGTTTTTTCTTTATTTTTAGTATGTCACCTTTTCTTTTAAAAAAATTAATGTTAATTTAAAATAAAAAAGAGAAACTTTATGTTATATCGGCCACACTGTGCATCATATTGATGTGTGGTTGATTAATACATGAAAAAAAGGACTTATAGATCATTTTAATAAAGTATAAAAACAATTATAATATGTTTTATTGGTTTTTGGTATGTTAATTTTGTTTTTTTACAAAAATTCCATTTCAAACTAGAAACATTCATTTTGAGCCATATAGTCGCATTGTTTGTCAGTTTGATGTGAGACTACTTCATACATGTAAAAAATGACTTGTGAATCAATTTTATAAATTATCAAGACAATCAGAGATCATTTTATTTGTTTTTAGTGAGTGACATATTTTAAACAAAAATGTCAACTTCAAATTGGTAATAGTCACTTTTAGTCATACCGGTCACACCGTACATCTAATTGAGGTGTAGTAAATTCCCACACATCAAAAATGACTCATATATCATTATCGTAATGTATAAAAACAATACTAATGTGTTTTATTGGTTTTTAGTATGTCACTTGTTCTTTTTTACTTAAATTAATTCAATTTTAAATAAAAAAGAAACATTTGGAGTCATAACGGTCAAATCGTGCATTGTATTGAGCTGATGTTTAATCCTACATATCAAAAATGACTCATAGATTGTTTTCAGAAATTATAAAAACAATTCAAATGTGATTTCTTATTTTTCTTTATGTCACTTCTTCTTTTTATTAAAATTAATTTTTTTAAATAAAAAAGAGACACTTTGAGTTGTACCAGCCACAACGTGCATCATATTGATGTATGATTGATTTGTACATGTCAAAAATGACTAATAGATAATTATAATAAAGTATAAAACAATATGAATTCATTTTATTGGTTTTTAGTATTCTAGTTTTTTTTACTAAAATGTCATTTCAAACAAGAAACATGAATTTTGAGTCATACCAATCACATCGTGTGTCAGTTTAATGTGTGACTGCTTCATAAACATCAAAAATAACATATGAATCACTGTCATATATTATCAAGATAATAAAATCATGTTTTATTGGTCTTCAATATGTTACACTTCTTGAACTAAAATGTCAATTTTAAATAGATAACAAACACATTTATTTTTACTGGTCACACTATGCATCCGATTGAGGTTTGGTTGATTTATACACATCATAAGTGGCTTATGGATCATTATAATAAAGTATCAAACAAATACTAATGCATTTTATTAGTTTTAAGTATGTAACTTGTTTTTTTAATTAAATTAATGTCAATTTTAAATAAAAAGACACACTTAGAGTTATACCGGTCACACCGTGCGTCATATTGAGGTGCAGTTGACTCTTACACTTTAAAGATGAATAATGGATTGTTTTACTAAATAATAAAAACAATCTAAAATAATTTTATTGTATTTTATTATATCACTTATTCTTTTTACTAAAATTAATATCAATTTTAAATAAAAAATAGAATCTTTGTCAAACTGGAAACACTATAGTGTCGAAATTTATCACTTTCCTTCAAGTTAACTCCACTGACTTTAAAAGAAAGTGATAAATGTGGACACTGATAGGGTGACAAGTCATTGAGGGAGAAAAAGTCTGTTTAGAACATTGTCTGCATGAGTAGTTAAACAATTAATTTATATCATGTTAATGCAGTAGAGAATAGATAATATTATGAGGGAAAACATAGTGTATTAAAAAGAACTTTAGCTTCTCACTAAATTATGAGTTGCAGCCTCAAAGTCCTATCACTCACGAGCATGAGCATCTTCAAACAAACCACCTTAACTAGAGCAAAGGAATCAAACTATATAAGAATTTTTTTTATGTGAGTAATACTAAAAAGAAGTAAATTAAATAGAAATATGAACCAATACACTACTTATATAGAATTCACATCTTTATGTTATTTTTATACATCCTTCCATCATGTATGTTGCCAATTAATTTATAGTAAAATATATATCATCTTATGAATATGAGTCTTTTTGATAGTCATAGTAGTACTGAAAAAATATAAATACATAAATTATTAATAAATATTTTAAATAAAATAGAAATTATCTTTAAAAATACCTCTTTAAGGATGCCAGTTTGTTCATGGAATATGATCTCTCTCATAAATTCTAAAAAATAATAACCAAAATCTTTTCCATTTTTTTATTTCAGACACTATAGAAACATTGATAAAAATAAGTAATTTTTATATGTGTTTGGATAGTGAAATTTTATTATATATACCCTGAAAATTTTCCATTCATAGAATCTTTTAGGGTGCTCATGCTTAGACCATGGCTTCATTCTTTGTTTTTAACAATATTGATGCACCTCCCTATCATAAAAGAATCGTCATTAAAAGATAATATAAATTATATAATTTGATTTATAGTTATAAAACATTGGATGTAGTGTATTAAAAATTTATAAAAACCACCATGTTTCATTAGTTTGTTGGGTATGAAAGTATTGAATCTAGGAAATAAATCTTTGGAGTATCCAAATTGACAGCAATGACAATCCAATGTATCCTAAAAACAAAAAAAATGAATAACTAATGAAAGAAATGAAAATATATTTTATATGATTAAATTGTATAGTTTTACCTCTACATTGTTGGTATTAAGAAGAGTCTTTTATCCATAAGTTTTCTTTGAAATAATTTGACTAGACCTTCCACTATTTCATCATTTTTTTTGGATTTTATTTTTTGGTTTTTCTATAGAGGTGGTGTGAGGACTAACAAGTCCGAATTTGTTTTCATGGGGAAATTCCATCAATTATTTTGATATATACACTCAGAAAAAATATGAACTGTATTTTTTCATAATTAACACCTTATATAATCTTTTGGAAAATCAAATCCTGAAAACATACCACATGCATACATTTAAAACTAAGGAGCCTAGACAATAATAGTCAAGGATTTTATTTACATTCTCAACACCAATGTAGTCTTCACCTTACTTTCTGTACATATTTTATTCAAAATAAACTATGTGACTACTACCATTTTTTATCATTGTATCCACATGAACCATTAATTTTAATAAATAAAGATATATAATGGGTTGGGTAAAGGTTCTTTTGGTAGATCTTTTCCATCTATTGGTCGACCTTTTAGATTTTTTTGAGTCGGTCTTTCATTTCACCCTCTTACTATTATCCTTTTGTAATAACATTCCTCAGTTTAGAACTTTTTTCATTAATTTTTAACGGTTTATCTTGAAAAATAATTTGGAAATGAATACCTCATTCTGGACATGTTTTTTATAAGATGTGATTTAAATACAATAAATGTTCCAAAAACTTGTTCAACCTTATCAATATATTCCTCATCAATTGGAATGGGTAGCTCAGTGCTTGACTCATGGGCCATGCTAATCGACGGTCTCACATGACCTGTTAAAAGTGGTCTATTGTGTAGAATGTTGTTTTTGATATTAAACACCATAGACCTTGCTACAAGTTGATGGGTTGGGGTTGATAGATATAAATCACAATCATTATCACCCCATATAATATCTGTACTTGAAAGGTATTAGTGTCTATCTAAATCACAATTCACAAAAAAAATTATTAGAACATCGATTACCTCAAATAAGATATATCTTTGAGGGGAATATATCACCTCAAGGCTAGTGGGGGGGGTGGGAGGTGGGGATTGTCTGGAAATGGTTATTCTTGAGTTTTTTCTTCTCTTTACTTCCCCACTATAAAAGTTTCTACGATATCTCTTTTCCATTGGAGTTTTTTTTCAATGGAAGTTATTATTTATTTTATCCATTTCATTTCTTCACCTTTATCCTCATCTTGTTTTTTTCTAAAAATATGTTTGAGGAGCCACCAAAAAACCTACACCTCTAAAACAACCATACTATTCTAGACACTTTAAGGCCACCGATATTATTTTTTCATCTAGTACTGGTGTTACTGATTCTTGTGACTGTCAGATTGAAAATATATGAAAATAAGTAATCATTGTTTTGTAATTGCGATTAAAAAACAAATTTTTATTATGTCATACGTACACAAGATTCCAACATTTTTTGTATGTTTTCATCTATTAGTATCCATCTTTATTTACACATGCCTCATTCCATAGAACATGAAGTGGGAGGGAAGTGGATTTGGATTTAGAGTAATCCATCTGCATATAAATAGAGGAATATAATTATGCTATTGGTTCATGTCAAATAAAAGTATTATGGTATAGTTAAAATACGTACCATTTTTTTTCAAGTTAAGTGTACCATATCCTTACTTTATGGTAGGGGTATGTTGGTTTTTTTTCCCATACCTTATTTTTAGTACTCAGTTACTATTTCATAATTAAAAAAATTAAATCAAAGCGATGAATACAAATATCATCAAAAAATGTATTACTAGCTATAATGCACTTGAAAAGACACATCTGCAAAACAACCAATAAATGCATCCCATGCTTTTTGGGTTATCAGGTGTGTATAGATAAGCGGTGGGTGTAGTTTTATTTTCCCGTCAACATCTTTAAGATGATGTCTCATTAAAATTGTGTGAAAGACATTGTGAATCCTTCCATCAAGAATTAATACATATTTCTTGTGACAATCATCTACTATAAATCCAATCTTCAAGGGATGATGAAAATTAATCCAATGATTCATTATTTTATTTTTTAGTACAATAAAGAAATGATATCATAATGTTACAATAATCTATTCCCACATTAGTGTCATAAGAAAACGCACAACACGGTGCCGCAAATCTATATCAATCAGTACACATTGCTAAGTGAAAATTCAAATGTAACTACTAAACATGTCCTTTTTGGGTTTAACACGTTGGAACGACTCATTCCATCATATTTGTTTCCATTTATTTTTTCCTTATTGATTTTTTATTACACCATTAATCTAAGGAGCTCATATTTTTCTGTGTTTCCTGTCCTTTGTCACCAACTATTTCCTCTGTTTCAACATCATCAATGTGTTCCTCTGGAGAGATTGTATCGAAATGTGCATATTGTTGTTGTACCTATGCATTAGGAGCAACAACAGGTTGAGAAACCTATTGTCACTTAGGACGAGGAGCACCAACATAGGCATAAGGTCATTGTTACTCTGAACTATAAGCATCACCAGGTTGAGAGACCAATTCTTACTGAGGATTGAGAGCACCAAAACTTACAAAATTCATTATATGAATAAGTGCATAAACATTTAATTTAGAGTACATAAACATAAAAGTTAATGAATAATAACACGAGGTAACCTGATGCATATTATAAAAAATATATAACCTGATTATTGAACTCTCTTTTTTCTAAAGGATGAAGGGATTTAACCCCTCTATCTACTATCAAAATACCTTCATTGTGGTATCTTATTACATAGAAAATTCATTCTACATTGGGATTAATTCGAAATGATTATGACATCCCAATGAAATGGTCATCCTCAATTTAATTTTCATCTAACCCTTCATTGGTTTTGGTTGATAACAAATCAATTGAATACTTTTGGTTTGTTGGATTTGGAATATAAATTCTATATACCATTCCTTTCTAAAATCAAATTTCGAAAATACCAATTTATCTATTTTAAAAACACTCATGTTATGAACCCACTTGCATTGAAAAATAATCACTTAGAATGTTGTATAATCCAACTCCCATATTTGTTTGATGATTACAAATTTTGAAATATTCATGTAAATTGGATTTCTGTTCTTAGCACTAGAAACATTCATCACTTTAGCAGCAAGTGTCACTCCACTATTTTTCATGGTACTGTCTTCATCATGTTAATTTTTATATAACATATAACCATTAATTACATAACAATTGTAAGATAATACATACACACTTGGTCCTCTCACTAGCTATCAAAGTAATTCTAAAATTGAATTCATATTTTCATATGACTTCTTATGAATATAGACCCGAAAACATCCTATAAACTATTGATTATGTCTATTTGATATTCACATTTGAGATCTTGATGGATTCAAATGCCTAAGAATTTATTTTTGGGTTTCAACATTTGGAGAACCCTACAAACTGTTATACAAAATATAAATTCAGGCCTTATATTTCTTTGTTATATTGATTATGAAAAAATATCTTCTAGAAATTCCTTCACCTGCAAGCCACCCAGTGTGATGAGATTTCGGTAGACCAATGCTTTCCTCACTGGATAGGTATTCAGCGTAGAATTCAACGGCTTCCTTAACAATATATCACTCTACAATACATCCCTCTGACTGACTTCAATTTTTTACATACCCTTTCAAAATATTAATATACCGTTCAATGGGATACATCCATCTATTGTATACAGGACCACATAATCAATTATCTCTCACCAAGGGGACCATCAAATGAACCATCATATTAAATAATGTTAATGGGAAGAACATTTCAAATTCACATAATATAAAGACAATTTCTTTTTCCATAGTAGGTAATTTCACTGAGTCTATAACATTACTGCACATATATTTGAATAAGAACATATCTTGGTTAATGTATGATGAAAATTCTTGGAAAAAATTAAAACATAAAGCTATAGGAATTATATATTTCATAAAAACATGGTAGTCATGTGATTTCAGACCCTTTAACTTTTAATTAGTCATTAAAACAATGTTCTTGATGTTCAATGAATACCCCTATGGGTCCTTTATGTTAGTCAAGAAGTTGAAAAATTGATATCTCTCTTACTTGGAAAGAGTGTAAGCAGTTGGAGGAAGAATATTCTGTTTTTCACCCTTTACTAGCTCCAACTCTTCTCATATTCACATGTCAACCATGTCTAACCTAGCCTTAATTCTATCCTTTGTTTTACCTGGTGAATTTAGAAACATGCCGATGAAACTATCACATAATTATTTTTTCAACTTCCATAACATCAAGAAAATTTATGATGTACAAACAATTCCATTTTGGTAAAAACAACCGATCTCTTTTTCAAATTGGTTTTAGTAAGATTTTTCGAAAACGGTTTACCAAAAGAAGTTTCCACATATTTTAATTTTTTAAAAAGTTGATCACCTATTGGTAGAGATGGCTCTATACGTTCTTATGATCTTCCATCGAATAATGTAATCAATTATTGGCCTGAATGCCCCAAAGGCCTTCTTTTTTATTTTATTATGGATAATCCCCCTTTTAAGGGTTGAAGGGGAACCCGTACATGACCCGTTGGCCCAGAGGCATACCATGACCATACCATGACCCATAGGCCAAACCCACTAAAACTATCCCTCCCTAGATTCTGCATCATTGATCACCTATCTCTCCACCTTTAATTTTTGATCGGATAGCATTGCCCCATACAAAGTTTCACGGTGAATGGTCTCGATGGCGGTTGCCATACCCTCTCATTATTTCAATCCGGTTAGCTCTGCTTCTAGTGGATGCTACTCTTGTTGCTCTGATCCACTTCTGGGGCTTGCTCTATGTGAACTGGGCTACTCCATGGTCTCTTTGTCCCAAAGGCCCGGAGGCCCAAAGGCCTTTGATGACCTGAAGGCCTCAGAGACCCATAGGCCCAAACCGGTGGCCCGAAGGCCCAAATCTGGTGAATAGTTCAGGCTGCTACAGTACCAAACAGTACCTAATACAGTGATTGCTACTGTACCTACTACAATACTACTACAATACAACTATAGTAACCCTTGAAATTCACCTCCACCCCATTTTGAACACGGGTCTCTTGGATGCTAAGAAGGAGCCCTTACCACTCGGGTATGGGCTCGTTGGCTCATCAATGATTGGTACTTATGATATCGGGGTAGAAATATGTGATGTCCTAGAAACATAGTTTTTGATGAATGTTTCAATGTAATTGACTATGTACCTTGTTCACAAATGGGACACCATTTAGTTATTTTAATTCTATATCCTTAAAAATTTACATAAGTAAAAAAGTCATTTATCATTCAATAAAACATGGATCTCAATGTGGAATATTCATTTCTATAATCATCATACAATGTAACACCTGAATCCCACAATAATTTTAAATCCTCGATAAATGGAGCCAAATAAACATCAATATCATTACCCGATTGTTTTGGTCCTAATATAATCATAGATAACATGATGTATTTTCATTTCTTGCATAACCTTGGTATAATGTTATAATTTACCAACATAACTGGCTATGTACTATGAGTGTTTCTTTAAGAACCAAAATGATTCACTCTTTCTATAGATAACACAAGAAAAACGTTTCCCAGATTATTTCCAAATTTAGGATACTCATGATCAATTCTCTTACAATAAGGAGGGTCTACCAGGTGAAGAAGTTTCCCATATTTATTTCTTGTATCTACATTCTAAGTCAATTTCCCTATAGTCTCATCACATCCATATGGGAACCTAAAACTTGGAATAATAGGAATGTACCATACAAATTTTGTAGGACCGAATTCATTTTTCTTGTATTGATAAGAACAACACTTGGGAATTCTATATGTGATTTGTGGTCCTTGAGAAATAGTATACAGTCATTTGGGTAGACATGTATTCTTTCATAGATCATACCCATCACGCATAGCATTCGTTTGGCATTTTATGTTCGTATTGAGATCTCATTATCTTCTAGGAGCATGTTATTAAATAGATCAAGTAGTTCTGTAAAACTGGAATCACTCCATCTGTCGCCTTATTTCAAATTATATAGCTTTAGTATGTCTGAAAATTCTATACATTTAGTGCAACCAACATACAATGGCGTCTTTACACAACTATTTAACTTCTCAATCAATTTTGGGAAATCATACCATTCATCTTCAACTATTCTTATCATTTTCTCAATATAATCATCACCATCATTCACATCTATAATCACATCCTCAATACAGTCTTCTTCATTGTCCACACTTGTAATCATATTAGATGATCCATAAAATATAGTGTTATCCCATCCATTTGATACATCCTCTTTTCCCCTATGTTTATTCTAACATTTAACACTTCGATCTATTCCATGACAGATGAAGTGTTTTTCCAACTCCTCTGGATTAATAAGACTTGAATAAAACAATGTAAACATGCAAAAGGATTTGAGAAGGTCCATATGCATGATCTTTTGCAAACTTTATGAACTATTTCTCTCCATCTTCATACTATTTTTTCAGAAGACTATAATCCATCCATTTTTTATTTATATCCATCAAATTTTATTTATTAATATTAATATTTAACAAAATAAATACAAAAAAGATGTTCAATTAGGGTCATCATCAAACTATATATCCCTATTAAAAGATCTAAAGGAAGCAAAACAAGCCAAAAAAAACATAAACTTATAAAATATATATGTGATCTAAAAGTCCAATAGGTCACCACAACTTACTAAATCTAAGAGATCACTTTCATAATACATCCTAAAAAATATAGTTTTAAATACATTAGAAAAATAAACAATTTCTATACAGTTTTACTAAATAAGTAGTAACACATCAAAATATGTTAAAACCCTTTTTCTAATATTTTCATTAAATTAAAACAATCACTTGGAATTTTTTTTCTTCAGCTAATACCTATTATTCAAACCACCTTTTTAAAACCTGACATTAAACTATTTCATAAAAATCCATTTTTGAAATACATATTTCAAAACTCAATGTGGTTTCCAACTATCATATAGTTTTCTAAAACATGTTTCAAAACCAACCATTTAGATAAGACTAGTCATGGTGGCCTAAAAATCCATTTTCAAAACTCATCCATTCTTGAAGTTTCAAATAAATAACTTTCTAACTATTATCATTTGAGAACAATTTTAAACCTCATTATTAAAATAGTTAAAAAAAACTTCAAAATCACTCTTTCCTTTTTTCATTATTTAAAAACTTTTCACAATCCCTTTTCAAAAAATCAGAAAAGAAAACCATTAAAATAAGAAAGAAAGAATTTTTTTTGAAATAATCCATCTCATTTGTAAATATTAAAAGCTTTAAACACCCCAAAACATTCATATAAAAATTAACTAAGGCTAAAAAAGTGGTTTTAAATATATATCACATGGGTTAAGTCACCACATTAAAAAAAAAACAACATTTTCCATCATTTTTAACACTTTCAAATCACCTAAAATCTTGGGTTGAAATAAAATTAACACAAGAATAATTTATAAAACATCAAGTTGGTGATTATCAATGATTTTAAAACAAAAATAATTCTTTTAAGAAATAAATTTAGTCATTTACTCAAACACTTTTCATCGAATATCATTCCATAAAAAGGGATAAAAACACTTGGAAAACACATTTTATCCCTCATATGAACTCATATAGGAATAAGTATAATAAGGAAATACTTTAAAAACAAAAATAATTTAAAGATGAAGAAAATATTAAGGGGAATGAAAAAGGAAGGGAATATGGTATATAATAAAGCTATTCAAAATAAGATAATGGAGAAAGGACTGATAAGGACACACCAAATCTAACAAATGTATATCCATAAATGACACATAATCTATTTATAAGTAGGATTATCTATAGAATGTACTTAGAATAATATAAAAGTTAATGGAAATGTTCAAGAATTAGTACATAAACATCCCATTCATAATTGAAATCTCAAAAATGCCATCATGTGCCAAGTTCCTTAAAGAACTCATTTATAATAAAAATAAATTAGAAGTTATATGACTATTTTTTCTAAGAGATGATTTTATAGTTATTTTTATATAAAATCTTAGACTACAACTTCAAGAGCCATGTAGCTTTTTTATTCCATGAAATATCAGTTTTTAAACTTTTAAGAATTCTTTTTTGATTTATAGGGGGATATCCGACCGATGACGCTAAATATTTTCAAGAAAAGTAATAAAAATATAATAAATGATATTCGTTAATTGTAGAAAAAGTACATAGGGTACATTATTGGAATTTAGGATGGTGTTGGATAATTAATAGAATAAATAATTTATTGAACGAGCAAGTAAATAAAATAAAGTAACTCAAAATGGATGTTAGGAAGTTGTGATCGAAATGTGATGATTAATAGAGGCTTCTAACTGTCGGAATGGAATAAGAAATATCATGTGCATGGGATATGAAAGATGAAAAGGAGGTATATTAGGAATCTACATAAAGGGTAAATAAAAATAGATAAATAAATAGGTTAAAAAATAAATGAAATTTAGACCTAAGTAATGATCATAAGAATAAATTAGCAATATTTGAAGAAAAACTTCAATGAACCAATTTGTGGAAAATGTTGCATTTAAAAACATAAAATAGAATCAAAAACCAAAATATGGTGATGAAAAGTAATAAGAAATACACTAAATATTTGGTGTTATTGTTATGTAAATATGAGATATAAAAAATGCGTTCTATAAAAAAGAGGAACTTTAGGGCTAATAAGAAAAAAATATATGAGAATAATTTTCTATTCATGATTTTTTTACAATCAATATTGCTATTTTTGTGTAGGATATGGATAAAAATACAAGTATTTACAATATAGGGTATGGATGGATGTACCAAACCAAAACCCAAAGGGATGATCACTATTAGAAGTATCATCAAGCAAGATGAAATTGATGAAAATATAAAGGTAAAAACATCACCAAATAGAATTTTTAGTAGGTTAGAAACCAGTGATAACAACCTTATCTACGACGGTGGTGGGAGAGATGACGGTAAGGTAGGAAGAAATGATGATGATGATGGTGAAGGAGAAGGAGGGAGGCGAGGCAGGGATAAAGGCCGACATGGTAGGAAGAGACGATAGTAGGGAGACTGTGTGGTGAAACAGCGACATAAAGGCAGTGCGGTTGGGGGAGAGAAACACACAATGGAAGCAAGTTTCGACAACAGTGATAACACAGAGGGGATCCGACAGTGCAGTTGGGTGAGAGTAGAAGAGTGGAGATAGCGGGTTTCGGTAAGAGGGGAAGTGCGATGGTCGTCGACTTCCATGAAAGCTTGAAGTGTGTGAGAGAAGAAGCTGACTATTAGAGTTCATTTATAAATCTGGGTAACACTTTTATTAGTGCTAGTTAAAAAGAGTTGATAGAGGTATGTTTTATCAGTGCTAAAATAGAATCTGCTGATGAAAAATACCTTTATTAGTGCCTTTTAGCACTGATATAGATACCACTTTATCAGCGCTAAAAAATGCTGATAAATGGTGTTTTTATCAACGCTAATATTATAACACTGATAAGTATATAATGTGAATAATTTATTTATATTATTATATATATTTATAAAATTATATATATAATAAATAAATAAATAAATATATTTATATTCATTTATAATTATAACTATAAATAAATAAATAATTATTTATATATATATATATATTATATAAATATATTTATATATTTATATATATTTATAAAATTATAAATATTATAAATAAATAAATATTTATTTATAATTATAAAATTATAAAAAATATATTTATTATACTTATAATATTATAAATATATATAATTAAATAAATATATTTATAAATATATATAATTAAATAAATATATCTATAAATATATAAAAATATTTATAAATAAATACAAATAGTTATAATTAAAATTTTAAATAAATATAGATATAATTAAATAATTAAATAATTATAATTAATTCATTAATTATATATATTTATAAAAGTATAAGTATAATAAATATAGTATTTACAATTTTATAATTATTTAAATAAATATATAAATATATATTTATAGTTATAATTATAAATAAATATACAATTATTTAAATAATTTCTAAATTATAATAACTGTATTTCTTATATTTATAATTTTATACATATTAGGTGATTGGAGGTATAATTACATTACCTACACACACAACACACACACAAATTGAAAAGGCAGGCCATAGCCCCCCAAAGGATAATCCACCAAATAAACCTTATTTATTCAGTACATGGCTCAAAGGCCCAGTGGGTTAGAAACCCATTAAATGTCCCAAATACCTAGTGCAACATCAATGCCTGCATCATACTACCTACGTTATCAGACCTGTGTCATACCTGCATCAGCACCTACCTGAGGAAATTCGCTCCCGCATGGATTTGAACTCGAGTCCGATGAGAGATTATGGGGAGTCTTTACCACCCGGGTAAGCCCCCAAGTAAATTATAATTTTATAATTATATATAAATAATATAATAGTTATATATATGTATATAATTATAAATATAAAAAATATATTTATTATAATTTTATAATTATTCAAATAAATAAATATATATTTATAATTATAACAATAGATAGATAAATAAATAAATAAATATAAATTTATTTAAATAGTTATAGAATTATAATAATTGTATTTATTATACTTATAATTTTATAAATATATAATCAATATATTTATTATAATTTTATAATTATTTAAATATATCTATATTTATTTATAATTATAATTATAAATATTTGTATATATTTATAAATATATATATATTTAATTATATATATTTATGAAATTATAAGTATAATAACTATATTTATTATATTTTCATAATTATTTAAATATATATAAGTATATAATTATAATTATAAATAAATAAATATTTATTTTTAATTTTAAAATTATAATAAATATATAAATATTTATAGTTATAATTATATATAGATATGTATTAAAAAATATATAAAATTATAAAAAATATATTTATTATATTTATAATTTTATTAATTTATATAATTAATATATTTATTATAATTTTATAATTATTTAAATATATATATATTTATTTATAATTGTAATTATAAATATTATTTATTTATTTATAAATATTTGTATATATTAAAAAATATATTTATTTAATTATATATATTTATAACATTATTAGTATAATATATTTGCCTTTTAATTTTATAATTATTTAAATAAAAAAAATTTATTTATAATTATAACTATAAATAAATAAATAAATATATATTTGTAATTAAAAAATTATAATAAAAATAGAGACCCAATCCCCCTATATTTATATAATTATAATCTTATAAATACTTTAAAAAAAATATTATATATATATATTTGAATTATTAAAAAATATATATTAATAAAAAATGAGTTTTTATTTAATTTATGTATGTAAACATTACTTTTGAATATAAATTTAACAATTTTATATAAATTAATAATATTTTTTTTAAAAACCTTTATCAGTGCTAATAATAGAGTTGATAAATCTATCATTTATTAGCGCTGAAAAAGTGTTGATAAAGTGGAGATGTATCAAAGCTTTTAGCTAGTGCTGATAAAGCCCCCTTTTTGCTAGTGCATTTTTTTAGATTGTTAAAGGCTGAAGATTCCCTTGTGCTGATCTGTGGTATTGGGGGAAAGTACACTTATCATCTACTATATAATTGCTAATGTCTCATTTGATTATGGATCTACCAACTCTTTCATATCTAAAGAATTTTATAAAGGTGTTAAGATTCCACAAAAATGACTAGATATGGAATTAGAGGTGAAAACCACTAATGATACAATGATTTCATCCCAAGTATATGATTCCTCTCCTGTTGAAGTTTGTGGGAACATGCTTCCTATAAATCCTTTCATTCTTCCTTTGGTTGAATTTGGTTTCATCTTAGGCATAGATTGGCTTTCTTTGCATAAATCCAACATCAATTGTCAAGAAATGGAAGTTACGTTTGATATTTGAAACCCTCATATGATTTTCCATCAATATGACAATAAGTATGAACTTACTTTGGAGATTACATCCATTGGATGGATCTAAATTCCCATTCAAAAGGGTTGTTTATCTAAAATGGTTAGAGAGAAAATTGACATCGATGATATACCTATTGTTCGAGAATTTGTGGATGTCTTTCTAGAAGAGTTGCCTAGACTTCCACCAAAACATGAAGTTGAGTTCTCAATATAACTCATACCTAGTTCCCTACCGATTTTAAATATTCCATATAGAATGAAATCGATTGTGTTGTAGGAATTGAAGAATAAAATCCAATAAAAACTTTATAAGGGATTCATTAGGCCAAGTGTGTCACCTTGGGGTGAACCTATTCTTTTTGTAAAAAATAAAGATGGATAAATGCAAATCTGCATTAATTATTGGGAGTTGAACAAAATCACAGTCAAGAACAAGTATCCTCTTCCCCATATTGATGACTTGTTTGATCAATTATGTGGAAATCAATACTTTTACAATATTGAACTTTGTTCTAGATAACATCAATTGATGGTAAAGTGGGAAGATATACTGAAGACAGAATTATATACAAGGTATGGACACTATGAATATATTGTAATGCCTTTTAGTCTTACTAATTACCCTGTTATCTTCAAGGATTTGATGAATAACATCTTTAGAGATTACCTTGAACAGTTTCTAGTAGTCTTTATAGATGATATTATTATCTATAAAATGAGAAAGTAAGAGCATGGAGATCACTTAAGAATTGTACTAAATAACCTAAGGAAGGATAAATTGTTTGAAAAATTTACAAAGTGTGATATTTGGTTGTAAAAGGTTTCATTTTTGGCTCACATAATCTCAAGAGATGGTATAACTGTAGATCCATCAAAGATAAAGGAAATTTAATGCCGTCCTAGGCCAACTACGGTGACTAAGATCCATAGATTTATTATTTTAGGTTTATATTATCGATATTTTATGGATAATTTATCATGAATATCTAATCCTCTAACCAAGTTAACTCAGAAAGGTGTCATGTTACTCAAGATAGATGAATGTGAGGAAAATTTCCATGAACTAAAGAAAAGGTTGGTCAACACACCTCTTATTACATTAACCTACAATGGAGAAGGGTTTATATTCTATAGTGATTCATCCATGATGGGATTGTGATTTTTTCTTATAAATAATAACATGGTTATCACTTATGCCTCAAGGTAGTTGAAGATTCATGAGAAAAACTACCCAAATCACAATTTGGAGTTAGCAGTGGTAAATTTTTTCATTGAAGATATGTAGGAATTATCTTTATGGATAAATGTGTGATATATATACCAATCATAAAATTATGAAATATATATTTACACAGAAGGAGTTAAACATGCTCCGTAGAAGTTGGTTATAGTTGATAAAGGATTATGACTGCTCAATAAATTACCAGCCTGGGAAAGCGAACAAGGTGGTCGATGCTTTGAGTAAAAGCATCATGCTAGATTATCCATGATGAGGATCCCAAACATACAATATTTCTATATTTGAAAAGGATAGATCTTGAAATACAGAAGGAAGGGGAAAAATATTATCTCTATCAAACGAATTCTCAACTCTATATCCCTATGAAGATTAAGGAGGTATAGAAGGAAGATGTAGAGATGGAAAATGAAGTTAGAAATGTTCTTGAGTTTAACCTTGATTAGGATGGAATGATAAGGTTTAAGAATAGCGTATGTATTCCTTACATACCAGATTTGAAGAAGGATATATTAGAGGATGCTTATAGTTCTTTATTCTCCATTCATCCTGGAAGTATAGAGATGTATAGATATTTGATAGAATACTTTTGGGGGGGGGGGGGGGTATTGCACGAATATAGATATCACAGAGTTTGTATCTCGATTCTTAGTATGACAGGAAGTAAGGCTAAAAGAGAAAAGTCTAAAGGATGTTGCATCCATTACCCATATCAGAATAGAAATAGGAGAACATCACTATGGATTTTTTCATTGGACTACCCAAAACCTCTAAAGTATCCATTGATACATGGGTGGTAGTTGATTGCCTTACTAATTTAGAACACTTTATCAATATTAAAGAATAATTCTCACTAAATAACTTTTCTAGTATATACATTAAGTAAGTTGTAAGGTTGCATGTAGTACCACATTCTATTATATCAGAGTAGGATCCGAGGTTAACCTAAAAGTTCTAGAGAATCCTTTAGTAAGCACTTGATACAAAATTGAGTTTCAACACCGCTTATCATCCTCAAACAGATTTCCAGTCTGAAAGAAAAATTCACACCCTATAGTGTATGATGAGATCTAGTTATCTGGAATTTAAAGGTGGTATAAATCAACAATCTCCTCTAGTATATTTTTCTCACAATAATAGCTTTAACTCAATCATTCACATGGAACATTATGAATCCATATATGAGACGAAATAAAGAGCTCCAACATGTTGGGATGAAGTTATAGAAATAAAGATATTTGGACCTAAGATTAATGAGTATTTTTTCAAGAAGTTTAGAACAATTTAACGACATATCAAGGCATCTCAAAGTCGGATTAAAAATTATACTGATAACTGATAACATGATTTTGAATTTGATGTTGGTGAAAAGGTATTTCTACGAATATCTCCCTGGAAGAAAGTTATGAGATTTAGGAATAAAGGGAAACTAAGACCTAGGTAGATCAGTACATTTGAAATTATTGGTCGTATTGGGATGATAGCTTATCACATGGAACTTCCTCCAAATTTCTCTCAAGTCCATGACGTGTTCCATGTATCTCTCATAAGGAAGTACATACTTAACCCTTTACATGTACTGAACTCATAATTCACAATGCTAGATAAAAAATTGTAATATGAAGAATAAATAGTTGAAATTATGGATCATACAGAGAAATTTCTATGAAAAAAACCACTCACCTTTGTAAAGTTTTGTGGAGAAATAATCACTTAGAGGAAACTATGTGGGAACTTGAGGATATGATGAAGTAGAAGTATCTTTATTTGTTTTTACTCAAATGAAAAATTTCAAGGGATAAATTCATTTTAAGGGGGGTAGAATGTAACAACCTGAATTTTTAGGGACTTTTTTGGATGGATTTTCTTTTATTGATATATTTCATTTCACTAAGTCAAACTTTCATTTTACATGGCACCAGTTTGGTGTACGATACACGCAACACTGAGTTTTTATGTAACATATCATTTTTTGTGATAATTATTTAAAATAGATAATTATAACAAAGGCGTTAAACATATTAATATGAATAATAGTAACTAATTTTCAAATATTTTTTATAATAAAAGATATAATTTTTGTTAAAGTCCATATATGTGTTAAAATACTATTTTCTCAAATAAAATTCTTTTTATGTGTTTCTGTAAAAAAAAAATTAATTTTATACACACATATAAATTAAAAATTATAATTTTTTTGAATTTATAATTTAAATTTTTTCTTAGGATGAATTTTTGTGATTTTTCTGAGAAATTTCATTTCTAGATGAAGAGTGAAAAATACCAAATTTTAATTCAAAACTTCTTTTTATTATAATTTTGTATAAGGTTATATTATATTTTAAATTGGTTTAAAAGTTTATTTAGATCATATTTTTATAAATTAATATAATTTAGTTCAATAGAACCAATTTCATAATGAAATTAGATATAAGAACATAACATACTTTAGATTATTTTTACATTAAAAACCCAAAATGTCGTCCCATCAACGAGATTAAATTTAAATTTATTTATGACACTTATATGTTTGGAATTTGAAAAAATGGATTCCATATTTGAAATTAGAATAATTTATAGTGACTAATAAGGTCAACTTAGTTTTTTACCAAAAATATTAGTTAAAGTAAATAAAATTAATTACAACGATTTGGAGAAAACGTAGGTTAATGAAGAACTAAACCTTAATCTTAAGGCCCAAAAAAAACTTGAAAATTGTCCAAAACCCATTTTATAGGAATTATTTAGACATTAACCTTAAATTTTTAAGTTTGGATGATTTTGGATGAATGTTTTAGGTAAAAACGTGGGTACACATAACTTGTTTTCAAAAATACCAAGTGAGTCATTTTCCTCCCCTATAAAAGGCCACTACCTCTCCCACATTACTCACACCAATAAAAACACTTAGGTTCAGCCAATATATTTCCAATAAAATTCCAAAAATCACTTCCTTATTCCTTGAAGCCTCCATTTTGGCAGAAAGCAATCCAAGGAAGCCATTCGGTGAAAACTAAAATGAGTTACCCAAAGAAGAGGTAACATCCTCCCTCAAGCTCCTTTATTTTATTTCCTTTATTCACCCCTCAAATATCCTTATTAAATTCATAAAAAATCACCAGTATCCTAAATATACTGATATTTTTTGTTTCTAGGGGTTCAACCTACACTTACACACACTTCCATCTAATGGGTAACGAACATACTGTTTACGTGTATAGAGAATTACCGCCTCACGAAATGATGATTGTTTATTTTTCTTTTACCACCTATCATGGTGAAAATTATGATGAAAAATATATTTATATATATTATATATTATATTTATTATGTCCTTAAGCTTCTATCATAATTTTAAAACACATGTATTTATACTTTCCATTTGGTGTAAATATGATAATGTTGTTTGAGGAAGTGTGGACTACCACCCCCTCAAAGCGATGTGATTCTTTCACACACTGCATGGAATGTATGAAAGATGTATTAAATTAACTTATATGATATAATAATGCTACTAGAATAATGATATATATATATATAAATATAAACTTATATATAATTTAATCTCTTTCTTTCAATACGATAATAAAACAGAAACAACTTTCATGCATACGTATGCCCTACCATATTCATGAACAGTGTATTCAATTTCATAATTAGATATCCTATATATTATTATAAAATACATATAATGAATATAAATGATATTTATATCATGTTTTACATTATGTTAATCATGATATAAGTATAAGAACCCAATATATAACAAATTAAGACACATGTGAAGAACAAAGCGAATATTACCTGAAGTAAAACCTTAACATAGAATTGTTAATTAGTGGGTAATATAAAGTAATAATAAAAAATATATGGTATTAGATATAAGAATATGATTCTATAAAATATTTATAATAAAATTAAATTTATTATATAGGGATCTTGTAGGAGTATGAATAGAGTCAAAAGACAAGGTAAGGGAAATTTCATCTCACTGTTTATTTATGTGAGATACATGATTTAAACACCACTCTTTTCTTTTGTGTGGTGTATATACTGTACATGAATGGATTATATGATTATTATTATTAAATTTATTTCAATTTTCATATCAATTATATGATCTTTATTTCATGGGGTTAATGTTTCAAAATATACCAAATTGGTAAGATAGTTTTGTCTCAACTTTCCTTCTTTGAGACACATGTTTTATTATACACCTACATTATTTTTTGAGGTGTATATAAATCCATTTTACATATTATATCATGAATATCATAATTTTAATTATAGTATAAGATTAATGTAAATTAATTTTCTTACATTGTCAGTATTATCCAAAGTTACCAAGTGGTAAGAGTTTATTGAATAAATATCCTTATTTATCAAGATTATTTATGATTATGATCTCATTGATGAAATATTATGACCAATATCTCAAGAACACTTATGAGTTTCCTTATACTATATTTATTAAAGGTATATTCATGTATTAATACCATTTTACCACTCTTTGGTACGTAGTTAATAATTTTTTAAGAAAAATCTAACCATATTTCCCTCTTCAGTCGTAAATCTGTATTGTTTCAAAAATTATGTTTTCAAAAATGTTTTAAAATGATTCTTGAAGATAATTTCAAAGAAAAAGTATTTTTGTAACGTCCCGGTTCCAGAATCCACCCAGAGGCACCCCATTCCCAGTTGGTTACATGGTCTCAAGCGCATTCCCCCAAACGCCAGAGGCTGCCGACTAGCAGTAAGGGCCCTGGGTGTGATAGTGGGGAAACTATGCCCTAATTAGCAGAGTACACAGCAGAACTAAACAACAGATGCAATAGTGGAAGTAGTAAATATCCAGAAATAGTAAACAACGGAATACTAAAACAATAAAAAAATATAACACACACATATATATGAAACGATTCATGATACATATGTCTAGGAAAGCAGCCAAACAAGTCACAATGCTGAATACAATACTAAACCAAAGTACAAAAGAAAAACAGATAATCAACTCTTTAGCATTGAAAGACTCAGTTTAGTCCCATTCTCTCCTACTCTAATTAAAGTCAAGTACCTGAAGTTGAAGGGTTCTTGCCCTTATCTATGCCTACAATAATATAATCTGTTTGGGCCCAAAAGCATGACCCAAACAGGGTGTGAGACTAAATCCAAGTAGACAACCACCCGAAGATCTGTTCCAAATAGTTAGTGAGTATATGGAACGTAAATTATAGTATATAGTAAATAGTAAGCATTAAATAGTAATACACAGTAGTAAACAACCCGCAGATCAAAAAAGCAATAGTGAAGAAAATAGCTAACCACAAATAAGAAACCCTCTGAGAGTACTCAAAGCCATCCCATCTGGTCCTATCCAGGAAGTACCAACAACCCTCTAGGTAGTACACTCAGCCTAACCCCTTTGGTTTGGTTATATGAATTTATAAGACTCTCTGAGGAAGCACACTCAGTCAATTCCCCTTATCGTCTAAGGTAGTCAGGGACTCTCTGAGGAAGATCACGCGATCAATTCCCCTTATAGCCCCAAGGTCTAGAGACTCTCTAAGGAAGCTCACTCAGTTAATTCCTCTTATAGCCTCAAGTCTATCACAGACTCTCTGACGATGTTCACTCGGTCAATTCCTCCTATAGCCTGGAATGGTTTAAAGAAATTCAAACAAATCAATGACTCTCTGAGGAATCTCACTCGGTCTATCCCATTATAGTCTATAAAGTTCAAGACTCTCTGAGGAAGCCCACTTGGTCTATCCTCCTGTAGTCTATAATAACCAAGACTCTCTGAGAAGCTCACTCAGTCTATCCCCTATAGTCTATAATGTCCAAGACTCTTTGAGGAAGCTCACTCGGTCTATCCCCTTATAGTCTATAGCACTAGGTTCTCACGGCCCCGTGCCAGTCAGTGTATAATAATGCTATATGGACAAATTAAATCTACAGAGCTACTTGGCCAACCAGTCTATAACATCTCAAGCATTTCAAGAAACAAAACTCTATCCTACAGTCACAAGGTATGGAAAATAGGTATAACGGACAAAGGCTGAACAAGACTAAAAGGTCATAACCAGAACAAGGCATGAGAAAAAAATCCAGGCATAGCAACCATCCTTATACATAACCAAATTACCTCTACATAAGCACACAAGAAAGGCAGAAAAACGATAGGGGAAAAACAGTAAACACAGAATACCCCGTTCAAGGGTATTGGTGGAATTTGCACATAATTCTCAATAAATTTGAACGGAAAGGAAAAAACCACCTACCTTGATGTTAAGAGATCGATATACTTGAACCACGAGGCTTGAATATCCTTAGAATGCCATAGATATACGAAAATTCACAAAATGTTCAACCCATGATAACTTGAAAAAGAGGAGGAATTGGAAAACGATGATCTAGAAGAAGGAAGAGCTTACCACTGCGGTTCCAACGCAATCAATGACTATCAATTCGGAGAACGGACGGAGGCTCGGGGGCTCGGAGAAGTTCCACAGCTGTATGGGGGCTCAGAGAAGTTCCCAGAGACCACCACCACCAGAATTTCTCAAAAAGTAATAGGCCCAATGATAATAACCCTTAGACCGTTTGTATTCATTCACCATGAAAAATGAATTTCCTTCTAAGGTAATGATTCTATGACCAATGATTTTCCTTTAAAGGCAATTTAACACAAACCATGGTTCCTTATACCTTAATTCTATATAATTAGGACATATTATGGTATTTTTAGAGTCATGCATAATGAAATTATATGTTAAATAGACCTATCAATGTTTGGTGTATGGACTTTGGAACTTTAGAGTGGCCTTCGATCTGTTGATAATTGGATAGGTAAATATGAAAAAAAATATATGTTATGATTCAGTGAAAATTATTTTGGAGTAACACAAAATCAGAATCCATTTTATGATTCTAGCATATTTATTAGACATAATAGTGGTTGATCAATGAATTTATTTTTTGCATAGTGGATATTGTGAGAATCCAAAATGGAATGGGGATATCATGTTGGAAAGATGATCCAATATGGGAATATTATTAAAATATAGAATGGAGAAAATAAAACAGAATAACTAATCAAGATTTATAGTGTCCAATATACATTGGTTAGAATAAGAATCATGGTCTAGGAGATAATCCATTGGTTTCCTAAGGACATGGGTCCTTATTATCAATGGAATACATGATTTTTAGTTCTCTAAAAATTCAATCAACTAGGTAGGAAAACTTAAAGTATCCAATATATGATTCTTGATTCCCATTGTTGAAGTAATATATTATCTAAAGAGAGCACACATACATGCATAGTGACCCAATCATGTCTATATGGTGTCCTAGGTAAAGTCCTTGAATGCGATTCTTTTCAATGTTTCAACCATAGTATAAGGAATACAATAAAGTATTTCAGTATATTAAGGAATTTTGATAGGATATAAAAGGGATATCATGTGAAAATTATAAACCTAGGATAAATCTTATTTGGGAGTGGTCTACTGTGAATAATGTAACATAAATTATGGGAAACCCTCTGTGATAAAACAAATCAATATAAGTGATGAGAGGTCATATTGATCTTTTATAGAAAATACCACACATCTCTTATGGACGATATGAATTATTGAAAAGTTCATATATGGGAACTCAAAAAAACATTGAAACATTAATTTAAAGTATTCCATAGGTATTTATTCTCCAAATAACTTCAAATGAATTATTATTTTATAAACAATATGATTTCATGAGCATCATGCTTCTGGAAAATTATTCATTCCTTGAAATGTGTGTCAAGTGTATTATTTATAAGCATGTTTTTTTAGTATTCTTCTAATACATAAAAAATTTTACCATTAAAAAAATAAGTCTATAACTGCATGAGGAATCCATATTAATACTTAAAATGAGGGGCCTAATGCAATAGTTTCACCTTAAAAAAATAATCTTCATCAATTATCCACAAACAACTACTCCCCCAAAAGGATATCATACTTCAAAAAAAAGAGTTATATATAGACCCCATAAATTATGAATAAAGAATTTTCTTTTAACATGAGGGAAAATTATTTCTAGGTAATTAGTACCATATATCCAGGCATCATATAAATTTTATATCTTTTGTATATTTCTTCAAAGTCAAAAGTGGTCTTTCAAAATGTTCCTTATAATATTCATGAAAAGTATTGATTATATTCTCCCGGAAACAATAAATAACTCACATTATTTTTGGATATAAAATAAATTAATAGGATTAAAGTTTAATTAAAATGGATATTCTACATAAGATTTAGATGAATCAAAAATATTTTATGCCAACCAGTCATGTTTCTCCTGGTAAATTGGGTGAAAGGGTCCAACCATGCATTATTCTATAATTGAGATGGGTGTTAATTGAATATTTTATCATAGAACTCAAAATTTATCTATGAATACTATATATAACCCATTCACATATTATTTTTGAGGTTCATACACTATATAAATAACCATATAAATTTAAAAAGAACAAATTCCTTTATAAACTCTGCACATGTGGATCTTTATACTATATAGTTTTATGCTGTGTAAACTCTACAATTTTAAAATAAAATTCTTGAATTTTAAATTTTTTATTTATTTCCTATATTAAATTTTTCATAGGAATAGTTATTTTGAATCCACTTAGAACTATAATTTAATTAATTCACTTAAATGGAGCTTCTCTATTACAAAGAATACTGGTTATGACCCATGATATCATGTTACTTCTCAAAAGAAGGCTATCATAACTTACTTGAATTAATGATTTAATATTATCCTTTTTATAATAATGTAACCCCTAATAATTTTTAATTTACATTGATTCCCTAATTCCTTAAACTGAACATAATATATGATCAATGTTGTTTTCTTCTTAACCTGATCATATTCAAATAAAAATTTCTATAAAGGTAATATCATTCTATAATTACATCAAGGAAGTGAATATATATTAAATAATTCCCCTATCACACTGGATGATATAAATTAGTGTTGAATATGATGCATGAATCCTATTATAAGTCATACAACAATTATATATACTCCCAATTCTTTGAGAGATGTACAATGATCTTCCTTATTTGTGAACTGTTTATGAGTATTTAGAGAAAAATACTCCATTGAAAAGAGAATTATTATATTTGGTAGTGACGATACTAGGGAATAAAATTATCACTAATCATTCATCACTATTTTGGAATAAATGGATAATTTCAAGTGGAAAAACAATTTTATGTTTAAAACAGGTATTCTAAAGATCATTATTTTTTTGAGATCATAATGTTGAGGGTTTATATTTTCCCATGTTGGAGGTAGGATAATAAATAAAATTGGGATAAAAACACAAACCCTTAGTTTCCCTACGATTATTATTGGATGAAATCATAGCCATGTTTTTAAGTGAATTATTTTTCCCTATTTGAAATTATCATTCAACAATCAATATTTTTATATCCATGATAGAAGCTGTATTTTCCCATGAACAACCAATAAATATTTATTTATTTCTTATCGCCATAATATACCAATTTTTGGGTCATATACATTAAGAGAAACCCCATATTGTATTAATGTATTGATCCATTATCTATTATATTGATTGAGAATAACATTAGGTCCTATAAGTTTTAGAATATTGGAGATATTAACCAATATTAATTTCATCCCTAATTCTTCAATATCACTAGTTTCTGGTATATACCTCCATTTTATGATGAGGTTATAGATATAATATGGAATCATTATAAAATCACTTATGTTATTTATGAAACACCCTCTACGATGGTTCTTGAAAGTGATATAGATACTCATAATGAGAGGCCATTCATGATTTTTTAGGACATATTGCTAAAATATGGGGTCTATGATAAGATTATTTATAAATAATCTGTTATCAAAAAGGTTAATATTCTATTTTAGATATTTATAAAAGGGTTTCCTACTTTCATAAACTAGAGTTTATAATAAATGACACCCTACTATAACATTTAATCTTTTTTGATACTAGAACACGAGGATATAAATGTTGAAATTATTTAATACACATGTTGAACCCTAATAAACATGTCACTAGATTATGCTTACCCATGGAAAAAATTATTCCAAAAAGTAATTCAAGGGTTCTTAGTCTAATGGGTGAGAAAATTACATATCTCTTAGAGAAAAAAACATTTTATTTTTTGGGAACAAATTTTCAAAAAAAAATATCCCCCAAAAAATAACCAAATAAAATATGTTAAATCATCTCATTTTCACTTATTTATATATAATAGAGTGTATATATAACCAAGGTAACTGAAACTTTCACTACACCACTATTTTTGATGTCAATTTTCTTGAAGTAAGTGATGCACTAGGGTTAGATACTTCTTTTGAGGTTTTCTCAGAAGCTGGTCAAGGGGTAATAGTTAAAGTCCTTCCCCCATCCAAATTTCTAGTTATAATAATCCTATTTATTTTGGACCTAATTTTCGACTATATATATATATGAATGGTTTGGGTTCCAATCACGTTGTTTCCATCAAAATTCATGTGGTGAGAGATTTGGTATGGTTCCAAGACCATGAAATTATTTTTGAAACTTGACTAGAAGAAATCAAAAATAATTCAATAAGAATTAATAATAACTTTTAGGGTCTATATGCATGTGGTTTCAATTATTTTAGATTTTATGTTCTTCTAAAAATTAACGATCTGATAGAAAATAAGAGCTCCATAATTGGACCTTTAATAATCCAAAGCCACAGGAATCCACATGAGATTAAACTTCTGATATTCCTGAGAGATAAATTGATGAGAGGATAATAGATATAGATTATATGAATGAATGTTAAATCATGAAATTATGATAGAGGATGATGAATCTTTCATAGATACTGTAAAATAGTATGCCATGAAAATTATGGGAAATTTGACATTTTGACTTATGGTTGTTTGTGCATGGTTAAGTGGAAATTTTCACTGTCAAATGACTCTAGATAATTTTCAAAAATGTTTCATTTACCATGGAATGGGATGTTTACGATTTGTATAAAATTTTATGAGGATCATAGATGGGATATTTTTCAGGAATTTTTTATATTTATTAATTTCATTATTAATTATACTGCAGAGAGAAACATTTATATCACTTATATAGTATCCTAGATTAAGATTTAGGATTATAAATTGATTCAGTATTGGGGGTTTTACTAAGGAAAGGTCTAAAGTTTATTAGGATTCCAGATCATGTGAGGGGACTCTAATAAGAGGTTTAGTTTTATTGTATTTTTATTTTTATAATTTCATTCTCCCATCAAATTAATTTTATCACACATGCCAAGGTGTTAGGTGTATCCCTTTTCCACATGACCCAGTCATGAGTGAAAGATGGTAAATGTGGAACTAGATTCATCATAGGGGCATTATCATGATGGGATGATGATGTAGTGTACATGTAGTGTATATCATGGAACAAAGCTTCAGAAAAATTTCAATGATGTAGGAAATGTTTTGAAAATTTTTAATTTACCTATTCTAATTCAAAGTTTTATATTTATATTAGAATTATTTGTCTATAGGTAAGTTATAAAGGGACATTTTGGGTTTTTTTGAAAAAACTAATGTTTTGGGTGGTTTTTATTGGATTTATATTTGGGATACACAACTAAATTATGTGTAGTTTTAAGAAAATAAACTTTGTTTTCATCATTGAGAGAAGGCAGAGGATAGTGAATACACAACTTATAGAACATATATAATTGATGTGTAGAGTGACTCAATGTTTGGAGAAACAATCTTATAAACACCCTATGTGGGGGTATATTTCATATATGGTACATGTCCATACCCCTATGAGGAAAAAATTGGAGGATATGTATAGTAATTGACCAAATTTTGTGTATGGTATATAGAAAGGATCCCTATGTGGGTTTCACAACATGTTAGATTAGAACACACCATGTTATTTGGTGATAAAAAGCATGAAAAGATGAAGTATATTTCCAAAGTAGGGTGTTGGGATTACACCATATGTACTTAAGGGTAAATGAAATATATTATTCCCTTGGAGGGATTTTGTGTGATTTTTAACATGATAGTATGAAATAGGATCAATAGGTGTCAGTTTAAAGTGTTTTCCTATATAGAATATTATGGTGATGACCTTATCATGATTATAGGACATTTAGAAGTTTATTCATGGATAGAGAGATATAGAGGAGTTGATTTCATCCTTAATGATAGATTAAGAGTTATATTATGTGAGATAATTTATGATTCCCAAATAAGGCTCATGAGAATTACTGGTATACATTGATTTAGAGAAACATGTTTCTTGAGTTTATATAGAATGTTATGGTCCCTTGTAGCATGGATGAATTATAGTGATACATGTGATGAATTTTTGGACTTTCCTTTTTTGTTCTGATTTAGATAAATTATGATTGAAAAGAGGAAATATGGGCTGTTGGATTTGATGGCGTAAAGATATGAATGGAATGAGAAGAATTTATAGGATCATTGTATATTCCCATGTGACCGAGGTGATAATTACCTTGGGATAAGAATATTGATGTCATGAAACCAAGATAGTATTTTAGAGATATCCAAGTGGTTAAGTGGATGTTGAGGCATACTTTATACGATGGGTATAGGTTTGAGTGACTAGAACCATAGAGGAGACTTAATGATATTTTCTATGGTTTCAGATTCCCTAAGGAATGTATACAATTACACTCTTCTAGGATGACAAAATTATTGATTCTATGACATGTCTATTGTATATGATAGACAAGGTTTCAATGGTAGAGTTGATTTTGGGTGCCACCTTAGAGACCAAATTAGCTGTGTGAGCCTTATATTAGCTCAATATTAATTATAGGTCAAGATATTTGGAGGTTAAACTCGATTATAAGATATGGGTTTAGGTAGGGGTAAAACCAAGTTGTGTGACATGTGGTTTTATAGATAATGTTCTGCTATGTTTTTGTGATTTTTTAATATTTTTATACATTTATAATAATTGTGACTATTGGGTCAGGGGGTGGAGTATATACGTATATATGGGTAAAGTGGGTCTAAAACATATTCTAGGAAAGGGATACAACTCCCAAGGTGTATAAGATATGATGGTTTCATATATAGTAAGATCTTTTTGTATGCTATATATGGTTCCATAGTGGGGCCCTAACTGGGTAAATATTTCCCTCGTTATCGGATGGATATAGATCTATTTAGGTAAAATAAAATGGTTACTAGTGATCTATGAAATAAGATGGATTTGGTTTTGGGTGATCTACAGTTCTCAGTGGACATTATGTAAGGATATGGGAAGATTCTACCCCTATGTGTATGTCATATTTGGTTTTGTGGAGAGTCCACCCTTATGTAGTATTCATCTAGTTCTGAGGTTGGGTGTGATTACCAATGGATGATGTATCATGTTTATAGAAAAATTAGAACTTTATAAAGAAGGACTGTGTTAATATTAGGTGGCACATTTGAACCTCATAATCGAAGAATTTTATTTATTTATTTTATTCCAATTATTACTCAGTTAGGATAGATATTTCATGTGTGAATTCAATTTCTTATGATAGAAAATGATATGTACATTGTTGAGGTGAAATATTAAGAATTTTTTATCACCCCCTACATAGGAACCATGGTGTGTGTGAAGAAATTATATTTATTTGTAGACTGAGCATGATATATGTAGTAGATAATGTTGAGTCAAAATTTTTCATGATCAAGATAGGGAATCTTAGCTGAGATTTGTAGACTAAGAGTAAGGTACGACTCAAGGATGGTACTAGAATGTCATGCCCATTTATTTTCATTTATTAATATTGTATATGTAATTATCCTTATAGGAAATCAGTTGATGTATATTAGAATTAACATGAGACTATGTGACTATATTCTACATTTCATTTGTTATATAATGTTATGTTTATTTATTTTGTGTACTCAGTTGGATGTTTATGGATGTTTTATCATATTTCCATTGATTTTAATCCAATATGTGGGTCCAGTATCCCTAGGTAAATGACATGGGACCTTAATTCTCATTGGAATCCTACAGAATATAGGTAGACATGCCTAAGGTCATGTGGTTATTGAAAGTATGAGAACTATTTGAGTGGTCTATGGTGGAGGGGTTTTAAAAACTTCTTTTAGAATAATCCATTTTATATTACTATTTGGGGAGATGTTATACCAGGGATACATAAATCTATCAAAGATTTTATTAGACCTTAGAATAGTGCTTCATAGAAATCAATCTGATGGGATTTCCAAGATACCTGGAATCATTGATTTTTTTTCCTATTTTCACTTTATTATTTTATGATTTCACATAGTGTGATATACTTGGATTTTTGGATTTATGATTTATGGTTTTTTAAACCTTATACCATTGGTATATGGACTATGCAAATGAATTATTATTGGAAAAAATGACTCACATGAAACATTCATGACTATGTGTGGTTGATATCACTGATGTTGAGGGTACATATGTTTAATATTTTAACAACAACATATATATTGTTTTCCATAAATCATGGTGGTGGAATTCTACACAGCTAAACCACTTTATATTTTTCTATGATTATAGGCCTCGATGACTTTATGTATGGATAGACCTAGATAAAAAACATATAGTTCATTTTTAGGGTATGTATAATGATCCATAATGGAATGATCCATAATGGAATGAAATATACATTTAATTCCATCGTCATAGTTTTGGAAGTGAAATAGGTTTGTTACTTAAAGTGTCAAAAAAATTGTTATTTTTTTATCATATATATTCTTAGTGTAATTATATTTAATTGAACCATGTGGCTATGATATACTCATCATGGATCATTATGTGATTATTTCATCATATATATGTTAGTGGATGATATAATAGTCCATAAGAGGGGTATTCTAGTCTGTAGATTCCCAATGAAGATATGTTCTATAAGAGGGGTGGTGGAGTGGGTTTTTTGGCACACGAGTTGCTGTGTGATGTTGAGATATGAGAAAATAGGTTAATTTTGAGCTGATTCATATGTGATATACAGTTTATGGTCAATTTAGGAGAGATCAGTGCCTAGAGTTTCAACTCCTGATATTAGGGAGCCAAGAGATATGATTGAGTTGAGGTGTGATATATGATGGTTACATGAGAGAGGGATTAAACTGGGCTTGTGAATACCATTAGATATGTGAAGCATGGATATATTATTTTTTCTAGATTGACACATATAAAAAGATATCATATATATGATATAGGAATGTATATGCATTTATTTTCATGACATAACCACACTTAGTGCTAGTGATTTCAGAATAAAGCATTTTTTAATGGCATGGTTAGTTGGGTACCTAACCCTATTGGTTTCAGGATTGGAATACTAGAGAGATAGAAAATTGGGATGAAATATTCTCAGATCTAGGATAAATAGTTCACGAGTATATGATATTGTTTTTAAAGTGATTCTAGAGTGGTAGACGATCATTAGGCTGACCATAGAATAAGTGCGATGTCATGGAAGTTTGAAAGTAAGAACAAATATGATATTTATTAGATAATATTGACATATTTCGAAACATTTTCAATTTTTTAGTTAGGTGAGACTATTTTTAAATATTTACAACTCATGGGAGGGTGAATCGTGTTCTATGACCAAGTGGAACAAGAGTGCACACCTGTTGGTTTTAGATGAGATTGGCGTGTTAAGCTCTGGGTACACACCATTCCATTTGATTTCTGGATTGGTGAGATATCAAGTGTTATTGGAAGAAAAGTTTTTATTATTTAAATCACACCAAATAGTGTTCCTGAGAGTCTTTATGTGATGAAAAATATCCCCCTGTTGTGTAAGGTGAGATCAGATTTGGATCTGGGTGTTGTGTACAGTTGACCTGAGTATATTCTTTAACAAATATTTTATTGAAGACATGTTGATGAAACCTATTTAAGTTGATTTTTAGGAGTATTATAATGAAATACATATGGTGGGGAGTGATTCATTTTTCATTATATGTTATGGCCATCATTATAAATGAGTTCAAAAGTTGTCGATTATGAATATCAAGGTGAACCAGGGGAGTACAATGATTGATATTTAATGTTGGTACTCAGGTATGAGTAGGATTACCATTTACATCATTAGATATGAAAATAATTAAATAATAGGACATGAAGTAATATCCCTTTTGATGATAGGGTAAGATAAGTGATATGTCTTATTGGTCGATGATGTATTGAATGGATTCCGAATGTTGGAATCATGGTAAAAATGATTTCTATGTGATCAAAGGTCATGGTGGATTAAAGATATTACAATAATCAGAGTGAGAGAACTATGGTTGATTTTTTTAGTAGAGGATCAAACCGTAGAATTACATTGAGTGTTATTTCAAACATCAATGTGGGTGTTGGATGATCTCCTGATGCCACCATGGATTGAGGAATTTAGATAGAGTGATGAGATAATGATTTAGTGGATATAGAATAAGGTTTTTTAAAAATCTATACCAAATGATGTCAAACACTTTTATATTCATGTAATATAATATGGTGGAGTGGAATACACATTGATCTAGTTGTTGGACCACTAAAAGAGTGTTCTAGTAGAAGATTTTGATTGCGAGGAACACCAAGTTCAGAATCAGCCATTTGTATAAAGATACATATGGTTGGGGGAACTATGAGTCTAATGATTAATTTATATATGGAAATTTTGTGTTTAAGGATATAAAATTGTTATTAAGAACCATATTGATTTTTGGTGATGATTATAGGTTGGATCCCTAATTTTGATTAATAATCCCCCTTGTACCGAGAGTTTCACAAAATAATCTCATTTGAAGTTCTAGTATAGGACATAGATAGTAGGTTATGAATTAATTATCAAGGTAGGTTAGTTTTTACATCTTAAAGGCTACTAAGTATTCTTGAAGATGATAATTCTTATAATGGGGAGATTATAAAACCCCATGATATCAAAATGATAGGAAATTTGAATTTTTGAATTTTTGGTGTTATTGGGGGATAAAGTTGTAATTTAATCTATCCAAAGACCACATATACTTTTTCAAACTATTTTATTGACCTTATAATGTGGTGTTTACCATTAGGATTAAATTTGGTGAGATTCCCAGCTAGGATATTTTTAAGAATATTTTCATATTTATTAAATTAAATATAAACTCTTTCATTGATGAAAACATTAATATCTAATAAATGGAGTCAATATTGAGATTTTGACTTTGTAGTTGAGTTAGAAATAGTGGGTTTTACTCAGGTAATGTGTAAAATATTTATGGTTTTTGAGACTCAGAATAAGACATTAACCATTTTATTTTTGTTTATTTTTTGTTTTTCATTTTTATTTCCTCCCATTATTATAGATCTTTCGAATACAATGGGGTAAGGATCTTCCTTTTATATACAACCTAACTAGGTAATTTAGCAGTGGAGGGGGTTCTAATTTCTTTTAAGTAGCATGATCATGTATGGATTGGAATGAAACAATATTGGAGTGAAGATATTAGCATCAACCATAAGTGATTCTACCATGGGTTATGATATGTTTTTAGTTTTTTCATTTTCCCCAGTGATTCAAAAATTTAATTTTTTTATTATGATTATTGGTTTTATAGGATTTCCAAGAGGTCCATTTTAGGGATATTTTGGGTGAAACGAGTGTTTTAGGATATATGTAAGGGGTTTATGTTAAGGAAACTCAACTATATGTTGTACAGATTCAATAAAATATGTCGTGTGTTCTTAATCATGATGATGGTAGAGGATGATGACTATGTGGAATGTTGTCCATGCAGACACAATATATAAGATGTATCAAGGTGTGGTATAATACTCTTCTAGAAAGAACATGTTGGGTCATGTTCCATGTATGGTACACGTACAAACCTCATGTGAGGTACATGACCAAAGGGTGTTTAGAATATTTTAAAAGGAACCTCATGTTTCTTATAAAATATATAGGTAAGGAACACATCATAAAGTATGAAGATACCAGCTAGGATGGGAAACGTTTCATTTCCAAAGTAGGGCATTGGGAGTGAACACAACCTATACTCAAGGGTAAAAACCATATTCCATTTAGAGGTGTTTTTTTGCGAATTTTCACCATGAAGTTATAAATATACTCAAGAGGATTCCATTCATAGTTTTGGTTTTATGTATAATGTGATGGTGTAGAAAACATTGTAATTATATGGAATTTTGTATTTGATTTAGGGTTATATAGATATGGTGGAGAGTAATTCCTCTAGAATGATGGATTAGGAGTTCCTCTAGGGGTGATATGGTAGGAGACCCATATATGGGTTATGATAATGACTGACAATCTATGCCTTGGTGTGATAAGTTTCTTGAGTTAAGATAACATGGTATGATCCTTGTTAGTGAGACCTAGTTATGGTGAGAAATGTGATGAGGTTTTATACCTTCCTTTTGATGGTTTATTTGGATAGATACTATTGTCTAAGCGAACATATTAGGTTTGAGATTTGGTAGGGTTTTGATGAACATTTATTGAGAAAGATTTGGATGATCCTAGTACATTACCATGCCGGTGAGTTTAGAATGTCTTTGGGATTTATGTGTTGATATTTGGACATTTAGTGGTTCTTATGGAGCTATAAGAGTAGCTAGGTGGATGATGATTCCTACCTTGTTATTTGGTAAAAGTTTTACTAAATAGTGACCTTATGGTGAGATGATGATCTTATGAGTAGGTTGTGATTCCCTGAAGTGACTATTTAATGAGACACTTCTTGGATGAGAAAATGATCTGGTCTATGATATGGTCATTTTTTATGATGGATAAGGTATCATATGTAGATATGATTATGGGTCTCACCTTAGAACCAGAATCTATTATGTGATCCTAATATATCTTCATTGGTGATGACATGCCATGAAATTTAGAGGATGACTCAATTATATGAGATGGGTCTCTAAAGCTAACTAACCCATGTGGTATGACCTATAGTAGTAGAGAGGATTTCCCCGCTGAAATATCTGGTTTATGTGATATATTTAATTTTTTTATAATTGGGAATTTGGGGTTAATAGTGGGAGAGGATATATATATACTAGTAATGTAGGATTGATACAAGTTTCATCTAAGGGTCACAACCCCCTAGTGTATGCGATTTGATGTTTCCAGTGAGAGTATGTTGTGGGTGTATGCTATATATGGTTCATGGGAAGGACACCCACTAAGTATATATTCTCATGGTTTTAGGTATAGCTGTTGATCATCCTAGGTAAGATATAAAGGTCCCTAGGGAGCTACAAACCTAGATGGGTATGGTTCTGAGTGAGCTACAGATCTAGGTAGAAATTATATGAGGTTCTAGGGACAATTTACCTCTAGGTTTATGTTTTTTTAGTTCTATAGAGTGTATTTTCTTTGGTGGTATTCATCTCATAATGAGTTATGTTGTGGATTTCATTGGGCAGTGTATTTTATATAAAGAGACTCTAATAGTAGCCAAATTAGGTTTGGGTAAATCCTGAGTGGAACACCTAAACCTGAGGATTTATGTTAATGATTTATTTATTTTATTATGATTATTACCTTTCTATTCTTTGTATATCATGTTTTATGAACTTTTTTATGATATATGATTATAGGTACACCGATTGGGGTGTCCAAATAAGAAATTTGTTTTATCCTCTATATAGGAACCCATGTTCTCCCATAGATGTTATGAATACTTTTAGATTAAGAACATGGCATATAGTGGATAGGTTATAGACCTGTTGTTTTCTAATAAAGATATAGTATCTCAAAAAGAATTTGAAAACTTGGACTTAGGTATGGTCCGGGGATGGTAATAGAGAAAAATTTATAATTATTTTAATTAATTTACATTCTATATGTAATCGGCTTAGTGGTCTATCACTTTAATTAAGTTGGAATAAATGTTATTATGTATGATAGTATTTTGTATTTGTTTTGTAATAACATTTCATGTTTTATTTATTTTCTAGCCTTTTATTACTTTTATGGATGTTTTATTTTATTTTTATTATTATTTACTATAATATCAGGGTATAGTGTCCCCATGAGAAACCCTATAAAATCACTTCTAATCGGAATCCTCTCACATACAAGGAGATGTATCGATGGTCATATGGAGACCACTGGCCTGAGAACTAGTTGAGGGGTCTAGGATGGTGGGTGTGTTATAACAGATATCAAATCACAATTTATAGGAATAATAGATGAAACTAAATGTATAATGATTAAATATTAGGATTATACTCCACATACTAATGAACTATGATTATTAGTTGAATAAATTTACAATTACGTAGATTTATATTGATCAATTAAAGATTCCTATTATTTTTTAGTTTTTTTATAGTATTTATCTAACTAGATCATGTCACAATTGATTTAACTATTTTTTTTTTATTTCATGTACTTATTAATTTAGACGACCTCACCATATGAGTGTTTCTACCTCTTTTTATGAATAAATTATATAATTTTTCATCTCAAATAGTTCATAATTTCATGATTTTTTAGGAACATAAACTATCCATCCATATTAATAGATGTAAATCACAAGGGGAAACATTAAAATAATTAAATACAAATATTAATTAAATAGATATGGGTTTGGTTAATGTCTTGAAGTCTTCAGGAAATCCACTACAACCAAAATAATAATGAACCCAAATAGCATTATGAACTTTAGATGTTTTGGGGAGTCTGATGAAAAACTCTATGGGGATGTTTTCAAATTTCCATTCTATTATAGGTAATGATTATAGAATCTCATTATACTTTTATCTCTTAACATTGACTTGTGGAGATATCTTTCACTGAGATATATAGTCTAAAATATATCCACTCATGTCATCCCACCAGAAATAATGTTTTAGATATTTATATATCTTTGTACATACAAGATGAATAAAGAATGATAAATTATAATCCTCATCTAATAGATCCTTCAGAAAACATGGTATGGGAGAAACACATAAATAGTTTTTTGACCTTATCATTCTATCTCAATCATGGTATAACATAGGAATATTTCTAACCTTCTTCTCTAGGTCCTCATATTCCTTATATGTCTCCTTACTCCTCATATGGATAGATGGTTGAATAATAATTTTAGAATAATATCATTTCTCCCCTTCCTTCAATATTTCCAGAAGCGTCCTTTTAAAATCAATAAATTTTGGGTCTTATTTATCCTAATTATATCCAATATATCATGAACATTTTGAATCATAGCATCTTCTACCTTGTTTACTTTCCCAGGGTGATAATGTATTGAGAAATCATAATCATTAATCAAATCCAACCATCTTCTATGGTGTATATTCAACTCATATTGAGTGAATATAAAATTTAAAATATGGTGATTAATATATAAATATATCGCTCTTTTCATTATAAAGATAATTCCTCCATATATTTAGTGGAAAAATTTTCATAGCTAACTCCAAATCAAGAGTTAGGGAAATTATTCTCATGAATCATCAATTGTCATGAGGTGTAAATTGTAACCATATCATTTTTCATAAGGAAGCATCTTAGTCCCTTATTTTATGAATCAAAAAATATCACAAAACCTTATACACTATAGGGAAGTGTATTAATAGGTACACAAACTAAATATATCTTTAGTTCCTTGAACTTTTAATTAAATTAATTTTTGAAAAGAAAATTGGATCCCTTCCAAGATAACACGCTATGTGGATTAGATATTTTTTAAAATTATTATATAAATTTTTAATAATATCTAGAAAAAATAACAATACTATAGATCTCAGTCATAGTGGTCACTCTGGGAAAATGTTTAATAACTTCCATTTTTGATGGATTTACCAATATACCTTCTATTGAGATTATATGACCCAATAATGAAAATTTCTATATCCTAAGTTTACACTTGGTAAATTTTAAATATTTCTATTTCTTCCTTTGGATCTTTAGTAAAATAGTCAAGTGATCTTCATGCTCTTTATTTCTCTTTGAATATATAAGAATATTGACATCCACAAATTGATAAAGGTAATCTATAAATACACTATTCATTAAATCTAAGAAGTTATCTAAAGAATTAGTAAGATAAAACAACATCAGTATATATTTATTATGTTTATACCTAATATGGAATGTTTATTTTGGTAATATACTCTTTATTGACCCTCAATTGATGATATCCAAAATGGAGGACAATCTTGGAAAATAATTGAGATCCATGCAGTTTATAAAAAAAGTAATCAATAAGGGGTAGAGGATACTTGTTCTTGATAATGATATTTTTATGTTCTCAATATTTAATAAAGTTCCACGTTTATCTTTCTTTCTTAACATCCAAAAGAATAGGTGCACCCTAAGGTGTTGATTTTTTTGAACGAATCCCTTGTTAAGATTCTCCCAGAGTTTCTTATCCAATTCTTACAACTCAATTATGGCCATTCTATGGAGAGTATTTGAAATAGGTGTAGCACCAATTATGTGTTTTATTGGGAACTAAAATTCATGATTTAGTAGAAGACAATAAAAATATTTTAGATAAACCTCAACAAACTCTTACACAATAGGTATATAAATGATTTTGAGTTTCTCCACAACCATCTAAGACAAACAGTCATTTTGAAAAGGATCCAAGACCCATAAAATGTATATGATTTACATTAAAGGTTAATATTATCATCAAACTGCAATAATATCATATATAGGTTCATAATTTCAAATGAGAATTTCTGTTATTGTCAATTGATATGGGATTTATATAAATAAATCCAATCCTTTCCCAAAATAACATCAAATTACACATTAATATTAGTTTCAAAAGAAAAATTCATTAAAAAATTTAACATGAAACATGATCTTACATATTCTACGAGTTAGACTTTGAAATATTTCATTTACTTGGATAATTCATAGGTTCCCCAAATGTAAGACAACATACTATAATTTGATCTTTAGGAAGAATGTTATTTCACTCCATCAAACTCCTCATTTTTCATAGGAAATTTATTTCTTTATTACATTATTTTCTACACATAAATAATTTTATTATTCATTTGAGTCATTATAATATGTGTCTTTTTCTAACTTTTTGACAAGAAGAAAATTGATCCATATTTCCTCCATGATCTCCACCACCCAATCTCTCATTGAACTTCATTCTTTTCTTATTTGGTGAGTCTGAGAGTTTGTTAAGGTACATTTTTCTAATCATATATCTTGATAATTTACTTGGAATAATGAAAATATCATTCAAATCATTAATAATCCAATATTTTTCTCAAAACAACCACATTTTCAACCACATTTAGTATTAACATGATTATTTTGGGTTACAATGATCAACTAAAATCAAAATTCATAGTGTGGGATACAATAATCATTGTGGGAAACCATATAATAATAAAAAGTAATTTATAAGATGTCTAAATAATGATATATTATTTATAATATATAAAACATTTGGTTTTATTTAGGTCATTCATGGTAAACATCTTTTCAAATCCTTTATATTGGTTCTTAAGGAAAATGTGAATTTACCTAAGCATATCCTCCAGGAGTGTCATGGAATCTACACAGTAAGGCACACTCATCATGCACCAGAATGATGGAAAATATATACTCTACTAACTCCTTTTATGGTTATTATACATAGGTGAATCCCTTCTAAAACCATATCCACTTATAGTATCCAGTCCGGAATGTTTTTTAATGTAAAACAAGCTAATTTCCTTACCAAAACTTAGGATATTCTCTTATACATTGGATTTTACTAAGGGTTATAACTACAGTTTTCTAATTCATGTTTCAAAAGGTTAAATAAACCATTATATAATACTAACTATATAGAACCATACTTTTATTACACAAATATTACATATTATTAGATAAATATTCATTAAATTATGAAACAATCCATGAAAAAATCGTATAGATATAGTATCTTTGGAAACATGGGAACATAAAAAATAAGTTCACTAGTGAACTACATCATATCCCACTATGTTCATCATACCTATCACCCTTACTATACATATCATACTTAATACATTTCTTCATTTTCTGGGAAAAGTAAACATAAGAAAGGGTGAGCTCAAATTCTCAGTAAGTATAAATTATGGAGATATCAATGATCACTTAAACACAACAAGAGCATAAGTGTATGAGAACAAGAGCATGAAATTTGAAAAAAATATCCAGAATATCATAGATCAATAGTTGAGTTAGGGAATAAAACATTATAGTTTATAAGAAATTAATCATAATATAATCAACGAACATGATCCATAAGAGCATAATATAGGCATCTGACATGAATTTATAGAACACACATAAGCATATAAATTTATTTCATTAGTATTCAAGGATCATTGGAAATACAATAATAGTGTATTGAGTTCACTATCCAAACCAATATAGTATTCATGATTCACTCCCAAGACTATCATAGTGGATAAAGTCCCTTACTAAACTTGGTACACTCCCCATTCTAGTCTTGTTTATTGCATGAGATATCTATCATTACCCAATTCATTAGAGAGTAATATAATTTTAGATGCAACCATCACATTATAAGAATCATATACATGTATTCCATAATATCACAAAACATGCATCATATCAAAACCAATGAAAATAAATGGGTTTCATAAACATTTCATCATGGGATAATCTATGGAAAATACATTAGTTTTATAGACATATAATCAATTTATCATAACATAACTCATAAAAAAGGAATGAGTTTCATAAAAACAATGTAATAATAATAATAAACCATATATATAAATAATAATTATGGATTCATTTTATTATATCATTAGTAAATCATAAGTAACTTCAATGGATGTCATCTAAGATAAAAAATGTCTTTAAAAGATCACATGGAACATTTCTTGAGGAAAATATCCTTTTCAATTTGAAACTACTTCTTTAAAATATAAAAATTTCATAATTATTAGGAGGTTTTTATTCATTTAAATGAACCATGAAAACATGTACATGAATCTTCAATTAATTGAGTAGTTATGATGACTATAAATTATATTCATATCATATAAGTTAAAATGAAACATTACTTTCATACTTAAAAAAAAATAAAAAATTACCTCACTCAGAAAATGATAAAAATATTACATTTTAACAATTTTTTAAAAAGAAAAAGATTGGTAAAAATAAATTTAAACAATAATTGTATAATAGTGAAAACATTCTTTAAAGCATTTATAAGAAACATGGACATGGGAGATAATGGATTTTGGACTGAAGAGAGAAATGAAGCTGGTTTTCATTAAGAAAATTGTTCAACCTCTTGAGTATATAAAGAGAGTAAAATGAATGAAAAAAAATATTCTTGAAAAATAACCAATTTTGAAGTTATTTCTTAAGATTCCTGAGAGGCGGATCATGAAATTTCATCATGTGAAATATAATCATAAACAATCTTGATAAATAATGAGATTTTAGCACAAAACACTTACCTAAGATACAAATTACTTTGTACATTTTAGAACCTTTTATAATAAATATAGGTTTATTATAAATATATTACAAAATCATAATCATATATATCATTGCATAAATTACTTACCTATAACATTTTATCACCAATTAATTAAAAATTCTTTTTTAAAACCACTATTTCGAGTGATAACTGCTTCTTATTTTTGATTTATATTTTTTTAGTAGTTTTCTTCCTTGTTAATTAATCATATTTAAATCATATAAACAATGTTAATAATTATATAAATATAATTTTTAGTTATTATATACTTATCTATAGTCATCCATAAAATTTATCGATAGAAAAATGAATTACACCATTCATGGAGATGAGAGGTTGTACGTACACGTGAACACTGTTTTAATTTTTCAATGAATGGTAAAATTAAATATAAATAGTAATTCATATTTCAAAAATCATTATTATAACATATATATCACATATATCATATATATTCAAAAAACACATCCTTATTACCGTCTAGATTAAGTGAAAATGAAAAATGAATCAAATTGCTTCGTGGAGGTGGTAGTCCACACATACGCACGAGCGAATGTTATCATTTTCCAACGAATTGGAATCTATGAAGTTATATGAGGTATTATATTTTAAAAATTATAAATATTTAATAAATATCATGTATAAACATTTAATATATCATTATAACCGTCAAGAAGAGGCGGTTATGGAAAACAAATTACATCAGTTCACAAGGTAATACTCCTCCATACACACGACCGACAGTTTCATTTCCCTTTTGATGGAAGAGGAGGTGCATAATGGTTATGAAATTAACATAATAAAATCTAATTATATTTAATATATTGGATTTATTATTTATTAATGGTTGAAAATGATTTTATTTATGTAGAAGAAGAAATAAAATTAAAATGCATGGTTAAGAACAATACCACTTCTTCAAAAAACCACATTATGTTTAAACCTAAAGCCTTCTTAGGATGGGTTTTTGATCAAAGAAGGAAATATAAGTCATGTGTAGGGATTTAAGGAAAGTATTTTAGTATGTATTGGCTAAACCAAATGGTTCATGAGGTGTGAAGAGGCGAGGATATGTGGTGTCCTTTTATAAGTAGGGGAGTGGGAACACTTCATATTTTTTGAAAGAGTAAAAAATATTAATATCTTATTCACAAAAAATTGGTACAAAAATGGAAATTATATATGAATATATAATATAGGTTCAAATATTTCTATACAATATAATTTATTCGTCTATTATGTCATTTTAAGCTCTATGTATTTAGTTTACCCCTGGTAAACCAGTTTTAACCTTAACCTTGGTAACATATTTTTACTCTTTTTAATATTAATTATGATGAATATTAAGTTGAAAATATTAAATAATATTAATTATTATAATTCCCAAGATAAAATCCGTTTTATAAAATTTAATTCAGAGAAGTGTAAGAATTCAATTTAAAATTAAACCTACAAACGTGATGAAAATTGATTTTCCAAAGAAAATGTTTTACTAGGTTTAAAAAGTTATTAAATAAAAATTCATCATAAAATAAAATAAAATGGTCTAAAATGGATTAATAATAATTCAATTTTATAAATTATACCACAGTTTTTTAAAATTAAATGTAACTTTTTAGATGCCTTTACTAATAAAGGAGTTCGTAATAAAATTAGGCATTTTTCACAATTCATTGAAAAATAAAACTTTTTAGGAAATTATAAAAAATTAACTATTAGATAATATTTACATTTTAATTTTAAAAAATAATTTTATTTTTTCAAATGTATTTTCTAAATTTGGAATGAAAATTATATTATTTTCTTTAAAAAATAAATAAAAAATACATTAATTAAAAAGTAAATTTGTGAAGCATATAAAGATGTTAATAAAAATATATTTTATTTATAAAAAACTATTATACATATATTTTTTAAAATTTTGATATTAATAATATTGCATTAAATTTAATTTTTAGGTTATAGTAGTATACAAAATTATAGTTAATTTAGAATCTCGATTATGTATATCACAAGATATTGAAAAAAATAAAATTTATTTGATAAGTAATAAATCATAAAATCCTGGGATGTTACATTCTCCACCATCAAAATGGATTTTCCCTAAATTTTTTATAATGTTAATAAAAAATGAAGATATCAATTTTTTATTACATCCCTAGGTTCCCAAGTAGCTTCTTTGATTTTTTTTATTCCTCCATAAAACTTTAATATGGTGAGTAGTATTGTTCCATAGAACTTTATCTCTATGTTCCAAAAATTTATACTAGTTTTTATTACTTGAAAATATCACACTCTTATGATATGGGCTCTTAATTTTTGATATGTGAAGGATCAGGAATGTAATTCCTTATGAGAGATACATGGAACACATCGTGAACATGAGAGAGTTTTGGTTGAAGCACCAAGCGTTAAGCTACCATCCCTATTCGATCTTGAATATGAAAGGGAAAAATATACCTAGGGCTCAAATTTCCTTTATTCCTAAATCTCATAAAATTATTCTATGGATAATTTATATAAAAAACTTCTCATGAACATTGGACTCTAGATATTATTGATTTTAATCAGTATAAAGTTTTCAAAAAATCTGAGCTGCCTTGTTGATCTATTGAATGGATCTATCTTTATCTACAATTTCAATAGCTAGCTCAGGTCCCAATACATTTCTTTCACCAACTTCATCCCAAAATATTAGAGTTATAAACTTCTTACCATAGAAGGATTTATAAAGATCCATATGAATTATTTATTGATATAAATATTGATAAAAAAACTAAACTAAATGAATATGTTGATCCCAACCACTTTTGAAATCCATAGAATAAGATCTCAGTTTATACTCTATGGGTTTAATGGTTCTTTCAAGCTGAACTTGTATTTGAGGATGATAAGTAGTACTAAAACTCAAATTTTTATCTAGATCCTTCTAAATACTTCAAAAAAACCTTGAGGTAATTATGAGATCCTGACTAGATATAACAGAATGTGGTGCACCATGGAACCTTACCTATTCCTTAATAAAAATTCTAACAAGCTGATAAAGAGTGAAATACTCTCAGATAACCATTAATTGTGCTAAATTTTTAAGGTGATCAACTAAAAAAAATATCATTAAGGGATTTACACTTTTCGGGGAGTCTGATGATAAAATACAATGTGACATTTTCTCATTTCTATTATGGTATGGGTAATGGTTGAAACATACCCTTATAATTCTATCTCTCAGCCTTAACTTACTGATATACCAATCATCATGATACATACTTTGAAATATCTCTCTTCATATCATCCCACCATAAATACTCTCTCAGATCTATATACATATTTGTACATCCAAGATGAATATAGAATGATCAACCGTGCACCGTATCAAATAGCCCCCCCTTCAAATATTGTATGGATGTAACACATACATGGATCTTGAACCATATCATTCCATCATAATGATAGATAAGCTCTAGAATATTTATAACCTTATTATATAGTTATAAATCTTCATTATTCACCTCCTTAATCTACACATGGGTAGATGGTACAACAATTATTTGAGAAATATAATATTTATTCTAATCTATCATGATTTCTAGATTCATTTTTTAGAAATCCATAAATATTGGGTCTTTTTATATCCTCATTATAAGGAATCTAGCATGATAATTTCAACTCAAATAATTTTCCACCTTGTTCGCTTTGCTAGGGTGGTAATGTATTGAGTACTATTACGCTTTAATAAATTTCAAACATCTTATATGGTGCATATTCAATTCTTTCTGAGTGAATATATACTTTAATATTTTATGATTACTATATATATCACATATTTCTTCATAAAGATAATGTATCCATATATTTAATAAAAAAACTACCACAACAAACTCTAAATCACGAGTTGGGTAATTTTGATCATGAATAATCAATTTTCATAATGTATAAGCTATAACCTTATCATCTTTCATGAGGAAACATACCAGTACCTTATATGATGCATCAATGAAAAACCCTTCTCCACTAGAGGGTAGTGTATGCATATATATACTAACTAACCATATCTTCAGTTCCTTGATATTTTCCTCACATTCAAATGTCTAAATGAACCTTTCTCCCTTCCAAGATATATTTGGTGAGTGGACTAGATATCCATGAAAAATTCTATACAAATTGATGATAATATCCCTACATGACCAAGAAAAATATATATCTCAGTCAAAATGGTAAGTCTGGGCTAACATTCAACAAATTCCATTTTTGATTGATCCATAGATTTACCCTCACATAAGATTATATGTCCCAAAAATGATACTTTCTCTAGCCAAAATGTAGACTTGGTAATTTTTTCAAAAAACATCTCCTTTATTATGGTCTCCACCACAAATATTAGGTGATTTTAATTCCCTTCCTTTAATTTGGAATAAATAATAATATCATCTATAAAGGCCACCACAAACTGATCAAAGTATTATTTAAATACACTATTAATCAAATCCAGGATGATAGTGGGGGAAATAATAAGGCCAAATTGAATCATTATATTTTAATATTGTCTATACCTTTTATAGAATGTTGTCCTGGGTAAATTAACCTTCTATACCCACAATTTATGATATCAAGAATGAAGTTCAATCATAGAAAATAATTAAAATCCCTACAGTTGGTAAAAAAGCATCAATATAGGGTAAATGATATTTTCTTTGGTAGGGATCTTGTTAACTTATGGTTAATCAAGGCAGATTCACATTGATCTATATCTATTCTTTTTGAAAATAAAGGTTCAACCCATGGTGACACACTTGGTCGAAAGAATCCATTTTAAATATTCTCCCATAGTTTCTTATTTAATTTCTAAAACTCAATTAACACCATTCTATACCGAGTCATTGAAATTAGTGTAATAGTAGGAATGAAATATATTGAGAACTCAACTTGAAAATTTGGTGGAATACTAGGAATATATTTCAGAAATTAACCTCACACAAATTAATAATATCATCTATGTTAAGTTTCTCACTAACTATATAAGATAAACACCCCTTTTGAATAAGAATCAAGACCCAAACAATGGATGATATTTCCATAGAATTTCATATTTATCTTCACATAGATAGATTATTATTGGTAGGTTTGGAATATAAAATATGAATTATCTTCCTTGGTAGTTGATATGAGATTTATATAAAGAAATCCAATCTATGAAAAAAAATCAAATTAAAAATTAATAATATTTATGTATGGAAAATTATTTCAAACATCAACATGAAATATTCCCTTCCATAATCTAATTGTTAGCCTTTATAAGATGGAATTGACCTAGATAATTCCAAAGTCACCCATGTTTATAAAAACAAACAATTAATGGATCCCTATGATTAAATTTATTTCCCTATATATAAACCCTTATTTTTAATCATTAATACATTTCTATATGCCATTATTTTCGACACATAAAACATTTTACTGTTCCTTCTAGATATTATATTGGGTGTATCATTCCAAATTTATTACATGAATGAAATTGATCATTATTTCCTCTATGGTCTCCAATATATAGGCTCTCAGTGGATTCTATTCTTTTCTAATTTGGTGTTTTTTAGATTTTTTAAGTTATAGGTTGTTAATCATATTTCATGATAAAAGATTATGAAAAATAAAAATATATTTTAATTAATTAATTATACCATTTAGTTTCTCACAATCACCACATTTTCCATCATAATAAAAGTTAAAATTATTTTTTTGGGTTCCATCCATTGTCTAAAAAAAATAATCATGTGAGAAACATTAATCATATTAGAAAACCATATATTCACAAAAAATTATTTACATGATGTATAAATAATGAAACTATCTTTTTAATCAATGAAACCTTAGTTTTAACCAGGTTATTCATGGACATCACCTATTATATTCCTTCATAATTGTTTGAAATGTAAATGTGGATTCACCAAAGAATATCCCCTAGAAGTGTCAAACTAGGTTTGTAGGATGGGGAAAATCACCATGCACTAGAATGATGGAAAAAATATACTTGACCATCTATTTTTGGGTCTATTACCCCTATATGCATCTGTGCCAAAACCATTTCCACTTCTAGTATCTATAAAATGATATTTTTCTTGTAAAACCACACTCCTTTTATTAACATAACATATAATTTCCTCTTATAATTAGGATTATTAAAATAGTTCTAACTAAATTTTTATCATCCTATTCTCCAAAGGTTAACTAAACCTTTATCTAATAGAAATAATATTGAATCATACTTTTTAAAAATAGATAATTAATATTTTTAGATGAATATTCAATACGTGAGATAAAAATCCATGCTAGAACCCTATTGGTCTAGTATATTTGGAAACATGGTTACCTAAACAACGAGTTCATAATTGAACTAAATCATCTCCCACTAAGTTCTTTATAACTATCACAATTTTTAGACTTACCCTACTTTATATATTTCTTTATAACCAAGAGGAAGCAAATATAATGAATGGCGAGGTCTGATGATTAGTAAGGGTAATTAAGAGAGATATCAATGATCACATAAATATAACAAGAGAATAAGGTTTTTAGAATATGAGAATAAATTTTTAAAACTATATATTTCATATCATATATAATTATTTGAGTAATGAAATAAATATTAGTAGTTCATAAGACATTAATCATAGTGGAATCAAATTTCATTATCTACGAGAGCACAACACAAGAATAAGAAATGAGTTTTCGAAATACAAATAAGCATATAAAATAATTTCTTTAGTATAAAAAGATCATTGATAAGACTATTTCAGTGGACTGAGGTCAATCCACAAACCATCATAGTAACCTTGGTTCAATCCTAAGACTATAATAGTGGATAGAGTCCCTTACTAAACTTGGTTCACTCTCCATTAATGTTTTTTTTATCTCATCACATTCCCAACTTTACCCAATTCGTTGGAGGGATATATAATTTAGGGCCCACTATCACATATTAAAAATGATACAAATGTGTGCCAAAATATCATAAAAATTTTATCATATTATAAAAAATTAAAATAAATAGGTTTCATAAACATTTCATCATAGAATGACCTATGGAAAATAAACATGTTTCAAAAATATTTATCAATTCTTCACAAATAACCCATGGAAAAGGAATGAGTTTCATAAAAAATTATCATAATAATAAGAAACCATCAAGGGAAATAATAAGGATTTTATCATTGGATTGTATTCCCAATAAATATTAGGTAACATAAAATGATATTATCTTATATGAAAAATGGATTTAAAATTTCACTTAGAACTTTTCTTGAGGAAAATTAACTTTTAATTTTGAAACAACTTATTTAAAATAAATAGTTATCCAAAATATTAAAAAAAAATTTTATCTAAAAATATCCTTAGAAACGTATAAATGAATATTCAAAGCATTGAGTGGTCATGATGATGTGAAATTCTTTTCATGTCGTATATGTGAAATAAAACATTACTTTCATACTTTTGTAAGAAGTAAAAAACTACCTCATTCATAGAACGAATAAAATATTACTTTTAGAACATTTAGTAAAATGTTAAAATGGGTAAAATTTAATTTAAAAAACTATTTCATTACAGTAAAAAAATATCTTGAACACATTTTTAGGAAGCATAGACTTAGAAGTGAAAGGATTTTCGACTGAAGATAGAAAAGAAGTCAGTTTTCATTAAAAATATTGTTTCATCCTGTTTAGTATATAAATAGATAAAAAAGAAAAGAAGACATATATTATCTAGAAATAAATATATTAGAATAAAATTAATGAGATTATTGAGAGGTATATCATGAAATAAAATCATCATAAACATAATCATACACAATCCCAATAAATAATGAGATTATAACAGAAAACCCTTACATCAAGTCTGACTTCATCATACATGTTTTAAACTATTTTTTAGTAAATTTATATTTATTATTCATATATTTATTAACCATACTCAAATATATCATAACAATTATGAATTAATTATATTCTTTTATCACCCATTTATTAATAATTCTTTATTAAAATCACTCTTCCAGGTGATAACTGCATTATTTTTTTGATGTATGTTTTCATTTGGTAGTATTGGTCCTTATAAATGGATCATGGTTCCATAATCTCAATAATTTGTATCATAATATAAATATTTTTTGATTATATACATATTTATAGTCATCCATAAAATTTATAGATAGAAAAATGAATTACATCATTCATGGAGATGACATGACATATGTACGCATTAATGATGTTCTAATTTTTTGATGGATAAAACATATGAAAAATAAATAATAATTAATACTTAAATAATAATTATTATATAATATATATCATACATATTAAACAAATCCCCCTTATTACCTTCCGTGTAAAGTATAAATAAAAAACAAATCATATCGCTTAATGGAGGTGGTAGGCCACAGGTATGCATGAGCGACGTTAATGTTTTCCAAAAAATTGGAAGGTAAGAAGATAAATGTGATATTATCATTACATAAGTATAATTATTTCAAAAATATAATTTATATATAAATTAAATCCATTATTATATCAAAATTTGAGAGGTAGTGATGGAAAATGTATGTCACTGATTCGCGAGGCGGTAGTCCACCGTACACACGATTGATGATTTCATTTCCTATTTCATGGAATATGATATTGATATAGTTTATTAAATTAACATAATAAAATATATTTATATGTAATACATAGGTGTTATTTTCCCTCCATGGTTGAAAAATATTTGAAGGAGGTAAAAGAAGAAATAAAACAAAAATGTATGGTTAAGAACAATACATATTCTTCACACAACCAATGTAGGTTTATATATAAATCCTTACTGGGATGATTTAATGGTAATAAAATGGAATCTAAGTCATGCGAAGGGATATAAGTGAGATATTTTGGTTTTTACTAGATTAAAAAATGGATTTTTAAGTGTGGAGTAGAGAGGATAATGGTGGTCTTTAAAAGTGATAGTGAGGACACACTTAGAATTTGTGAAACGAATAAAACATATTAATCTATAATTAAAACCAAATGACTAAAAAATGACAAATAAAATAATATTAGAAGATATAAGAATGATATATTCCTATAAAATATAATTTATAGTTCTTTTTAGATCATTTTAAAACTTATATATCTAGTTTAATCATATAGTAAACTTGTTTTAACCATAACCGTGGTATTTTTTTTACTATTTTTACTATTCCTTATTACAATAAATTAATTTGAAAATTATTAAATAATATTAATTATTATGATTAAAAATATTAAATAAATTTTTTAAAATTCAATTCATATAAGTTTCAAAATTTAATTTAATGTTATATTGATAAATGCAACGAAAAATGGTTTTTCAAATTAAATGTTTTCTTAAGAATAAAAAGTCTTTATAAAAACATTCAACATAAAATAAATTCCAATGAAATTTATTGAAATATTATTTTTCTAATTGAACTAATTATACTTTTAAATTCATTTTAAAACAAAATTTTACCTTTTAAATTCTTTATTAGAAATTGTAATTTTTAATAAAATTCAGTATTTTTCTATATTCATTGAAAAATAATCTCCAAAAATTCACAAAAAATTCAATCTAATATAATTTTTTCAAGATTATTTGAAAAATTAAATAAAAAATTTCAAATAAAATTTTTAAAATATAAAAAAATATTATTTTCTCAGAGAAAACATTGAAAAGTATTTTTATGAAACTGTATTTCTTTGAAGCATATAAAGACTTTTGTAAAAATATATTTTCATTATTTGAAAATTTGATAAATAATTTTTATAAATGTTTTTATCAATATTCATAACTCCAAAATAATAAATAGATTAAAATGGTATACCATATTATGATTCATTTATACTTGGGGTTGCATGTATCACAAGCTGTTGAAAATAATTAAATTTCTTTGAAAATAAATATATCATAAAAGTTTAGCGTGATATACTTTTTGATTAAGTAATATTTATTTTATTTATTTCATGGGTTTTATGAATAAAATTTAATTAAAAATATATAATTTTGTTTTTACAAAAACAATGAAAATGTTGAGATTCACCACTTTTTTTCTACCATGAGATCTTATTGAATGATTTCTTCACAGCTCTTGAAGTCCATTATGGTGAACTCCTTTCAAAGATTTTGTTTTAAGACACTAAATAATTGATGAATTTGATTTCATAGTTTATGATAAATGAATAATAATACCTATAATGTCTTATAAAATTTTCCACATAGTTACCAATAGATTCGTCATCATTATTATTATGCTCATTGAATTCCATTTTCATTTTTATATGAATTATTTAGAAGAAGTACTTACTGAAAAATACACTCTTAAACTTATCTCAATAAATTTTTTATATTTATTTGTATTTAATTTTAATATTGATAAGTCCCCCATTGAAATTATTCACCTTATAAAGGATATACCACTAAGAAAAAAGTTTCATAGTATATGAATTGGAAAATGGAAAATATTATTTCTGAAGAAACCCATGATAAACGCGAATTAAATAGTAAATTAATCTCATGATTTTAACAATTTATCTCATAATAACCACACAATACATGGACCAATAGAATTAGTGTCTTGTATATTATATACATAATTATATTTTATTACAAAAATTTTATACTTTTATCCATATTTGTGCTCCTCTAAACCCTTTATAGACATCTCACTTGATATAATCTTCTTCAGAACCCATGGATTAAAGAAATAAGAAAGTGGTGAGGTAAAATTATAAAAAAATGAAAAGACATAACATAAAGGATTTTATGATAAACATTAAGGTGGATAATATAATGATATAAATAACATAATAAAATATCAAATGACACTAGATAATAATCATAAAACATGATGGAGAAAAATCTGATCATAATAAGATCATTAAGGAACCAAAAAAGAAATTACACAAATTAAACAAAAGTAGGAATAATTATCAAACATGCGAGCATGATATAAAATATTTTAATAATTTATAAATAAGTCATAATATTAAAAAATTTCCATAGCATGATAAAAACATTAAATGGTGGAACACTCATAAACATGGGATTACTTATCATTATAAACCTAGTTACTCACTAACCTATTCACATATAAAAATTAAAATAAAGATAATTACCATCACACCAACATTTTTTAAACCTATATACTTTCTAAACAATTCACAAGTAATATTTTTAGTACAGTTTAAAAGAATATCACTCACCCTTTGAAAACCTAGATACTCGCTAACCTATTCATATATAAAATAGTGTGTAAATCTTAATTCCATCACACTCACCATATATGAACCTTACTACTTTCTAACCTATTCACATTAAATTTATATCTCATGAGATATAATCCCTTAAAAAATTAATTTGAGTGAGATATAGGTCTCACCCATATCATAATCCTAATATATGTGTTCCACTTGAAAATAGTCTCCGAAGAAGAACAACAGAGCAAATGAAGCATGTCCAAAAGTGAACCAACCTATTGGGCTACTACGAAAAACACCATCGGATTTAAAAGTTGCACAATCTAATTCAAAAATTTGACCCAATTGAGCACGTCTAGCATATTTTCGCACAATTGTAGGATCACTATAAGTGACTCCATTGAGTTCACCTCCATAGAAGTCAACAGTTACACCGACTTGTTCGACACTATATTTTGATTCTGCCCTTCTAAAAGGAACATCAACTCTAACTATTCCGTCCCTATCTACCAAAACAACTGGAAATGTTTCAAAAAATGTAGGCATACGACGTACAAAAAGTTCACAACCTTCTTTATCTCGAAAGATCGGGTGTCCTAACCATACAACAGCTATTCCGTCCCCGCTGTCCATTGACCCCACTCTGAATAATCCCCCTTTTGCCGGATTATTGCCGATATAATCATAAAAGGCTAATTTTTCAGGAATCATAGACCAAGCTTCCGATAAACTTTTATTTTCGGCTAACCCAGTACCAACTATTCGATATATTTCTTGCTGGAAGTATCCCTGATACCATTGATAACGAGTGGGTCCAAACAATTCGATTGGAGTCGTTGCTGAACCATACCACATAGTTCCAGAAACAACAAAATCTGAAAAAAATACAGCAGCTATGCTACTGGACAAGACAGTTTCAATATTGCCCATACGTAATCCTTTGTACAGACGTTGGGGCGGACAAACACTAAGATGGAATAGACCCGCTAATATTCCCAATGCCCCTGCTGCAATATGATGCGAGGCTATTCCCCCTGGAACAAAAGGATCAAAACCCTCCACACCCCACGATGAATTTACAGGTTGTATTTTTCCCGTTAGTCCATAAGGGTCAGAAACCCATATTCCCGGACCATACAAGCCGGTTACATGAAATGCACCAAAACTAAAGCAAGCCAACCCTGATAGAAATAAATGAATTCCAAAGATCTTGGGCAAATCCAAAGAAGGTTTTCATGTACGTTCATCACAAAATATTTCTAGATCCCAATATACCCAATGCCAGATAGCTGCCAAAAAGAAAAAACCCAAAAAGAATATATGTGCCCCGACCACGCCTTCATAACTCCAAAGAACTGGATTTGTGATAGTCTCTCCTGTGATACTCTAACCAGACCATGAATTGGTAATTCCTAAATGAGTCAAAGTGGATTGTCCCACACTAGCACTTCCGCGTAAGAACTCTACCAAAAGGGATCCTATTACAGGAATAGATTCAGGTACACCTGTCACAATTTTTACTGCCCAATAACCAATTTGATCCCAAGGTAAAGAATAACCAGTTACACCAAAAGATGCAGTCAATATAGCCAGAACCACACCAGTAAACTAATTTAATTCGTGAGGTTTTTTAAATCCACCGGTAAGATACACACGGAATACGTGCAGGATCAAAATAACCAATATAAAGAAAATTGGTTTCATGATATTTTCAAATCATCCTATAAAAACCCCATTGAAATAAAATTTGATTCCCTAAACACCTATATAACATCATGAATTAAATATCTTGATACCCACAACATGATAACCCAAAATAATCACAAAATAAAATAATAATACAGGGTGAAAAATGAAACATAACTTTATTAAAGATAGATCAAGATGGAAACAAATTCTTGAAAAGTTATTTTTGAAAACTTTTACATGATGTTGTAAAATCCATAGTTTTCAATAAATTTTAAAAAATCTCTTTATTTTTAGGAAAATAAAAAAAACATTTAATGAAAATTTGTTTTATTCAAAACTATTTTTCTTTGAAATAAAAAAGAGAATGTGTAATATATTCAAATCCTTCACTTAATCTTTAATAATTAATACATCCAAAATACATAATATTTTCAAAAAGGGGAAGTGAAAATACATTGAAAACATTTCATTTTAAAAATATTATTTAATAATGGGAATATGAAAAATACCTAAGAGTTATCAAATGAAAGTGTGGAGTGGATGATAAAAATATTATTTTAGAAAGGATTGAAAATCCTTTTGAAAATAGTGAAAAAACCTGTTTGAAAACATAAATTCATTAGAATATTTAAAAACATACAATTTTAGATAAGGTATATAGAAATTGAATTTTAACAAATATTACTAGAATAATAAAATAATAGAGTCTTTATAATGAATGATCATATAAATTTCCAAGATTGATTATCACATTTTGGAGGTCTCAATTTTTTAGAAGGAATTTGAAAATAAATTCTTATAACTTGTAAACTATTTAAATAAAAACTATTAAAAAATAATTAAAATGAAATTGAACAAATAATAACATGAATAAATAATTCATTCATTATATAATATATTATATAGGTAGTTACACCCACTTAAATTAAAATATGTGTGTAATACAAAACAAAGTGTCAATGAAGGGGATATTAATATGAGAATTCAGTACAACATTTGGAACATTTGTACCAAAATACCAAGAGAAAATTAAAATGAAATGGGACATTGTATATCATGAAATATAATAGAATAAATATTTAAATGCAATAATGGGGTGTTAATAACACCATATATAGGAAAATGGTTTATAACATAATCATGTCTCAATGAATGCAATTTGAGACTAAAAACCTACCTTATTTCCTTTCTTAGTTGATGAAAAATAAAACATCCTTAAAAACATATATAGACAAATTACTAATATATTTATTAAACTTACTCATAAATATTAAAATTTTATTATCCTTATTCATATTTATTTATCATGAGTATATTAATTAATTATAGCTTATTTTGATTTTTGGGATGTAATAACTATAATTTTTTTGTACATGTTTAATAATTTTGATATCATTGCCCATAATTTTATAGAATTATTTATTAGAGATATATAATCTAAATTTATTTAGTATATAAGTTATATTTATTTAAAATGTTTTTATTTCATTACATTTGTATTTTATTTACATTATGTTAAAATAAAATTGATAGACTGATTTCCATAATTTTAGTGCATGAAAATGTTACCTTAATAATATGATAAAAACATAATATAATATTTATATAACAATATAATAATAATTATTTTCTAAATATGTTATAATAATAATTATTTTATTTTTCCCAAAGTCATTCATAATCGTTCTTTGAAGCATTATTCACAAAGGTAGTTAAACTGAACAAAACATGAACATGATTTAACTTGATTGGGGAGTATAATTACATAGGTATTTCATTTGAAATAGTAAAAAAATATAAGAATCATAATGATATTATTTTGACATTTATATGATTTTAACCACATTTTACAATTTTTACACAATGTGTGATAATCTAAATAAAAGAACAATCCTTGTGGAGGTGGTAATCCACACGTATGCACAATTATCATTAATGTTTCACAACAAATGAGAGGGTTGAAAGTGGATATTAAAATGAAATTTAATAATTATAATTATATTATATATATCATATTTATTCATCATTACAACCAATAATAAAATCCATGAATAGTATTAATGAAAAAAACACCATCGCTTCATAGAGGTGGTAATCCACGCAATGAAATAACAATATTCTTTTGATTTTAAAATTGAAACAATATGAATGAATAATGATTGAAAATATAAGATAAAAAAATATAATAATGATATTGATATTGAAGTCATAATATTATTATTATGATAAGATATTTTGAAGAGTAATATTAATAAGAAATGCTTAAGAGAAGATAACACTGACATTGGAAACTTAATTTTTCTCCTCAAAGTTCCCATGAAAGTTATGGTCTTAGGGTAAATATGAGTGAACTGGGGATTGTGTTTTTAGGATAGGGTTATAAGGATTGAAAAATGAACAATTTTAAATTCTAAATTCAATATATAGAGGTATCTTTTAGGGGTGGTGGTTGTAACCTTTTATAGGGGGATAAAATGGGAACTGTTAGAAACAATCATCATTTTCCAATAATTTAATAACATTATTATAAGGTATATGGCTCCAAAAACTAAAAATTATTGATTTTGGGATTCCTTTTTGTCATTAAAAGACCAATAATATGGTCATACCCTTGTTTTAAACATCATATTGTGTTTTAGCATTAATGGTTTTCACTTAAATTTAGGTAAATTGTTTTAAACTATGTGATTATATGCTCTATTAAACATATAAAATAACCCATATAACCATATTTTCGTGTAATGGAACCAAATTTAAAATAAATTTAATCCAATTAAATTTCTAATATTATAATATTAACTTTCAAATTAAAATTATAAAATTTGTAGAAAAACTATTTTTGTAGAAAAATACATTTTGACCATTATGGATTCTTTATCATATTTTTCATTGATTACAAATTAAATGAGTTTTAATATATTTATTTATGATTTTATAAATCACATTAAATTAATTATTAAATTTATTTAAATTTAATTTCTTAGATATAAATTATTTAATATTAATAAAATAATAATTTTAAAATAATTGTTTCATTATTATCGTGGTAATTTTCATCAATCCATACAATCTAGATTTTATACCAAAAAATGAAGTTGGAAATATTAGATAGTGATAATTTTATTATATAAATTATTTGAATAAATGTATAAAATTTAATTTCTATCTATAAGTAAATTGTTCTTAATGTTAGCATATGTAAAGCGAAAAACCTCATTTTTTGAAAAAGTTTATTCTTAAGAAAAAAATTTTATAATTCAAAATCAATTATCCAATAAATTGATTCTAATGAATTTAAAATTATTATTATTGTTAAATAGATATTTATTCAATAATAAAATAATCAAAACATTTTTTTCATCATGTTATAATTAATTGAAAAATCACTTGAAAAAAAGTTTTCATTAAATTGATATATTAACATTGAAAATATTGAGAGTAAGTTTATAAATTTATATATTATTTTCAATTTTTTTATCATACATTATAAAATATAATTATATAGGAAAAAGTTTACAATTCCTTCATTGTATTTATATAATAAAATAATTTCATAAAATTAATGACATTAATAAAATTGATATTTTTTTACTATTCATATAAAAAACTATTTTAGAAAAATCACAAAAATATATCCTAAGATAATTTTGTTGAGAGGAATTCATTTTTATTAATTCATGAAAAATAAATTCTAATTTTTTTAAATATTATCCTTTTTATAGAAAATATATAATATAAAGAATGTTTTTTTATTTTAAATAACCATTTTAATACTAACTCTTATTAATCATTTACCATCTAATGGTAATAACTAGTAATGGATCAATATATTAATGTTTATAATAGATTTATTAAGATTTTAGTAATTATATTTTGTGGGTTTTTTTCATTGGGTGTAGTGTGTGACACAAGTTATAGAACATAGAATGTATTTTAAAGGATCCGAAATCTCAAGTTGTTACATTCTACCCTCCATTAAATAAATTATTTCCTATCACTTATACTCATCACTAACCAAAGGAATAAGTAAAGGTACCAACAATAAAATCATGATATATATTTTACCATGATAACTACCTTAATAATCCTTATTTAGAGAGGGAAAATAATTATCCCAAATAAGAATCTTAGGAGATTTTAGGGTTATACCTTTTATAAATTCATTTCCAAGATATTGATTCAACCAAATAAAATAACCAAAAAGTTTATGATAATATCCAAAATTGTTAGAGTATGTTAATATTAATTCTCATTGTTAATATGTCTTCTATAATTACACATTCATTTAATTATATGATACTTTTTTTAAACTATGTCATAGTAGGATCATCATATAAAAATCATTTTTCAAAATAGGTTACTTTATGTTACCCCATCTTAAAATTTTCGACATAATCCATCAAATTGACTATGAAATAATTCCTTCATAGTGATTAATAAAGTGTATATATGAATAAAAGAATATCCCTTAGTTTTTACATATAGATATGTAGTCTTAGGTACACTCATTATGAATTAGGGTGATGATCGAGTCAATACTCAAGCAACCCATTTTAGGGTGTTTAACACAAGGTGCATCTATGCCACAACCACATATGTTTCTCATTATTTAACATAGATTTATTTCATGGGAAATACATATACTCATGACTGTACCAAAATTACAGGATATTATATTACACTTAGGTTCAACTCTGGTGTTTTCAATATAGTTATTTAACCCTAACCGCAATGGTAAATAAACCAATATAAAAAAACAAATAAACCAATATCCAAAATAAAGAACCCTCCTCTAATACTAACCAATGAAAAATATGATAAACATGACTTAAATTGTAAATTAATCCATGTATTTTAATTGTTCATTTCATAATTTTCGCACAATATAATGACCAAAATGTTCAGTGTCCTATAGAATTGCCACATAAATAATTTTATTTTCAACACTTGAAAACATTCATCCACAATAATTATCCTATAGAAAATTTCTATACATTTCACATGATATAATAATCATTATAACATGGGGATTGTAGACATAATATTGTGGTGAGAATGAATGATTAGTAAGGGAAAACACATATCACAATGTATTAGATCATAACCACGAATTATAATATGGTAAATATATAAATAATAAAATAAAATATCAAAACGCCATTGATAGTAATCACAAAACATGATGGGTAAAAATAATATCATAAGATTATCATCAAGGAAATATAGAATAAGTAAAATGTATTAAGAAAAAATATCAACAATAAAAAACCACGTGAGCATAATATAAAAGTTTATAATACCTTAAAAAATGCATAATAATGAAAACTTGGAATAACATGATAAAAAACTTGAAATGGTGGCGCAATCATAAAAAAAGTTTTCCTTATCATTTTAAACCTAGCCACTCACTAACCTATTAAGATGTAAAATTATGAGTTGATCTAAAGACCCTCACAATCACCATTTATAAGGCCCCAGCCTTAAACCTTACTTAATCTTGAGTTATTACAAGATTACACATTGAGGATCTTTTCAGGTTTAGAGTTTTAGAGAATTAGAACATGAAACTTGCATTACATTCCACATTTAAACGAAGTGGTTACATAAAATACAGTATTCATTCTTCCCATCAACGGGAACATATTTAAAATATAACACGGATTCTTTCTTGACACATCCTTGACACTATCATCACATCATGTACCTTTCCCTTGACCTGTGAAAAACATTTCAAAAACTTGGGATGATCATAAAAATCTCAGTAAGAGTTATAAAAATATGGAAAGGAAACATGAGTTCATATATACATAAGAATGAAATCATACTTTACCCATAAAACAAAGGCACTTTAACATACCTCATCAAACCATGAATAAATCATAGAAATCATAAGACATAAAGGTAACTTGAGGCATTCATAACATTCTTACGTAGGGAGTAACCCTCTTGGTTACGTTTGGAATACCCATCACAGTATATTCCCTAAATCTCTTCGGAGAAACCTTAACGTTTCACTCCTTCGCGTTACCCAATGCATTGGAGAGCTATATCGGGCTCACCCGCCCTTAGTTTATCACGGAACCACCCGTTCTTCATAACAATGCCCAAGAACCATAACATAATCGTATCACATAAAACATGAATAAAGGAAACATAACATTTCCACATTTCAATCACAATATAACATTTTAGGATATTGAAATAATGAATCCATTCAAAAAGAAACCATTTCCAAAACCATTTAAAACATTTAATAAAGAGATTTTTGAATCAAAGTGTCCCATACCACCTTGAAGCTTTTAACATTTTAAACCATTAATATCCATATAAATAAATCCTTAAAACCATTTTGAAAACATGGATATTAATAAGAACAAATAATTAAAACATTTAAAACGATATTCGGGTAAAAGGGGTTTTACCAAAATTAGAGACACTTGAATACAATAATTGAGGAATAATAATTTATTCGGAACTTTATAATATCATGAGAATAAAAGGATTCATGATATAATACTCCAAAGGACAGTATATACACCATATAAGAGTGATTTGGTGCATAACAACAATGAACCCTCAATAGAAATGTCAAATGTGATGAAATCCCTTATAAAGAAGGTATCCTTAAATTAAGGAAAAATCAATCTCAAAAATATGTGTGACAAATATAAATACACCCAATATAAGTGTATATTAAGTGTACAACAATAAAAGGTCATTCACACATATTCAATGGATGACATATTCAATGACTACATGTTGAACCCAAAGAAATCGAAATTGGGTTAAAAAGTTCCCTTGACATCCTAACGACATCACATCAAAATGAGTTGATGAGAGATAAATAGAGTATCTCATCACTTAGACATAAAATTTACATCAATAAGGATATATGAGAACATATCCCAACATAACAATATGTAAATTAAAAGACCCAACAAAAGAAGTCTTTTAAAAAAAAGAGGAGGGTGAAAGGTTCCCTTACCGACTTGGGTATCTTTCAAAACATACACCCCATGAAAGAAGGACAATAGATAATTGATGTAAATACTCATAAATGAATGTATATTACACAAAGAGTATAATAATGGGCAGTACATACACCACTCAATGGAATTTTTGGCAAATGTAGCATAAATCTCACGAGAATAAAAGTGAGATGAAAAATCCCTTACGAAAACTCAGCAGCCTAACGACGCCACATAAAACTTCCAAAATGGATTGATGAGATCAAATAGAGTATCCCATCATATTACAATAGAATTTAAAGCAAGAGTAATATAAAATAAAATCCCCCCAACATAACAAATAAGAGCTTAGAAGAAGTGACACAAAGGAGAGTACTTAAAAAGAAAGAGAGAGGTTAGATCTCTTACGAAAGTTAGGCAGCCTAACGGCGCCACTCTAAACTCCCAAAATGGATTGATGAGAGAGAATAGGGTCTCTCATCACATGAACATAAAAATTACAGTAAATGTAATATAAAATATCATCCCAATAACAAGAAAGATGAGCTTTAAAAGGAATGACATAAAAGTGTATACTTAAAAAGGAAGAGAGGAGTAGGATCCCTTACCTCGGGTCCGACTTGACTCGATCGTTCTTTAATATCCTGAATAATAAACTTGAGTTAATTTCTAATTCCTTAAGAACCCTTTTTCAAGTTCATTATTACTTTTATACCACTTATTACCATGTCACAAACATTATGTAATCATTTAAGTTAATAATATTTGTTTTGCCGATATTTGGTTCTTAAGTCGAAAGTGGTCTCCTTACAATTACATGTTGTTCATGTGGACAAATGTTTATTATATCCAGAATTGTATTCATTATTTAGATATCATATATGTCATATATATCCAGTACATGCATGCATTTATAACTTTACATAATCATTTAGAGGTAAGAAATGAAATGCACCGTTCATGGAGACGGTAAGCCGTACGTACGCATGAACGCTACTTTCATTTCTATTTCGTATTTTATAGAATGGAATAATAATGATATAAAGGTATATTATAATTCCAGTATAATATCATATATAATATCATATTTCCATCCTTTATACATCCCACATATGGTATTTAACGAATCAAATCACTTTGAGGGGGCGGTAGTCCGCACTTCCTTAAATGAAGATATCGCGTATACCCATAATGGAAGCCATAAAGGTAAGACAAAAATTAAAAATGCAGAAGCATAAATAAAACATAAACATATTATATATCATATATAGAAATAGTGACATCATAATGGCCACCTTTGAAGGTGTTAAATGAGTATTGAACAATCATCATTTCGGGAGGCAGAATTTCACCATCCACGGAAACCGTATGTTCTTTAACCATTTGATGTAGTTGTGTGAGAGTGTAGCTCAAATAACTCTTATAACAACATACTAGTATATTGAATATACTGGTGTTGTTACAAAAGAAGTAAATAAAAAGATTTTAGGGGGTTGGAGAAGCAAAATAAAACAAATGAACATGAGAGAATGAATTACCTTTAAAAGTGTAACTCCTTTTGATTTAAGACTAAAGGCTTCATTTGAAAGGATTCTGCCCAAAGGGAGTCCTCTAGGATGAGGAGAGGGATGTGGAGAGAGTAAATGGACAGGGGTTGGCTGAGCCAAAGGCTTTAGGAGTGTGTTAAATGAGGTAGAGGTGGGGGCCTTTTATAAGAGGAGAGGAGGGGTACTTTTGGAAAGTAAAGAAATATTACTTTATTTGAAAATGTGTTTCGGTTTTAAAAGGTCCCACATTGATAGAATTCGTGGGTAAGGTGATAAGGCTTTGAAATCCACTCATCCAATAAGTGTTTTACATGTGTAGTTCATAGATGTTTCATTATCTTTCCATTTTATTTAAATCGTCAAATAATGATATCATCGCTGCATCATTATTATGTCATAAATAATTTAATTTATTTAATGTCTAAAAATTATAAAAAAAATACTATTATGTAGGAAATATTTTTAGCTTTCCAATGAATATTTATAATCAAAGAGATGACTTGTATAACCCCACTTAAAAATTGTTTTAGTAAAACATATCATGTTTGTGTCAATTTTACTTTTACATTAAATAAAATGTTATTTATGTCATTTCCCAACCAAAATGTCTCCATGGGGTCCCCAAGTTGACCCATGGCTTGTCTTGGTCGGCCATGACACAACCAATAAGGTTGGGACATGTGTCTAGGTCATTTCATATTATCAAATCATTATTTATACCTTAAACTATACTAATTACCACTAATCGCGATTGAAAACTTAATAAGTTACTATTCACCAAAAAAATTATTTTTATCCCATTGAACCACATTTTACTTCTTAATGACAACCATGTATGTCGGATTTTTGAAATTCAAAACACATAAGTGGTAAAATTTCATTTAAACGAAAAATCAGCTTTAATAAGTACCACTTAGTGGTTTCACTATTCATCAAAATTGAAGTTTTTCAGAAAAATCCCAAAAATTCACCCTAAGCTATATTTGATTTTCCGAATTCAAAAATGAAGTCTGTTTTACAAAATTCAAAACATATTAGTCACATTAATTAATTTAATAATTAATTCCCGCTGTCAGAGAAAATAGCGTGTTTTTATAAAACAATAAGTATCAAAAGATTGACACTAGTTTAAGTCTGATTTCAAAGTGAAATTAATTCCAACGACCAATATTGGATTTAATGGTAAAAATATTTTCTAATTTCACTTTAAAAACAATTCAAAATATAATCTAATCATATAAATAAATTAGATTAAAAAGAGGTTTTGAATTAAAATACAACATTTTACACTATTCATTAAAAAAAATGAACTTTATCAGAAAGATACCAAAAATTTACACAAAGTAAATTTTGATGTCCCGATTCTTAATAAGAGTTTTATTTGGTCCAAAATAATGTTTAAGAGTGAAAAAAACTATATTTAATGACGGTTCTCCATCAAAAGGTGATAAGTGAACCTTTAGTGAAAACTAGGGCATATACGCCAAAAATTGAATTCTTTCCGTATTTTAAGCCTTTATCTTTTATTGTATAAATGTAAAAATATTTAAGAACATATATAATCATATTTTAGTTATTTCTATCCATTCCCGCCAATACAACGACTACATATTAATTACCATTTAAAATAATATTATTTTATTATTAGAGTGCAACGTAAGATTCCCAAGAAACTCGTTGTTGCGTGTTGGGTACGCCATCGAGCATAGCTTCCCCTTTAAAGTCATTTCAATATTTTATTCACAAATATAGATAAATATGAAATGTCATATTCTTTATTTACCTGGGGTTTTACACCATTTATGAACCTAGATACTCAACAACCTATTAACATATAAAATTATGAGTAGATATTAATTGTATCATACTAACACTTTGTAAAACAATCTACGAATTAACTTTTTGACATATGAAATTGTGAGTAGATAATAACACCATCACACTCACCCTTTGTGAACCTAGAACTTTCTAAACTGCTCACATAAAATTTTTATCTCATGAGATACAGTTCTTTTACCAATTCCTTGCATGGTGATAACAGTCCCACCCATCTTATAATAAACATATTTTTTATTCCCATTAAAAAAAGTTATGATATAATAAAATAACACATAAAAATTAAATGGGCTTCATCATATTTAAAAATAATCATGTAATGAAATCATGGAAATAAAATGGGATTCATAAAAAAAACAAATAATATCATGAGTTAAATAACATGATAAGAAAAAATTTATCACAAAAAATAATCAAAAATTAAATCAATAACATATGGAGAACCATAAAATATAACCCCAATGGAGATAGATCATAATGAAAACAATTCATTAAATGATCTCTTTTAAAATATATTAAATTTGAAATTTTAAAGGAAATATTTATGTGTATGTTGTCAAATATTATCCATTGTTTTTAAAAAAATTAAAATAAAACCAGTCATGAAAATGGATTTGGTTTAAAACTATTTCCTCCTTGAAATAAAATTTCATTATGTAAATACATTGAAAAAATTTACCTTTAAAAATAATTTTTAGTAATGGAAACACGAAAATACATATTATTTTAAAAAAGGGGAAATGAAAGTATGATGTGGCCTTAGAAACACATGTTTTGCCACATATTTTTAATTAATTTTAAATGATTTAACTAATTATTATTTCAATTTTTACTAAATAATTTCTCTTGTATTTTTATAGTTAAATTTATTAATAATCAAAATTTATAATTAAAATTGTATTTTTAGCCTACAAATAAATATTTAATATCTTACTTTAATTTTATAGTCATATAATTTTTTTATTGGTCTAGTGTTTTTATTTATAATTTTAAATGATGTAATTGTTTATTAATTTATGTTTTTATTTTTTCCTAAATTATTTTTTTAATTTTATTTTTTTAATAAATTAATTTATGTTTTATTTGTTTCATAATTTTATTTAAGTTTATATGTGGAATTTTTTATTATTTTAATTGTTTTTTTGTTTTTAATTAATTATTATGTTTGTATTTTATTTAAAATTTTAATTTCTTTAATTGTATTATAGTTTTCCAGTGAAATCGTTATGTCGTAGAACTGTGGAACTATTTCTACTCGCTACAGCGTGACACCTTTCCCTTATGGTACAATATCAACCCCTTCCCTTTTACCGTCTCACCCCCAAATGGTGCTACCATTTCCAGTGTGATATTCCATATCAACATTTCCCCTAGCTTGCACCATTTCAATTTTCCCACACTATTTCATTATCACTATTTTACTTTTTGGGTGGCGCCATCATACTCATCCTATCCACCGCAACCAGTCATTCCCTGTCACTCCTTCTCACCAGTTCATTAAATATCACTGCATAATTCCTTTGAAAACTCTTTAATCTACCTTCACACAACCCCTTTCTCTATATATTATGGTATCATCAACGGATCCACACACATCGTAGCTGGTCTCTCTTACATTCTCACCATCATTGAAGAACAATGCCACAGAAAATCTCTTTCACTATTCTCACCATCGGTGCCATAAACAGTGATGAACTGACCCATGCCACTGGGATTTCGAGCTTGTGACCATTGACAAAGCCACCCCGCTTGTCGATTTGAAAAGGGTTTTTCCAGATATGAAGATGAAGAAGAGACTATCCGAGTTCACCACCACTGTGAGGACTAACTGAGCCGTATTTTCCACCTGGAGTCTTGCCGCACTCTAGTCCGTGGAGTCTGAGTTTCACCACCTACCACCCGAGCTCGAACCAGGGTGCTGTTGTTCATGAGAAAGGAGAATCTGTTGCCGTAGATGAAGCCCACCTGCACTGCATCTTATGAGCTGTCAATGCCACCTTTCTTAGATCTAAGGAGAAGTCATCTTGGGAGACCTCGAGCCACTTGTAGCCGAAGATTGACCACTGCTTGCCACTACCCGGAGTTCAGTCACTACAGGATGAAGGGGGAGCCACTGTTGGTTTGAGCTGAGGAGAACCAGGAACTGATGTGGCTTGCAAGGGAAGCTTCTTAAACCCCCTAGCGACACAGAAGAGAAGAAAAAATAGAGAAGGAAAATAAAACAAAACTAATCTAGATTATAAACCGTTAAAAAATATAAAATTAGTAATAAAGATAAAAATCAATAAATTAATTTAAACACATACATTTAAATAAATAATAAATAATAAATAAAATTGATAAAATATAAAATAATTTAATAAATATGATTTTTAAAGATATATTTTTTTTAAAAAGATATATATTTTACAAAATAGATATTTAACTTAATTAAATCAGCAATTTTTTTGTAAAACCTATGTTTTCCATAATAATATTAAGTGAATAAATTTATGATTAATAAAATTTATTTTAATAAATAATATAAAATTAAATAATAATTATCAACTAAAATATTTATTAATTAACATTAATTAACTTTTTAATAAGTAATAAAATATTAAACTTTAAAAATATCTATAATATATTAATTAACTTTCTTTATGTTTTTCTAACTATTCTATTTTTTTCTTTACTATGAAGGTTCACACATGATCTAGAAAAATGTCTAAATATTTTTAACTAACTCACTAGATGTTAGTTACAAGGGAAAATCTAGTGGGACATGCCATTCATGAAAAAACATAGGTGTGCAGTGATCAAGTGAATGACACTTGATGTCGGTGGAAAACAGGGGGTGACATGCAGTTTATGATAGCATGATACCAAAGAATAGTAGTAAGAATTAATGTGTGGGGGATTTAATTGGGAGAAATTATGGGAGAATCGATAACTTCTCACTCATCGAAGCAGAGCAGATTCAAGGATATCTTGGAGAGCTTTCTTCTTCCTGGAGATCCAAGAAGCAGTGAAATTCTTGTTTTCATAAGGGAGTTTTTCTCCTCTATTTTATTCTTAATTCCATATATTGTAACCGAATGATTTTGTCTTTAATAAATAACATGACTGATAGCTAAATATTCTTGTTTTGGGGGAAATTTAAGTTCTTCTGGTTATCATTTATTATTCCTTTTCACTTAATAATTTTTAATGTATTTAGAATTGATCAGCAAGATCAGTTCTAAATTCATTCAGTTGCATCATTCAACTTGAATTTAATTTAAAACTCCACAATCATTTGTCGAGTTTGATTGAGGATACAACTTTTAGAACATTTAAATCCAAATTAAAACTTCAGAACTTAAAACGATTTTGTTCTCTCGTTATTTTCAAAAATAAAATTTCACAGTTGAACTTTCTTGGAGTGGCATACTCAAATATTGATCAATATATTTGGATCATCTCTTGGTGAGGGGAGTGGGTCATCCTTTTTATAGTTGTACATTGCAGTGACGTATAAGTAACTACGAATTATTTTCAAAACTTTTAGAATAAAGTTTTTCCCCAAGCATATTTCTATGGATTTTTCATTTATATGCATTTTTAATCTTTATTACTATTTGTTTTTAAACTTTTTCTAATTTCATTATAGTTTTGAACAAAAATAGAAAAAGATTGTGGTGATTCTTTTCTTACATATAAAAACACAAAAAAATTATAAAAAGTTAAAAAATAGAAAATCTACCCCACTACTGACAACATTGGGGTATTTTTAATTTTTTTTATAAGAATAGTGGTCACATCACCTTCTCTGTGGGTTCGACCCTACTCCCCGCTTTATAGTAGTTTTTAGGAAAACATAAATTCTAAAGATTGACCGAATTCAACGACAGTCATGTCATGTTTTTTAAACTATTTCCATGAAGGCACGGGCCAATAATTTTTTAAAAAAACGAAAAAAATAAAAATATCACATAAAAAAACACATAAAAAATTGAAAAATAGAAAATTATAAAAAAATATACTTCATTTTCTACTGAAATTATGATTTTTTTTGTATTTCCAGTTACTGTTACTATTTTTTGTGATGAATTTCACTTTTTATCCCTTATTCCATGAACAGTAGGTATTCTGTTGATATATTCGAGCCCCAGACCCTGGAATTAAACAAACTTTTAACTGCACTTAGGAAAAAGGAAAAAAATCTTGAAATGGAGAACATAGATGAGAGAGTTCCTGCACCTAAATACTTTCAAAATAATACACATGAACTCTTAGATGGAAATGAAAGGCCTAGGATGATGGAATTACAACTCCATCAAGTTTCAAGCAACCCTTCTTCCATTAGGCTTAGTCCTACAGCCCGAAACTATGAACTGAAACAATCATACATTTCACTGTTGCCTAACTTTAATAGACTTTATAACAAGGAATCTCTAGCATTCATTAGATATTTCTACAATACTGTGAAACAACAACCTTTTTTAATACTAACATAAAATGAGATGAGAATGGTAGTTTTTCCCTTTTTTTTAAAGGGAATGGTAGGAACTCGTTTCTAAGTCTAGATGATAACACAATTGAAAATTCAGATCAAGTGTACAACTCATTCATAATTAAATTTTATCCCCAAATACTGAAAGGAGAACATAGAACAAAAATAACTAGTTTTTATCAAGAGGATGAAGAAGATTTCTAGGAATCTTGGTATAGATTTAGGGACCTTATTAGGAAGTCTCCTCATCATTAATTCCCATACCACCTTCCCATGGACACATTTTATAAAGGGATTTCCTCCTCTGGGTAGAATTTAGTTGATCAAGCTACTGAGGGTAACTATAATGAAAATAATGATGAATAACTAAGAAAAATCATTAATAATATTTCTATTAATTCTCAACATAAAAATTCAAGAAGAAAAAGAGTTAACATAAATTCTAATGTTAACACCGGTTCAATAAATGAAACTCAAGTTCAACTTGCTGAAATCACCAACCAACTTCAATCTTTAATAAACCAGAATTCAAAAAAAAACTGTTAATCAATTGGGTTTTGAAAATAATAACCAATTTTAAGGGAATAATGTACACATTTTAGAATGTTTGGGCATACTGAAAATTCTTGTCCTAACATTGGCGTGCCATCCCCACAATAAGAAAACTCAAAATTTGTCAATTATGGTCCTAGAAAGCCTCCTAAAGGAGATCCACTTTCTAACAATTTTAACCAAGGCTATAGGAACCATCCAAACTTATCCTGGAAAGATCAAGGTCAAATTAAACAATCCACTGCCCTTAATTACACAAACCCACCAAGATTTTTTTTTCAAAATCAATAAAGGGGCGAGTTTTCAAATGCATATGGAAACAATGATAACCAAATTTATTCTAAGCTTGATTTAATCTGGAACAAAATTAATTCTCAAGAGTAAAGATACATGACTCATCTAACTAAACATCAAATTTAATGAGTGAGATAAAATAAAAAATGATTTTAGAATGAAGAATATAGACACATAGATAAGCTAACTTGAAAGATATTTGACTTCTAGGGACAAAGGTAGGTTGCTTAGTACAACTGAACTGAATCTTAGGGAGAACAATATAGATATTGTTACTATAAGTGGGATAAATACTCAAACGGTTACTGAAAAACTCACTAAAAAGTCCCATAATGAAAATCTACCTAAAACTGGAAAAATATACTCTTTACACATTCTGAAAATTCATAGAAAGGTCTTGGAAATGAAGAGAATCTGAACTTTTCACCTAAAACTCATGCTGAAAACACATCTAAAAATCAAAAGAATAAAGGAAAAGAAAAAATTGATGAAGATGTGAGGTAAATGCCTACTTTTATGAAAATTTTACCTCACCGATCCCTTTCCCTGAAAAAATTAAACCCCAAATCAATACCAGGGCTAATCTTCTTCAATTCCTTGGTCTCTTGTCTAAACTGCAAGTGAACACTCCTTCTATTCAGGATTTAATTCAAATTCCATCTTACTTGAAATCCCTTAATAAAACATTTTCAATCAAAAATAACCTTGAATAATTTTCTACCTATATCCTCAATGAAGAGTGTAATATTATGCTTTAAAAGAAAATCCCATCCAAACTAAAAGACCTTGGTAGTTTTGTTATTCCCTACACCTTGGGAAATTCTGATTATCTTAATTGTTTGTGTGATTTAGGTGCCAATATCAACCTGCTCCCATACTGACTGTTCTAACATTTGACATTGGGTGATCTTCAACCAACCAAATTCATACTGTATTTAGCTGAAATATCTTTTGTTCATCCTATGGGTAGGGTAGATGACCTACTAGCTGGGGTTGGGAAGCTTTTTTTGCCTGTAGTCTTTTTAGTCTTAGATATAGAGCGTGATCAAGATGTTCCCATCATCTTGGATATGCCCTTCTTGGTCACCGGTGGTGCTATTATTGATGTGTCTGAAGGAAAAAATCATTTCTAAAATTTGTGAACAACAAAAAGAGTTTAATGTGTATATAAATGTAAATGAACGACTTTTTCTAAAAACTGTTCAATGGTTGAGTCCTTAGAAGATGAAAACTCATATAAAAACTATGAAGAATCTGAAAATCAATCATCTGTTGAAGAAATTAAATTGTAAACTGAAAATTATATTGTATATGTCTCAAAAATTGAAAATACTGCTCAAATAGAGAATCTTAAAATTTTTACAGATCTGGAAAACTGTCCAGTTTCTACTGTAGGAGAGTCCTCTATTTCTGAACATGGAGTGTTTTGAGTAAATTTGATGGTGTTTCCATTAACACAAACACTACTGAGAAATTTGATGATCTTTAGGGAGAACTTTTGAGACACATAAATGATTCTTATTTGATTAATTTTTTAAATTCTGATCTAGAATGTATGGAGAGTGAGTTGTCCACTTTGGGAAACAACCCTGTTAATTCTGAAACTAAGCATGAAATTGAAAATCATTAATCATTTTAAACTCCTTTTAAGATACTTGTTTATGATATTGGTACTCCTAGGCCCAATAGTCTTCATTTAAGTGTATAACCACCCCCTTTTGAACTTAAACCATTCCCTGTTCATTTGAAATATTTATTTTTTGGTGATAATTCCACTCCACCTGTTATAATTTCTGCTGAGTTGAAAGATATTCAAAAGAAAATATTGATGAATGTTTTGAAAAATATTAAATCTTCTATAGGCTAGACCATAGTTGATATAAAGGGTATTATTCCATCATTCTTCATGCACAAAATTCCTATAGAGCCTGACCATAACCCCAAGTTAGAGTGTCAAAGAATATAAAATCCAAACATGGAAGCAGTTGTGAGAGAGGAAGTGATTAAGCTATTAGACACTGGAATAATCTATCCCCTTTTTAATAGTGCTTGGGTCAACCCTGTCTAGGTTGTCCCTAAGAAGGGAGGTTTAACTGTTGTCAAAAATTAAAATAATGAAGAGATCCAAGTTATAAAGGCCACAAAATGGAGAATCTATATTGATTTTAAGAAGCTTAATGAATCTACTAGGAAGAACCATTTTCCATTTCCCTTACTTGATCAAATGCTTGAGAGGATTTCTAGAAATAAATTTTTATGTTTCCTAGATGGGTATTGTGGTTACAACTAGATTCCCGTTGATCTAGAGGATCAGGAGACGACTACATTCACATGCCCCTTTGGGAAATTTTCCTACCGATGGATACCTTTTGGGTTGTGTGGAGCTCCAGACACCTTTCAAAGTCATATGATGGGTATTGTTTCAGACATGATTGAAAGAATCATTGAGGTTTTCATGGATGGCTTCTCTATTATGGGTATTACTTTTTATACTTGTCTTGTAAATCTTGAGTTAGATTTGGAGAGATTCCTTGAAACTAACTTTATTCTTAATTCAGAAAAGTGTCAATTCATGGTCATAGAAGGTATTGTGGTTGGTCATAATGTGTCAAAGAGAGGTCTATAGGTTGATACTGCTAAAGTTTAAGTCATTAAAAAACTACCACCTACTGAAAATTTTAATGGTTTTTGAAGTTTCTTAGAGAATTATGGTTTATACCATAGTCTTATCAAATATTTTTCCAAAATAACTAAGCCCTTGTTTTCTTGGCTTATTAAGGATGCAACTTTCAATTTTGATGAAAACTGTTTGAATGAATTGAATCTGTTAAAATAAAATATCACTACTACACCCATCATCACTGAAACTAACTGGAAACTACCTTTTGAACTTTTATGTGATGCTATTGACATGGATGTAGGTGTTGTTCTTGGACATAGGAGATATAGGAAGTTAAATGTGCTATATTATACTAGTAGGCTTCTAGATGAGGCCCAAAAGAATTATACCACCACTAAAAAGGAGTTTTTATATGTTGTTTTTGTTTTAGAGAATTTTAGATAGTATTTTTAGGCTCAAAATTCATCATTTTCACTGATCATTCTGCTTTAGAGTACTTGATGTTTAAGAAAGAAAAAAATACCAGGCTTATTAGATGGATCCTTTTGTTTCAAGAGTTTGATTTAGAGATTAGGGATAAGTAGGGAGCTAAAAATTTAGTTGCTGATCATTTTTCTAAGCTTCCTCATACCCATTATGAAGATCCTAGGGAGATAAACTCTTCCTTTCCTGATGAAAAACTGCTCTCTATTTCTATTAGGTAGTCTATATGGTATGCTGATTTTTCCAATTTCATGGTAGTATGAGCTTTTCCAAATATCTATCTAATAACGAAGGAGAAAAATTATTTTTGAACTGAAATACTACATTTGGGATAACCCCCTATTGCTTAGTAGATGTTTTAATGGTATCCTTAGGTTTTGAGTAACATAGGAAGAGATGTTTTTTTGTTTTATAGAGTTGTCACTCCTCACCATGGGGAGGTATCCCTGGTGGTGAAAGGACGAATCACGAGGTCCTTCAATCTAGTTTCTATTTCCCTCTCTTTTCATGTATTCTAGGAGCATTGTAGTAGGTTGTGATAGGTGTCAAAGGTTGGGAAATGTGGATAGGAATAAAGAGTTACCCCAAAAGGTATTCTAGAAGTTGAAAATTTTGTGGTCTGGGGTTTAGATTTCATGGGTCTATTTCCATCATCATATGGGAATGAGTACATACTTGTTTCTATTTATTATGTGTCTAAGTGGGTTGAGACAATGGAAATTACCAATAATCAAGCCAACTCTATAATAAAATTTGTTAAAAAGAACATCTTTTCTAGATTTGGAATTCCCAAATCTTTCATTACTTTTAATGGATCATACATTAAAAACTACAAATTTAAGGCTTTGATGGAAAAATATGTTTGTGTTCGTAAAACTGGAACAACTTATCGTCCATAGTCTAGTAGATAAGTGGAAATTTCAAATATAGAACTGAAACAAATACATGAAAAAACCGTGTCAAATTATTGGAAGGACTGGTCTATTAAATTGGATGAAACATTATAGGAATATAGAAGTGCTTTTAAGACCCCAATTGGTATGTATCCAAATAATATATTGTTTGAATTTTTTTTCATTTTCCTGTGGAGTTGAAACAGAAGTCTTATTAGGTAGTAAAGGCTACAAACAATGATTTTAAGAGTGTTGGTGAGGGGATATTACTTGAGCTGAGTGATCTGGATGAAATTATGAGATAGAGTTATGCTAATTGAATAATATACAAAGAGAATACCAAAATATTTCATGATTCAATCATATAAACCAATGATTTTAAACCTGGACAGAAATTACTCCTCTTTAACTATAAACTCAAACTATTTCATAAAAAACTAAAGTACAAATTATCTGGACCCTTTATTTTTGTGAGAGTGTTTATGAATGTCTCTGTAGAGATTATTGGTGAAGAGAAACAACACATGTTGGTCAGTGGGAAGAGAGTGAAACATCATTTTGAGGGATAACCGAAAGTCTTGGCTGCCTTCATTGTGTTTGAGAACTGATTCTGAATTACGTCTGGATAAAGAATTTAAAAATTATAACTTCATGGGAGGAAACCCATGGTTTTATTTTGACATTCTCTTGGTTTAATTTTTATCTTTGAATAAATTTCTTCTTATATTCTCTTTTTTGGTGAAATTTTGATTGCTTCTTTGATTCTTGGTATTTTTCTATTGAATTAGATGTAATGATGCTATTGCTTCATCAAGGGAGTGGAATTCACATGTTATAGGATTAATGAAGAACCAATTCAGGGAATATTTTAATTTCTTTATTAATTTTTATACTCCTATTCATTTTAATTAAAATTCAATGCTAAGTCATAGTTATTGCTGTCAGTGATTCATTAACTCATCGATGCATCATTGATAGTACTATTGGTGAGTCAGTAACTGTTACTTTATAAATTTTTTCTACTGAAATTAAAAATTCTACATACTTCTCCTAGTTGAAATTTTTTTCTACATTTGTTAGAGTGTTTTAAATAAATTCTTCTTGTATTAGAAAATTATGCTTCATTTTTGATGAAAAAATATGCGGTATGTCTTACATACTGAAAAATTTATGCACATGTCACTAAGCTAAAAAATAATTCGGCATGTTCCTTCTTGGTGATAAATTGAATTTCACTGTTGTAAACTAATTACACCGATAAAAACTAAGTGTGGGGGGTACATACTTTCTAGTTCTATAAATTTATTGAATCTTCTTGTTTGTTGGGGTATTTTATCATACATTCTTCTACTCTATTGAACATATTATTGAACTCAATATATTAAAATTCTTACACCCAGTACACTATGCACTTATAGGATTCATGAAATTGTTTGAACTTTCATGAAAATCCTTATCACTGGATTAAATGTTAATACATTGCTTTGGATGTAAACCTATTGTAAAATAATATTTGTTGAAAACAATATTTTTGAACTTAAATGAGACCCTAAACATGTCATATATTTACTAATTTTAAAACCTATTTTTAACTTTAAATGTTTAATTCTTCTTGTCCACATTTAAAATTCAACTTTGGTGAAAAAGTTGGGTTTTAAGTGTGGGGGAGGGGATCAATTTTTGACTATTCTTTACTGTGTTTTACCAAAATTTTAGGCTTACTTTTAACTAAAAACGAGTCTTTCTAAGAACAAGTATCTTACTGGTAGTTAAGACTTTCCTTGAATCTGAAATTGAAAAGGATGGATGATTAATGAGTGAATATACTCAGTGATTTAATGAAAATTTTGGGTGAGGAACTACTTTTGAGAGTGATATGGATTACCTGTTTGTGGAGTTATGACCATAACCATTGCAACTGGAAGTTTGAATTGATCCTATGGTACACACATTTTCTTTAGTTTATTAAATGTAATCACCTTAATGAGATAATGTAAGTGGTTTTCATATAGATCTTTTGAAACTAGATTAGTTTGGGCATATGGGTTCCCATGATGAACCTCTGAGACCAAAGATGCTGGGTGCATTTTTGTTAACTTTAATCCCTCTGTACACTTTGAATAAGTGTTCATGCACAGTGCTTAGCACATGTTACATGGCTTGGGAGAAATTGAATAAAGTGACTAGGGTAAAAAATGAGTTTATTAAGGTGAGGGGAATGATGAACGCCAAATGAAGAAGGGGAAATATTTTTATATGGGAATTGTTTAGGTTGTATAAATAAGGTGATTCACAAAAAAATATTTTTTTTGGAACCTAGTTGAAAATTCAAAGTACAAAGTTCATCTAGTTAAGTTTTGAATTCCATAGATTTTTTAACTTTTTATCACTCTTGGATTTAGGTTTTAGATTTGAATTGAGATGAGTCACTAAGAATAATTAGATATGAGGTAAGACACTTTCATTTATAGATGATTCATTTCATTCTTGATTACTAATAAGATTTTTTTTGAGGAAAGACTTGATTTAAAGTTATCATTTCAAAAGCCTATGCACAGTTTCATTGTCCTATGCTTCTAAACCACTCGACATGTTAAATTTTTAATTGATTAATAAGCATACTTCTATTTTCAATGATAATAAAACATGGGATTGTTTTAGGAAAAACAATATTTATGTGTGGGAGAATTTGATGTGGCCTTAAAATACATGTTTTCCATATCATTTTAATTAATTTTTAATGATTAACTAATTATTAATACACTTTTTACTAAATAAGTTCTCTTTTTTATTTTTATATTTTAATTTATTAATTAATAAATTTTTGTAACTAAAATTTTATTTTTAGCCTATAAATAATTAATTAATATCTTAATCTAATTTTACAGTCACATAATTTATTAATTGGTTTAGTGTTTATTTTATTAATTTTTAATGATGTAATTTTATCTTAATTTATGTTTTTATTTTGTCATAATTTATATTTTATTAATTGTAATATTTTAATAAATTAATTTGTGCTGTATTTTTTTCATAATTTTATTTATGTTTATATGTTGCATTTTATATTTTATATTTTTTTTGTTTTTAAATAATTATTAGGATTTTATTTTATTTAAAATTTTAATTTATCTATCTTTATTAGAGTTTTTCAGTGAAACCGTTATGTCAATGAACTGTGGCACCGTTTCCACTCACTACAGTGTGACACCGTTTCCCTTATGGTGCCACAACAACCCCTTCCCTTTTACAGTATCACCCTCAAAGGGTGCTACCATTTCTAGTGATCTTTTCCATAACAACATTTCCCCTGGCTTCCACTATTTCACTTTTCCCACACTATTTCATCCTCAAAGTTTCACTTTTGTGGTGGCACCGTCATACTCATCCTAGCCACCGGAACCAGTCATTCCCCATCCCTCCTTCTTCCCACTGGTTCCTTATAAACCACAACATTGTTCCTTCAACACCACTTCAACCTTCCTTCGCACAACCCCTTTCTCAATCTATTACTGTATGATCAACAAATCCACTTACACCGCAACCGGTCTCCCTTCCATTCTTACCGTCACTAAAGAATGGTGCCATAACAAATATCCTTCACTTTTCTAACCATCGGTGCCATACCCAGGGATGAAATGACCCACACCACTAGGATTTTGAGCCTGTGACCACCGATGAAGCCACCCTGTTCTCATATTTGAGAAGGGCATCACCAGATCTGCAGATGGAGAAGATATTGTCTGAGTTCACCACTACTATGATTCCAAACCGAGCCCTGTTTGTCGCATGGAGTCTCGCTCCACACCAGTCTATGGAGTTAGAGTTTCACTGCCGACCATCCGAGCTCAAAACAAGGTTCCATTGTTCATGACCAAGGAGAATTTGTAGCTGTAGATGAAGCTTGCCTACACCACATCTTAAGATCATTTGATGCCACCTTTCTTAGATCTGAGGAGAAGTTATATTTTTTGACCTCGACCCACTTGTAGCTGAAGCTTGACCACTGCTCACCACTACCTGGAGTTCCGTCACCGCGGGCTGAAGGAGGGATCCATCATTGGTTTGAGCTAAGGAGAACCAGGTGCTACCGTGGCTTGTAGGGGAAGCTTCTCGAACCCCCTATTGACGTTGAATAGAGGAAAAGGAGGGAGAAAGAAAATAAAAAAAACTAATCAAAATTATAAAACTTTTAAAAATAGAAAATAATTGATAACAATAAAAATCAATAAATTAAATTAAACACAAAAATTTTAATACATAATTAATTATAAATAAAATTGATAAAATATTTAATACTTTAATAAATAAAACTTTTAAATCTATGATTTTTCTTTAAAAAATATATTTACCAAAATAGATATTTAACATAATTAAATTAATAACTTTTTATTTAACTTTAGTTTTTCTATAATAATATTAAGTGAATAATTTTATAATTACTAAAAGTTATTTTAATAAATAATATAAAAGTAAATATTAATTATCAACTTAAATATTTATTAATTAACATTAATTAAATATTTAATAAGTAATAAAACATTAAACTTAAAAAATAACTATAATATATTAATTAACTTTCTTCATATTTTTTTAACTATTCTATGTTTTTCCTTACTATGAAGTTTCACACAGTATATAGAAACACATCTAAATATATTCAACTAACTCATTGGAAGTTAGTTACAAGGGAAAATCTAGTGCGATGTGTCATTCATGAAAAAACGTACTTATGCGGTGCACAAGTGAAGGATACTTGAAGTCAGTGGAAAAAAGGGGTGATATATAGTTTATGATAGTAGGATACTAAAGCAGAGTAGTGGGGATTATTTTTGGGGGATTCCATTGGGAGAACATATGAGAGAATCGATAACTTCTCACTCATCAAAGCATAGCAGATATGAATATATATTGGAGAGATTTCTTCTTCCTGGAGATCCAAGAAGGAGTGTAGTTCTTATTGTCGTAGTGGAGTTTTTATCCTCTGTTTTCTTCTCAATTCCATATATTATAATTGAATTCTTTTATTTTTTTTGATAAATAACACGACTGTTAGCTAAGTATTCTAGTTCAAGTAGAAATTTAGGTTCTACTGGTTATCATATATTCTTTCTTTCCACTAAATCATTTTTAATGTATTCAGAATTGATCGGCGAGATAAGTTCTAAATTCATTCAGCTACATCGTTCCACTTGAAATTAATTTCAAAAATCCACTATAATTTGAAGAGTTTTGTTGAGGATACAACTTCTAAAACTTTTAAATCAAAATGAAAACTTCAGAACTTATGATGAGTTTTTTCATTCGTTATTTTCAAAAATAAATTTTCACAGTTGAAATTTCTGGGAGTGGTGAACTCGAGGATTGATCAATATTTTTGGATCATCTCCTAGAGTGGGTAGTGAGTAATCCTTTTTATAGTGTAATATTGCAGTGACATAAAAGTGACTAGGAATTATTTTCAAAACCAGTAGAATAATGTTTTTTCCCAAGAGTATTTCTCTTGATTGTTCATTTATCAACATTCTTAATTTTTGTTACTCTTTGTTTTTAAACTTTTTCCTGTTTCATTATAGGTTTGAATAAAAACACAAAAAAATTAGGGTGATTTTTTTGACTTTATAAAAGCACAGAATAATATAAAAAGTTATAAAAAGAGAAAATCTACCCCACTTCGGACAATAGTGGGGTATTTTTGATTTTTTAGAAGAATAATGGTTACATCACCTTCCCTGTGGGTTTGACCTTACTCTCCTCTTTACAATAGTTTTTTTGGAGAACATAAATTCTAATTTTTGAAAGGCCTTCAACGACAGTTGTGTCAAAATACATTTTAAACAATTAATATTAAAAATAATCCTTAATAATGGAAAATTTAGAAAAAAAAATATTAATAAAATAAATTATTTATAGGATGATAAAAATTTCTTTTTTAAAGGATGGAAAACCATTCTAACCTTTTGAAAAATAACTTTTTAGAAAACACATATTGATTAAAAGATTTTAAAACATCCAATATAAGATAAGTTTAAAAAATGGATGTTTAAAAATTATATCCGTATGAGAAGAAAATGATTCAATATTTATAATTTATGATTATCCAAATTCTCTATATGGATTATTACATTTGAGAGGACTCTATTTTTCTCAAGGAAGTCAAAAATAAATACTTAAGAATTGTGTAACATTTATATAAAAACTATTTAAGGAGAATGAACCTAAAATTTATCAAAAAAATACCATGAATTATGAAAAAATTAATGAAATGATAAATCAAATACGAAGTATAAAAATCATATAATTAAAAATATGTTCCTAATAAAAAATAATTTCTCAATGAAGGGGAAATTAAGATGAAAATACCTTACAACCTTTCAAAAATTATAACCAAAATCCCATGAGAAAATTAACATGAAATTGGACATTTAATATCATTAATTATAAGATAATAATAAAAACAATTTACAATTTTGAGTTATTTAAACTATAAAAAATAAAAAATGTTGTAAAATATTAATAGGTCATAATGATAGTAAAATTGATATTGAAACATTTACCTTATTACATTGCATATTTGATGATAATCTATCATATAGTGAGAAAAATGTATAAAATTAATAAGATATTTTATATCATTTATAAAAAATATTACCCTTTTATAATCCTTATTCATTATTAGTTATCATGGGTAAAAAAATTATTTTTAGTGCATTTTGACTATCATGTGTTAATAACATAAACTGTTTTGGCCTGTTTAATAATTTTGATACCATTACCCATAATTCGACATAAATCTAGTTATTTATATATCATATAGGGTTATTTAATATATAAATTATATTTTATAAAAATATTCTTATTTCATTCCATATTTTTTTGTGTTTATTAGGTGAAAACTGAATTGATAATGACTTATTTTTGGTAAATTTAGTAAATGAGAGTATTACTTTTAAAATAAGTTAAATAATTAATATAATAATTACAGAACCTTATAATAATAATTATTTTCTTAATATATTATAAAAATATTATTTTTCATATTCTCATAACCATCCCCAATCAGATTTTAATGTATTGTTCATGTAGGTAGTTACACTGACATAGACTTGAACAAGATTTAACTTGATTGGCGAGTATGGTTGAAGGTTTTTTCTTTAGACATAATGTCTCCATAATAGAATAATAAGGATACTATTTTTATGTTTTTATAATATTTAACCATATTTTATGATTTATAGATAATATATGAAAATATAACGAGAAAAAGAAAAGAATTTCATTATGGAGGTGGTAATATGAATATACGCATGATTAGTGTTCCCGTTTCACAATGCATGAGAGGGGGTAAAGGTATATATTAAATTTAAATTTCAGAATTATAATTATATTATATATATAATATCATTTCATCATTACCTTAATTAATACTCTCTAGGAAAAGTAGTAACAAAAAACAAACGATGTATCCTCATGGAGGTGGTAGTTCACTCAATGCAATAATTATGTTATTTTGTTTTTACAAGTGGAGTTAAATTAATAAATATGGGTTATAACAAAAATATTATAATGAACTAGTCTTAATGTACATAGGAATTAAATCATTTTCTCATAATACTTAAAACAACACAAAAACATATCTGTAAAGACCACACTAGTTTAGTGCCTTTAGAAACATGGGAAATAAACACCCATTCATAAGTGAGCTATATTATCTCCCACTAAGTTCTTGTTAACCAGAACCATTCTTAGACACATCATACTATATAAATATATTCATAACCTATGGATGGAAATATAAAAAGGAATGATCTCAGATTATCAGTAAGGGTAAACAAGGGATACATGTAAGCATAAACATGAGCATAAGTGTATGAGAACATGATCAAAAAAATTGAAGATTCTACCCTGCATATCAAAGACCATAAACATGAATCATGGCATAAATATTGATATTTTATAATAAATAAATCATATGGAAATAAATAACATAATCTATGAAAGCATAACATAGGAATAAAACATGAAATTGTGGCAGATATATAAGTATGTAATATGATTTACATTGTAGTCAATGCATCACTAACAAAACCATCTTAGTAGAAATGTCCTTTACTGAACTGATTCCACTCCCTGTTCCAGCCCTATATTACTAAACCAAGTTCCCTCATCATTCCATCCCTATAATACTGAATGAATGTCTATCTCATGAGAAATAAATCTTTACCCAAATCATTGGAGGGAGATATAGGTCCTACAAATATCATATTGAAATCATACATACATGTTCCAAAAAATCATAAACAATCATATCTTAACCCAAGAAATGAAATTGGTGTCATAAACATGTAAACATATCACAACCTATGAAAAAACGATACAGGTTTCATAATCCTTTCATGAAAAGAATAACCCATGGAAAGAAGTGGTTTTCAAAAGAATATAACCGTTAAACAGAAATGGGTTTAATAAATATCATTCCATAAAAACATAATTCATTAAGAGAAAGAATATTAATGTGAAAATTGAATCATTTTCCATAAATTCATGAGTAATAAGAATTGATGTCATCTTAAATGGAATATAATTTGTAAAGTTCCTTTAAAACCATTTCATGAGGAAAATATCCTTTATTCTTTGAAAAAATGTCCTTTTAAAACAAAATACATTTTGAAAACCATTTCATTTGAAAATACTTTGAAAAAATTGATAGAAGTCTTGATTTAATTTTTTAAAATTTTTTCCTTGTAAATAAATAAATGAATCTAGGAATTATTTTGAAAACACATTGAAAACCTATAATGGATGATTGAAAATATTTTAAAACTTTTTACTTTGAACCCTTTTAAAAAACTTATAAAGAATTATTGAAAATATTTTGAAATATTTTTTTTAAAATAAGTTGAAAAATTATAAATAAGGCTTGAAAAATTTTAAAATACATTTTTGAAAATAATTTTTTTAAAAACATTTTTTCTTGAAAACATACAGAAGAGGCTTGAAAATGTTTCGAAAACCATTTCTTTTAAGTCTTTATAATAGAATCTTGAAAACATTTTAAAAACATTTTACTTAAAAAATTATAAAAAAATTTGGAAAACCTTTTGAAAACAATTTATTTAAAAATAAATTTTAATTTTTTTTAAAAAATTAACATTTTTAATATGAAAAAGGACGCTTCACAGAAATGACAACAGGTATGTCTGTACATGCCGTATGAGGTAAAGAGAACATTCCTTTTGCATTGTAAAAGCCAATAAAAATGATTTGTTTGGAAAGCGACAAGAAGATTCTTTCGAAAACATTAGTAAAGGAAAAAAGGGTAAATATTTCATTTAAACATTATGGGAGAATAGTAAAATATTTTTGGAAACAAGTTTTTGAAAACTTGGTTTTGAAGGAACACACATTTCTAACTGAAGAGAGGGTAAACCCGAGCTTTCTTAAAAAAACATTCTTATTGATATTATGTACCAAAGAATGGGAAACTGGAAGCATTAATTGTATATAATAAAAATAACAATAGGGTAAAAAATTTCAGGAGAGTTCTTGAGATATTAATCATAATATTTCATCAATCAAAACATAAACAATCTTAAAAAGTGATAAGGTTGTTTCAATATATTATTATCTCTTGGAAACTTGGGATCATACTATCCATGTAAGAAAATGAAATTACATGAATCTTAAAATATAATGAAATAAGGGGATTCAAAATATAACATGTAAAATGGAAGTATGCACACCATGAAAAAATAATTTAGGTGTATAACACAACATGTGTCTAAAATAAGAAAAAATGATACAAAACTATCTAACCAACTTGGTAACCTTTGAAAAACAAACCCAATGAAATAAGTATCATAGAAAAAATATATAAGTACCCATAAATTTATGAATATGAATAATATAATACATTCATTTTCAGCATATACACCAACAAAAATAAACAAGTTGTGAACATGGTATGTATCTCACATATATAAAAAGTGAGATGAAATTCCCCTTATCTTATTTCTTGACTCTAATTATAGTCATTTAGAACTCCTACATATAAAATATAAATTTATTATACATCTATAATTGAAAAATAATGTTATATATAATACCATATATGGTTTGATTATGACTTTATATTACCCTCTTTTTAACAACTCTATATTAATGTGTCACTATAGATAATATACATTTTGTTCTTCGCATGTGTCTTAAATTGTTATATCTTTAATCATTATACTTATATCATGATTTTTAAATTTTAAACTATGATATAAATATCATTTTTATTATTTATATTTGTATTATAATAATATATAGAATATAAAATTATGATATGGAATACACTATTCATGGAGACGATAGGCCGTACGCATGCATGAACATTGCTTCCGTTTAATTGTCGTTTCGAAAGATAGAATGTAAATGAAATATATGTATATATATATCATTATTCTAGTATCATTATTATATAATATATATCATATAATTTTACTAAACCCATTATTAATACATTCCATGTAGTGTGTGAACGAATCACATCGCTTTAAGGGGGAGGTAGTCCACACTTCCTCAAAAAAGATTATCATATTTATATCAAATGGAAAGTATAAAGATATGTGTTGAAAAATGATTAAAGTAGATTAACTAAATAATAAATATAATATATAAAATATATAATCATATTTTCTATCATAATTTCCACCATTATAGGCGGTAGAGGAAAAATGAATAATCATCTTTTATTGAGGTGGAAGTTCGTCACACACATAAACAATATGTTCATTACCCATTAGATGGATTTGTGTGTAAGTGTAGGTTGAAACCATAGAATCATAACATACTATTATATTTATTATACTTTTTTGGTTACACTAGAATTGAATAAGAATATTTTAGGGAGTGTAGAATGAAAATAAATGAAAGAAGTTTGAGTGAGGGTGTTACCTCTTAACTGGGTAAATCCTTTTGGTTTGCACCAAATGGATTCCTTGAAATACTTTTTGACCAAAATAAGGCTTAAATTATGAATATATGGATGTTGGGAGTCTACTTGGGAAGAGGTTGGATGAGACAAAGTGGCTTGAGAGGTGTGAGGAAGTGGGAGGAGAGGAGGCCTTTTATAGTCGAGGAGGAGTGAAATTCTTGTATATTTTAGGATAAGGAATTACACCCACGTTTTTTCCATGTAAAGTGGATCCAATAATAGTAGAAAGTATATTCAAGTGATTATAAGGTTTGAATATTTCCGTCCAATGGATTTTGGGAAATTTTATATGTTATTTATGCCCTTAAGTTTAAGGATTAGTCCTTAGTTAAACTTAATTTTACATTAATCGATGTAACTAATTTTAATTACATTCACTAATATTTTTGGTAAAAAACTAATTTTAACTTATTATAAATTATAAATAATAATTATCAAAAATATGGAATCCATTTTTTTAAATCCCAATCATAGAATTGGCAAAAATTAATTTAAATTTAATCTCGTAGTGGGGTCGACAATGCATGTTTTTAAGGTAAAAATATTCAAAAGTTTGCTATGATTTTATAATCAATTTAAAAGTGAAATTGATTCCAATTAAATAAATTATTTTTATTTATTAATATGTTATATAATTAAACTTTTAAATCAATTTAAAATGTTATTTAACTTTATAAATAAATTAGTTGAAAAATCAGTTTTGATCTAAAATTCAATATTTTGTACTATTCATTAGAAATGAAACTTTTCATAAAATATCAAAAATTTACTGTAACCTAATTACTATGCTTAGATTCTAAATTTGAATTTTATTCCAACTCATTGATTCAATAAAAGTTAAAAAAATGTATTTATAATGGGTTCACCATTAAAAGGTGGTAAAAATACCTTAATAAAAATATACGTTTTTAAGCACTAAATTGGGGTGGTTCTTATCTTATGTATATAGAATATGTTGGATGAATATCAAAAATATTTTATTAAATATATATCATATATATTACATCAATATCACTTACTAATTTTAATTAGTTTTATTAATTATGGTGAAATGACTTTGTGACCATAAAAATAATAATATTTTCCTTAATATTAAATTGGGGTTTCTATTCATTTTTAAATAATTTCTATCCTATGAATTCATATTATATTTGTGTAAAAAAATTATTTTCATAAGTTAGTTAATACTATTCATAACCATTAACTTAACTTATAGGTTATCTCTCATTATTTTAAATAATAATATTTTTAATAATATATTACAGTTTGGTAACACTTAGTCTTGTGTGTTATGTAAGCCATCAAGGTAGGATAATATTACATGTAATGTATGATAACCTTTCTATTCTGTGTAGAGGAAGCTAAAATTTATGTTGCGTGTAGTTCATGATTACCATTGTTTTACATAAAATACATGCCAAACATAGTGCTTTAATATAAAATGAAATATTTTTTTATTGTGTGAAATGAAAAATTATCAAAAAGATTAAACTAGTTGAAAATAATATGTCACAAATTCTCGGGGTGTTACATTATACCCCCATTAAAAATAAATTAACCATCAAAATTTATCTGTGTTATCAAAGGTTTAATAATTGAATGTTTCATTCATAGAAAACCACATCGTAAAAATGAATACTAAAACTTCACTTAAAAAGGGAATGTTGGTACCACAATGGTTACCCATAGTAAAAAATAACCAGGTTTCCTCATAGGAGAACATATGTTGGGTGTGAAGATTGGACATGGATGAAAATAATACATATTTATAGGGAGTGATTTAGGTCATCTTTCACAAACAAATGAATGATGAATGAAAAGTTTAGGGACTCAATGTTATAAATATGGGATTATTTCAAAATCCATCAGTTCAAAAAAGTTATTAGGACAACATTATTTTTTATCACTTTCAGAACATTGAGTAATTCTTGATATATTCTGATAAAAAATTCATAATTTAATTCTTCTTTAATCAATTTTTAATACATCCATTCCCCAAGTAATGAATTTCCAGAAATTAACTTTGATTAATAAACCACTAAAATACAATTTTAACTGATCCTAAGGCCCATAATATAATGAATTCAGACTATTTTTCTCTTCAAAGTCAATATGAATTAATCTATAAACATAAAAATAAATAAAACTAATTTAACATTAATATTTATTTATAAAACATAATTATACATTAACCAGGATATCATGTAATCTAATAGTATGCATGAAAACCTTATCGTCCTTCGGTCATGGGTTCATGACCCATGGCCTTACCAGACTATATTCGTTGTCACCTGTCATACATGATGTCTTTTTATAAAACCACACTTATATAATTTCCAAAATATTATGGATATCCATGAAATAATTTTAATCAGTAAATATTTTTTTAACCAAGGCTTTCAATACAACCTTAATGCATAAATACTTCCTCCAAATTTTAACTTAATCTTTTCATGAATGGTTAACCTTATAAGACTTATGAAAGTTGAAATACCAAATAGTATAAAAAGGGTCACTAAATCAACTTAACATTCCCATATATCAAAAAGTTTCTCTTAGTTGTCAAATTCCAAACATGTGAATACCCTTATTGTATATTCTCTTGAAACATGTTAATAACCTAATTTACCATAAATACTTTTGGAAAAAATGTATGCTTATTTATTCCAAAGGTTACCTCATAAATTCTTTAAATCCAAGAAGTTGTAAAATTTATCCATGATAACATAGAATGTTTCTTCAAAAGATCCTTTTTCAGTTATGAGGTAATCAATACTATCCAATTTTATTATTCATACCAACATATATTTATCTGAACATCATTATCTCAATGTTAAGCATTAATTTAGGGTTACCTTCCCCTAATAAAAATATCACCTTTCCCTGAAATCACTTTTCTATGTATTCATCACCAGTAAACATGCCCTTTTTAATCCTTACTAAAAACATTTACTAAAAATAAATATATATTCAATGATTCATATAACATAATATCTGAATTCCAAAACATAAATACTTCATTCATCCAACATTATTCATAAACCATTACTCAGGTTTCATCAACTTTTTGTTTAATACATATTTTATAGATTATGAAATATGAATAATTTCATAAGGTTCTCAACATAAATCTAATCATTATAGTAATTTTTAATATAAAAAATTCTGTAATAACATCACATACCTTTCTCATGTTGTTTGTGGTCTCTTTATCTTCAGAATTATAACCAATACTCATACCACCTTCCTGATTCTCTTTATGAGATTTCCAATTGGTAAATTGATTCTCATAATTCCCCTACCTTCCACATATGATACATTAATTCTTAAATATGTTCCTTTTATTTCTCTTTATTGACTAAAACAAAAAATCATTGAGTGTGAAAAATTTATCATATCAGGATACCATATAACAATGAAAAATTACTTATAGCATGCCCAATTCATGGCCCCTACTCATTTAATCTATGACACATTAGTTTTAAACTAGTTTATTCAGATCCATCCTCTATTTAAACCCTTAAATATGGTTTGTAAAGATTTTTTGAATTCCCAAATCATACCCCAAAGAGTGTTAAACCAGGTATGCAACAATGCCCATTGTCATGCATAAGGTTACCTCGAGTCAGGACTGAGGCATCTTGTCAGAGTTGTTACCCTGAGGTACATCTGTTACTGGTACACATCCACTTATAATATCTTGATAGGGATGTATTTCTAGGAAACCACTCACTCAATCCTTTACCAAAATTCCAAGACATTTTCCTAAATGTTAATTCATTCTTATACTTATCCTTAGAGATATCCCTATACATATCCTTAGAAAAATACCTCAGGATCTCTCTAAAAGTTTTCTCATCATAGTTTCCAAAAGGTTATCTAATCCTTTTCTCTAATACCAACAATAAAAAACCAGTATTAGAATACATATAAATTAAATAATTTTTTTAGAATACATAAAACATTACCAAAATAGACTCCCAAAGACCATACTATTTTAGTTCCTATAAAATCAAGGAAATATGAACACCGATATACAAGTGATCTATATTATCTCCCACTAGTTTCTTTTGGTCTAGAATCCTTCATAAACACTTCATAATTAATACATATCTTCCTAACCTAGTGAATGAAACATAAAAAGGGGAGAGCTCAGAGGCTCAATAAGGGTAAAAAGGGAGACATGTAATCATAAACACGATCATTGGAGTATGATAATGTGATAAAAACATTTGGATATCATACCCTGCATATCAACAATCATAAACATGAATCATGACATAAATCTTGACAGTTTATAAGACATAAATCATAAAGAAAAAAATAACATAATATATGAAAGAATAATATAGGAATAAAACATGGAATTTTTTCAGACATATAAGCATATAATAGAATTTCTATAGTAGTCAAGGAATCTTTTTTAAGGACATCTTAGTGGGAAATGTCCTATATTGAACCAGGTTCAATCCACGTTCCAGACCTGTATTACTAAACTGGTTTCACTACTCATTCCATCCCTGTAATACTATACTGAGTTCACTCCTAAATCCATCCCTACCTATCTCATGAGATATAAATCTTTACCCAATTCATTGGAGAGAGATATAGGTCCCACACATCTCATAATAAAATAATGCATACATTTTCCACAAAATCATAAAAAACATAACTTAACCCATTAAAGTAAATGGGTATCATAAACATGTAAACATATAATAAATTAAGGAAGATGATACATATTTCATAATCCACTCATCAAAATAATAACCCATGAAAATAAAAATATTTCAAAATCATATAAACCATAAAAGAGAATTTTTTTTATAAACATCATGCTATCAGAAAATAATCCATTAAGAGAAATAATATGAATGGAAACATTGATTAATTTTCCTATAAAGGAATGAGTAACATAAAATAATGTCATATTAGATGGAAAATAATTTTTAAATATACTTTAAAACAATTTCAAGAGGAAAATATCCTTTCTTATTTGAAAAAATTACTTTTATAACATAACTACTTTTGAAAACAATTTTCTTTGAAAATACTTATAAAACATTAAAAGATGTCTTGAAATCAATATAAAAAATTGTTTCTTAAAAGAACATGAAAGAAGCATGAAAATTTTTTTAAGACCTTTTTCTTTGAAAACACATTGAAAACTTATACGGGATGTGTGAAAATATTACAAAACATTTTCCTTTAAAACCTTTTTGAAAAATTATAAAGAAAGGTTTAAAATGTGTTGAAAAACATTTTATTTGAAAATAAGTTGAAAAATTATAATTAAGGCTTGAAAACATATAAAATGTTTTTTTAATCATAATTTTTTTGAAAACCCCTTCCCTTGAAAACATATAAAATAGTCTTGAAACTGTTTTGAAAAAATTTTCTTTGAAAACATTCTAAAAGAAGCTTCAAAACATTTGAAAAACAAATTTCCTTAAAAAATTTAAAATATTCTTGAAAAATTTTTGAAAAAAATTTATTTTATAATTAATTAAAATATAATTATCTTTAAAATTAACCTTTTAATCATTCAAAGGATGCTTTATAGAAATAGAGACATGTAAATCCATACATATTGTACTAGGTAAAAAGAACATTCTTTTTACATGGTAAAAAGGTTATATAAGAAATTTATTTGGAAAGATACAAGAAAATTACTTTAAAAATATTGGTAAAATACAAAAAGGGTAAAAATTAGTTTTAAATATTATAGGCGATTAGTATAATATTGTTGGAAACCCTTTTTATAAAATATTTTTTTGAAGGAACACAAATTTACAACTCAAGAGAGGGTAAAGTTAGGATTTCTTAAAAAAACTTTCTTGATCATACTATGTACCAAAGAGTGGTTAAATTGTACCATTAATTGTATATAACATGAATAACCATATTTGAGGAAATTTCATGAGAGTTATTGAGAGATGAATCATAATATTTCATTAATTAAAACATAAACAGTCTAAAAAAGCAATGAGGTTGTTTTAATAAACACTTAGCTCTTGGTAACATGGGATCATACTATACCTGTATGAAAATAAAAATAAATGAAATATAAAATATCATTAAATAAATATATTCATGATATAACATTTCAAATTTATGTATATACACCATAAAAAAGAATGTAGGTCAATAGAAAAACTTGTGTCTCAATGAAGGAAAATTGAGGAAAAACCATATAACCAATTTGGTATCTTTTGAAACATAAACCCCATGAAAGAGGGATAATAGAAAAAATATTTAAATACCCATAAATTAAATAATAATAATAATAGAATAAATTCATGGTAATTATATACAATACCCAAAAGAAAAGAGTTGTGAACATGACATGTATCTCACAGATATAAAAGGTGAACACAATTCCCCTTACTTTTTGTCTTAACTCTCGTCGTAATCATTCATAAATCCAATATAATAAATATAAATTAATTATACATAAATTAAAGAACCATATTATTAAATATAATATAATAAATTGTTTTATTATGAATTTATATTACCCACTTTTAAACAACTCTATGTTAAGGTTTCACTTTGGGTAATATCTACTTTGTTCTTCACATGTGTCTTAATTTGTTATATCTTTGGTCATTATACACATATCATGATTTAAATAATTTAAAACATTATATAAATATAATTAATATTCATTATATGTGTATTATAATAATGTATAAAATATTGACTTGTGAAATGGAATGCACCTTTCATGGAGACGGTAGACCGTACGTACACATGAATACTACTTCCATTTAATTGTAGAATTGAAAGAATGAAAGTAAATGAAATATATATATATGTTTATATATATATATATATAATTACTACACTATCATTATTATATCATATATATCATATACTTTCACTAAAACCATCCTTAATACATTCCATATATTGTGTGAACGAATCATATTTCTTTGAGGGGGCGGTAGTCCACACTTCCTCAAAAGAAATTATCCTTTATATACCACATGTAAAGTATAAATTTATGTGTTGAAAAATGATTAAATAATAATTAAAACATAATATATATAATAGATAAAATATATAAAAATATTTTTCATCAAAATTTATACCAAGAGAGGTAGTAAAGAAAAAATGAATAGCAAACGTTTAGTGAGGTGGTAGTTCAACGTACATATAAATAGTAACTTTGTTACACATTAGATGAATGTGTGTGTAAGTTTAGGTTTAAATATTATAATAAAAAAATCCTAATATAATTATTATTCTGGTACTCTCAAACAAGCATGGAATAAGAATATTTAAGGAGTTGATAATAAAAAATAAAAGAAAGGAGTTTGAGGGAGGGTGTTACCTCTTAATCGGGTAAATCCTTTTGGTTTGTGCAAAAGGGATTCCATGTGAGACTTTATGAACAAATGGAGGAATATAAGAGTACTTTAGGGATTTTTGGAGACTAATTGGTCATATTTTGGATAATCCAAGGTGGATTGAGAGGTGTGAGGAAGTGGTATGAGAGGAAGCCTTTTTAGAGTGGAAGAGTGACACTCTTGTAAATTTTTGGAAAAAGTAAACCCACACTTTTAACATGGAAAGTGGGTCCAATAATAATAAAATTTATATAAGATTGATTATATGGTATAAATATGTCCATAAAATGTATTTTGGACAAGTTTATAGGTTATTTAGGCCCTTAGGTTTAAGGTTTAGTCCTTAGTGAAGCTTAATTTTATCTGAACTGATGTAATTAAATTTTAAGTTATTTCACTAAAATTGTAGGTTAAAAAATAATTTTAACTTATTAGAAATTATAAAATATGGTTATTGAAAATATGGAATAAACTTTTACAAATTAAAATCATAAATTAACATAAATTTAATCCCATATCCGAGGTTACGATGTGGGCTTTTAAGGTAAAAAGATCCAAAAGATTTATATGTTTTTTTATTCAATTTCAAAGTGAAATTTTTTCTAGTTACCTAAATTAGTTTTATTGATAAAAATATGATCTAATTAAACTTATAAATCAATTAAAAATTTGATTTTACATTACAAATAAATTATATAAAAAAGTATTTTGGAACTAAAATTCAGTATTTTCCACTATTCATTAAAAATGAAACTTTACAGAAAAATAAAAAACAATTTACCCTAAATTAATTATTTTGTTATAATTACAAATATTATGTTTATATTTCAATATTAAATCTATAAAATTTACAAAAAATTGATTTAAAATGGGTTTTCCATTAAAAGGTGGTAAACATGTATTGATAAAAATATGGGTTTTTAAGCATAAAATTGGGGTTGTTATTATCTTATATCTACCAAATATAATAAATGAATATCAAAAATATTTTATTTAATATATAAAATATATATTAAATTATAATAAATCAATAAATTTAATTAATTTAATTTATTTGGGTAATTTTCTGATAATAAAAATAATATTATTTTTCATTATATTCAATCGGTTTTCATATTCATCTCTAATTAATTGGTAACATATAAATTCATCTTATATTTGTGTAAACCCTATATTTTAATAAGTTAGTTAATAATATTCATAAACATCAAATTAACGACTATGTTATATCTAATTATATTAAATAATAATAATTTTAATTACATATTATAGTTTGGTAACACTTAGTCTTGCGTGTTATGAAAGCCATCGAGGAAGGTCAATAATTGAAGTAATGTACACTAACCTTGCTATTCCATGTAGAGAAATCTAAAATTTATGTTTCCTATAGTGAATGATTAAAATTTTTTCATACAACGCAAGACAAGCATAGTTCTTTAATATTAAATAAATATTTGTATTTTTGTGTGAAATAAACAAATATCAAATAGAATAAATGAATTTGAAAAAATTATTTCACAAAATATTAGGGTTTTATAAATAAAACAATATATAAGTATACTTGTGATATTGATTCATTATATTATTATAGTTATAAAATATTTTGAAGAGAAATAATAAGAATAAAATATTAATAGGGGATAACACTTACATTAGAGATAATATTTTTACCTTGGAAGATCCTTTTAAATTAAAGGGCTTAGGATAACTATGAGTAAATAGGGGATTATGTTTCTTGGATAGAGTTTTAGGGATTGTAAAAGGTTAGGTATTTAAAGAGTAATTTTAATGAGAGGTGTATCTAAGAAGTGTGTTAGTGTTATTTTAACACCTTAATATTTTATTATTTTGTTCAAATATATTTAATTTATTCGATAGCTTTTGTTATATGAAGCACTCAGTTTTAAAGAAATAAGACATACTATTAAAATAACATTTTTTAATATGATAGTTATCACCTAGCCATTATAATAGTGGGTCTGAATATGATTAACTAAATTATGAAAATATATAGTCTACAAAAGTATATAAAATAAACTCTTTGGAGACCAATTAAATTGAAATGAAAATAAAAACCATTTTAAAAAAAGAATTCATTTCCAGAAAAACAATTTTTATGCATACAAACATTTTTTTTTCTAAAAAAAAATTAAAACATTTTTTTGGAGAATTAATTTATTTAAATTTATATACATTATATATTAAATATATATATTTTTTAAAAATATCCTTATTTGTTTCCTAGGCATGAGGTATGAATAAATCCAATATTATTCTTACGAACTGTATTTTTCTATAAATAAGTTTTATCATATTGTGTGCAATTATTTTTTATTAAATTATTTTTGTAAAATTCTAGAAAAATTATTTGTTAAAATTAAATTAATTTTTGAAACAATAATTTCAAAATTATATTAGGGTAATGATTTGATAATTTCTAAGAAGATAATGTTTTGATTAATAGTGAAAAATACTATTTTTGAAGAATTTTCATTTGTTTTAAAGAATTTTAAAACACCCAAATTGTTTTAAGATTGTTCTAAAAATAAATTTCGTTAAATTAAATATATATATATTAATTCAATTTAAGTCATTTTAATCAATTTAATAATGAATTTTTAAATAAAAACTTTTTAATCATTTGTAAATTTTCTCTTTGGAAAATCACTTTCTCTTCGTGTCTGTGGTTTTAATTTAAAATTTAAAATTTTTACATCTATTAATGAAATTTCTAAAAATGTATTCCATAATTTTAATAAGAATAATTTATATTATATAATAATTCAAACTTAATTTTTGGTCAAAATGAATATTAAAAATAGTAAAAATTAATTTCTACGGTTAAGGTTAAAACAAGTTTATCAGGGGTAAAACTAAACATATAAGAGGAAAAATGACCTAAAACACTATACACAATTTTTATGAACATATTTAGACCTTATAACATATATGGATTTATTTTGGATCATTTTAGTTCTTTTTGGCATGTGTAAAATGTGGGTACATATTAATCTTTTAAAAAATTCCATGTGTGTCCGTTCCCTAACTTATAAAGGGCCACCCCTCTCCATTAATCTTCACATTCCAATACCTTCCCAAATAACTTCCTTAAATAAATAACCACATCCTAGAGGCCTTTATGAGTTCATAAATTCAATAAATGATTACTTAATGTTAAACCTAAGGAGGTTGTACGAAGAAGAGGTAATGTTTTAAACTATGCATTTTTGATTTAATTCTTAAAATAACTCCTTAAAGATATATTAAAATATGATAATATAATAAAAACAGAATATATTATATATTTATACATTATTATGTTAGTTTCATATCTTTTATCCACCCTTTATTCCATCAAATGGGAAATGAAACTATCGATCGTGTGTTTGGAGGACCAACGCCTCACGGGCCGATGTAATTAATTTTCCATCACCACCTCTCATTGATGGATATAACTATGTATACAATGATTATATATATTATTTATGACATTATTATACCTAATTAATTATAATATCACATATACATTATTACCTCCCAACCCATTGAAAAAAAAATAACATAGAACGTGTATACAAAAGACTACCGCCTCAAGAACTGATGTAATGTGTTTTTTCATTTCTATTTTAATTTGATGGTAAATAGTATAAAGTAAATTAATACATGTTATATTTTTAAACTATTTATACTTCTATAAATAAAATAAAACATATAACTTCTTACTTCTCATTTCATGGGGGATACAACAACGGCATTCGTGTGCACGGCATATTATGGCCTCACGAAGTGATGTGATTCATTTTTCACTAAAACTTTGTATAGAAGGTAAAAAAGGTAAATTTAATGAATATATATGATATATATGAAATAAAAATTACTTTTTAAAGTTAATATATTATTTACCTTTCTTTTGTTTCAACCCTTGATAAAATGGAATTAATGTTCATGCATACGTACGACCTACCATCTCAATAAATGATGTATTTAATTTTATATCTCTAATTTTTATGGATTAATATAAATACATATATGCTAAATATATATGATATTTATTTAATTGTAAAAGTTCTATAGAATATTTAACCATTATCAAAGGAATAGGACCAAAAATAAATAATCCAAACATACCCAAAAAACAAAACAGTTATTTCCCAAAATGTGATTTTAACATGGAAATGTTAATAAAAGGGTAGTAAAATGTCATAAGTAAGTCATATATGTTATTATATATATAATTATGGTTCTATTATATATTTATTTTAAACCTATAATTATTATATTGGAGTTTTTAATGCGTATAAAGGAAGTTTAAACTTAATGTAATGGATTTCTATCTTAATTTGTCTTCTCTCAGACATACGTTATGTTATGTACCTATCTTCTTTTATAAGGTGTATATAATATCCCATTGACATATAATATCATGAGTTAATTTATTATTATGATATTTTAAGTTTCATTTAATGTTATTCCATCATGGGGATTATGATTCAAAGTTACGAAAGAGATAAGGATTTTAGGATACAATCTCATCATTTATTAGGATTTTTATGCTTATTCTTATAATGGTGTAATATATTAATATATATCACAATAAACTTATGATGTTTATCCTACTATGGATATTTCTTGATAATACCTGTTTTCATTTTATTTTCATCTCTTTATGTACTCACGAGTTAGAAATAATGTTTTTAATAAAAATTATCTCTATTTATCTCTTCTGTCGAAAACCCTTTTTCTTCTATATCCATGTTTAAAAAAAGTTTTAAAAAAATCTTTTAATACTCTCTAATGACAGTTCAAAGAAATTTTTACCCTTTTTTTGAATTTTTAATTTTTTTAAAAGGAATATTTATTTATTTTTTAAATAAGACCTGTTAGGATTTTATTGAAATTATGAAAGGAATATTTTTCAACATGTATTAAATTTCAAATAATTATGACCAAGAAATGTTTTAAATATTATTTTATAAGTTCCAAAGTTTATTTTCAAATAGAGGGATTTCAATTTTTTTAATGAATTTTTTTGTTTTAAAATATGATTTTCAACAAAAGGTTATTTTCCTCAAGAAATGTTCTTAGTGTATTTTCAAAATCATTTTGTATCTAAAATGACATCCTTTGATGTTAATTTTTCTCTACTGGGGATATGATCCAACCATACAATTCCTATTACTTTTATAGATATTTTATGTTTATAAAGATATAATGTTTATGAAACCTACTTAATTATGATAGGTTATGATATGATGAAATGTTTATGAAACCCATGTCATTTCAAGGGTTATGATATGTTGAATGTTTTATGATCTCATGGAACCCAAATGTATGGATTATGTGAGGGGTGTGAACTATATATACCTACAATTAATTGGATAATTATTAATGAAAATGATCTCAAATGGTACACAAGAGGTTATCTTAAGACCAAATATGGTGCATGAGAGGTTATTTGAAGCCCAAATTAGGGTACACAAGAGGTTATCCCAAGCCCAAAGAAGGTACACTGCTGGTTATCCAAATCATAACATGTCATGAATGAATTATTTGATATCCTTGACATATGATTTCATATGATTATGTGTATGACATAAATCTTTGTCTTATGCTAGTGTTATGCTCTTATGGATCATATTTTTTGATTCCATTGTGATTCTTGTGTTATGAACTCCCTTAATTTATGACCTGAACCACATTTATGATCTATGATATACAAGGTATATTTTTAAAATATTATTCTCACGTTCTCATACTCATATCCTCATGTTATATTAATATCTATCTATTTACCCTTATTGAGAATCTTATCTCATCCTTTCATATATTTTTTCTCCCTTAGATATTATGATAGGTATTATATGTTATAAATTTATGTTGGGTTCTAGTTATGAAGAAATAAGTGGGAGATAACATAGTTCACCTATGGAACAATTATCTATGAATCTAATTTTCCAAATAACCTAAATAATTATTTCATGGATTGTGTAAGATACATATTTTTCTATGAGGTATGGATCATGAAACATTCAGAAAAACCCTCATGAAGTTTTTTTCTTCAAATATAAGCCACAGTAACTGTGCCATTAGTTTGGTCATGTTATTTTTTTTGTAAAGGAGGGTGGTAGGTGTCCTATATATGAATTCATCAAAAACACATGAATTTAAGGAAATACATGTTGTGATATCAATTCAAATAATTTATTTTCAATTCACATAGTGAATTGATTTGACTAAGAACCCTGACCCAATGAATACATGATGTGTATTATTTACACATCGTGCATTGGTCATGGTTTTTTTAAATGGAATATGACCCATTTATTTTTACTCACCTTTCTTCTCTCTTTCTCTCACACATGATATCCTCCTGCTGAAGCTCAAATTTTGGTCATAAATCTAGGATTGGACCCCATTCATCCATCTAACATCCTATCAGACTTCCATTCATCATGTTGGAATAATTAAAGTAAGCTCTTTATTTATTTAGATATATTCATTATTTATCTTTACATCAATGAAGTTATTATGGTCTAAGACCATATTACATATTTTCTGAGAGTTCATATACTCTTCTATTTTATTCGAATCTAGTAAAAATCAAAGATCTATAATGGATGAGGAGAGTATTACATGCATAAGGTAGTTTTTCTTTGACCTTTCACCCAAATTATCACTGTTTATAAATTATTTCCATTATGCACACACCAGTTTCATTGTGTGTTGCTCCAAAAATTCCTTTCCATTTATTTAATTTGTATAGGTTTGATTCTAAGACCCTAATAATGTCAATTGACATCATTGGATGTTAATACCTCAATTTTAACAACCCCATATATAGTGAACTATTGTTTATGCCTTCAGTGCCCCATGATGGGAGTAGCTGAGATATAATTTGGGTGAATTTGACTTTACCTTTTATAAGGTAAGTGTTTCTTACTAATAAATAAATATTTAAATTGATTTTATCGAAATTATATGTTTAGATATCTCTTGGACCATATCCTTATTATTTAATTAGATAATTGGTTGGATGTCCATATTTTACCTTGTAACGTGTGTTGAAAGGTAATGGAATAAACATAATTAATTTGAAATTTTTACGAGTATTACAAGACCTATAATGAAATATGTAGGTAAATTATATGAGTATATGAGGAATATTATCTTTTTAAATTTTACATATTTATATAAAATGTCCATACTTGATCCCATATTTGATTCTTGATTGAAGGCATTGAGAACTTAAAGGATGCCATTGTGTTTCATTGAGCCAATTACCATGGGAGATACCCACCATGGAATTTGTTCCTTTTCTTATTATGTGAATGACTCAGTGATGTATGCATATTTCAACTAAATATTTTATAGTCATTATAATGATTTGGATACACTCCTTGGATTCATCTTGATGTCTACGAACACTTGACATCATGGATTCACCCCATTAGGCCCAGTCATTCGTTGCCCAAGATTACTATGTGCGATCTCTATGGAAAAAATTATAATATTTTATATTGTAATTCCTTGGGTGTACCATTTAGATTACAATTTTACCCTTATATATGGTCTACGAGAGTTACTATAATGAGTTGGATCGACCCCTGAGGTTAACGATGCATTGGTTCCACCTTGGATCCTTTGTTATTATCATCATCTTTTACATTAATGCTGAAACCTTCTAATATGATCTCCTTATTATAATATGATATGACTAATTATAAATGATCACATGTTCAAATATATTTCAGGATAAATATGAAGTAGGTATGGGTTGTTTACTTTAGCACTTCTTGAATTTTATATACTTGCACACTATTACAGTTTATACTCATAGATTGTATTTATATAGATGTTGTTGGTGAGGCCAACTAAGTTTATATCAAACCCTATCTGGTACTCCATTTTCCCTCAAGAAGATAATATGATCACATGTGTGGAAAAAGAGAATGATCCCACTTTGGACACCCGATTTCTTGTTTTAGGATGGGAGATTGGTAGCAGATGATTGAGCTTGTGCTCAAGATGCTTGGATAGTTTTTTTCTTTCTTGATTATTTTGTATTTTATCTTTTTCTCTTTCTTCCTTATTCTATGCATGATTTCATTAATTTTTATAGATACATTCTATCAAATTTTATATATGATATAATTTATAGATTTTGGTGATTATGTAATGCTTTGATTCTTATACTTGTTTCCATTTCCATATTCATTATTATTACACTTATGTTGTTTATTCAGAATTTTCACCATTGTTATCCACTATAACCTGAGGGAATAGTCTTCTCATAAAAAAAATTTGTCCCTTGGTACTAGTTAGAAGCTTTTGGTGTACAGTGAGGTGTGCTTCAGGACATATGGTCTACTGGGTTTGATTACTTAGAAGTGAATCAGGTAAAGGACATTAAAGAGTGGAATTAGAGCAGTTTATATTATTGTATTATTTTTTGGTAAATTTAGATAAGATATTAGGATGTGTTGGAATATGGTCATAAACCATACCTATAAGTACCTAACCCATATTCAGGGTAAGCACCAAGTTTCATGGGAATAGAAAATTGTTGTGTTATATTTCTAAATATTACAATTGATATATTTTCACTGTTGGGTGATTCACATGAATTGTGGGATTTTTTGTTCTTTTTAGAGATTCTACCTTGTCCTAGTATGAAATTCTTTTCACATAAATCATTATAGGAACGTAGGATTCACACTCCATGTGATATAGGTGCATTTTATTACTTTCATTGCCTATTTTTTTGGTGATTGTTAAGTGTTACTTAGTTTTAATATATCCCCATGCCACTAACGGCTTCTAAAATGAAGGGAAATTTGGGTTTTTAACATGTCAGCATAAACCTAAATGGTTTTTTTTACTATATAGATTGGTGGGGGAATATTAAATAGCCAATTTCTACTCATGTAGCTATGTGACCCTGGTTACATGTGTTGGGATTTGTATGAAATTATATGACTACCAATTTCAGATTATAATGTTTATGGGAATTTATAAATTGGGAGGTATACTTCATCTGATTGAGCCATCATATTTTACCCATTACATTTTGGGACCTAATGTAATGGGGGAGGTTTTTCATTACATAGGTACCGATCTTAGTCTATAAATTGAATCAGCCTTTATAAATTGGGAATGGAAATCTATTTAATTGAACATTATATTATGTATATACACAAATATGAACTTGAAATGTAAATCTTCAATTATAAATAAAATGGTATCTAGTAAATGTGAAGGGAAATTGAAACTTAAGTAGTGTTTCCTCCATAAGTTTCAATTGTCCTCTATCATATATCAGAACGTCTATGTTAAAAACATAAATACTTACTAATACCCTAAATTTAGACTTGGGTGGTTGGGATAATATGTTAGGTAGTGAACCCTTTTCGTTTTTTCCACTCCTATTAGTGATTCTATATACCTTGGTATATTATCTTGAGGTGTTTGCTTGAAATTTTTAGAGATATTGTACCAAAAAAATCATCAAGTAATGGCTAAGAGGGTGGAGAAAATATTTTTTACGAAATAGTGGCCCATGAGCCACCATTGTTTCCTCTAATACTGCCACTTAGGACACCACCATCTACTCCCAAACTGGGAACTGATGCATTGCTTCGAGAGAGTTTCATATATTTGATGTATTCTATACTGGGTGAAACAAAACCTAAACCTAAGATGTTTGATCTCACTCATGAATTCCTGTAACATAATCCTCCCACTTTCCCAAGGGATGTCGGTCCTCAAGACACATATTCATGGATGGAATCAATTTTATCTCTCTTTGAGAATCTGGAGACACCTCTAGTGATGAGGTCAAGATCACCTCCTACATGCTACATGATTAAAAAAATCACCGATGGGATGTGATTACCCAGGATGTTCGTTATCAGGGCATGGTCTAGGTAGCCTTTTAGACCAACTTCATCAATTAATTTTTCAATTAGAAGCTGAGAGAAAACTGATCTAAGGAGTTCATGCACCTAGATCAATGTGATATTTCCATTATAAGACTATTCAGAATGCCTCACCGAGTTGCAATAATTTTTACCACTTCCAATCAGTGATGAGTTATCACGAGTGAGATGTTTTGAGGGTGGGATCAGGTATTCCATATTCTCATAGGTGAATTTCTTCCACCTATCTACCATTTTAAGACCATGAACCAAGCTATTATAACTGAGAGAAACTAGTGGTTAACAAATAGTATTAGGAACACATGTTTAGTGCCAAGACATGGTAGTAGTTATTCAATAAGCATGAAGGGTCACTTTGAAGATTTTTGTTAGAGTAGTGGAAACTAAAGTATATACACTAGGAGCTCCTTTAAATGTCATCAATGTGGATGATAGGGTCATGTGAATCCATAATGCGATAGAGACCTGATAGAGTGTTATTCTTATGGACAGATAAGTCATTTTTAAAGGTTTTAATGGATTTTCCACCTATTTCAAGTGGAAGAGTACCCACTCCAGCCCCAGCTTCAGGAGTTGGATCAGTGACTCCACGTTAGGTAGGTAGCTATAGTAGCACTAGATGAACAGTCCAAGGAGGTGGTCATGTTCAAGGTATCTATAAATCTAGTTTTTAGTGTCCATAGAGCAAACCTTCTCAGTGTAGTATAAATGTAGCTCACGGAAGTGGATCAAGCTAGTTTAACACATTACAGAAGATTAATAAAGTTAATAATGAAAAATAATTTATATTACAAGATAATACTATAGTATCCTCTACTATCATATTTGTTTTGTTCGATACATGTGTCTATCACTCCTTTATTTCAGTATCAATTATGGAAAGAATCAGAATTTAAATTCTGTACTTTTGTTGGGTGATTACCCTTGAAACACTATTATATATATAGAAAGAGGTTATACACCAATCTAAGGATGAAACGACATGAACTTTTGAATAAATTTAATTTAGTAAAATTTTTGTGTTAATTTATTTTTATACTCAATAAAACTATATCCTGTCATTAATGAAGTGAGTATAATTAAATGAGACTATTGGGTTTCGACTATTATGTGACCATTGGACAATATGACCATTGGAAACTAAACACTTAACATTACAATTATTTTTTATAAATACAAGTGATATTGGTTAATTAATACAGAAATAAGATTCGATGGCCTCATCCAGTAGGCTCGGAATATTCGAAACCCATCTGAAAAAACTTGGGAAGGAGGTAGCACCACTGGGCTTTGCTCTGGACCAAGCCCAAGCTAAACTTCATCATGTGAAGCTTGAACTGAATCGCCTATAAGAGAAGTTCAAGCTGATAGAAATCACCACTCGGGAAATTTTGGCTGAGCCACCCCAAGATTCTATCACCTTAGCACACATTACACTTAGGTCCTATGTTGGTGCTATAAGGCACTATGTAACGAGACATTAGCTGCTTGGTGTAATCCTTTAATATAAATAAAGTTTCTATTTTTTATTATGGTAAATTTTTTGAATTTCAAATGTCTGGATAAATATAGATTGTATTTTATTGATGAATTTTTTTGGAAAAAAGGATATTTTAAAATATTTATGTGAAGCTTAAATAATTAATAATGTGTAATGATTTTCAATAAATGGTCTTCTACAGTTGTGTTCAGTAGGAAATCTAGAGTCTAATAAGATCAACTTAATTTTTGGTGAATAGTAAATTATGAATAGCAATTTTACTCATATGAATAGTAATGTGACCAAATGGAATGGTAATCTCACTTAAGAAAGTATTATTATAATTTAGGCACCTTGATTAGGTAATGTGATTCAATAAAATAAGTAAATGACTTTTTCAGAAATTATTAGTTAAGTATTAGTTTTTTCAGGTGAATAGTGTTGTTTTTAAAAATTAAATTAAAATAATTTAGAAAATTATTTTTATAAAATGGAGGTCATTTATTAATTCAGAGCATTGATATTAGGTTAAGGTGATTTTTTGGGATTTTTCTAAAATAGTTTAATTTTCAGTGAATAGTAAAAATACAGTTTTGAGTTTCGGGTGTTTAATGACATTATTAATGATGTAATAAGGATGTAAGAAATATGGTCGACTTATGAATAGTAAGATATGCTATGAGGTATCCCAAGTGACCAATACCATGGGCAAGCCCATGGTTTTTCCAATACCACCGATGAGGTGTCCCTTGGAAATTAATAATTTATTCCCTCACTTATCCTATAAATACCAAGCCATTTACTCATCCATTTCATTCCAAAATCCTCTTCAATGATGTTCTGGTCTCTTTACCTCCCAAGGAGTCCTCCCAAGGTTCCCTCAAGCTTTCCAAGGTCCCGACCTTCAAACTTTTGAAGTAACTCTTCAAGGTAAGGGAAACTTTCACCCTCCTCTTTTAAGTCATGACTTCCTTTATGTTATGCCTTATAGTTCCATTTTATTATGTGGGGTATTGATATTATATATCTTTAAAACTTTCCATTTCATTTCCAAATGATGAGAGACCCTTTCCACTCTCATCAATTGATTTTCTGAATTTTTAAGTGGCACCGTTAGACTGCCGAATTTTCGTAAAAGAAATCACGCTTTCTCTTTCCTTTCAAGTTTCCATTTCATGTGGTGTGTCATTCAAATGTCCACACCATGATCTTATTTCTTTTTATTATTTCCCTCTAATGAAAAACTATTCATTTATGGATGGTATACCCTTGTCCCATCTCTTTTTATTATTTTCTAAAACCATGATATATAGCCGTTATGCTGTAGAAATTTCGCCTCAAAATTTCTCTCTCTTTTCTCTCTTGTTTTATTTATGTGAATACCCAGACCTACTTTGTTTCTTTGGGTGTTCCTATAATTGACATACATATAACCTTCACTCACTTTCCATGGGTTATAAATGAGATAATGATCTCATTTTTAAGAACTTTTAAAATGTCACGATTTTAAAATGATACCCATTTCTTTTATTCTCTATGGGTTATTTACAAATTTTTTTTATTATGATCTATGTGGATAACATTAAAATAAATACATATTAAGGTTTCCCCTTGATAGTGCTCCAATCCATTGGGTAAAGAATTAATCTCTGGAGGTGACAAGTTTCACGATACCTAGGTGAATAACCTTGGTAACTTTTATGACACCTTGGGGATGAACCTTGGTGATATGTTCATGAATGACTAAATGAAATGTTGTGGCCACATTTTCAAGTTATGTTTCAAGTTATTTTTATTATTATATGCCTATACTTACATTTCACATGTCTTTATGTTTTTACCAAGTTCTTATTGATATCACAATTAAACTGATTCCCTTGTTTACCCTTATTGGGCCTTTAGCTCACCCTTTCCTTTGATGTATGTCTCCAGGTTATGAGATGCAGTAATTTTACATAGGATAAACTTATGATGAATCCTTAAAAGTGGATTAGAAGAATTTTTTATGTTTTATTTAAGTTTTATTGTTCCGGATTTCCATGACACTAGATTTTAAAGATCCTATGTTTGTAAAATGTAATGAAAAGTTATGTATTAAAAAAGAGGGATTCCATAGTTGGTATTAAAGGATAGTTTAGTTATTTTTGGAAATCAGGCTATGAAAACTTTAGGATGAACCCCAAAGAAATTTTTAAATATAGGAAAACATCCTGCTATTTTGGTGAGTATTGATAAAGTTGTTTATCAAGCAAATACATACCTATCTGGATATGAGCAAGTAGAGGAGGCTCTGACACAGATGTAATTAGGAGTGAAAACTCCAACCAAGAATTTTGGGCTTGACATGAGGTATCCTAGTACATGAAAATGGGCCTTGCTATAATCTTGGTTATGACACTCCTAGTGGATATGTTTGGTTAATCACAAGCTTTTTATGAATCATTATGAAGGAATTATAGAGAAATTTAATTGTCTAAGCATGATGTTTTAAGACATAAAATCCTTTATAGTTAAAAGGTTCATAAATGAAATAAGTTTCTCACTAAGGTTTTATTATTTTAAAAAATGGCAAGCAATAAGAGGAACTGTGCAAATGGTGATCGCAATGGACCATGCACTGACAAACCTTCAATGGAAGATGAAATGTAAACATTCATATGAATGATGAACCAACTGACTCAAGTTATGGGAAATAACTAGAATCTACCTGAGAGACCGATTTCACCATGAAGGGAAGATCATTATTTTGAGTCCTTTATGTGGCAATGACCACCATCCTTTAGTGGACTGACTAACCCATTGATTGCTGAGTAGTAGATCATCTCCACCGATAAGATCTTTTCTGTGCTCCGCTGTTCAGAGCAAGAGAAGGTCACCCTGGCTGTCTATCGCTTAGAAGAAGAAGCTTATTAGTTATGGGAACTGATTAAAAACACGAGGCAAAGAGTATAGGTTGAATCTATGGAGTGGGAAGAGTTCAGAGGGATATTCTTTAGTAATTATTTCTCTTATTCCATGAGAACATGAATGGAGAAGGAGTTTCTTGAGCTGAAGTAGAAGGACAATGAATCAATGGGAAGCTACGAGATGAACTTCACAAGGCTGTCATGTTACACCTCAATCTTTGTCATGGATCCAAATGGTAAGGTTGATAGATTCTTCGGTGGACTAAGAACTCATCAGTATAAGAATCTAGCCAACTGAGACTATGGTAGCTATGAGGAGATTGTGCGGAGTGTGATGAAAGTCAAGCTAGAGTTTGGTGAGATGCAGTGGTCTCATAAATCAAACAACAAGAAGAGATCGATGGTGCCCATCTTAGGGAGGAACTTTGATCAGGGAAGAGGAGGAAATCAATTACAATATCCCACATGTAATAAATGTTGGAAGAAGCATTTAGGGAACTACTTTCTCGGGAGAGGGAAATGCTACAAGTGTGGTAGAGATGTCCATATTGTGAGGAATTGTTGCAGTGAAGTGAAACCTCAAATTCAAAACACAAACGACAAGGGGAAGATGGTGTAGTCCCTACCTGATGTACAATTCTTTAAGTGTGGAAAACTTGGGCAATTTTCCAATCACTGTCCAAATCTGAGGGTAGTAGAGGGGAACCACCATCAGCCTCAACAACGACCAAGGGAACAAGGTCTTACTTTTGCAATCACTACGGCTGAAGTTGAAGCACCAAATGATGTGGTGGTAGGTACTAATGTTATTATATCAAAGCTAGAAAGTACTTTGTTTGATTCTATTTCTAAGCATTACTTTATTTCCTCCATGTTTGCCAGGAATTTAAAATCAACCCCCGATTTTGTAAAAGTAGAGTTATCAGTAAAGATTCCTGGTGAGATTATCCAAGTAACATCAGTGTTTAGAAAATCTAGTATTTACTTTAGTGAGAATAATATTATCTCAAATATAGTAGTCATTCCCATGATGTAATTTTATATTATACTAGGGATGGACTAGCTCTCAAAGTATCAATACTGGAAATACAGTCTTTCCCAACAGTTCTAAACCGTTGGGAAAGGCTGCAGAACCGTTGGTATATGTTATACTAACGGTTCTGCAAACCGTAGGGAAGTAAGACATTGCGAAAGATTTTCCCAACGGTTTAAAGTGAACCGTTTGGATAGGGTGGGGAAAAATTAACCTATCCTAACGGTTATGCGAAACCGTTGGGAAAGTTTTTCCCAACGGTTTGGCCTGTTAGGAAAGCCCAAGCAGTCTTCTCTTTCCCAATGGTTCATAGAACCGTTGGTAAAAAAAACCCAGAGATGCAATGCCAATGGTTTGAAACCATTGGCATAGCCTATACTGTGCAAATTGAACAGTAGCTTGAAATTTGCACAACAACTCTGCAATTTTCCCACCAGGTATCATTTTGTGCATTCCCTCTCATTTTCAATCCAATTATTGTACCTTCAATAAACTAACACATACATATACAATTATTGTTACCTACAATAACCAACTAACACACACATAAAGAGAACAAATTCATACACATTTAACATATAATGCATCCTAGAACTATACACATCCATAATTAAATTAGAATTCATAACGTAATTATAAACATTCATAATTCAATTAAAATTCAATTTAAAATTTAGATGACAATTATATTTGGAATCCGGAATTCAATTCATAATTTGATTGGTTTTTCGTATACCATATATTTTACCTGAAATGATGTCCATTTTAAACAAAATACATACACCTAGAGTGATACCGGCCACACTGTGCCTCAGATTGAGGTGATGTTAACTCGTACATGACACAAATGACCCATCGATCATTGTCCAAAAGTATCAACATATTCTGAAATTGTTTGATCGGTTTTCTGTATGCCAGTTGATGTTTTTCATTTAAAATAACATCCTTTTGAAACAAAAGACAAACAATTTGAGTGGTTCCGGCCACACTGTATCTCAGATTGAGGTGGGGTTGAGTCGTACACGTCACATAAGACCCATGGATCATTATCTTAAAGTTTCAACGGAAACCGAATGCGTTTGGTCAGTTTTCTGTATATACTTAAAATGTTGTCCATTTTAAAAAAAAGAGAGCCACTTAGAGTGATCCCAGACACATCATGCCTCAGATTAAGGTGGGGTTGACTAGTAGACATCCCATATGACCAATGGATCGTTTTCCTAAAACATAAACACATTTCGAATGCATTTGGTCAGTTTTCCGTATGTCAGTTGTTCTTTTCACTTATAATCCTGTCCATTTTAAACAAAAGAGAGACACTCTGAATGGTTTCGGCCACACCGCGCCTCGTATTGAGGCAGGGTTGACTCATACATGTCACATACGACCCATGGATTGTTGTACTAAAGTATCGACATAATCCGAATGCGTATGGTCGGTTTTTTTGTATGTCAGTTGATGTTTTTCACTTAAAATGACGTCCTTTTGAAACAAAAGACAGACACTTTGAGTGGTTCTAGCCACACCGCATCTCAGATTGAGACAGGGTTGATTCATACATGTCACATATGACCCATGGATCGTTCTCCTAAAGTTTCAATGGAAACTGAATTCGTTTGGTCAGTTTTCCGCATGTACTTAAAATGTTGTCCATTTTAAACAAAAGAGAGCCACTTAGAGTGATCCCAGCCACACCGTGCCTCAAATTAAGGCAGGTTTGACTTTTACACGTCACATATGACCCATGGATCATTTTACTAAAGCATCAACACATTTCGAATGCATTTGGTCAGTTTTTCGTATGTCAGTTGTTCTTTTCACTTATAATCCTATCCATTTTAAACAAAAGAGAGAAACTGTGAATGGTATAGGCCACACCGCACCTCAGATTGAGGCGGGGTTGACATGTACATGCCAGATATGAACCATGAATTGTTGTGCTAAAGGATCGACACAATATGAATGCGTTTGGTCAGTTTTTCGTATACCAGTTGATGTTTTTCACATAAAATGACTTCCTTTTGAAACAAAAGACAGACACTTTGAGTGGTGTCGGCCACACTGCATCTCAGATTGAGGCAGGGTTGATTCGTACATGTCACATATGACCCATGGATTGTTCTCTAAAAGTTTCAACAGAAATAGAATGCGTTTGGTCGGTTTTTCGTATGTACTTAAAAATGTTGTGCATTTTAAACAAAGGGGAGCAACTTAGAGTGATCCCGGCCACACTGTGCCTCTAATTGAGCCTGGGTTAACTCGTACACGTCACATATGACCCATGGATCATTGACCTAAAGCATCAACACATTTCGAATGCGTTTGGTCGGTTTTTCATATGTCAGTTGTTCTTTTCACTCATAATCCTGTCCATTTTAAACAAAAGAGAGACATTGTGAATGGTGTCGGCCACACCACGCCTCGGATTGAGGCGGTATTGACTCGTACATATCACATATGACCCATGGATCATTTTCCTAAAGCATCAACACATTTTAATGCATTTGGTCGGTTTTTTGTATGTCAGTTGTTCTTTTCACTTATAATCCTGTCTATTTTAAACAAAAGAGAGACACTTTGAATGGTGTTAGCCACAACGCACCTCAGATTGAGGTGGGGTTGACTCGTACATGTCACATATGACCCATGGATCATTGTACTAAATTATTAATTCAATCAGAATTTGTTTGGTCAGTTTTCCGTATGTACTTAAAATGTAGTCCATTTTAAACAAAAGAGAGACACTGTGAATGGTTCCGGCCACACTGTGCCTATGATTAAGGTGGGGTTGACTTTTACACATAACATATGACCCATGGATCGTTGTCCTAAAGCATCAATACATTTCGAATTCATTTGGTCGGTTTTCCATATATCAGTTGTTCTTTTCACTTATAATCCTGTCCATTTTAAACAAAAGAGAGACACTGTGAATGGTGTCGGCCACACCGCGCCTCGTATTGAGGCGGGGTTGACTCGTACACATTACATATGACCCATGTATTGTTTTTCTAAAGTATCGACACAATCCGAATGTGTTTAGTCAGTTTTCCGTATGCTAGTTGATGTTTTTCACTTAAAATGACGTTCTTTTGAAATAAAAGACAGACACTTTGAGTGGTGCCGGCCACACCGCATCTCAGATTGAGGCAGTGTTGATTCGTACAGGTCATATATGACCCATGGATCGTTCTCCTAAAGTGTCAATGGAAACCAAATTCGTTTGGTTGGTTTTCTGTATGTACTTAAAATGTTGTCCATTTTAAACAAAAGGGAGACACTTAGAGTGATCCTGGCCACACCGTGCCTCAGATTGAGATTGGGTTGACTCGTACACGTCACATATGACCCATGGATCGTTTTCCTAAAGCATCAACACATTTCAAATGCGTTTGGTTGGTTTTTAGTATGCCAGTTGTTCTTTTCACTTATAATCCTGTCCATTTTAAACAAAAGCGAACACTGTGAATGGTGTCGGCCACACCGCATCTCGGATTGAGGCGTGGTTGACTCATACACATCAAATATGACCCATGGATCGTTGTGCTAAAGTATTGACACAATCTGAATGCGTTTGGTTGGTTTTCCGTATGCCAGTTGATGTTTTTCAATTAAAATGACGTCCTTTTGAAACAAAAGACAGACACTTTGAGTGGTGCTGGCCACACCGTATCTCAGATTGAGGCGGGGTTGATTCGTACACGTCACATATGACCCATCGATCATTCTCCTAATTTTTCAACAGAAACAGAAAGCGTTTGGTCAGTTTTCCGTATGTACTTAAAATGTTGTCCATTTTCAACAAAAGGGATCCACATAGAGTGATCTCGGCCACACCGTGCCTCAGATTGAGCCCTGGTTGACTCTTACACATCACATATGACGCATGGATCATTTTCCTAAAGCATCAGCACATTTTGAATGCATTTGGTCGGTTTTTCGTATGTCAGTTGTTCTTTTCACTTATATTCCTGTCCATTTTAAACAAAAGAGAGACACTGTGAATGGTGTCGGCCACACCGTGCCTCGTATTGAGGCGGGGTTGACTTGTACACGTCACATATGACCCATGAATCGTTTTTCTAAAGTATCGAAACAATATGAATGTGTTTGGTTGGTTTTCCGTAATGTTTTTCAATTAAAATGACGTCCTTTTGAAATAAAAGACAGACACTTTGAGTGGTGCTGACCACACCGCATCTCAGATTGAGGCGGGGTTGATTCGTACACATCACATATGACCCATGGATTGTTCTACTAAAGTTTCAATGGAAATCGAATGTGTTTGGTCAGGTTTCCATATGTACTTAAAATGTTGTCCATTTTAAACAAAAGGGAGCCACTTAGAGTGATCCCAACCACAAAGTGCCTCAGATTGAGCCCTGGTTGACTCATACACATCACATATGACCCATGGATCGTTGTCCTAAAGTATCAACATATTTCGAATGCGTTTGGTCGGTTTTTCGTATGTCAGTTGTTCTTTTCACTTATAATCCTGTCCATTTTAAACAAAAGAGGAAACTGTGAATGGTGTCGGCCACACCGCACCTCAGATTGAGGCGGGGTTGACTCCTACACGTCACATATGACCCATGGATCGTTGTGCTAATGTATCGACACAATCTGAATGCATTTGGTCTGTTTTCCGTATTCCAGTTGATGTTTTTCAATTAAAATGACGTCCTTTTGAAACAAAAGACAGACACTTTGAGTGGTACCAGCCACACCGCATCTCAGATTGAGGCGGGGTTGATTTTTACATGTCACATATGACCCATGGATCGTTATCCTAAAGTTTCAACAGAAACCGAATGCGTTTGGTCGGTTTTACATATGTACTTAAAATGTTGTCCATTTTAAAAAAAAGGGAGCCACTTAGAGTGATCCCGGTGACACCGTGCATCAAATTGAGCCCGAGTTGACTCGTACACGTCACATATGACCCATGGATCGTTGTCCTAAAGCATCAACACATTTCGAATCCGTTTGGTCGATTTTCTGTATGTCAGTTTTTCTTTTCACTTATAATCCTGTCCATTTTAAACAAAAGAGAGACATTGTGAATGGTGTCGGCCACACCACGCCTCGGATTGAGGTGGGGTTGACTCATACACATCACATATGACCCATGGACCATTGTTCTAAAGTATCAACACAATCCCAATGTGTTTGGTCAGTTTTTCGTATGTCAGTTGTTGTTTTCACTTATAATCCTGTCCATTTTAAACAAAAGAGATACACTTTGAATGGTGTCAGCCACACCCTACCTCAGATTGAGGCGGGGTTGACTCATACACGTCACATATGACCCATGGATCATTGTACTAAGGTATCAACAAAATCAGAATCCTTTTGGTCGGTTTTCCGTATGTACATAAAATGTTGTCCATTTTAAAAAAAAGAGTGACACTGTGAATGGTTCCGGCCACACCGTGCCTCGGATTAAGGAGGGGTTGACTTGTACACATCCCATATGACCCATGGATAGTTTTACTAAAGCAGCAACACATTTCGAATGCGTTTGGTCAGTTTTCTGTATGTCAGTTGTTCTTTTCACTTATAATCTTGTCCATTTTAAACAAAAGAGAGACATTGTGAATGGTGTCAGCCACACCGAACCTTGGATTGAGGCGGGGTTAACTCGTACACGTCTCATATGACCCAAGGATTGTTGTTCTAAAGTATTGACACAATCCGAATGCGTATGGTCGGTTTTACGTAAGTCAGTTGATGTTTTCACTTAAAATGACGTCCTTTTGAAACAAAAGGCAGACACTTTGACTGGTGCCGACAACACCGCATCTCAGATTGAGGTGGGGTTGATTCTTACACATCACATATGACCCATGGATCGTTCTCCTAAAGTTTCAACGGAAACCGAATGCGTGTGGTCGGTTTTCCGTATGTACTTAAAATATTGTCCATTTTAAACAAAAGGGAGACAATTAGAGTGATCCCGGCCACACCGTGACTCGTATTGAGCCCGGGTTGACTCGTACACGTTACATATGACCCATGGATCGTTTTCCAAAAGCATCAACACATTTCGAATGCGTTTGGTCAGTTTTTCGTATGCCAATTGTTCTTTTCACTTATAATCTTGTCCATTTTAAACAAAAGAGAGACACTGTGAATGGTGTCGGCCACACCATGCCTCGGATTGAGGCTGGGTTGACTCATACACATCACATATGACCCATGGATTGTTGTGATAAAGTATCGACACAATCTGAATGGATTTGGTTGGTTTTCCGTATGCCAGTTGATGTTTTCAATTAAAATGACTTCCTTTTGAAACAAAAGACAGACACTTTGAGTGGTTTCAGCTACACCGCGTCTCAAATTGAGGAGGGGTTGATTCATACACATCACATATGAACCATGGATCATTCTCCTAAAGTTTCAATGGAAACTGAATGCGTTTAGTTAGTTTTCCGTATGTACATAAAATGTTGTCCATTTTATGAGAATCTTCATGTGTCTATTAGTGGATTGGTATTTACATAAAATCTTGTGGACATTCATATAGAATATTTTTATATCATTCTTAGTATGGATTATATTTTAGTTTATCATGCTATGAAACATTTTGGAGCTAACAATGTCATGCCCAATGAATACATCTCTTTTATAACATAGCAAGAATCTATGATATTGATTAGATGTGTAACTGCGATTTACATTTATTATCATGATGAAAATAAATAAAATATATATTATAGATTTTATAGTAGTAAATGAAATCAAGGAGGGTGGGGGGATGTCCGGCGGGGATGTCCGGGGGGCTGTTCGGTGGGTGTCCGGGGGGCTGTCCGGGGACCAAGGAGGAGGGTGGGGGGCTGTGCGGGCGGCTGTCCGGTGGGTGATTGGGGGTTGTCCGGGGTCCAAGGAGGAGGGTGGGGGGGATGTATGGGGGGATGTCCGGGGGGTTGTCTGAGGTCCAGGGAGGAGGGTGGGGGGGCTGTCCGGGGGGCTGTTCGAGGGGCTGTTCAGGGGCTATCCGGGGGGGGGGTGTCCGGGGTCCAAGGAGGATGGTGGAGGGTTGTCCACGGTCCAGGAAGGAGGGGGGTTCCCAAACACACAACCACTAAAAGATAACAACATCTATAAAAACAGATAATATATAAAAATAACTCAACTCCAATACTATACTACGAGTCTAGATAAAACCAACAACTAGAATAGATTAAATATCAAATCTCAGTAATATTAGTCAAAAATGTAATGGATCAGTTTTTCCCACATCACCATCACCATCATCAACATCATCATCAACCTCATCCTCGTACCCATCATCGTCCTTTCCCTCCTCAGCACCCTCCTCCTCTCCCTCACCACCCGCCTCACCCTCCTCCTCTCCCTCCTCTTCCGTATCAGACTCCTCGCCATCATCATCGTCAAGCTGGAAATCGTCCTGACCACCACTAGAACTGCCACTTGGTGAACCATATATAGAACGTATCAATGACATATACTCATCAAAAGCTGGGTTGACCTCTGCTGGAAGTGTTGGATGTAGAACATCAATATATTTCAAAAAGGCACTGTTTGCCCTAGAAAACTGTTCTGCCGTCTCTGTGGCCCTTTTCTCAGCCAGTTCTGGCTATTCCCTAACTTGCTACAGCTCGACGGCACTACAGCTTGTACCTGAGGAGGTCCAATACCTCGTTGGGGCTATCCTAGGTCAGCAGCATACTCTGCCAGGATGCTCCTCTCCCAACACCTGATGTAAGTGATCTGTTGGCCCAAAATTGTCTGGTTCTTGGGCTTCGAGGGCCTCTAAAGAAACCTGTTACAAATATGAATATATTATTAAGTTAAAAAATAGATATTAAAATATAAAATCAACAGATTAGAACTTACAATATGCTGCTGAGTCCCTTCGTTGACGGAACTTCCATCCTTTTTCCGTCTACTCGAGCAAATCAATTTTGCTCGAGGCACACATCCTTCAATATTCTATATTTGCCTCTACAATGACATTGAAAACTAAATTTATATGAAAAATTTATCAAATTATTAAATAATTGAGAAAACAAAAGAAAATGTAAGTCGTAAAGAAAACTTATAAAAAATTGGCATACATGCTTCCTCTCATGATCTGACATCGTCGTACGTCCTAGTGTGTGGAGGTATTTTTTTTTCATCAATGTTTTTTCTATTTTTTCCAGATGATTCATAAATAAAATTTGATAATTCAAAGGATAATATTAATTCAAAACATGAATGTTATTATTTAAATATCTCAAATGTAATTCATACCTTAAACTGGGTACTCATCCAATGAGTAATCATCTGACGATACTGCTCTATAGGACAATCATACACGACTGGTACCGCCTCTAACTCAGTACCAACTCTAGCACACTAGCCAATATACAAATCATGCTTGTAGGCTCTCCAAAGCTCGCCTAAATCCTATAGACATTCTGCTCGAGCACCCTCACCATCGGGAAAATTAAATCGAAGCTGACATCAAAATATTAATTCATATAAATAAAAAAATAATTCATTGCATTAAATACAATATATTTTTTACCCATATCTCTTCCCAAGCTCTATCCTTGACCTCATGTGGAAAATGTATCCATGACAGCGGGCTAACGGGAATGATGTCAGAATATTTGGCAAGCGTCGCCAAAAAACTCCGACATTACTGCCTTGATTTCTCAACCATTTGGTTGTCTTCATTGTAATCCACCATAACCTGTGTGCGGTGGTTCCACACCAAACACATGCGTGTACGCCCCCGCCCCCGCCTCCTGTCAGTAGAAGTATCTGTCATGAAAGAAAAAAAAATATTTTATCAAAACATGTTATAATGAAAATAAATATTGCTATAAAAATTTGTTAGTGTTTTATAAATATACCTGCGCCAGTCTGATCGCTGAGCGCCGCCGGATCCGCAGAAACTGATGGAACACCCTGTGGTGGAACAGGATTCGAAGACGATGGAATATAGAAGTTCGGAGAGACAGAAGTAGAAGGTAAAGAAGATGGGACAATAGTGTGACCGGATTCTGACTGGGGAGTGGGAATCATTATGGGATTTGAAAATGATGGGGCAGAAGATGCAGAAGGTAGCGAAAACATGGGAGGCCTAAATATCCCGTGTGTCCCCAATGAAACACCGAGATCAGAATGTGGGAAGGATTACATGTCAGTGGGAGGGGCAGGGTCTAGTCGGGCACGCGCAGCTGATCATCCACCTCTAGTATGAACCCTCCTCGTACCACCGGCCTGAGTACTAGGACCAGTACTGGGCTCCTCATCGAATAACTGTTGACGTATAGGTGGATCCTACAAAAATATTTACAAATAAATTAATCACATGACATTATATATTATTTAAATATATATATATATTCGAAATAAAGTACTCACTATAGGCACTAATGGTGGAACACCCATCTCCGCCATCCGACGATTGTTCTGCAGCATTTTTTTCCTTCGTCTCTCTTCAATTGGATAAATTTCATGCTTTTGAAAACAGATATGTAATTAATTAGAAAAAGGAAACTAATGTGTAAACCAAAAAACTAAATTTATTAGGGAATAGGGGGATTCATTGGTAATTTTTCTATCAATTGTTTTAGAATAGATTGAATGAATTAAATAAATCATACAAGTTGTAATGTTCACCAAGTTAGAAATATTGTTTGACTAGGTTTGAATACAGTTCAATTCCAAATTAGAAAATGCAATTCAAATAAAACAGCAACCAATAAACATTGAAAATTCACATAATGGTCAGTTCAGCTAAAACATATTTATGATCAATACTAAATCAATTTGAATATTACCAACCTTAACAACCCAACTCGAGGTAAACCAAAAGAATTGAGAACATGGATGGATGATTATATATATTTTCAACCACAACTTCAGGTTCAGAATCAACTCTGACAATTGAGCTATTAGAGTCATCAAAAGAAATAAATGGATTGGTTCCAATGGAAATAGGGACAGTGTCAATTCCATCATCACCATCATCAAAAATATGTATTGGAATCACTTCTACTATGACACCAAATTCAGGTCGAAGTTGGTCTTTGACATAAAAATCTTTTTTTATCCATTGATTCCAACACATATGGTTCTTCGGTAGCAAGAGTGAGAGTCATATTAATTACTCAAAATCCACAATCATCAATTAATGTGCAATGTATCATCATCAAATCAAACCAATGGAATTTCATCATTGTGACTCATCCATAAGAGTAATAATCCAATATTATTATTTTCTCAATGACTCCATAATAACCCACATTTTCAAATTGCGGTCTACTATCTGATGCACTGGAATAACAATATATTATGGTAGTAACCATAACACCATCATGTTGTGTTCTCATGTTCTTTTCTCGTTCAGTGACAATAAATTTGTACCCATTGATAAAAATTGATTTACAGTCACGAACCATGGTATTAGGACCAAAATCCAACGATCTTATTTCCTCAGAGATAGAGTCAGCAGAAAAAATCAATACCTTCAATATAAATGACTGCTAAACTTAATTAAATATTGAAATAATTAATTTAAACAGTAATATTTTTGACCTTCAATTTTAACCAAGCAGAAAACTCTTTGCTATGCAAAGTCTATCTCCTTCTCAAAGATAAAGAACGATTCTTCCTATTTATCACTATTTTCTATTCCCTGTAGATAAAAAATATGAATAGTTTAACAGATATATATGTAAGATATACATAATAAATTTAGTTACCTGATATAGTCATTGAACAAATCACAGTTGAACAAAACTGTGCGATGTGCCATCTCCCGCTCTTCATGGCTTAATGTCTTTAATGTATATGATCCAGGAATTCCTCCAGTTTGAGGAAGTGATGGAAAACTGGGTTTAATTTTGTCATACTATTCTTCTTCATTTCTCATTGGTCTGTTCAATATTTTAGTAAGATCAGACAAATACATCGAGCAGAAATCCATACATTCTTGAGCCAGGTAACCGTTCATGATAGAACCTTCAGGATGATTTCTGTTTCAGACATAAGACTTTAAGGTGAACATATTTCTTTCAGTTGGATAAATCCAACGAAAATAAATAGGTCCTTCAAGAAGTATTTTAGTGGGAATATGGACATTCAGATGCATCATGCATGTGAAAAATTATGGAGGAAATATTTTCTCCAACTCACACAAAATTAATAGGGCATCCATCAACATTTTTTTCAAGAAAGACTTGGAAAACTTATTAGGACAAAGATCTCTAAAAAATGGCACAACTGAATAACAGCCACCCTTACATTATTGGACAAAAGATGACAGATTTCTATTGGAAGCAACTCATGCAGTAGAATGTGATAATCATGAGTCTTCAAAGATTTTAGCTTCAACTCTCTTCTGTTGAACCGTTTAGATATGTTTCTTGAATAACCATCAGGAACTCTAATAGTCTCTAATACTTCCAGAAATTGTTTTTTTTCATAGGTGTCATCACATAAGAATCACATGGAACTTTCCATTTATTTTCACTAATAAGAACAGGATGCAATTCTGGTCTGATGTCCCAATCCACCAAGTCACGCCGAGATCGTAAATCATCTTTTGTATTCCCCTTGAAATTTAGAAGAACCACAATCAACATTTCACATATATTTTTTTCAATATGCATTACGTCTAAGCAATGACGTAATAAATTGGTTGAACAATAAGGAAAATCAAAAAAGATACTCCTCTTCCTCTAATTTGAATAGGTTTCTGTAGAAACATTCTTTCTCTTTCCAGATTTCATTTGACCTTTCCCGAATGAAAAAATGAAATCTTTCAATTCATTAAGCACATCAGTTCCATACATATGCTGAGGTGGACCATCAGTCTCTATGGTATTATCAAATCTTCGATGATTCATTCTATATGGATGATCCTTTGGCAAGAATCGTTGATGTCCCATAAAACTAAAACTATAGTGATGTTTCAGTCTTCTGGATCGTGTATTATTCATACAAACTGGACATGACAGTTTTCCCTTCGTGCTCCATCCAGACATCATTGCATAAGCCATAAAATCATTGATCATCTACATAAGTGGAGCATGCATCTAAAATATGTCCTTCGAACATGCATCATATGTTCACACAACCAAATCCTAAAGAAGTTTCAACTCTTTAATAAAGGTTGCATGTATACATCAATATCAATGTCGGGATCAGAAGGACCAGATATGAGTATACTCATGAAAGTGAAAGGTTTTTTCATACACAACCATGGGGGAGTATTATAAATGTGTATAAAAACTGGCCATGTGCTGTGCGAAGTAAGCATCTTCCCAAACAGATTAAAACCGTCGTATGAAATACCCAGCCTCACATTACGCACGTCAGCTGCAAAATCAGGATGTCGAGCATCAAATCTCTACCATGAAAATCCATCTGCAGGATGAACCAACTCATCATTAGTCTTCTTTCTCTCGGTATCATGACATCTCATTTTTATTAATATGTCATCAGACATAAAAAGATTATGGAGTCTGGGGATCAATGAAAAGTTCCACATTGCTTTCTGTGGAACACGGGATGGTGTTCCATCAGATTTTGACTTCCAGTGGGATGTGCCACATTTTATACAATCATTTCGTTCAGCGGTTTCCTCCCAGAATAAACTACAATCTTTCGGGAAAGCATGAATTTTGTTTCTTAAAAATCCATGTTCCTCAACTAACTTCCATTCCATATAGTGGTTTGAGGGAATATCTGCATCATCTGGAAGTAAATCCTTCAAGAGGGTAATAATGTAATCGATTTTTGTATTAGAAATCCCATACATAGTTTTCCCATGAATCAATCGTATTAATAATTCCAGCCTTTTCATTTTATCGCATTGTTGATATACTGGAGTCGTGGCAGCATCACTCAATTTTTTCACCCTATCAATATCATCATTTTAACTAAATGCATCAGCTGTCCTCATATCGAAGTCTTATTGAGTTGAAATCCTTTCTTTTTTATGATGACGAATAAATGGAAACCAATCATCTAACAAATTCTCCATTCGAGTCCTTTCATTTCGATCATCACCAATTTGAGATTTCATTTTCTCCCCATTGTGATACCACACAAAGTAGTTTGCTTGAAAACCATTTTTGGTTATGTGGTAGCTGACTTCTTCACAGCTCAACCAAGGTCTACCAACACAATTGGAACATGGGCAATGTATGAGACCACTATCTGAAGCATTGTGAAATGCAAAATCTATAATGCTCTCCAAATTATTTTGAAAAATGCAAGAGATCTGATCGGTTTCATACATCCAACTTCTTTCCATTCTTTAAAAAGAATTTATATAAGTCATTTTGTCATAAAAAATTCAATAGGATTGAACTTTAATAGAAAATAGATTTAAGTAAACAATTAAGGATGAAAATAATCAAGGTATCAACTACACATGTGAAAAAAACTTACTAACATGTTATTAAAAAAATGTTAAACCAACAAGAACTTAATGTGTTATCACATCACAACATGCCTCATCCCATAACCATATTAGTAGGGTATCATGAACATGAATAACATCAACCTTGTGCCATCCTCCTACCGTACATGACCCCAACCACATGCCACATATTATTATAGCCTTATCACATCACACCTCACCTGAAAACACTAGGGAAATCATTGTACATATCACCTGAAGACACATGGACAATCACATCACATCTTTCCTAAACACACATAGTCAATCACTTATGAATGAAGAGTAGGGAATACATGGTAGCTATCCAACCATATAACCACCATCCTAGATATTATAAAAAATACCCATAACTCAAAACCTCTAATCGTTGGTAAGTTTATCCAACTCTGGTTGGGAATGTGTAGAAATAACATAAAATACATGATATATAGATAGCACAAAATATCCAACCTATGGGTTCACATTAACTACATAATCACACACTTCACTACTACCATAAAACACATAAACCATCACAACCACTTTCACCACTATATGCAACACACCACACCACCACCACACAAGACACATATAATTTCCCACTTTCATTTATATGCCACTTCATTCACACTTACATTGTCCATTTATTTAATGTTTAATTAATTAAATCCATTTACTACACATCTATTTCTATTCCATATCATTTATTTACTATCTTGTTTTATTGTTTTAACAGCATAATTTATTCCCTAGATAATCAGGAAACTAATAAAAGCACCACACAACAACTCACCATCTCACAATAACCATATTCGCCATGTTACATCGGCCAACCATCTCACCAAAACAACCACATATCACAAAAAACTATTGCACATCACAAACCACCTCACAACCAAAACCACATCACCACATCGTACACCACAACCTCATCACACAACACCTCCACATGACACAACACCACCACACATCATTACTATCACACAACTTCACATGTCACATCCATTCCCACTAACCATCACATTACAACCCCACATATCACAAAGCCCAACTGGTCACCTCAATCACAACACAACAGCCTACAACATACAATGAAACACAAAAAAAAACCTCTCATAGAAGCAACATACCCCAACTTCCACAATTTATTCAAGGTCTTTTATTACATTACCCCTTTATTTAGCATGGAAATTATAACACAAATGATATTCCATGGGAAACTAATTAATTAACAAAATATTCGTTCATTTCTCTATTTTTCACGGTGAAATCACATTAAAATCCAAACTGAAAACAAAAATATTAGATCAATACCAATAAAAACCAGGTAGAATATGTGTATAAAGAATAAAATACCTGATTTTAGATGATTCAGATGGTTTTTCACCTATTCGGATGGGGGAGTTCACAAGAGGAGCAGATCGCCAGATTGATTTTAGGGTTATGTCACGAATGGGGGAGAGTAGCGGCCTGATTATATTTGGGGAAAATATTTGCCAAAAGTTTATAAAAACTATTGGAAAAGGGGTGTTTAGGGTACCCTTTCCCAATGGTTTTATGAAACTATTGAGAAAGGGTAACTTAAACACCCCTTTTCCAACGGTTTTATGAAACCGTTGGCAAAGGGGTACCCTTTCCCAATGGTTCTAATGAACCGTTGGGAAAGGGTTCCCTAAACCTTCTTTACCAATGGTTTAAGAAAACCGTTTGTAAAGAACCGTGGGTAAAAACCACATTTCCAGTAGTGTATAATGCTAAGATCAAATGAATAACCAAGACAATATCAGCAGTCTTGAATGGAAAACCCACAGTTATCTTCCAAGGAGAGATATATCAACCTGATCTTTGTTTAGAAGAACCTCCTATATCCTTTTTTATGGAGTTTATCAGTGAAGAAGAAGAATGAGATGAGAGATTAAGGATATAAAATGTCCCCATCATCCAGAAATATGTTGACGTATTTACTGAGGAGTTACCCAGACCTCCCCCAGAAAGAGAGGTAGAGTTCTCCATTGAACTCGTGCCTGTATCTCATCTGATATCAAAGGCCCTCTATAGGATGGAAAATGTGGAGCTGGAGGAATTAAAGAAACAAATCCAAGATCTTTTGGATAAAGGGTTTATTCGGCCGAGTGTGTCTCCTTAGGGAGAAATAGTTATTTTTTTGTGAATAAGAAGGATGGATCAATGCGACTATGCATTGATTATAGAGAACTGAATGGGATCAAAGTGAAGAACAAATACCATCTTCTAAGAATTGATGACTTATTTGACCAACTTCATGGGGCTCAATTATTCTCTAAGATTGATATTTGATCTGGTTATATTCAATTGAGGTTGAAGAAAAAATATATTATGAAAACTTCCTTCCAATCAAGATATGGGAATTGTGAGTTTGTTGTTATGCTCTTCGGACTGACTAATGCACCTGCGATTTTTATGGATTTTATGAATATAGTCTTTAAGGACTACCTTGATAACTTTGTGGTAGTTTTTATTAATGATATTTTGATACATTCCAAAAGTCAAGAGGAGCATGAAGATCATCTAAGGGTTATTTTTAAAACTCGATGGAAGGAGAGGCTTTTTGGAAAGTTCAATAAAAGTGAATTCTGGTTACAACAAGTTTCTTTCTTGGAGAACATTGTTACCAATGAAGGAATCACAATTGACCCTACAACAAAAAAAGTTATAGAGGAGTGGCCTAATCATACAAAAATAAATGAGATTCGTAATTTTATTGGATTAATAGGATATTATAAAAATCTTCTGAAACAATTTTCATGACTTTCTAATCCCTTAACCAAGTTAACTCAAAAGGGGTCATGTTCATCTAGACAAAAGAGTGTGATGAAAGTTTCCAAGAGATGAAGAAGAGATTGGTTGCTGCACCCATGTTAACTCTTCCCTCAAGTGGATAATGATTCATTATTTTTAGCGATGCATCTCTGAAAGGGATTGGGTGCATCCTCATGAAAAATGACAAGGTCATTGCTTATGCATCTCGATAGTTGAAGACTCATGAGAAGAACTATCCTACGCATGATCCAGAGCTGTCTATGGTCATTTTTGCTCTGAATATATGGAGTTACTATCATTATGGGGAGAAATGTGATATATACCCAGACCATTAAAGTATGAAGTATATTTTCACATAAAAGGAATTGAACATGAGACAAAGGATATGGTTTTAACTTCTTAAAGACTATGATTTTTCAATTCATTATCATTCTAGAAGTGCAAAAAAAGTCGCTGATGCATTAAGTAGGAAATACCCAGTTTTTATTTCCATGATGAGGATTCAAAGAGATCCTTTGATCAATGACCTTTCATGGCTGGACATGGGAATTATAAGGGAAGGGAAATCATCAACCCTAACCCAAATGAATTCTCAACCATCATTACTAGATAAGATCAAGAAATCTCAGAAAGAAGATCCCTTTTTGCAGAAGAAGTTTGAGGCTATGAAGGATGTGAAGTTTCATGAGTTCAATTCTGATAAAAAAGGTGTACTTAAATTTCTTACAAGGATATGTGTTCCATATATTCCCGAAATAAAGAAGGAGATGATCGATGAAGCTCATATCTCTACATTCTCAATCTGTCATGGTAGCACGAAAATGTATAGGGACCTTTGTGATCATTATTGGTGGGATAATATGAAAAGAGAGATTGCTGACTACACTTCAAGGTGCCTAGTATGTCTGGAAGTTAAGGAAGAGTTACAACTTTCTAAAGGGGTATTGCAACCACTACCCATACCAGCATGGAAGTGGGACAATATCACTATGGACTTTGTCACTGGTCTCCTAAGAACCTCCAAAGGAAATACTGCGATATGGGTTATTGTGAACCGTCTCACAAAGACTGTCAATTTTATCTCTATTTGGGAAGATTTATCTCTTGATCAACTTGCCATGATTTATGTTAAGGAAGTGGTAAGGGTGCATGGAGTTCCACTTTCTATCGTATCTGATCATGGTCTAAGTTTCACATCAAAATTATGGCTAAGTATTCAACATGCTCTGAGCACAGGATGGAATTTTAGTACGACCTATCACCCCCAAACTGATGAACAATCTGAAAGGACTATTCAAACACTCGAGGACATGATGAAAACATGCTTAATAGAATTTAAAGGTTGATGGGATCAACATGTACCTTTATTTGAGTTCTCTTACAACAATATCTTCCACTCGAGCATTCTAATGGCACCTTATGAAGCTATATATAGGGAGTGATGTAGAAATCATACTTGTTGGGATGAAGCTGGAGAGATAATGCTTCTTGGGCTTGATCTTTTGCAAGAGATGACAGAAAAAGTCCATGCCATCCAACAACACATTAAGGCTGCTCAGAGTCGGCAAAAGAGCTATACCGACAACCGTCGAAGGGACTTGGAGTTTGATGTTGGTGACAATGTCTTTCTTCAAATTTCACCTTGGAAGAGAGTCATGAGGTTTGGGAAGAAAGGGAAGCTCAACCCTAGGTATATTGGCCCCTATGAAATCCTTGATCACATAGGAGAAGTGGCCTATCGACTTGCACTTCCTCCAAATCTAGAAAAAGTTCAGGATGTTTTCCACATATCCATCTTGAGGAAGTACACACCTAACCCTTCACATGTTCTAAACCCAGAGGTGGTACAACTGGAACATGACCACTCTTATAAGGAGCAACCAGTGGATATCTTGGATCATAGATACAAGGTCTTATGCAACAAGACTACCCACTTTATCTAGGTGTTGTGGAGGAACCACAAATGCAAAGAAGCCACATGGGAACTATAGGAGTCTATGAGGCAGAAGTACCCACAAATTTTCTCTTCTGAGGGTACGAGTTAAAACTTCAAGGACGCAATTTCTTAAGGGGGGAAGAATGTAATGACTTGAAATTTTGAATAAATTTTATTTCCTAAATTTGTGTGTTAATTAATTTTTATACTCAAGAAAACTATATCTTTTAATTAATGAAGTGAGTATAATTAAAAAGACTATTGGGTTTTGATTGTTATGTGACTGTTGTTCAATATGACTGTTGGAGACTAAACTCTTAACATCACAATTATTGTTTATAAATACAAGTAATCTTGGTTAATTAATATAGAAAGAAGATTCGATGGCCTCATCCTGTAGACTCGGGCCGTTCGAAGTCTATCAGATGGAACTTGGGAGGGAGGTAGCACCACTGGGCTTTGCTCTGGACCAAGCCCAAGACGAACTTCATCATATTAAGCTTGAACAGAATCACATACGGGAGAAGTTCAAGCTGATAGAAATCACCACTCGGGCAATGTTGGATGAGCCGCCCCAAGATTCTATCACCTTAGCACACCTTAAACTTATGTCCGATGCTCGTGTTATAAGGGGCTATGTAACGAGACCTTAGCTGCTTGGTGTAATCCTTTGATATAAATATAATTGTTATTTCTTATTATGGTAAAGTTTGTGAATTTCAAATGTCTGGATAAATATAGGATGTATTTTATTGATGTATTTTTTTGAAAAAAAAGGATAATTTAAAATATTTATGTAAACATTAAATAATTAATAATGTGTAATTATTTTCCAAAAAATGGTTTTCTACAGTTGTGTTCAGTAGGGAATTTAGAGTCGAATAAGATCAACTTAATTTTTGGTGAATAGTAAATTATGAATAGTAATTTTATGCTTATGAATAGTAATGTGACCAAATGGAATAGTAATCCCACTTGAGAAATTATTATTATAATTTAGTCACCTTGATTAGATAATGTGATTCAATAAAATAATTAAATATCTATTTTAAAAATTATTAGTTAAGTATTAGTTTATTTTTGGGTGAATAATGTTTAAAAAAAATTAAATTAAAAATATTTAGAAAATTATTTTCATAAAATGGAGTTCATTTTTGAATTCAGAGCATTGATATTAGGTTAAGGTGAATTTTTGGAAATTTTTTGAAACAGTTGAATTTTCGGTGAATATTAAAAATATAGTTTTGAGTTTTATGTGTTTAATGACACCATTATTGATCTAATAATGATGTAATAAATCTGGTCGACTTATGGATAGTAATATATGCTATGAGGTTTCCCAACTATCTAATACCATGGGAAAATACCATGGGCAAGCCCATGGTTTTTCCAATACCACCGATGAGGTGTCCCTTAGAAATTAATAATTTATTCCCTCACTTATCCTATAAATACCAATCCATTTCCTCATCCATTTCATTCAAAAATACTACTCAATGAAGTTATGGTCTCCTTAAATCCTATAGAGTCCTACCAATCTTCCATCAAGCCTCCCAAGGTCCCGACCTTCAAACTTTTGAAGTTACTCTTCAAGGTAAGGAAAACTTTCACCATCCTCTTTTAAGTTATGACTTCCTTTATGTTATGTCTTATAGTTCCATTTTACTATACGAGGGATTGATATTCTATATATTTAGTACTTTCCATTTCATTTTCAAATTATGAGAGATAATTTCCGATCTCATCAATTGATTTTCGGAATTTTTAAGTGACGCCGTTAGGCTGTTGAATTTTTGTAAAAGAAATCACGCTTTCTCTTTCCTTTCATGTTTTCTTTTCATGTGGTGTGTCATTAAAATTTCCAAACCATGATATTATTTCTTTTTATTATGTCCCTCTAATTCAAAATGATTCATTTATGGATGGTATACCCTTTCCCCCTCTCATTTTATTATTTTCAAAAACCATGATATATAGCTGTTATGCTACAGAAATTTCGCCTCAAAATTTCACTATCTTTCTCTCTTATTTTATTTAAGTGAATACCCAGACCTATTTTATTTCTATGGGTGTTCATAAATATACAAAAAAGATATATTTGAGTCTGGAATTGACATACATATAACCCTCACTCCCTTTCCATGGGTTATAAATGACATAGTGATCTCATTTTTAAGAACATTTAAAACGTCACGATTTTAAAATGATACCCATTTTTTTATTCTCTATAGGTTATTTATGAAATTTTTGGTTGGAGTAGATTAATAAGGAAGGTGGGGTGTGGGTGAATTCAGTATCTATAAAATTTCTTATTAAAAAGTATTTCTAAAACGTTTCCCCAAAAGATTAAATACATCCTAGTTAATCAAGGTTATACTGTTATAAGAGTTTGGACTGTTTGAATAACTTCTTAGAAGATTGATTAGTTCTCAGTAATATTAATATCAGTTATTAATATTAATTTTGAAGCTATTATACTATGGCAGGAAAATTTTAACTTCTTTCCAAGAGTAACTATCAAATTGAATTTAGAGATTTCTGAATTATACAGTAAAACGGTAAAATAGAGAAGACTAAATTAAGCAGCACAACAGATATGAATCAAGTGGTTTAGTCTCAAGACAAGACGTAATCCACATAACTTTGTTATCACCTACCACCAAGTAGTTTATATAAATAAACTTGATCCACAACCTGGATTGAGGTTAACAAAAGTACACAGTACTTTCCAGGCCACATAGGGACCTCTTCCACAGTTCTTCGTGGGTACAAACGACCAGGCCACTGTTGACGCTCCTTTCTATCACATAGTCTAACGACTAAAAAGGGGAATACCTTAAGCACAAAGTGATTCATCCTTTGATGAAACATCAAAAATTTACAAAGGCATTAACAAGGATTTCTTCAAACATGGGCCGCACAAGTTCCAAGCTAGTCGTGCAAGTATACCTTCACGCCACATATGGGTCGTGCAGGTGACTTGCGCGCCCTATGTTATTTTCACCCAAGTTCTTCACTGGATTATAAATACCCCATGTGGGCCCCCCATTTCAAGAATGAAAAATTCCAAAAGTAATATTTAATCTCTCGGTACCCTAGTCTCTTCTTGAAGTTTTCCGATCACTTCTAAGATAATTTCTTACCTAGAATGGAAGATCTAAGGAGGAGGAATAAGGACTAAGTGTTGGAATTCATCAAAACTTGTGCACCTTAGTGTCTAGACCTTAAGTGAAATGGCCCCACTTGTGCTCTGCCTTATCCCTTCAACAAAACTTGCACGTCAACCTTTTGGAAGCCTCTAGGGATAATACTATGGGCTTGAGCCAAGCCTCGCCCAAGTATTACCCCATGGGTTGACCGTCGCGCATGTTCACATGTGTCATGCAAGTATACTTGCATGACCAATATTTTCATTCCCAAAGAGGACTTGCATGCCTGACTCTTTTTGGGTACCCCTATTACTTATTCAACTCTTTTCTTCAAATCCACCTCTCCTCTTCAAGATTTAGCCTTCAAAACCCTATTCAATGCCATTTTTGGCATGCTTCCTTTGATGGCTTCCTTATCTGAAAGGAATTATGTGGAACATCTCTCAATGCCTAGTTATTTACATATCTTTATGTCACAAAGGTGACAGATTTCATTTATTCGGCCTCATCCTTTAAGATGAGAAGATCTTTAACCTGGGCCTCCTGTTCAGAAGTAAGCCCCAGTCACAAGTTCCCTATTCATGGGTATCCTCCTTAGGAGTAAGCCCCAAATTCCAAGTTCTCTTAACATGGGCATCCTCCTTAGGAGTAAGCCTCAAGTATCAAGTCTGCTTAACCTGGGCCTCCTTTTCAAGAGTATGCCCCAGTCATAATTTCTATAATATGTGCATCCTCCTTAAGAGTAAGCCCCAAGTTCCCAAATATGGGCATCCTCCTTAGGAGTAAGCCCCAAATTCTAAGTTCCTCTAACCTAGTCCTCTTTCTTAGGAGTAATCCCTAGTCTTAATTTCTTTTGATTTGGGCTTCCTTATCAGGAATAAAACCCAATCATAATTCCCCTCTAAGTTGGGCATCCTTCTTAGGAGTAAGCCCTAAGTTAAGTATTCAAATCTCCATAAAGCACATATACCTTTATGGACCTTGTTCCCAGGTTTCTTCCCTGACGTAAATCCCAATAATCATCTATCTATAATTTCTTATTACTGCATATTTCATGGCACAATCGTTAGGTTTTACTAATACCTCTTGTTTCTCACATCGAGCATGACTCACATGAGCTTAGACCGTAAAAGTAAATATGAAATCTTTCTTTGGAACATCAATCATGCCTAAAAATCATAATTATTCACTCGAACTATGTGGGTTATGATTCCTTTTCTAAACAAGGATACGTATGTAGCCCATCTGTAGGTACGATCCCATCTCTGAAATAATCCATGTCCTTCTGAACGACAATAAACTTCAAGGTTCCCCACTGAGTGGATTTAAAACCAGTATGATTATCATAATAACCAAGAGATTTATATATAATGTATTAAAGGATACCTTTGACTAAGAATATCTAAAAAATACAGATGATTCTTTATCAATGAAGAACCTCAAATACATAAAAAAAGATTCGATAAATCTCATACATATTAATCATTGATTGTCAGATCTAAAGTAAAGATCATTTTTCATACTTGGCAATTTAATAAGGATTCACAAAACATAACTCAAATATATAAAGAGAGTCCTGGAGTAGACAATAATTCCCCCTAAAAAGGCGTGATGAGTCTGACCTCCCATCATCTCGACCAAAGAAAATTTTTAAGCCTCATCAGTCCACAATTAATGAGCACCTACCTTTGGAAAGTAGGTCCAAATGGATATAGAATCATTGGATGTTTCCGGTTATATGAATAAACCTGTTAGAAACCGATTGGAATGTTTGAACCCTTAAACAAACAAGGTTATCCCTATTTCTAGATAAAAAAATGGTGAACCCGACGTAAATCCTTAACCATGTTAAAATGATGTTTTACTTATTTGTTAGGCCCCTATTTAATTCAATGTGAGGGAAAAAAAGAAATCAATAACATATGTGCCCATACAGAAGATGCAGTTTCTGAACTTATCTTGATTATGTATGTTATATCAAACAGGAACTCGTTTCCAAGATCTCTCTGCGTTACAGAAATGGTGTTTCTAAAATTCACACCTATGAATGCCCCGACTGCTGCTCCTATTGGATCCTCATCCACTCTGATGATGACATCACCTACTAAACATCTTCAACGCAAGGTATCAAATGAACTGATTAAGGAGTACTGTCAACATGGTACCATTCCGACTCTGGAGGCCACTAAACAACCCCTCCAAGTCAATAATTCACCCTGGTTGTTCGAACATCGACGACTAGTGATCAAGAAGCAGGTGGTTCCAACCACCTTTTCCAACAGTTTCGGGTCGTTATCCCCGGAACACAATCACCATTCCCTCCCATATTATGGGGAGGTGAATGAGAAGGTCACTCAAGGCCTTAACTCAAGTAGACAAGTGTTCTTCTTGAGGGATCCCATCAACAATCGCCGCTAGACTCGTGCGGCAGTGCACCCTCAACATGATGAGGGTATAACCTTAAATGGTTCGACTCAGGTTCCTTAGAACTGAGCACGCTAGACGAACCACCAGAGGAGAAATATGGTTAACAGGGAGTAGGTTCTTACTTCTTCCCCTTCCAAAGAAGTCCATCAAGCCATCTCGATGGCAAATAACGAGCGGGAATACACACCCGTCCGTCCTGATGCTACTGCCCATCTGACTCGTCTGGCAGTAACAAGCCAATCCCGCCAGGAAATTCCGAAGGAGTATTATAGGAAGGAATATACAGCTATTTATAACTCATTAGCTAGTTAGCATGCTTGACTAACTACAACCAAGGAAGCTCACTAATCTAATATGGTGGCAACTGATAAGCAGTAACATACACCTGTTTACAATCAATAATTCTGTCAGCAGTCTCGTCTTCTAGTATTTAAGGAAAGTTGTAAACCATACTTGATGAGTAATACACAGCAGACACATACACCTACCAATGTTTATCAATCCTATCAATAGTCTCATTTGGTAGCACCTGGAGAAGTCAGTCAGAAAGCTCTGACAAAAAATTTGGAGCAGACTCAACTCTCTGCCCCCACACATGAGTACTGTCAGAATTCACTGACAGGAAAAAGAGGACATGACAAGAATACACACCTACTCCAACCATGGAATGGAAATATATTCCCATTCAGGCAGCCGAAGTCACCAATCACATTCTTACAATGGTGAAGCAGTAGAAGCAAATCCCTGCTTATATTCTGGATGCATGTTAAAATATTATAATAGCTTCAGTAAAATCACTGGGAAATAATCATAAATCTATCCCTATTAGTGGAGTGACTCATCAAAAAGTCACTCAGAAATAGATACACACCTCTGTTCCAGTCCATGAGGGTTGTGGGGCATACTCCCCCATATCATACGGACAGTCAAGTCAGGCAGATACACCTGATTTGATTGGAGATAATCAGCATAACCTGACTATTCCTCTTGAGTAAGCACATACACCTACCCATAATCAACACTTTCATAAAAAAGTGGTTCCTAAAGTGAGTAAGAAGGAATCTAAGAAAAAGACTCATCCAGCACAATCAAGAAAGCAAGAGCCAATCTGTAATAAGGCCTTGATTGATGCTGGAGTTCTTAATGCACTCAGACAATTTTCTGTTGCAACTCAAGATTCTACTCTCTCATTTCCCAATACTGGGAACAATAATTCTGAAGGTCTTCATCAGACACTTCTTCATGAAGGCTTGCTTCCTGACAGTTCGATATATCTCGAAGTATTATCTTCAGATGAGAGCCACGATAACCCTCTGCGTGGCCAGAAGATCAAGGAGAAAGAGTTTTCAACTTTTTCTATAACCCACCATGGTGTTCCTCCCCATGATGATGAATTTAGCTGTGAAATTCCTCTCTGCAGCAGTAATTCGCATTTCCTGGAAAATTCTAAAAAGGTAAATGTAATAATGAGAAAGCCCTCTTATCTTGAGGCACTTTAAAATGTAAAGCCAGTCATGCATGATGCTTAGCCGCTAGCAGGTGAAATACTTTCTCCATCAGAAGATAGCCCAGGGTGTAGGTCATTCTCGGAACCACCCCTGGGTCATTCATCTTCTAGTTTGATAAATAAATTCTCTACCAATATTTTTGAATCTGATAAAGCAACAAAGAAGCACAATATTTGGTCTAATCATGTAAAATAATCCTCATCGAATGATAAGGAGGATTTACTGAATATGAGAAAAAAACTGGCGAAAGGTGAAGTACCAGTCATGTTCTTCCCTTTGGCTGACTCTCAGTATGACATTCTAGAAATTTTGATGGATGATGGAATTCATGATATTCATCTCAACAAATGGAAAACTCCTTGTCACTTGAAAGAGAAAATCTTATCTTACGATGAATATGAAAATTATGTCAAGATAATAGAATGGTTACAATGCCAAATTGATTTGGAATCTCTCTCAGTCTCTTGATATCCGAAGGCTGAAAAGCAGCTGAGAGCCCTTCAGCGTTCATGCCTTGGTGCGTTAAAAAGGTTGCGCCAGTTAATTTCCAATGCCCCATCTGGTGTTCATATCAGGGGATGGGGTGTTCTTGGAGCACTACATTTCGCTGTACTCTCCTGTCAGCAAAGCCCACCAAAGGTGGTTTCATGCAATATTATTTCCCAGAATTGGCCACATCTAGCTGGTTTTGTGCATAATCAAAGGCTTTCCCAAGAACATGACTCAACTAGTTCTTCCCAAAGTCAGGCATACAAAGAACTAGTTGTTGAATTACTCTTGCATCAAGAAAATGAGAATATCGAACATGCCTATCGTTTAGATAATGCACATCATCAGGTGACAGAAGTGTCAGAAATCATCCAACAGTTTTTTGAGCCAGGTGATTTTAGTGGATGTATATTGATGCATCCGACCAATTTCCGGACTAATGTCCACAAGATTAGGAGAGATTTTAAGAAAGTCTCAGAGGTAGCAGCTCAAGAACCACCCCATCTTACCAGATTGGGGACTCTTTTAACCCAACCCTCATAATCAAGAAATATGATTCAAGGAGTTCAGCATGAACAACAGGAACAACCCCAGTCCATCGGACTGGGGACTTTTTGAAATCCTCAATCTCATCCTCAGAGAAAGACAGTATTCTCTCAATTAAGGAAGAATCCACTAGTGGAACGAAGAGATGAATTATCAGGAGATTCTCTCCAAATTACGGTTCATCAAGAAGTTCCTGAGTGATCAAATCAACAAAAGGAAATGTCTCATCAAGGACATGGAAGAAGATAATATCATAGAAATGATGATAGAAGGGATGCAATGCGTTATGCATCAATTAATGTCATCAATGCCATTGTTACTGTTCCTATAGAGCATGAGGCTCACTCAGAGGGATCATATGAAGAAGTTCCTGCTGAAGAAGTTGTACACACAGACACAAATGAAGAAGGTGTGCGTACATGAAATCAAAGTATTACCCAGAATCTAGGTATTCCTTCAAATAACCCACTTCCCCCTATCTGAAAGGCATCCAACAAGGGGAATGGAAAGAATCAGGTTACATCCCACCCTTACTCTGTAGAAGGCCAATCACTCTCACTAGAGCAAATGTTTTCACAACAAGAGGAAGAAATGAAGCAATTAAAGAGTTTGAATGTAGAACCATTTCAAGGTAGTCTTCCACCTAAGCATGCTGGAGTCAGTCAACCAAGGGAATTTGTTGCAGCTATTGAGATGGATCAAGAATATCCTCCTTTACCAGGACACCCTCATAGGTCTAATACTATGGTTCATGCACAACAACAATTGTCAGTGCTACCATCAATTGCAGTACCAGCCACTACACCTATCCAAGCTCCAGTTATTGCACCTGCTTAGGTCCAAGCTCAACCATATGTTTCTCAAAAGTTAATAACTACCATTGAGTCATTAACATCTTGGTTGGAAGTTATGGAGGGAAAGCATTCACAAATTCAACTAGAAAAGAGATATTACCCTGAATGGGTTGATGTAATTCCTCCCCTATAAAATTTTGCAAGTACCACATTCCCAATATTTAATGGTTTGGGATACCCAGAACAACACTTAATTCATTTTGTTTCTCATTTTGATCCCATGATGGGAACTCCTCAACAATAGGAAGCAGTTAAGCTCAGGTATTTTGTACAGTCATTATAAGGGCCTTCTTTTGTCTGGTATACAAGCTTGCAATCCCGGTCAATTACCGGGTGGGAAGATCTCCATCAACGATTCCTTCTTCAATTCAGCTCAACGTTTCCAAAAATGATAGTTTTTGATCATAAAAATTGTAATCAAAGGGAGAATGAAAGAGTTTTAGATTTCATTGCTCGTTGGAAAGGATTGACATATTCCCTAAGCTTAGCACTCCCTCAAGAAGAGTTGTTTCTAATCTGTGTGGAAAATTTTCATGATGAATTACGCACGCTGTTGATCCCAGTGAAATACACAAAAGGGTTTTGAGAACTTACTTTGATTGCTCAGCAGATCGAAGATTCTCTTATGAAGACTAAGGATAAAACTCTTGTAATTCCATCAGTATTGGGAAAGAGAATGGGTAGAGTAGAGACTACCACAGTTACGATTAAACCAGCACCTGTACCTACTTCTACTTCAAAAACTTCATCATATCAAAGGTCTCTACCTCCTGAGCATCAAAAAAATGGCCGGCTCATCAAGATAATCAAAGATATCAATGACAAAAACAATTTGATGAGTTGAAGAAAAAAGTTTATTCATTCCAAAATGAACAAGTTCATGGTTACTTCATTTCGGCTTTGGAAAATAATTTGGTTCAGTTGCCAAGACCCAAAAGGCCAAACAAGGAAGTAGATAAAGACAATCCAAACTATTTACCATTTCATCAGATTTTGAGGCATCCCATTCCAGAGTTTTTTTTATTCAAAGACCTCCTACAAAAAATGGTGGACTCGGGACAAGTCAAATTGAAAGGTTCTTCAGCCCAGGTAGCATGTGTTAGTGCTACAGATCCAGAGGAAGGAGGCGAGTGGAAGGAAGTAAAAACAAAAATGTAAAAAAATATGATGATTGGATGGTAAGAAAAATGATCAGCCGAACTCATACCATTTTACGAATGAAATTGAAGAAACCAATTGTGTCTTCTGCTATGAATGCCACAACAAAACCTCTATCAAAAGAAAAATCCTCAAAGGGTCGGCATAATTAAGAGAAAGAAGAGAATTTAGAAAAATATGAGTTCATGTCAAAGCCCATGTTGTCTTTGACTCTGGAAAATTTAATGCCGTCTACTTCAAAGCCACGGGCACCGCGCCACCAAACGGCACATCCTAAATTGGCTAATCAGGTAGAATCTTCATCAGATGAAGAGTTGATCTTTGGTTTTGTTAATATGATTCAATTAACGGATCCATATGCCAGTCAGAGTTTCGATCTTGATGAGCCCGAGTTCCCTGTATCAAATAGAGGAATTAGAGGGAGTTACAGAGGTCTAGGATACATAGGAAGACATGGATATTCCAGAATCCACTATTCCAATTCTACCATTTCTAGAACTGTATATGCAACATAAACTCATGGAAGAGACCTTTAGCGGACTCAAGAGGAACAATACAGTTCTTCCATGCATGGAAGATTCAGTCCTGGCACAATTATTTTGGTGGATTGGTTGGAGATTTCACCTTCATCCTCTCAACAAGTAAATAGACCCAGTCGGTCTAATCTTCCAAAGCCAGGAGTATTCCCAACTCCTACCCCGATACAAGATGCAACTACATCCAAAGAATCAATTTATAAGGCACCGTCTAAACCACATGTTCCTGTTGGGAAACACAGAACTTTGGACCAAAAGTATGATGTATTGAAACATTTTTCCCAAGTACCGTACAAGTTATCAATTCTGGATGCCTTAAATCTATCAAAGGATCTTTATGAGGCACTCATTGAGGCTTTGTCAAGTCCTCAGGAATTTGAAACTAAAATTGCTGCAGTTAAAGTTTATCATATATAGAATGATCTTATAGAATTCCATGTAGTGATATCTTTTACTGATGAAGATGAAGATGATGTTGTGAATGGGCATATTAGACCTTTGTATTTATCTGGCAAGATCAATGATGTTAAAATCCAATGAGCTTTCATTGATAATGGTTCAGGAGTCAACCTCATCCCCATTCGCACACTTCATCGATTGGGCCTCACTGAATCTGATTTATCTCCTTCTACTTTGATGTTGCAAGGATATGATAAAAATGAACAAGAACCTCTGGGCGAGATTACACTCAGAACCTAGTTTGGATATCTTTTATCCAATTTAGATTTCATGGTTGTTCGTCATGACACCACATTCAACATTTTTCTTGGAATACCTTGGCTACATCAACATGCGGCTATCCATTCATCATACCATCAATGTCTCAAATATTGTTTCAATGGTCAAATTGGGACATTGTATAAAACCCCATTCAAGACATGTGAATCTCAATACATTGAGGCAGAATTCTATCACATGGAGGGAAAGGAGAAATCCACAACAAGGGAGGTTACCAAAGTTAATGCTCCATTTGGTTTGGAAAAGATTCCAGTAAACCCATTTACATATTTTAGTACAGATTATGTGTTTCTTATCAGTCAAATTGAAAAGATAGGCACAAATCCAAATACTCTTATGGAAACCTCCATAATGTCAATTATGGAAACCAAGCCAGACAACATGGGAGAAATTGGTGATTCACCAAGCAATGATGAAAGCTCAAATGGAGATGTCTTCATTTCATCCGTTGAAATCCAATAAGTCTATACTTCACCAACCAGGCCAGAAGAACCTATAGCAATGTCAGAGATAAATTATGATGTCGATTTTCAATCCATCATCTCCTCTTTATTAACCAAAAAAGACCCTTCATCATCAATAATGTCAGAAATGGAAGCCTCTTTTTCAAAATGTTCAAATTTTAACATCTCTTATGATCATGGAAATTTGGATTCATTATCTACTATGCAAGTAGAAATAGAAGAAATAACATGGATTGAAGAAGAAGAGGAAGATCTCAGTGATACTTCTCTAGCTTTTGAAGAGGGTATCACTACCACTGTGGATGAACTCAGAGAAATAAATCTGGGTACAAAAGAAGATCCACACCCCACTTTAATTAGTGAGGACATGATGATTGAAGAGCAAGAGATGTATATTTTATTTTTAAAGAAAAATCAAGATATATTTGCATGGAATTATATAGAAATTCCAGGTCTTGATCCCAATGTTGCCACTCATCATTTGGGTTTTCCAGAAGAACATCAAGGATTAAAGCAAACCACAAGAAGAACACACCCAACTTATGCTTCCAAACATGAAGTTGAAGTGGATAAGCTTATCAAAACTATCTTCATCAGAGAAGTTCAATATCCCAAGTGGTTGGATAATATTGTCCCTGTGAAAAAGAAGAATGGAAAAATTAGGGTGTCCATTGATTTCATAGATCTTAATCGGCATTGTCCCAAGGATGATTTTCCAGTTCCGATTACAGAACTCTTAATTGATACAACAACTGGCTGTGAAGAACTTTCCTTCATGGATGGATATTTCGGGTATAATTAAATCCGAATGGCTCTAGAAGATAAAGAATCTACAACCTTCAGAGCCCCTCAGGGTGTGTTTTTTTATCGGATAATGCCCTTTGTCCTGAAGAATGTGGGTGAAACATATCAGCGTGCCATGCACCGTATCTTCAAACAATTTTTAGGGAAGTTTGTTGAATGTTATGTGGATGATTTGGTTGTTAAATAAAAATAATGTTGTAATCACTTGGCTGATTTGGAAGTCATATTCCACAAACATCGACAACACAATTTGAATATGAACCCCTTAAAATGTGCTTTTGGGGTAACCTCAGGAAAATTTCTCAGCTTTGTTGTATGCCATCTTGGTATTGTAGTTGATCTTGAGAAGACAAATTCAATCCTTGGTATGTCACCTCCTCAAAATTTGAAGGAATTGAGAGGACTTCAAGGAAACTTGGCCTATATTCAGCATTTCATCGTCAATTTGGCAGGAAAATGTTTACCATTCGCCAAATTAATGAAGAAGGGAGTCACTTACCAGTGGACCAAAGAATGTCAAGAAGCATTAAAGATTCTCAATAAATATCTCTTGAGTCCACCGATATTAATGACACCCGTTGAAGGAAGACCACTTATTCGTTACGTGACAACTTTAGAGAAGTCTTTGGGTTCCTTCCTTGCCCAGAAGAAAGATCCTGGGAATGAAAACAACATTTACTATCTTAGCAGGACTATGCTTGAAGCAGAAACTCGATATTCAAGTATTGAAAAGTGATGCCTGGCATTAATATTTTCAGTTTAGAAGTTGAGACACTACCTGCAACATCATGAGGTCCAATTGGTATCTCGCAATAACCCTCTCAAATTTATCCTTAGTCGTCCAATTCTTACAGGACATCAGGCAATGTGGGCAGTTATTTTGCAATAATTTAATATCCAGTATGTGTCTCAAAAGGCAATAAAGGGCCAAGCTATGGCTGATTTCCTTGCTGAACACCATTCAGTAGAAGATACATATTTAGATACTGAACTTTATAATGTGGAAGTCTTCCCTATTCAAGATAATTTTCAAACATGGGAAATGTACTTTGATGGTGCTTCTAGAATTCCAACAGGGGAGAAAATGGAAGATCCTAAATTCAACAATGTTGGGTTAGGAATTGTGCTCATTTCTCCAGAAAAGGAAGTGTTACCCTATTCCTTCTTATTGTGGGAATGCAGTACCAATAATGAAGCAGAATATCATTCTCTCATCACAGGATTAGAGTTGGTGCTTTAGGCACAAGTGAATCACATAAAGGTCAAAGGTGATTCAGAATTAGTAATCAAACAAGTCAATGGGGATTATTCCATCAGAAAAGATGAGTTAATCCATTTGTATGATTATGTCAGAGAGTTAATGGCAGAAAATCCTTCGGAACTGAAATTTTCTTATGTACCGTGATCAAAAAATGCTCAAGATGATGCACTGGCTAATATTTCCACAGCTTTGGCAGATCCAAATCAGGACAAGACAATCATCAGTATTTCCCATCATCGTACAATTTCACGTTATGTTCAAACCATAATAGAGGAAATCAATGAAATTTGTCCCATTTCTGAACCATATGGTCATACTACAGGATGGATGACACCTATCCGGGAATACCTTCAAAATAATACACTCCCACCTGATAGAGCCTGGAAAGAACAAATTCTGCAATGTGTGGTCAAATTTACTCATTATAATAGCCTAGATCACTTAGAGAAAATTCTCTACAAGCGATGTTTTGATGGAATTCTCTTCTGATGAATTGATGGTGAAGAGACAATGGCTGTCATGAAAGAAGTACATGTAGGAGTCTGTGGTTCCCACCAGTCTGTACATAGACTATCTGATCAAATTCAAATACTTGGATACTTTTTCCCTTCAATGATACAATATTGTGTTGATTTCACTAAGAAGTGTCATTCTTTCCATGTATATTCCAATTTCATTCACCAGCCCCCAGAGTTGCTTCATACAACTAAATACTCATGGCCATTTTCCACATGGGGAATGGATGTAGTAGGACCTTACCCTTCAGCTACATCCAAGAAGTTTAAGTATATTCTTATTGATACTGACTTATTTTCTAAATGGGTAGATAAAATACCTCTCAAAGAAGTTAGTTCTAAAGGCATTGTTAGCTTCATCAAGTCTAACATCACTTCTAGATTTGGTGTCCCTCATACCATATTGACGGACAATGGCACCAACTTCTGTTCATCTAAGGTAAGGAAGTTGTATCATGAATACAACATCAAATCCAACCATTCATCTCGGTATCATGTAGTGGCCAATGGAAAAATAGAGGACATCAATAAGACTCTTTCCAACATATTACAAAAGATGGTGGATAAAGATAAGAAGTCATGGCCTGATAATTTTTTTCATGCTTTATGGGATTATCGAACCACCACCCGCACTACAACGCGGTCAACTCCATATTCATTGGTATATGGAATAGAAGTAGTCTTTCCCATTGAGGTTCAATTAACTTCTCTCAGAGTAGCCATTTTTGATCAGTCATCTACAGATGAACAATCTCAAAAGTGATTGGATGAATTGGAACGATTAGATGAAAAAAGGTTGTGCACCCTGCACCACTTAGAAGTTTATCAGAATTGAATAGCATGAGCTTTCAACAAAAAAGTTCATCTTCATTCATTAATTCAAGGAGAATTGGTATTGGTCCTCAGAACTCCAATGATAGCAAGAAAGAAACCTCCCAAGATCGAGCCAAAGTGGGAAGGACCTTACTCAATACATAAGTTCTACTCTAATGAAGCTTATTCTTTAATCTCAATAGATGGTGAACTCATCATGACTCCAACCAATGCCAGATTTCTGAAGAAGTATTTTGTATAACACAAATACATCAGAAACGGTCCATGTATATGACATTAAACTATTTTAACTTTCATCCAACATGACGTTAAACTGTTTCATCGTCCAACATGATGTTAAACTGTGTTGTCCCTACTACATGACATTAAACTGCACGGTCCCCATATCATCCAACATGACAATAAAATATGTCCCTTTCATCGTCCTTGATATATGATTCTAAAATGTACAGCATTGGTCCATATATATGAACTTAAACTATTATAGTCCTTAGTTTAAGACTTTAAACTACATAGTCTCCTATAGTCCTTACTGCAAGACTTTAAACTACATAGTCCCTCCATTGTCCTACATGACTTTAAACTGTGCATCGTTAAGGTTGTTGCTACCTCGTGTTTCTCTCACCGAGTATGAATCACATGAGATTAGAGTAAACTTCAACCATAACACCCCCTCTGGGCTACTAACCATGTGCAAGTCCCAACACCATTTTTAGATCGTTGTCCTCAAGAATAACTTGATCACCAATTCATTCTTTAATTGAACTATGCAGACTTTGATCCTTTCCTTTTAGGCTGTGTACATTGGAAAACTACTAAGTTTCAAGCCCAAAACCAATATCTTCACATCGGTTCACCTTCATCTCATACGATGTTGATTCGTGAAGCCGCCCTAGAACCAATATTTTTACATTGGTTCACCATCGTCTTTGCTATATGATGTTAAACTATTCTCACATTTGTCCTGTATGAAAATAAACTACAACATTCTTTAACACCCTCACCTGAGAGGGAATCATTATTTATATTGATATCCAATCATGTTATATTCCAAATACTATGTGCATACATGGCAATGCCAGAACCTTTTATCTTGGGTCAAACCATCATTGCACTAAAGTCCCCTTTCACCCTTCACTTGTACGAACCAAATCTGTACAGAGGGTATTTCAAGAACTACATGTGGCTTGATTCCCATCCTTATGGGATACTTAGGAACATTCGAGCGTCCCTCGAATCTAGCCCCAAGTCTTTGGGCCTATCCCCAAATTCCACTTTCAATCCCTTGGCTGAAAAGTCCCCTAGTAAAAACATGAGTGTGGTATGAAAACCTTTGTCTTCATTCACATTAAGTTTATCAAACACAGAATGTGTATTCCTAATTATGGTCCAATCTCTATGACCCTAAACTAAGATCTCCTACAATCTTGTCCCACATGACGTTAAACTGTATTTCAAGAACAAATTATGGCATGATTCCCATCCTTATGGGATACGTAGTAAAGTCCATCATCTCAATTCAGGACCCAACCAAAACATGATTATGGTTAGTATTGGTATGTGTATCTTTAAATTAGTTGGACAATGCCCATTTTGATGTGTCATACTCCTAAACTTAAATACTTTCAGATCTTCATAACCCTTTTCTTGACTTCTAATCACAAAAGGTCTGATACCCGAGAGTTCTTTTGCCTGATTAAGCAGCATGTGCCCTTAGGAGGCCTTTCATAAGTAGTCTACATAATAGACCTTTTAGCCAAAAGATACTATTATTTGACTATGCAGACAATTCCCTTAAATAGCCCTGCATAATTCAACCCCCTAACAGGTTTTTCAAATAGTGGTAACTTCATTATTGGGAGAAAACCCTCTTTTTTCCTTATTTTTCTTAAACAAAAATATGTAAGGATTCACAAAAATATCCATCCTTAACGTATTTGTCCCATACTTTTTTTTATGCTATTAAAGTATTCAAGTCTATGGTCTATGTTTCCCTTCCCTACATTTGGGTCAGACCTTCGTAGGAGTGACATTCATCCAATTCTTTGACAATCTTGATTGAAAATATCTTCTCTATATTAAAGTACCTCTCTCCATATATCAGATTCTATGCTTTGGAAAATTTGGATCTCCATAAAATTTCACTGGCTTTTAGCAATAGAAAAATAAAATTTCTAAGAGTTATTTTGCCTGACTATGCAGTACGTGCCCCTAGGTGGCCTTGCATAAGTAGTCTACATAACGGACCTATCATCCAAAAGATGCTATTATTTGACTATGCATCCAATGCCCTTAAGCGGATCTACATAATTCAACCCCCTAATGGGTTAGTTAAATAGTGGTAACTTCATTCTTGGAAAATACTTATTCTAATGCCTTTTAGCCTTTTTTCATATTAATCACCAGATTCAAAATTTCTTAAGTCATAGTTTACATATTTTCACCCATACATGAATATGATAATATGTTTTCAGATAAATTATCAAGTAATCGAGTCAATTTTAATCCATTCAGTCAAAGCTATTTCGACCTTAAACACTAGCCTTTTTATGTCTGACGTGCATGACATTAAACTCCCCAAAAAAGATAAGGGAACTCTGAATAAAAGTCATGTTCCAGCTCACTAAGCATACATTTTTTATGATTTAGGTAATATTGAGCAATAAAAAGATTCAAAGTTTGTAGGGTTATTTATAATAATCCAAGTAAAAAATCAAACTATGCTTACTAGGCCCATTGGCTGAGGTAAAAATTTAAAGCAGTTATCAAAAGGATGCACGAAAAAAATGATTGAAGATGGAAGTATTCTTCATTGATGCACAAGAGTTAGAAGGACATCCATAGACTGGAGTCTCTTCTCTTTTCCAAGAACAACAAGAGGCTGTCAACATAACTCTTCACTTGATTTACGAAATCCTGGGCTTCATCAACAGCCACCTAGAATTCATTCATTCAACTGGATACAATAAGAGATGTAGTGATACCAACTCTTCTTGGAACAATTGAAAAAGAATGTTCTTGAGTGCGGTTTGAGAAAATTTTCTGCTGATCAAACAGTGAATCTGTTTCTATCCAAGAGACTTGGAAGATGGATACATGGATTTGAGAATAGAGCATTGAAATTAAAGAGCCATTTGGAGAGAATAATATTTTCAGATATGGTTCTAATGCCAGAATATTCTTCTCTCCACCAACCGACAGCAGAAAACATATCATCCCATGGGTTTTCCATTTTCATATCTACAAGGAAATGGCATGGAGGAAAAATTTGAAAGTTTACACTATTGTTGTTGCTCTTAATGCACAACATAACCAAAATAGAGGAGTAGTAGTGTGGCTACATCTCGGGAAGATAGTTCTTTACATCTGGAATGTTGACTCTTTGCAGATGACCATGGCTATATAGAGGCAAGTAGATGCTCTGTGGAAAATTAAGATGATACTTATTCAAGTACTTGGCCAAATCTGGGAGAGTTCTTTCGTAGATATTATAATAATCATGGCCAATTATGCTCATCATGTCATCAATCCACTTTCTATCCAGCTCATTAGCCATTCCAATTCTTCTGGGAGCCATTTAATCTACACAAAGGTTGAAAAATTAACTATTAAGTAAGTTGTTTTTTCATAAAAATTTGTGAAGAAAAGTGAAAAAATGGATAATCCATTATGTCAAGAAAGTCCAATGTTGGCATGAAAGTGTAATTGTGTCATGCAAGTTTGGTCGTGCAGGTATCACTGCGCAAGTCATACTACCTCTGCAGAAGCGCAACATGAACAAAAGCAATGAACCATGGAAAATCAAGACACTTGTGCGACGAAAGTCACTTGCGCGATGAGAGTGAAGTGCTTTGAGAGCCGGTTTCTCTACGCAAGAATGGAATATGTATTTAAAGGAAATCCTGCACCCCTGCGCACCGAAGCCTGCGTAGCTCGCACCTGCGCGCCGCTACCTGCGCGCTAAAAGCTTGCGCACCGCAGTTCCTTTGTTTTCTCATTTTGCCTCAGAGTCAAATCCTCCTTCCTTTCAGATCCAACTCTGAGGGGGGACTTTTGTTGACTCTCCTTTACGTCATAGAGTCTAACGAATGAAAAGGGGAATACCTTAAGCACAAAGTGATTCATCCTTTGAAGAAACATCAAAAATTGACAAAGACATGAACAAGGCTTTCTTCAAACATGAGCTGCAAAAGTTCCAAGCTAGTCACACACGTATACCTGCGCGCCACATATGAGTCACGTAGGTGACTTGCGCTCCCTATTTTATTTTCTCCCAAGGTCTTCACTAGCCTATAAATACCCCCTATGGGCCCCCCATTTCGAGGACGAAAAATTCCAAAAGTCAGATTTAAGCTCTCGGCTCCCTAGTCTCTGCTTGAAGTCTTCCTATCACTTATAAGGTAATTTATTACCTATAATGGAAGATCTAAGGAGGATGAATAAGACCCGAGTGTTCTAATTCCTCAAAACTTGCGCGCCTAAGTGTCCAAACCTTAAGGGAAATGGTCACACTTGCACGTCGCCTTTTCCCTTTAACAAAAATTATGCGCCATCCTTTTGGAATCCTCTAGGGATAGTACTAAGGGCTTGATCCAAGCCTTGCCCAAGTATTACGCCATGGGTTGACCGTCGCACAAGTACACATGTGTCGCACAAGTATACTTGCGCGACCAGGACTTGCGCGCCCAAAGAGGACTTGCGCGCCTGACTCTTTTTGGGTGCCCCTCCTGCTTATTCAACTCTTTTCTTCAAATACAAATATCCTCTTAAAGATTTAGCCTTCAAAACCCCATTCATATCCATTTTTGGAATGGTTCCTTTGTTGGATTCCTTATATGAAAGGAATTCTGTGGAACATATCTCAAAGCCTAGTGATTTACATATCATTATGTCAATAAGGTGAGAGATTTCATTCATTCAGCCTCATCCTTTAAGATGACAAGATCTTTTACCTGGGCCTCCTGTTTAGGAGTAAACCCCAATCACAAGTTCCCTATTCATGGGCATCCTTCTTAGGAGTAAGCCCCAAATTCCAAGTACCCTTAACATGGGAATCCTACTTAGGAGTAAGCCCCACGTCTCAAGTCTCTTTAACCTAGGCCTCCTTTTCAAGACTAAGCCCCATTCATAATTTCTCAAATATGGGAATCCTCCTTAGGAGTAAGCTCCAAGTTCCCAAATATGGGCATCCTCCTTAGGAGTAAGCCCCAAATTCTAAATTCCTTTAACATGGGCCTCCTTCTCAGGAGTAATCCCTAGTCTTAATTTCTTTTGATTTGGGATTCCTTATTAGGAATAAAACCCAATCATGAGTCCCCTCTAATTTGGGCATCCTTCTCAAGAGTATGCCCTAAGTTAAGTATTCAAATCTTCTATAAAGCACATATACCTTTATGGACCTTATTCCTGGGTTTCTTCCCTGAAGTAAATCTCAATCCTCATCTATCTAGGTAGTAATACATATATAATCCCCACATCATTTCTTATGATTGCATCTTTTATGGCACAATCGTAAGGTTTTACTAATACCTCTTGTTTCTCACACCGAGCATGACTCACGTGAGCTTAGAGTGTAAAAGTAATTATGACATATTTCTTTGGGACATCAATTATGCATAAACCTAATACTTATTCACTCAAACTATGTGGGTTTTGATTCCTTTTCTAAACAAGGATACATAGGTATCCCATCTGCGGGTACAATCCCAACTCTAAAATAATCCATATCCTTCTGAACGACAATAAACTTCAAGTGCCCCACTGAGTATCTTTAAAACTAGTATGGTTATCATAATGACCAATAGATTTATATATAATGTATTGAAGGATACCATTGAATAAGAGTCTCTAAGAAATACAAATGATTCTCTATCAATGAAGAACCTCAAATACATATAAAAAGATTCTCTAAATCTCATACATATTAGTCATTGATTGTCAGATCTAAAGGAAAGATCATTTTTCATATTTGGTAACTTAATAAGGATTCACGAACATAACTCAATTCTATAAAGAGAGTCCCAGAGTAGACAATAATTCTCCCCAAAAAGGTGTGATAAGTCTGATCTCCCATCCTCTCGACCAATGAAAATTCTTAAGCCTCATCCGTCCACAACTAATGAGCACCTACCATTGGAAAGTAGGTCCAAATGGATATAGAATCATTGGATGTTTCTGGTTCTACGAATAAACCCGTTAGAAACCGATTGGAATGTTTGAACCCTTAAAAAAATAAGGTCATACCTATTTCCAGAAGAAAAATCCACACAAGGACCACTTCTACACTTATCTGTGGGTATACACAAGAGTAAAAGAATGTTTGAGTAAGGATATCTTGTATCCTTCAGTTTAATGTAGGAGACAGAGCGTGTTTCTATACAAATACACACTCTGCTTGAAAATTAATAAAATGATACACAATAGAGCTACAATATTAAGATAGGTTTAGAAGTTCTCTGAGTGTTAGTCTTTGCAACATTGGAATTCTGAGATGAGGGAGACGCAAAACTCAAGTCCTCATTTAGAAAATAGAGTGTCGCAAGTCAAAACTATTCGGCTTGTGTTCTTCGTGGTGTTTTACAGTGAGAAGATGTTCTCGGGATTTTAGAATGCTTTGTGTGTTCTTCCGTAGAGTCGAGTTGCATGAGCCAATTCTCTAAATGTATTCTGTTATCATGCTCTCTCCCACCAGCTTGTTCTTCCGTATCGTGCTACTGCTTGTTTTTTCTAGGCCGCATTACTCTTTTATCTTGGAGTGTATGTGTTTGGGCCAGCATGTTGCATGTATTCTGCACCTCATACCTCATACTGTCCGATGACATGTTTACAAAGAAACATTATTTTATGTCAGTGCATTAAAATCTTCAAATATGACCATTAGATATTAGATTGAAAGATGAAAAAATATATTAGGAAATAGTGTCAAAGTATGTCATGGTAACAATTTATCCTTCACACGGTGTCTGGATTGGTCACAGTGTCTCGCAGTCACAGTGTCTCGCGGTCGCGGTGTCTCACGGTCACGGTCACTCATGGTCACAATGTTTCATGGTCATGGTGTCTGCTTATTCATAGTGTCTTGTTCATGGTGTCTTGTTCACGGTGTCTGGATATCACGATTTCTGGATGTCATAGTGTCTTGTTCACGATGTATGGATGTCACGATGTCTGGATGTCACAGTGTCTTATTCACGGTGTCTGGATGTCACGGTGTCTGGATGTTATGATGTCTGGATGTCATGGTGTCTCATGACTTAGGCAAATATCTGTATTCAGATTTAAGTAGTAGTGTTTATGTAATGAATTAAACTTAAGCAGTTTTCAGAGAAATCATTATAAAGCGAATCAAGAGATAGTGCATAGTAATCAAACCGAGTGTATAACACTTAAGAGATTTGGATAGATTTTACTAGGCTATGGAACATTTTATGTGAGATAGATTACATAGAGTTAACAAAGTTTATAAACTAAATAGGATTTGTGAGCATTAAAACATGATTAATACATGAGGAGTCCAACAATCTCCCCCTTTTTAATGATCACAAATCTTGTAAATTTAGAGTGTACATTTGTTCTAAAAAAAAGGTTTGAATGATCATATAACATATATCGAATGATTTTTATCTCCCTTATAAACATGTCTTATAAATTTCTCCCCCTTTTGGGATTATCAAAAAGTAGCAGGAGAAAAGGAAAAAAGAGATAAGTAATGTTCATAATGTATTATATAAAGAGAGGGGAATTACAAAATGTAAAACAAATGAAAACAATATTCCCATCAAAATAGAGTAATCACTATCCTTCTTTCACTGGCTGAAATTATCTTTTCCCTTAGCAACAGTATCAGTAGAAGAGGAAGCTAGAGGAGCAGATGTAGAGGTAGAAGAAGGGAGTGATCTGGTTGATAGAGAAGGTAAAGGAAGACCTTATAAGACAGAGGGATCTAGAGTAGGTGCAGTAGAAGAGAAAGTCAGTTGTTGATCAAGGATCACGAGCCAAATCTAACTCAGTTCCTGACTAATAGACATAGAAGTGGAGGCCAGGGCATAGTTGAATGTTGGCAGATTAGGTATCAGAGGGGCAGCCGCAGGAGAAACAATGGTTTTACTCTGTAAATGAAGATAAGGCCTCAGAGGCTTGATAAAATCCTCAATGATATCTCCACCATACTGCATAGCTTTCTCAAATTTATCCTCATTTTCCACAAACTTATACAACAAATGAGTGAACTCTGTGAGATTTTTAACTTGGGTGTTGAAATCTTGAGTAACAGGAGGAATACTCAAATTTTCAGCAAGATATTTAAAGTGATTGGTCAGGTCAGTCTTTGAGAAGATTCAGTTGAAGTAGAAATCCACCTTTTTGGCAATTTCTTGTTGAGCATCATTGGAAATTTTTGAATGGATTTGGACCAGATCAAGAACTCTGTCACTTCTATTGATAACTTCATTTAGAGAATCTTTATTAAAGCCACTAAGCACAATATGAAGTTCTTATTTGATCACTATTCTGAGAAGGTCACTATCTAGGGAAAGTTGAGATGATTTCCCAGATGCCTTAAAAGCATTGAAACATGCGGTCATAGATTTTAGTTGGTTTAGCACCTTTTGAAGACACCCCGTATAATCATCAGTGAGTTTGTCAAGATTAACAACTAGCTCTCTCATCTCCTTCACAATCTGTTTGTTCCTTTCAATGCCCTTTTTAGCTAAGGAAGAAAAATGAGGTTGAATCTGAGAGATAACATTCTATGGGGTTTGAGGAACAATATTTTCTACAGGATGAGAAGCATTCTCTGATCTCGAATGCATATCTCTCTGCATTTCTTCAATCATACCTCTTAGAGTCTTCACTTCATCACTAAGCAGTTTATGTTCAACTCTGACTTCCTGAATCTCATGAAGAATTTTGGGTTGTATTTTCCAATTAACATTCTCCAACAACAATGAGGAATATTTCTCACTTAGATGTTTCACAAGAGTAGGTTTGGAATTCATGAACTTTTGAACACTAGACAAAAGGGTACCACCAAATTATTTTAGATCATATTTACTCACAAAGGATGGTTTTTCTGATGAAGGTTCAGAAATAGGGACTGATATAGGCTCAGGTTCCTTCTATAGAGCAAGATTAGAGACAAATTTCTGTTGGAACCTAGTAGAAAGGTTAATCCCTTTTACTAAACGTTTCTGATAGTTACCCACATCATAGAAACTGGGGAACTTTTACTGAGTGTTTAAAGGTCTTGAAACAATCAGGTTTGGTACTTTATTAGATTCTAAATTTGGGGTTTACTCCCCCTCAACAGTTGAATCCTTCTTAGGGATTATAGGCTTAGGTTATTGATCTAATTCCACAAACTCATCTCTTAGTTCCCCTATCATTTCTTGTCTAGCCAGTTGAAAATCTAGCTGCATCCTTTACTCATCCAAAGGAATGACTTCAGGAACAGATTGTTCCACAGGGAGTTCTATGAGATCAACTTCTTGTAAAGCATGTAATTATTATTCTATAGGTTATTCCACAACATTCTTCTCAGTTTCATTGATAGTAGATTCTGTAATAGCCTCGGTTTGATCTTCTATATTAACAACTTCTTTTGAAGAAGGGACTTATTTTTCACTTATAACATGAGGGACAAGAGTATTGTCTTCCTTAATAGAAACAATTTCCCTGGGGGGCACACCAACCTCTTCTTCCTCTTCTTAAGAATACTCAACATCCTCATATGGTTCCAAACCAGGATTAGAAATATCTCATGGTCTTGTAGGATGTTTCATAGGATTTAATTTTTCATAAATTCTATAATTTTCTTCCACCCAGGCCTTTCTCCAAGGAGTCCAATTTATTTTCATCCTCTTGATAGTGACTTTTGAAAGGCATTAATCATAATCCTTGATAACATCCTCATTAGGCCCAACCATACCTTTGGCATGAAGCATGGTTTAGATAAACTGAGAGTAAAATAGAGAGGTTGACTTGGATGTGTCTTTGATCAGTTCACACATATAGTGTATGATATACTTACAAAGGTTGATCTTATGCCCATTTTTCATAAGATGAATCAGAAACACATCCTGATATTTCATTGCAACAAAATCACCTTTTCTTGGGATAATCAGGTTTTTTATAAACTTAAACAAAAGCCTTGATTCTCCATCCAGTTTAGCAGCAATGGATCTTCTCTTGGTGTCATTTCTGGTCAAGCTTTTCAGAGCATCTTCCAAGACAAAGAATTCACTAGAAGGTGGAGGTCCTCTCTAATAATCTTCAAAGATTCCTTCATGAGGAATCCTAAGGCATCCATCCCATAACCTCAAAGAGATTGAGAATTTTGGACCATTAATCTAGCTTCTCACAATATATCTATCCTCAGAATCAAAGGAGAACTGAACATATTGATAAAACTGAGCCACTAACTTACGGTAGATAGGTCTATATTCCTTAGAAAACCACTATAACAAGCCTTGCTCCTTTAAAACTTTTAGAACCAGAGACTTACTTGAAAAAATCCATTTGGGGAAAACCTATTTCTCAGGTACTATAACTAGGTTTACCATATTTAGTTTTTGGGGAACTTCAGGTGCTAGCTTGGGTGCGATTTTCTTCTTCTTTGAGCTACGTTTCTTAGGAGTCGACGATGAAGGGCATTTCATCTTGGGCTTTCACCGAAGGTTCGGGAAAGAGAAAGGTTGAAGGGTTGAGGAAGGGTTACAAATTGAGTGAATAGAAGAAATCTCAAGTGAAGGACAAGTGATAATTCATTTATTTTATCATTTAGGAATACCAAACGTCGCAAATGTAAAAATATGGGAAAATAAAGAGGTGAAATGAATAATTACTGCGATATGGAATTTTATTCATAACTAAAAATTTAAATTTTTTTATGGTGAGACCATATTGGGTCTTTATGGTGAGACATATAATGAATGTTACGGTGAGATAGTAACTGAGCGTTACGGTGAGATAGTGAACGAACTTCACTGTGAGACAGTAAATGAGCGTTACAGTGAGATAGTAAACATGAAACAATAAGATATAAAATAGTAAGACATTTACTTAAGATTTATCATTCCTAATTCATGTATGATGTAGTCTATTCTTTCAGAATTTATTGGTTTGGTAAATATATCAGAAAGATGATACTCAGTACTAATGAATTCCAAAGTGATATCACCCTTTTGATAATGATCTCTCAAAAATTTATGTCTTACATCAATATACTTTTTCCTAATGTGAAACATGATTTTTTGAGATGTTAATACCACTTGTGTTGTCACAATTTAATGGTACATGTCTGAATTGATATCCACAATCTAGTAATGTGTGTTTCATCCACAAGATTTGTGCACAACAGCTTCCAAAAGCTATGTATTCATCTTCTACAGTAGATAATGCAGCAAAATTTTGTTTGTTACTACACCATGATACTAGTGACTTGCCTAAAAAGTGACATGTTCAAGAGGTTCTTTTTCTTTCTAACTTACTACCACTGAAGTCAGCATTAGAATAACTAATTATTTCAAATGATTGTCCTCTAGGATAAAACAGTCCTAAATTGGGTGTATGGTTGAGGTATTTGAAAATTCTTTTTATATTATTTAAATGAGATTCCTTAGGATTTTTTTGAAAATGAGAACACATACACACACTAAACATAATTTCAGGTCGACTAGCAGTTATGTAGAGTAAACAACCAATCATTCCTCCATAAGTGGTTTGATCAAATGATTTTCCATCTTTATCAAGATCCAACTTACAAGTGGTACTCATGGGAGTGTTACTAATTTTAGTGCTATCCAATCCAAAATTTTTTAGAAGATGTTTAGTTTATTTACTTTGAGTTAAGATACTACCATCATTATTTTGAAAGATTTTAAATCCATGAAAGAATTTTAGTTCGCCCATTATAGTCATTTCAAATTCATTTTACGTCATTTTAGAAAAATCAACACATAAAGAATTTATTGAGGATCCAAAGATAATTTCATCTACATAGATTTGAAAAACTAAAACATCATTAGAAATTCATTTTATAAAAAGTGTTGGATCAGCTATTCCTTTTGTAAAAACATTGCAAATAAGAAAAGTACTTAACTGATCATACTAATCTCTTGGAGCTTGTTTTAAACCATATAAATCATTTGATAATTTAAAAATATGATTTGGAAAATGGGGGTTTGTAAAACTAGGGGGTTGTTCTACAAAGACATCCTCAGCTATATACCCATTTAAGAATGCACTCTTAACATCCATTTGATATTATTTGAAATTCATTTGTGTAGCATAAGAAAGCATGATTATGATGGCCTCAAGTCTAGAAACTGGTGAAAAGGTCTCCTCATAGTCAATTCCTTCTTCTTGACTATATCTATGTGAAACTAATCTAGACTTGTTTCTAACTATGTTACCAGCCTCATCTACCTTATTTATAAACACCCATTTAGTGAACATGGTGAACGTTTTCTTAGGTCTTTCAACAAGTTTCAAAAAATTGTTCATTTCGCTCTGATTAAGTTCTTCTTGCATATAAATCACCCAAAATTCATCATTGATAGCATCATTAATGTTTTTAGGTTCAAGTTGTGACAAGAAGACTTGATGTTCAACCTGATTTCTAAGAGAATCTCCAGTCTGTGTTCCTTTGTATAGGTCTCCTACAATAACATCTAAAAGATGGTTCTTAAGAGTTCTAAAAGTTATATAAAAGGAGGGACTAGTGATTTCAGGTTCATCAACAAGTTCATGTTCATTATTTCTTGAGTCTAAGGAATTTCCAGAACTAGAAGTTTTCATAGATTCTTTTACAGAATGGTTTGAGGATTTTGGATTAATGTTCATATACGATAGATCATCCTCTAGGTTCTGTAGAATGGTTTTTGGCTCATATGGATCTGTTTAATCAAATTTGACATGGAATGATTCTTTCAAACATTTAGTTCTTTTATTGAAAACTCTATAGGATTTACTGGATATAGAATATCCTTAAAAGATAACTTCATCACTCTTTGTTTCAAATTTGTCAAGATTGTCCTTAGTATTAAGAATATAGAATTTGCAGCCAAAAACATTGAAGTTGTTTACCTTGGGGTTTATATTTTTCCATAACTCATAAGAAGTCCTCTTAATAATGGGTCTAGTAAAAAATCTATTGATCATGTAGCATGATGTATTGACAGCTTCAGCCCAAAAATAAATAGGCAGGTCATAATCACTAAGCATTGTTCTAGAAATCTCTTATAGGGTTATATTTCTTCTTTCTACAACTCCATTTTGTTGAGGTGTTCTAGGGGTAGAGAAATTGTGACTATAAACATTTTCTGAGAAAAAGGATTCAAACTCTTGATTTTCAAACTCATGGCCATGATCACTTCTTAAGTATTTGATTCTAAGTCCACTAAGATTTTCCACAAACTTGGAATATTTTGTAAAATAAGAGCAGTATTCACTTTTTTGAGCTAGAAAGAAGGTCCAATTATATCTATAAAAGTAATATACAAGAACATAAACATAGTGCTTCCCATTTAAAATATAAACTCTAGATGGTCCAAAAAAATCCATGTGAACCAGTTTTAGATATTGAGAAGTTGACACTTCTTTCTTTGGTTTGAAGGAAATTTTGTGTTGTTTTCCCTTTTGATAGGGATTACATAATTTTTCATTTGGAAACTCAAGTTTTGGTAAGTCTTTAACTAAGCCTTTTATAGTTAGCTTTATAAGGGAGTTAATATTACAATGTCCTAGTCTCCTATTCCATAGCTAATACTCTTTATGAAATATGGTTAAACATGAAGCATTTTGAGAAGCTAAGGAATCTAAGTTAACATAGTAAACATTTTCATTTCTTAAAGAAGAAAACACTAATTCATCTTTAGAATTAATGACATTGAAAGCATCATTTTCAAATCTAACATGAAATCTAACATCACATAATTGTGAGATACTAAAAAGATTATATTTTAATCCATCAAAAAATAGTACTTTAGAAACTAAAAACGAGTTAGAGTTATAGATTTGGATGAGGAAAATGATCTTTCCTTTGGCATTGTCACCAAATGTGACATGTCCTCCATCTATTTTTATTAGATTCTTGAAGAATGATTAGTCTCATTTCATGTGTCTTGAACATCCACTGTCCAAGTACCATAAACTTTTATAAGAACTCTATAAGCAGATTTTCTACAAAAAGATTAAGCAAAAGCATATTTTGGTACCCATACTTGTTTGGGTCCAGTAATATTAGTAATATGTGCTTTAGAAACCCATATATACCTCATAGGTTTTCTATAAGCATTATGTAAAGTATTTGAAAAATAAACTTTATTTGGTCCATAATAACTTGACACAATAGAAAATGTATTATGAATTGAATTAGTTGATTTTTGTCCAGAACTGGGAGTAAAACTATATGTCCTAGATTTAGATACAAAATTTTTTCGACCAATATTTCTTATTCTAGTTTGATAGCCAATGAAAATGTTGTATTTAGGGGAAATTTATTTTCCTAGCATTTGAGTAAGAGTATTTTTCCCATTGGTAAAATGTTCCAGGTCATTCTTCAATTTCTCATTGTACATTTTTAATTTTTTGTTCTCTTTGAGAATTTGAGCATTTTTCCCTTTTTTAGTTGTGAGTTCAGATTTAACAGTCACAGTAAGAGAATACTATTTCTTTAATGATTTATATTTTTCTTTTAGTTCACTGCATGTTTCTTCAAGCATGTTACAATATTCAAAAATTTCTTCATTAGTCATATTTTCATAGTTACTCTCATTTTCAGAATAGTATGAATTATATAGAGGAGTGACCAGTGTTACGTTAGATGTGTTTGTCATAAAACAGATATTGGATTTGTTTTCATGTTCATTATGTGATGTTTCTAAGTCACTTGAACTATCCATAGAAGCACTCTAGGTTGCTTTCATGAACTTTTTATACTTCCTGTCCTTGTCCTCATATCTCTTTTTGAACTTGAGATTTGGATAGTCTTCCTTGATATGTCCTTTTCACTTACATTCATAGAATACAATCTCATCATCCTTGTCACTTCTTTTCCATTCCTTCTTCCAATTTTCTTTTATGTCATATTTTCCCTTGAAGTTAGGATTTCTGAAAAATTTCTTCTTATTGTAAAATATTGTGAATCTTCGGGCTAATTAATCCATCTCCTCATCATTATCAGGTGATAATTTTTCACTATTAGAACTTTCTACAGAATCTTCCAATTTCCCTTTGTCCTCATGCTTAGAGGTGGTGGTCTTGAATACAACAGATTTCCTCTTTGGTTCATCCTCCTCTTATATGTTGACTTTCATTTCCTCTTCATACATCATCACTTTCCCAGTTAGTTCTTTTACATGTATCTTACTGATGTGGCCTGATTATCTAATAGAGATAGAGGTTCCTCTCTATTTGTCAGGCAGACATCTAAGAATTCTCATGATTTGTTCTTTGGTAGTGACTTCTATTCCCAGAGAAATTATTGTGTTGAAAATATCATTGAACCTAAGATACATCTCAGAGATAGGCTCATCAGGTTTCATTTTAAAGTTATCATATTTAATAATACAAGTATTAAGTCTCATTTCTTTTACACTAGATGTTCCTTCTTGTGAGACAGACAGGGTATCCCAAATTTCATGGGCAGTTTTACAAGAATAAATTTTATTAAATTATTCATCTCCTAAAGGTAAATATAAAGCATTAATAAATTTTCAATTGTTATTATAAGAAATTTTGATATGCTCATCCCATGTAATTCTATCAGTATTAGGAATCATATATTCATCTATAATGGAAGTCCAAATTTCACAACCCATACTTTCTAAATGCATTTTCATTTTAATATTCCATTGAGCATTGTTGGTTCTATTAAAAATTGGTGGTCTATTGGTTGCAGCACCTTCCAATATATTATCTATAATAAATATTTTTAAAGAGCTAGAAATTAATAATTAGCCGAAATTTACAGATCCTTAAGTAAAAATACAATCACAATTGAAGTAGGTTAATAAAATTATTAATAAAAAACCTCTGATACCAAATGTTGGTTGGAGTAGATTACTTAAGAAAAGGGGGTGAATTGAGTATCTATAAAAATTTCTGATTAAAAATTATTTCTAAAAAGTTTCCCCAAATGATTAAATACAGAACAGTTAATCAAGGTTATACTGTTATAAGAGTTTTGAATATTTGAATTACTTCTTAGAAGATTGATTAGTTCTCAATAATCTTAATATCAGTTATTCATATTACATTAGAAGCTATTCTAATAAGTAAAGACAATTTTAACTTCTTTCCAAGAGTTACTATACATGTGAATTTAGATATTTCTGAATTATATAGTAAAGTAGTAAAATATAGGAGACTAAATTAAGCAGCACAAGGAATATGAATTGAGTGGTTCAGTCTCAAGCCGAGACCTAATCCACTTCATTTGGTGATCACCTTCCACTAATCAATTTATATAAATAAACTTTATCCACACCCTGGATCAGGGTTAACAACAGTACACAGTAATATCCAGGCCACACAGGGACCTCTTCCATAGTTCTTCGTGGGTACAAATGACCAGGCCACACAAGGACCACTTCCACACTTATCTATGGGTATACACAAGAGTAAAAGAATGTTTGAGTAGGAATATCTTGTATCTTTTAGTATAATGAAGGAGACAGAGTGTGTTGCTATACAAATACACAATCTTCTCAAAAATTAATAAAATGATACACAATAGAGCAGTAATATTGAGATAGGTTTAGAAGTTCTCTGAGTGTTAGTCTTTGTAGCTCTGGACTTCTGAGATGAGGAAGATACAGAACTCAAGTCCTCGTATGGAAAACAGAGTGTCGCAAGTAAGAAAGATTCAACATGTGTTCTTCGTGGTGTTTTACAATGCAAATATTCTCTCGAGATTCTATTATGCTTCATTTGTTCTTCATCAGAGTCGAGTTTCATGAGCAAATTCTCTAAATGTATTCTGTTATCATGGTCACACCCACCAACTTGTTCTTTAGTATCGTTCTACTACTAGATTTTTATGGGCCGCATTACTCTTTTATCTTGGAGTGCATGTGTTGGGGTGTACAAGTTGCATGTATTCTTCACCTCGTACCTCATACTCTCTGATGACATGTCTTCAAAGAAACATTAATTTATGTCAGTGCATGAAAGTATTCAAATATGACCGTTAGAGATTAAATTGAAATATGAAAAAATATATTAGGAAACAGTGTCACAGTATGCCATGGAAATGGTGTCTCCTTTACACGGTGTCTAGATTGATCATGGTGTCTCGTAGTCATGGTGTCTTGTAATCACGATGTATCATGGTCACAGTGTCTCATGGTCACAGTGTCTCATGGTCACAATGTCTACTTGTTCATGGTGTCTTGTTCATGGTGTCTTGTTCATGGTGTCTAGATATCATGTTGTCTACATGTCACAATGTCTTGTTCACGGTGTTTGGATGTCATGGTGTCTGGATGTCACAATGTCTTATTCCCAGTGTCTGGATGTCACTGTGTCTGGATGTCACAGTGTCTGGATGTCAGGGTTTCTCATGACTTAAGAAAATACCTGTAATCAGAATTAATCATTAGTATTTATGAAATGAATTAAACTTAATCATTTGTCAGAGAAATCATTATAATGTGAATCAAGATAAAGTGCAGAGTAACCTAACTGAGTGTATTTCACTTAAGAGCTTTGGATAGCGTTTACTAAGCTACTGAACATTTGATGCGAGATATATTACATAGAGTTAACATAGTTTATAAAATAAATAGGATTTTTGATCATTAAAACATGATTAATACACAAGGAGTCCAATATAAATGTTTTATTATGATCTATGTGGATCACATGAAAATAAAGACAAATTAAGGGTGCGCCCTGATAGTGCTCCAATTCATTGGGTAAAGAATTAGTCTCTGGAGATGACAAGTTTCACGATACCTTGGTGAATAACCATGGTAATTTTTATGACACCTTGGGGATGAACCTTGGTGATATGATCATGAATGACTAAATGAAATGTTGTGGCCACATATTCAAGTTATTTTTCATGTTATTTTCATTATGATATTCCTGTACTTACATTTCTAATGTCTTTATGTTTTTTTATCAAGTTCGTATTGATATCACAATTAAACTGATTCCCTTGTTTACCCTTACCGGGCCTTCATCTCACCCTTTCCATTGATGTATGTCTCCAGGTTATGAGATGCAATAAATATACGTAGGATGAACTTATGATGAAGCCTTACAAGGGGATTAGAAGAATGTCTTATGTTATATTCAAGTTTTATTACTCCTGATTTCAAAGACACTATACTTTAAAGAACCTCTATTTGTAAAATATAATGAAACATTATGTATTAAAATGGAGGGATGCTATAAAGGACTTCCCTCTTTATATTGGTGGTTATCACATTTTTTTGAATTTTTTTATCCTTGAGACGACATGGGGTTTTTTTTATACTTGGGATGGATTGGATCCTTCCTTATCATGGTTTTATTCACTGTTATCCTTGAAGTGTGACCTTCACATAATTTGAGGGATGTAGATTTGTATATAATGGTGAATGTGATGTCCTCATTAGTTGATATGGATCGGATCACCATGGGTCTGGAGGAGTGACAAACCTGATTTCTGGACATTTTTTTTATGATTAGATAGTGATTCTGATAGATTTTTCTCTGGTGGTGCATAGTTTTTGGGATGTTTTCATAGAAGGAATATCTGAAATACCTCCTAATTGAGAGGAAATTTTTATAATCAGTATTGTTCTAGAAGAATCTCTATTACCTATTCATTTATAGAAGATGATACTTACAGATATCCTGGATCTCATGAGGCAGTTAGAGGATTTAGATTCTAAGGGTTTAATCAGACCTAGTACTTCTTTTTGGGGTTCAGATATCCTTTTCTCTAAAAAGGAAGATGTAACCCTCATAATTTTTATGGATTACCAATTTTTGAACTGGATTTTAAATAAGAATCAATATCCCTTTCCTCATATAGATGATCTCTTCAACTAGCTTCAATGAGATCGAGTTTTCTTAAAGATCAAAATGATATTTGGCTATCATTTGGTGAGATTTGGGCCTTTATACATACCATGTACATATTTCCTGAGAATGTGTGGTTTATATGAATACACATTTATTCAATTTGGTCTTACAAATTTTCCCACTATTTTTATGGTCTTGATGAATAGAATTTTCCACACCTACTTAGACTCCATTTTCATGGTTTTTATGGAAGACATATTTGTGTATTCTCATACTCGAAGAGACCATTCCAAACATTTTAAGATCACAATGAGTACACTAAGATATCATTGGTTATATGAAAATATATCAAAGTTCCACTTCTGGATCGGCAACGTTCACCTATTGGGTCATATTATTTCAGAATCATGAGTATCAATTGAGAAAAAGATGGTGAGTGATGCTGTATCTTAGGAGCTACCCAAGAACATGCTTGGAATACAATGTTTCTTGGGGATGGATGGTTATCACCAAAATTTTATACTAGAATACTCATGATTTTAGGCACTTCTTATAAGTCTCACTAAGAATGTTGTGAATTTATTGTGTTCTAAAGCATTTGAGAAGGTATTTGAGGAGTTGAAAGAAAGAAATAATTAAGCACTAATACAAATTATTCCTGATCCTGGTAGTGGTTATACAATGTTTTTTGATTCGCTTAACATCAGGTTGAGTGTAGTGATGATATTGGAGGATCGAGTTGTTGTGTACATGTCTCTCTAGCTGGGATCTCATGAGCATAATTACTTGACACAAGACCTCAATGTTGTGGTGGTTGATCATGCCTTGCACTGCTGAAGACATTATCTTATGGGATATCACAATGTAGTGTTTATAGAATATAAGTTCCCATAATATATCATTATGAAAAGTGAATTCAATCTTATCCAATGAATATGGGTCGAATACCTTCAGAATTTTGAATTTGATTTTGCCTATAAACCTGAAAAGGGAAAATGGTAGCTGATGCACAGAGCTAAAAAACTCAGGAATAAGCCATTTACGAATCCAGTGATGAATGGAAGTTGTTGTACTTATTTTCTTAGATGAATTTGGAGTATCAATAGAGTCACAATAATCCTTTTATTTCATCCTTAATAGGGACATCTTCACTCCTGATAGGGTGAAGAGAAGGTAGTTATCTGATCCCTAAGTTTTGGTCCTACGAAAAAGTATTTCAGGTGAGGACCCACCTATGGATTGGTCTATTAACAGAGACAACATGTTATATATAAATGGTTTTATCATGGAACCTAAAGTTATGAGAGAAGAGATTATGCAAGAATCCCATGCTTCTCAAGGAGAAGTTCACATGACATATTCAAGATGTATCATGATATGTGCCACTAGTATTGGTTTCATTGGATGAAACATCAATTGAATGTTTTATAACCAGGTGTCACACATGTTAGTAGGTGAAGGCAGAAAAAACAGTTTCTTGATGGATTGTTATAACCCTTACTAGTCCCGGAATGGAAAATGAATGACATTGTAATGGATTTTGTGACTAGTTTACCAAGGTCACCTCAAGATAGTGATGCAATTTGTGTGGTTATCGATCTAATTACAAAGGTATCTCACTTCCTTCATATCTTGGAGAATTTCTTATTTTATAAGCTAAGAAGAGTATATGTATATGATATTATACACCCACATGTGGTCCCTTATACTATTTTTTAGATAGGGATACTCTTTTCACATTGAGGTTCTGGAAAGGGTTACAGAAAGCTTGGGGTATACTTGTGCTTAAAACTATAACTTTTATCCCTTAGAATAATGCACCATCAGAATAGAATATACATGTATTTGAGGAAAATCATTGAATAGATGTCCTTGATTTCATGGGTCCTTGGGAGAAACATATACCTATTGTTGAGTTTTCCTACAATAACAAATTTTATGCTATAATTCATATAGTTTTGTATAAGTCCATACATGGTAAGATATACCATACACTAATGTGTGGGATAGAGGTAGGGGAAATGCTAATGGGCCATCATCTTGTGTAGGAGAATTCAAATAAGGTTAAGATGTTCAGAAATAAAATGGATACTTCTTAGTCTAGATAGAAATTGTATGTTGATCTCCATTGAAAACATTTGGAGTTCAAGGCTGTGGATTGTGTTTTTTTATGATTATGACCCAGGATTGGGAATAGACAGATACATAAGTAAGGTAAGATGTCACATCATTTTTTGGTCCATTTTGTATCTTGGATAGAGTCAGTTCGATATTACATCCATTGTTGTGACCTCAGAGGTATCGTTCTATACAAAAAATCTTCCACATTTCACATATTCATTGTTACCATGACAACCCATCTCATACTTTTGATCCCAATTATATTGAATTTGATGCCAATTCTTCTTTTAAGGAGTATCTCATTCGCATCATTGATCGGAGCATGAAGGATCTTCATGGAAGTTCTGTTCCACTAGTACAAGTTCTATGGAAGCATGGTCATGTACAAGATGAGACATGGAAGAGAGAGGGAAATGAACATGTTTAGTTGAATGAGTTTTTCTCAGATGAAGCTTTAGCACCCTTGGAAGGGAAACATATAGGTAATTTTATTTAAAGGGGTAAGACCGTAAGATCCTCATTTTTCTATGAGTCATGGATATTTAAATATTTAGGAAAACCCCCATGAAGTTATTCATTATTTAATGTATATACCTAGTAACCATGCCTTTTGATCGGTCAGGTTATTTATTTTTGGTAATAAGGGTGGAAGGTGGCATATAGCTGGCTTCAAACAAAATAAACAGTGTGAAGGAAATACACATCATGAATTCAATTAACGATGTGTATTTTCAATTCATGTGTTGAATTTTTCTGGTCAGGCACATTGACCTAAGGAATACATTATGTATATTATTTACCCATATTGTTTATGTCATGGTTTTTTTGAAAAAGGGTAATAAACACAATTATTTTTCCTCACCTCTCTCCACTCTTTCCCTCACACAAGATCTCCTCTTGGTGAATCACCCCTTAGAGCCTAAACATAGTATTAGATCCCATTAATCCATTTGAATTCTGATTGGACCACCTTTAATCAAATTGTAAGCATACCTATAATAAATTCATTTATTTATCTCATTTTTTTCATGTGTCTTTCCATAGAAAGAGTTATTTTGGTGAACAACCATATATCATATTTTCATGATGTTCATCAATTATTATATTTTCTTCTGATCCAGGCCAAATAAAATGTTGATTTTGGATGAGGTGACTACAATAGGAATATAGTTGGTGGTTTATGAATTTTTCCTCAAATTCTTATAGTTTATAAATTGTTTCTATTGTGAGCATGCCAATTTCATTGGGAGTTGCTCCTCAAAATTCAACTTATTTAATTTAAGTTGTATATGCTATATTATAAGACCCTAATAAAATTACTTGACATAATTGGAGGTTGATTCTTTAATGTTAACCACCCTAAGTAGGGTTTATTCTTTTTTATTCGTTTAGTGACCCATGTTCGGATAACCTGAGACACCGTTTGGATGCGTTCAACTTTAAATGTAATAACGTAAGTGTTTCTTCATAATAAAAAATATATTTGAATGTATGTTATGGAAATTATATTTATAACTATCACTTGGGCCTTATTCTTATTAATCAGTATTATAATTGGTTGCATGTTCTAATTTTACCTTGTTGCGTGTGATGAAAGGTAATGAAATGAAATTAATGAATTTTTAATTGGAATGAGTATTAAATATTCTATGATGAATTTTTATGTAAATGAAATGAGTAGATAGTGCTTATTATATATCAATATTTTTTATCTTTATAGGAATGGTTAGATCTGATCCCACTATGAATTTTTGAGGGAATTTTTTGAGCATTCAAGGGTTTCAATTCTGATTCATTTAGGGGATTATCGTGGGATATAACCACCACAAAATTTGTTCCTTATCTTAATATTTGAATTCTTTAGTGATGTACTGATGATTAACCTGATTCTTTTATAGATTTTAAATTGTCTTGTACACACTTCCAGGATTCAAGTTCATGTATATGAACATGCAACACCATGGATTCAACCCATGGGACCAATCATGTTTATCCAGGTATTACTATAGACTAGCTCCATGGAATTAGTTAGAAATTTTTATAGTGTAATGAATTGGGATTAACCCTTAGATTATAATCAGAAACTTATAACTCGATTGCATGAGTTACTACTATGATTTGGATCATCCCCTGTGCTCAATGATCCCTTGGTTTCACTTTGGATCCTTTGTTATTATCAGTATATTTTATAGCACTATTGGAAGCTTTTACTATGATCTCCCTATTATAAATTGATACACTTAATATTTAAATGATCACATGTTCAAAGAATTTTCTAGCTAAGGTTGAAGGAGGTATGGGTTTTTTACATTATCACTTATTTACTTTTATATACCCGCACACTGTTACAATTTATACCCACAGATTGAATTTTTATAGATTCCATTGGTAGTTGCCTACCAATTTGATCTCACACTCTATCTAGGCTACTATTGAAACTTGGGAAGATTTTATGATCATAGGTGGGGAAAATGGGACGTTTGTTTCTTTGGACTCATGATTTATTTATTTATGATAGGATCATGGTAGCAGATGACCGAGCTAGTGCTCAGGATGCTTGGATAGTTTTTTCCTTTTTGATTCTCTTGTATGTCATGTATTTTACTATCCACCTCACTAAATGTATGATTTCTTTTCTTTTTGTATATAAATGGCATCATCTTTTGTATATGATACAATTTACATATTTTGGTGATTGTTTAATGCATTGATTCTTATGCTTCCTTCTTCTTCCATATTCATTATTATTACACTTCCATTTTTTATTCATATTTCTCCCGATTATGATACACTATGACCTTAGGGGAGACTCTCCCCATGGATACGCGCTATACCCTCAGTGCTCTTCAGATGCCTCTAGCATATGGGAAGGCATGCTTGAGGCCACATGGATGGTCGAGTCCAGTTACTCAAAAGTGGACCAGGTCTAGGATTTCACATATAATTTTGTTATGTTATGAATATTTTTCTACTAAGATTTCATATTTATATTTGATACGTTTGGGTCTCTATAGTTGGTTGCAGAGAGAGGTCTAGTTAAGGTTTAGAAACTAGGATGAGAAATCATTATAGAGATACCTAGGGATATATATAAGGATAATCCTAAGTATAATTCTATTTATAGGAAAATATCATGGAATATTAGTGAAGGATAGAGTGAGTGTTTTTTGATAAATTACATGCCTGTCAGCATTCTAAAAGTGGACATAAATCTAGTACAAATGTACTTGGGGGTAATAAAAATTAAAAAGGCATGTTATGATTGACTCGAGCGTTACCTATTACATGAAAAAAAGACATACAACACACCTGGTTTGACACTCCTAAGCGATCTATTTTGGAAATTCAAAATTTGTTTATGAACCATCATGAATGATTTGAATAATAACCACGAGTGGACAAGGTTAAACTTAAGGTGTCATAGATTGGAAAAAAGTTTTAATTATTTAGACATCCTATAAGTAGTGATTTTGATTATTTTTTTTCCAAAAAATTTTAGTGTTGAAAATTCTATGTTTTTTTGTTTTCATAAATTTATAGAGCTCAAAGGAACCATGTAAATATTTAATGTGAAATACAATGCAATGATTTTTATCCTAAGGAACAAAATTTTATGGGAGCTACAATGAAAAATATTATTTCTATGATCCCAAAACATTCTCAATATATGAATCATGATGACCTTATAAACAATAAAAAGAGGGAACAACATTATTTTAACTCCTTCATGAGGAAACATATACTACATTTTTGTTTTTTTGTTGATATAATATTTTTTGAGTAATAGATCGGTACCTTTGAAAATATATTTTTTACTCTCTAGTGCTTGGAGAATGAAAATTAAATTTCTACCATATAATTTTTTGAAGGAAGAGGATAAATGGTGGGATATTATCAAGAATATGAGAAAAAAATGAAATTTAATCTAGGGAGTGGGAGGATTTTAAGAGCTTATTTATCAGTAAGTATTTTCCTTGTCTTCTTTAAATGAAAATGGAGAAGAAATTTATTTAGCTAAAGAATAAGGTTGATGAATCTGTTGGTAGCTAGGAAAAATTTTAAAAGACGTGAGAGATACGATTCCAATATTATCGTACAACCTTAAATTATGGTTGATCGATTATTCAGTGGATTAAAAAAAATTATTTAAAGGGAATTATCCATAGGGAATTTGGTAGATATGAAGACATCATTTGTTATACTATTAAGGAAAAAATAGATATTGGAGTGATCCATCAGTCACATCATTTTGATAAGAAAAGAAATATTTAAATCAATGTATTCTCCAAAAATCATGGAGAAAATATGATGATATTTCCTTTACACTAAAATCATTGAAGGAAACATAGAAGAAATTTTATTAAAGGGACTATAAATTTTTTTATGTGTGGTAAGTAAGGTTATCGTGTGGCTGAAGTCCAATGTGATGGGAAGAAATTAGTTAATGATAAAAATATATATAAATCTCTATAGAATACACTACCCACACTCCAATGCTTCAAGTGTAAGGATTTTGATAATTATGAAAATCAATTCCCCAATATAAGAGATCATGAGGTTGATAAGCCACACTAACCTCTGAAGTCAATGGAGAAAGGGAAATTTTGTCCTATCACAATGGATGAAGTGAATCATGATAATTATGGAATAATTATCCTCCACTACTTAGTTTGGAATTTCATTTTTTATTTTTTATGGAGAATCCCTATGAAAATATTATTGTTCATCCCTTAGTGTAACTTGATGTGATTTTTAAGATCGATTATCTACCTCTACATTAATTTTTTAGTAATGAAACCACATTTGATATTTTATTGGTGGAAGGCTCAACCCATGGTTCCAATGGAATTTTGTTATCTAATATAATACCTTATTTAAGAAATATGGTATTAATTATCTCCAGCGAGTGTAAATACCTCAACGTAAGATTAAATTATGTGTAATGGATAACATCTTGGGTTTATGAGTTTATGGTTGGTCATAAGTTAATATTCATAGACACCCATTTTGAGGTGTTATGTGATGGGAGTTTGTCAAGATTAAATATATTATAGGAAAAATTTATGGTAAGACATCCATTCAGCTATATTTTAATGGAAAATTTATTTTAGGAGAAATTCCTATAAATTTTTTAAGTGTAAGATTAATGTAATTGGAAAAAAATAGGGTTTATCTTACTCTTCATGTTGAGGTAATTTTGGGTTATTTAAATTTGGGAATATTATAGTGATAATATTAATATATTTTTGGAAAAAAGATATAACCCACATTCTAGGTGACAACTCATCCCATCTGGGAAGGTCATGGGGCTTGAACCCACAATTATAGGGAGATAAGTGTATAATATATACCACTGGCCTATATGAATGAGTATTTATAGTGGGGAAACACAAAGAAAACTATTTTTTGAGTATATATATTAGAGTTTGGTATGTTAACAAGTTTGTATTGAGAGAAAAATATTTAAGTGGATTCTCCAAACATTATCCATACCAGAATGGGTATAGGAAAACATCACCATGTATTTTGTCATCGTACTCCCCAAAAAATCAAAAGGGAATTATGATATATGAGATATAGTCGAACACCGGAAAAAATAAGCACAAAACATAACTATAAAAATAGATTTATCTATGGATTATCATTCTAGGATATACATTAAAGAAGTGGTAACGTTTCCCAGATTACCATATCCAATTTTATCTTTCTGGGATACAAAATTCACATCAATGTTCTGGAAAATTCTTCAACAATATCTTGATACAAGGTTGAGTTTCTTTAATAATTATCATCATGACATAGAGGGTAAGTATAAGAGAAAAATTCAAACCTAAGATGATATGATAATATCTTATTCTAGGTATTTAAAAGGTGGTTAGAATCAAAATATTCTTCTAGTTGAGTTTTCATAGAATAATAGCTTTTACCCAAGAATTAATATGGATCATTACAAAGACCTTTAGGAAAAAAATTGTAGATCTCCAATGATTTTGGAAGAATTTGGAGAAAGAATGTTATCAGGTCTATATTTTTGATGAAGATATATCATAAGAGGTTAAATCTATTCCACAACACACAAGGACATCACAAAGTTGGCATAAATGTTATACTAACAATTTCTAATGCAATATTGATGTTGATGTCTAGGAGAAGGGGTTTCTATAAATTTATCAATGGAAGAAAGAAGGAAAAAATAATCCCTAGGAACATTATCCCCCTTGAGAATACTGATCATATTGGGATGTTATCTAATCATTTTATGCTTCTGGAAAACCACTCCCAAGTTAATGATGTGTTCCTCATATCTCTCATGAGGAAGTACATACCTGATCCATCACATGTAAAGAACTAAAATGTTGAACTACTAAAACATGAAATTTATTATGAGGAATAAATGATGTAGATTTTACATCATGGGGAGAAATTTCGATGAAACAAGACCACTCACTTGGTTTATGATTTTTGAAAAAATTAACAAGCTTGATGAAGCGACTTAGGAACACAAGTATGTAATGTGGTAGAAGTATCCTTAGTTGTTAGTACAAATGTGATGAAATTTGAAAGAAAAAAATCATTTAAATAGGGTATAATGAAACACCATGATATTTTATGAAATATTTTTTAAATGAAAATTAATTTATTTGATACCTTGTGTTACACACAACAATGAGTTTTAACAAAACATGACATACTATGAAACTATTATTATTTAACATGACATTTATTGCCTAGCTATAGGAATGGATAGAATGAATATGATTAACTAAATTATGAAAATATAGGGTTTACACATGTATATAAAAAAATAATTAGTGACCCATTAAATTTAAATGAAAATTATAACTATTTAAAAATAAAGGAAATCATTTTCTGAAAAACCATTTTTCTGTATATAAATGCATTTTTTCTCAATAATTTAGATAAATCAATTTTGGTGAATGATTTTAATGAAATTTATATATCATATATTCTATAAATTTTTTAATATTCTTTTTATGTGTCTTCTAATTATGAGATAAGAGTAAATCTAATATTATAATTAAACAATATTTTTCTAAAAAACAATTTTATAATATTTGGTGCACTTATTTTTTATAAAATTATTTTTTCCACTTTTAGAAAATTTATTTTAAAAAATAAAATTCATTTTTCAAATCATAATGTTAAAATTATATTAGGATTAATTTTTTAGAATTTTCTGAGGAGATAAATTTTTTAATGAATAGTGAAAAACTCTTGTTTTTATTAATATTTTTCATTTCTTTTAATAAATTATAAAACAATCTAATTTTTAAGTTGATTTTGAAATTATCGTTATTTTAGTTATATATCAATTAATCCATTTTAATTCAATGTAATAAATTTCATATTGCATTTTGAAATAAAAACATTTTAAACTTTTGAACATTTTCTCTTTGGAAAATGGTGTTCTCGTAACATCAGTGGGTTTAATTTTAAATTAAATTTTGATACTTACTGTAACATTTTTAACTGGGTTCTACATGATGGTTCCCTGATCTGGTTTTCTATGTGACCTCAGGTGCACTTCTCCATATTCCACAGGCTTCTAACTAGCAGTGGTTGTCTAATATACAACATGAGGAGACTATACCATCCTCATCAAAGGAGCATAAAAAAATAAACTATAAAAATGATAATAACTATAACCATAATAATACTAGCATCACATGATGAACAAAATACAAATACAATATCCAAACTAAAATAATAGACATGTTATTCCATATACATGCCAAGTGTTAAATGAAAAACCCAAAGATAAAGACACTAATAACTCCTAAGAGGGCCCTAACACTATGTCTGATTCCCTCATCAATTCTCTATACGGAGTCATCCATCTAGTATATGGCTATTTCCTTTATCCTCTCCTATAAACAAGAATTATCTTTGGGTACTAATCTGGAAAACTAAGTAGGGTGTGAGTACACCCTAATTGGCCCACCAATAATGTCTAAAACAGTTTCAATTCAATAACAGTTCATGAAATTATATAAAGAATAAAGTACAATCAATAAAGTAAACAGTTTAAATATTTAATTATTCTTTATTTAAAGAAATAATTTTCCTTAGGTTCACGATGACACCTAAAACATTTATACCTTCTTCAGCCCATGCCAGTGTCTAAAAAATATCATAATGGTAAATTATACTTCATTACAACATGGTATTTCATTATCTATTTAATTACATTTCAAATAATGTCCATTTGGAACCACAGTCCAATTCCAATATGATGGGCATTGAATTCCATGTCTATCACCCTATGGGTCTTGGAAGCATCAATCCTTGTCCTACACCTCATGGGTATTTTGTGAGTTAGTCCTTCTCCTATACAATAATATTCAAATGCATGTAGTTGGGAATAAAACATCATGTTTAACACCCCATTGGTATTTTGGGCATTTTCTTTTTCCCACACCCCATTTATAAATCAATCAAACAAACATAACATACATCATATTATTCAAGGTTAATCATCAATAACCTTTTTATAAAATATTATCATATATCACATTTAATATTATTAATCATCATTACTCACTTAAAAATAATCATGGTAATTTAAAAAAATCAAATGAAATAACATGAAAAATTCACTATTAAACCATTTATCCACATTATGTTATAATTACAATTACTCGATCAATAAAATATCCCATTATTCACAAATTTCATAATCATAATTATCAAATTCAATTTTACCCAGTTCAAATCATTTCACATTCAAATGGAAATTTAATTCATAAAATCTATGATTTGATTAATTAATTAATCAAATCTGTGATTAGATTAATTAATCAACCAATCAATTAATTCAATTTAATATTAAATTTCAAAACATGCCAATTGAAATTCCAAAATAAATACACACAATTGGAATTCAAGACTATGAGAATTGACATTTAGAACACCAACCTCATGATAGAATCTCACTAGACTAGAACTCTCAATTAATAGATAATGGCTGAATACACAAAAACTAAGAATATGAGGATTACGATCAACTCCCATTACCCAGCATGGTAAAAGACTCAACCACTTCATTGGGGTAATGAGGAATGAAAGGAAACCAAATCTAAAGGGACTAATGGGTATCTAGAACCCATAATTAATGATCGATGGTGAATAAATCACTCCAAGTCTGATAAAAGTCACCCTAATGTCAGGAAGAGGAAGGTTGTATGAAAGAAATTAACTAAAATGAACTGCATGGCACTTTTAATTTTATACACAGGGAATTACCTGGATTATAATTACATTATAAGGCTTGTAATTATTATTAATGTTTTACACTAAAAATCCCATAACCTTAGGTTATTTTATCCTGATTAAAATATTACACGATGTGTAATAGAATTTCATAGTGTATAAATTTTCTATGGATATTTTTTAGGGAAAAAATTATACGTAAAAGATATGGACACCTTCAAAGCCTTACAAACCAAAATGAAACATTTTTAAACCCTAGAATAAAGTATTAAACTCAAAAGGTAATGTACCTAGAAAAATAATGCGTTCTTACAATGTCCCAGCCTTATAAAAACTCATCCTTGAGATATACTCCCATGCATCTCTAAGATCCTGAGATAAAAAGTCAGGCCACTGAGCCCTTATATCTTCTTCCCTCTCCCAAGTTTTCTCATAGACACAACCATGTTTCCATTATACTCAAAATATTTTCATTAACTTTCCCTTCAACACTTTCTCATTATGATCCATAAAACGAATCAGATAATTTTAAAATGGTGCATTGACCTCAAGATCATCATCATCAATGTCGATCTCATGAGAAGGGATTGGGTGATACCAACTGAAGTTATGACACATGAAAATCATCGAGTATAAAACTATACCACTGAGGAAGATCCAATCGATACCCTAGTAGCCTGATTCTCTCCACAATCTCAAAAGGTCCAACAAACCTAGGCACCAACTTGCCTTACCTCTGAATCATAAGGTGACCAATTCTATGTAAAACCTGAAAGAATACAAGACCACCCTCTATAAACTGAAGGGGTCATTGATGTACATAAAAATATGAATTATGCCTACTCTAAGATATAACCATATTTTTTTGAATTAGCTGGATATGCTCCAATGTCTACTGAATGAGACTCCGTCCCAATAACTTGGACTCACCTACCTCCATACAAAATAGAGGGGATCTTCATGGCCTACCATAAAGAGCCTCAAATGGTACCATCTGAATAGATTTCTAATAACTATTGTTAAAGGTGAACTAAGTAACATCCTAAGATTTTATGGTATGTATCTTTTTAAATTTAATATCTCTGGTATCTTATGTTGTACACAACACCGAGCTTAAACAAACCTTGATATACAATTAATATTATTATTTAAAATTAAATTATCTCAAGAATATTAAATTGGCCATTATTAATAGGATTAACTAACTTATGAAAATATATTATGGAATTCAATATTAACTAATTAATTACAAATAAATATAAAAACCAATTTAATATAAAGGAAATGTTTTTATAAAAACTATTTGAATACGCACAAGAGTGTTTTATATCATTAAAATTAAAAAATAATGCTTTTGGGATTATATTAATGAAATTTATAAAATATAATATTTAATATTCATCCTATGTGTTTTATATGTATAATATAAGAACAAATCCAATTTTATGCATTAAATATGTATTTTTATAAAAAGATAGTTTTACCACCTTTTGATAGAGAACCTTTTTTAAAATCCAATTTTTAATGGTTTGTTATTCATTTTATAGTAATTATATTAACCATGAAAGAGTAAAAACACATGTTGATACAGTGTGAGTTAAACAGGTTAAATAAGGGTAAAAACCAAAAGATAATGGTAAGAATATAACCTAAACCTTCCTAAATATTATTGTATGAAGATGATTATACCCTTATCACCTTATGATCAACTTTTAGTTCTCAAATATATACTTTTCCATGAAAATAAATTATATATATTATTTAAATTAAATATAGTTACAAAAAGTCACTCTCTTTTTATTTAATATCCTTTTTGTGTCCACATAGTGAAAAAATCAAGGTATGAAAGAATATAAATATTTATTTTGATTATTATGAAATTATATTAATTATATATATATTTTTATTTTTACTAATTATTTATTTACCTTAAATTCTTATGCAATGCTAATATGATATTTATTTAATTAACAAAAAATAGAAAAATAAAATAATTTATTGTAAAAGAATTACTTTTGATATATATGGGATGTGTTAATGTGTATTATTAATTTTATAGTTCTATATAATATATTATAATTTTATGAAAGAATTATATTTGATTTCCCACTTTTTCATGATGTATTTGAAGTTAAATTAAATGAATATTATCAAATTTGGAAACAATGATATTTTAGTGAATTATTTTTTTATTAAATTATTTAAAACCATAAAATATTAAATAATTACAAATGGGATATGTTATGGTCGAATATTTATTCCCTTATTCATTTATAATACGTTTTAAAGTCTTTTTCTCAAAAATATTCTTATTATAGTTTAATATTTCAAGGTTTTCTGAAAGTGCCCCTCACCTCAATTATAAAAGGGCACATCTCCCTCACATCCTCACACCAATTTTAGTAGTCTAGATCGACCAACCCCTACCCATTTCTCTTCTCAATATCATTAGTTATGTTCTTGAGGTTATTTACCTTCCAAATGACCTACCCTTGATCAATTAAGAATATATTAAAGGATGTTCACTAAAGAAGAGGAGGTTATAGCACATTCAACTAAAGGAAGCGCTAGGTAAGGGTTTTCTGTTTCACTTTTACTTCTGTGATATATATTCATTATTCACCATTTATTCCTTATGTTTGGTGTATGTAATTGTATTTTATATATAATATCATGAATATAATTATTCCTATTCTATTATAAGTTTCATTTAATGTTATTCATTTATAGGGACTATTATTTAAATGTTTCAAAGTGGTATGGGACACTTTGGAGTGTTTAATGATTATTTTACTCAATGATTTTTCAATGGTATATTCTAAAAATATATTAATCTATGTTGACACCATTTTTGAATCTTTTACTTCATTGATATTTATCTATTATGATACAATCTACCATATGTTATTGAAAGGGTTTATGTTCAGTTTGACAGTGGATGTGTTATTTTGATACCATTCATAGGTTATGGTTAAAGTATTCACATTTTGTATGATAGTTTTTCAATACGAATGTTTATGTTTCATTATTTTGAAATGTGGAATGTAATGGACTTAATATTTGACGGCTGGGTCTCGCTATATCCTATCAATGAATCAGTAGGTATCATGAGACAAACTAGTTATGGAAATGGGTGAGGCCCTACCCATTTATTTTCATATTTGTATTTGGATGAGGCCTTAATCATTTAATTTTAGATGTCTTGGATGAGGCCTCGACAATATGTTTTAGATGTCTATCATTATTAATCAAATTATTATGAGATTAGTTATTGATATTACATGTGATTATTGGAATATTAGAATATCCATGGTTACGTTTCTTAGATCTTGTTATTATTTAAATAGATTTTGTTTTAGTTATTTACCTTTCCATCTTCTTTATTCCATATTTACTCATATTTTCCACTATAACATTAACCTTACTGAGATGTTTCAATCAACCCATTAACATGTCTCAATTTTTCCCTATAATTCCACGAAGTATATTATAACTGATATGTAGGGTTACAAAAAGGGGGAATAATGGAAGAAACAATGAAACTGTTTTTGTATTTTATGTTTTAAAATGAATTATAGATTTCAATTATGTATCTAGTTTACCAAGACTACTATACTATTTGATCATTCAAGATTTGATTCTATTTTATCATGCCAATATAATAAGGTAATACACTGGATCTGGGATTTTGGGTTTGAGGCATTATAATTGGTATTAATGTAAGTTTAGTAGGAAAACAAGATGTAGGAAATCATAGATTAGAAAACATAAACCTATGATTGACTTTGAGGATATGTATATGCATGTGAAATATTAATATAAATTTGTTAATTCCATGTATAATCTACGTTAAGCCTATGGAATCATAGATTGAGAAAATATTTCATGATTTTGATATCATATTAATGATTCTTCATGAAAATATCAGTATGATTAGTTTTTATCACATTATAATTTGGGTTTTGGTGAATGGTTAGAATCTAAAATATAGTAAAATTAATGTGTACACTAATGATGAGGAAGTGACTAAACAATTTAGATGAATAGAAGGTGGTATTAATGAATAAAATGACAAAGAGTATCTAATGGTTTAAGAATGAAGTAGAATGATTAAAGTTCCTGTGTATTTGGATTCAATAATTATTTCATCAATGCTGCTCAAGTTATAAGAATCATGAGATATATAAGGATTATTTTGAAGTATTTCTTCTTTAATAATTTGGAATAATGAATGTTTTCATTGGGTTTTTTAAGGTGATAAAATATTTGGTACTTGAAAATAAGTTCTACAATATGTTTTTTTGTGGAATATGATATTAATATTGATTTTGGAAATTCAAAGACCTATTTAGACTGTGAATTTGGATAAAATTACTTTGGATGAATCTTAAGGTTGTAATGGATTAAGTTAAACATTAGATATTAATTTTTGAGGTTAATGTTTGATTTATTAGATACTATATGATAAATTTTTTTAGTAAAAATTCTTAGGATTAATGAAATACTTTCATTTCTTATGATTCATAAAGAGTGATTTAGGCATAAAAACCCATCTTGAATATCCATCTCTTGGAGTATGAAATGAAGCGAAAATAGATCTAAGGGAAACCAAAGGATTACATTATGACATGGAATGAATTAAATTATTCATTCTTGAGTTATTTATCTAGATAGTAAAATAATCCCTCAACATTGGAAAAATTATTTTGAAATAAAAATGTCACCCCTATACTTTTATTAGTTAAAAATAAATGGTTTTTTTATCAATTAGAAGATTTTCGGTTTTATGAGGGTTAATTTTATAATGAAAATGTTCTCTATCACTAACCATTAGAAATTAGTAGTTATATTTCTCTTAAATTTCCATGTTTTCACATCCCACTAATGTTATCCTTTTTGAAAGCCTAATTTTGTGGGGACCTTCTCATTTCCCTTTCCCTCTTATTAAGAGGATGTTTTATTAACCCTATTTTCAATGTGGGGTTTCCCACAACTTTTTTTCAAGTGTCAAACATTAAATTTTGAAGTGAAATTTCAAATTACGAGGACTATGTTTTTTAATGTAGGGGAGAATATAACACCCCTTGATTTTATAGTATGTATTTTTTTAATTTAATCTTTCTGATAGGTTATGTTGCACGCAACATTGAGTTTAAGTGAAAAACAATATAATATTAATATTATTATTGAAAATAAAATTATCTCATAGAATTTAAATTGATGGTTATGAATAGTATTAACTAAATTATGAAAATATATTATTAAACTCATTGGTTACCAATTATTTTTAAATAAACCTAACAACCAATTTAATATAAAAGAAATGTTTTATAAAAACTATTTAAATGCGCACAAGTTTGTTTTATATAAATAAAATTTAAAAAACACATTCTTTGGATTATATTAATTAAATATATTCAATATAATGTTTATCATTCATCCTATGTGTTATATATATATATAATATAGCCATTTTTACACATAAAGAAGTATTTTTATAAAAAGTCAATTTTAACGACTTTTGATGGAGAACCTATAATAAAATCTAATTTTTGACACTTTTATAAATTGTATTTAACAAAATATACTTTTTTTATTTATAATATAGGTATAAAAATTTACATGGGTTGAATTTTTTGAATTTTTTTTGATATGTTTCATGTTTTTATGAAAAGTGATAAAATATTGCATTTTAATTGAAAATAACATTGTCATCTAAATAAATTATAGTGTTAAATTATATTTTTAATTTATTTTGAAGTATAGTTATGTAATTTTCTTGATAATTTAATCCAATTTAGGTCATTGGAATCAATTTCACATTGAATATGGATATAAAAACATTTCAATCTTTTGGACAATTTTACCTTAAAAACTTATATATTTTATCCCTCAACATGATTGATTTTTAATTAATTATGAAAATTACATGTTATTTATTTTAAAAAATGGATTCTATATTTGGAGTAATAATGTAAAAATTTAGTAAATATGTCCCTATTATTTTTGGATAATGTGAATAGTAACTCTAGTATTTTTAAATTACCACTGTAAAGGGTAAAATGGGTAATTAAGGGTAAAAAAATATTATAAATATTATGAATTAACAACAAAACTTGTCCTAATTTTATTGGATGAGTATTTTTCATTCATAATAATTAAAATATCCATTATAAAACCATTTATTTTCTTATGGATGATAATATTACCTTTATAATATTATTTTCAAAGGAATGTCAATTTGGTCATACTTTCGTTTTTAACAAGAGAAATATTTTTAATATGGGGATATATAAGAAATGTTTTCCACTATAAATATTATCTAGAAATATAAAATTTTTATCTATATCAACATAATTTATTTATAATTTTTAGTGATAATATAACTTCCTTAAATGGTGACATAATAATGATGTAGTAATTGATTAATTAATGGACATGTCAAATAAATGATATGAAAAATATCAAAATAAATATAAATAGATATAATTAATATACTACCCAAATTTTATAGATGAACTAGACATATTATGGATGTATTAAAGTATTTTTGGAAGTTATATTGTGTATTGATATTTTTTAAAAAGTCATGAAATGAATAGTGTCAAAATTGACCTTAATGATATTTTAAAATAAATAATATTTTATTAAATGATAATTTTTTCATAAAAACGTAAAATTTGGCTAACTGATTTAGATAAGGTTGATAATTTCATCCTTGACTCATTTAAGGTTCTTTTTGTATTTTTTTGTAAATATATTAACCTTCAAAGAGTAAAAAAACATATTGACACTGTAATAGTTAAAGGGTTTAAATTGGGGTTACAATCAGAAGATATGGGTAAGAATGTGACCTAAAATTGTCTATTATTTATGAATTGGATTATACCCTTATAAATTTAGGATATAATTGGAATTTTTAATGGACACTTTTCTAAGAAAATAAATTATATATTATTTAAATCAATGATAGTTACAAATAGTCTCTCTCTTTGTATTTAATATCATTTATGTGTTCACATTGTGAAAAAATCCAGATATTAATGAACATAAATGTCTATATTGATTATATGGAAATTAATTTTATTATAAAAATTTATTTTAAATTTATATAAATTATATAATTACATTAAATTCTTCTACAATGCTAATATGGTATTTATTTAATTACTATAAAAATAATATAATTGATTTTAAAAGTGTTACTTTTGATATATTTGGTTTAAATTAATGATTATAATTAATTTTATAGATCTATAGAATATATTTGATATGTGTGAGAGAATTATATTCAAATTATCACTTTGTATTGAATTATTTGAAATCAAATTAATTGAATAGTATAAAATTTGAAAATAATGATATTTTATTTAGTTAGAGTATTATTAAATTATGTAAAAATCATATAAATATTAAATAATTACATAGGGGATAAGATATGGTCTATAATTCCTTCCCCTATTCATTTATATTCCATTGGAATGTATTTAGATATATAATAGCTTTATTATATTTTATTATTTTGAGGTTTTTCAAAAGTGCTCTTCACCTCAATTATAAAAGGGAACCTTCTCCCTCACTTCCTCACACTAATTTGAGAAATCTAGATAAAAAAACCCCCACCCATTTCTATTCTCAACATACATGGTTATGTTCTAGAGGTTAGTTCTCTTCCAAAGTACCTACTCTAGATAACATAAAAATAGATTCAAGGAGGTATGCCGAAGAAGAGGAGGTTAAAGAACATTCAACTAAAGGAAGAATAAGGTAAGGGTTTTCTCATATCACTTTTACTTATGTGAGATATATGTCTTATTCACCAATTATTTCTTATGTGTGGTGTATGTCCCTCCCTCTGATATATCATATCATAAATATTCTTATTCTCATGATATTATAAGTTTCCTTTAATGTTATTCATTCACAACGATTTCAATTTAAATGTTTCAAAGTGGTATGAGACACTTTGGAATGTTTAAAGATTATTTTCTCAAGATTTTTCAATGGTCTCATTTAAAAGTATCTTCATATATGTTAACATACTTTATTTAATATTTTACTTCATTGATGTTTATCTCTTACGATACCATCTACCATATTTTATGGAATGTTTTATGATCAGTTTGACTGTGGAGGTGCGATTTTGATATAATTCATGGTTTATGGTTAATGCATTCAAAATTTGTATACTAGTTTTTTCAATACCAATGTTTATTTTATTTATTTTTCAGCCTTTTTATATGAGGAATATATTGAACTTAGTAAGTGATGTGTGGTTCCCTCTATATCCCCTCAATGAATCGATAGGTATCATGAGACAAACTAGATACATACTTGGTTGAGGCCTTGCCCATTTATTCTTGTATATGGATTTGGTTGAGGCCATAACCATTTATTTTCAGATGTCTTTGATGAGGCATTGATGATATGTTTCATATGTCCAAAACTACACATTCCATCATTATAAGATTAGTTATTGATATTACATGTGATTATTTGACTAGTAGAATATCCATGGTTTAGTTTTCTAGCTCTTGTGATTATTTAAATGGCTCGTTTTTTTGTAATTTGACTTTTTTGTATTTTTTATGTCAGATTTACTCATAGATTCCACAATATTTTTACTCTTGATGAGAGTCTGAAACTTTTGAATCTTCTATTCACATACACACAACAACATGATTCCAGAAATAAATGATCTCATCTTCATCCATGGTCTAATCAGAACGCAACTCCCCAACTTCATGGCCTTTCCTCATTAAAAAAATCTCCAGATCCTTATTTTTTCTCTCCATGATCTAGCTGAAAAGTGTAGACTCAGCAAAAAGATATACAATGCTCATATTATCTTGTCCCTCATGATCCAGAATAGGCATCTCTTCTAGAAATATCATTATCTTACACTCAAAACTAAAATCCTAAACAATATGAGTATGAGTTTTCCTGCTCAAAGCGCAAAAAAATGTTTTTTCCCTGATGTATAACTTATCTCAAAATCAAATGACTACATATACTCAACCCATATCCACTACCAGAGGTTCAAATATCATTGGAAAAATATACATTTTTATCTCTTATAGTCGGTATACATAGTAATATTTTATCCCAATAGATAATGTCGCTAGCACTTCAAATAATTAACCATTATATCAAACTCGAGATTTTCCATAAGGTAGTTCCGTTCATGTGGCCTCAACTGACATGACCCATATGCCACAAATTGATCCCCCTAAATCAACACTCATCCATGTAAAATACTATATAAGTCACAAAATACTATATATTCCTCCCTAAGATTGGGTAGGATCAGGATCGGTGTAGAAGTCAACAATTTATTCAACTATCGGAAATCATTATCACATGCTGCAGATGATTCAAACATTACCCCCTTCTTGGCCAATTCATAAATAGGTTCTTTAATGTGTGAAAAGTTCTAAATGAACCTATGATAATATCCTGATAACTCTAGATATCTATTGATAAAAAATCCATTATTGGGATGCTCCCAAGAAATCACAACCTATACTATATCTAGTTCCATAGACACACTCCTTTATAAGATGATTTGACCTAAGAGATATACCTAGTTGATCCAGAATTGGAACATCGATAGCTTGATGTATGGATGATGCTCCCTCAATGTACTTAGGATGATGTCACAATATTCAGCTTGATTTTCATGAGTCTTGTAGTACACCAAGATGTCATCCACAAGAAAAAAATCTAGGCATGTGTGGAAGATTCAATTCATCAAGGCCATAAAATTTATCGGTTCGTTCATCATACCGAAAGACATCATGAAGAATTCATAATGGTTATACCAGATTTTGAAAGTACTTCATAGTATATCAGAACGCTGTACTCTTAGATGATGATACACTGATCTCAAGTCAATTGTGAATAACACACAAGCCCCTCTCTTCTGGTCAAATAGATCATCAATATGAGGAAGAGGATATCAATTATTCACTTTCACCTAGTTCAACTTCAAGTAATCGACACATAATAATAGAGTCCCATCATCCGTATTTGAAAAAATACTAGATAAACCCAAGGTGATGTACTCAGACTAACAAATCCATTATCCGTCAACTCTTCCCACTGAGCCTAAAGCTTGTGATGATCTATTAGTGCCATTATACATGGTGTAGTAGAAACTAGATCATCTACAAACATGAAATATATTGTAAAATACACATCCCTCTCAGGAAGAACACCTGAGATGTCCTCATGAAACACATCCTGAAACTGTTCCACTATAGGTGGAAATACATCATGCTTCACACCCCCACAATCCTGTATTAGACTAGCATTTTGTGCAGTGAGCTCCCCCAGTTGCTGATGAATTGGTCCTGCATGACCTACCGAGATATCTCACTCTCCCTGATAAACATAATTTTCACCCTTAGGAGAAGTAAAGGTTACTCACATGAGATAACAATATATGTGGGATAAGTATGCTTCTAACCAGTCCACACCCAAAATCAAGTTAAAGCTGGGAATGTTAAGGATGTAGAGATCCCATCGAAAATGATACTCCCCAAACACAAGATAATACCCCATGAACAAATAGATATCTCTCGACCATACACCCAAAAGTGTGTCTAATGTCAAAAACCCATTCAAAATCTATATTTCTAGACTCAAAAAGTTCACCAGTTTTTTATAAATAAAATAATGAGAGGTACAAGTATCAGATAAGGAAATAAGAAGTATATAAGCTACAAGAATATTACTTCTAACTATCGATGGTCCAACCTTTCTATCCACTATTGTAGGATTAACAGCTTGAACCTTCTCATCTCCTTTTCCCTGTGATGCAGTTTGAGTCCCCTACAGGTTAAAACACATCATGATTCACACCCCCATAAACTATAAATAGACTTGTAACCTTGGTGGGGACCTCCCCTAGTTTCTGATTAGTTATCCCTGCGTGTCCTCTTGGATATCCCACTCTCCAGGATGAAAATAATTGTTACCCTCAAGAGAGGTAAAGTTTACTCACCTGTGGTAACAATCTCTGTGGGCTTAGTATGCTACTAACTAGTCCATACCCAAAAATTAATTCAAATCCTAGAATTTAAAGGATGTAGAGATCCTATAGAGAAAGATACCCCCAACCTCGATAGAACACAACTTGCACAAAAAAATGTATCTCCCCCATACCCCCAAAGGTGTATCGATCATCATAACCCCATTCACAATCTCCACTAGCATACTCATCATATTCAAAAAATTTGTAGAAATAAAATAATGAGATGCATATGTATCAAATAATTCATTAAAAAGAATTTAAGATACAATAATAGTACCTTTAATTGTCAATGATCTAGCCTCAATATCCAAAAGTGTAGGATGAAATGCAGGCAACTATCCTTACCCACTTCCCTATAATGCATTCTGAGTCCCCTGAGCTACAATACTCTTCTGATATGGGTTATCATTCCCAAAAGTATAACATCCACTACCTCGATCACCATGACCAGTAGAACTACAACTTCATGGTTGGTATAGTGTACAAAACCAACTTCATCTACTACGATTCTGCCAGGATAATCCATCACTACCCTTAATTCATGTGTTCCTACATATTTTCTCTAGATGTCCCATCCCACCACAAGCTCAGAACTATACTAGTGGTTAGTGAAAATGTATTTGAAAGTGGCCTGACCCACCGCACAGTTGGAAGAGAACTTGGGTAAGATCCTAATTAACATGTCCTTCACCTCAGCCACTCTGATTTCCACTATATTGGTCAACATAATCATAGTGACACTTATACTCTCAGAAGGTGTTCCTTCTTGTATTATAGTAGAAACCTATTGTCCTTCACTAAATGCATCCTTAATGATCCCCTCAGATATGAAATCATGATACACTACCTTATAAATCATATTTATCCAAAATATGTTAACCTTGTACTTAATCTTATATTTATTCCCATCCTAAAAATGTCTTTCCATTGTTTTCCCATCATCTCCTAGAAATGAAGTGAAGTGCTGCAAGTTGGTAAAGTGACCAAAATAGTCTATCATAGACACAATCCCATGATTCAGCCTCATAAACTCTTACAACCTCTCTTGACTCAATGTCTCTAGATAAAAGTGCTCCAGGAACTTCAATTGGAAGTCCTTAAATACCATGTTTTCTAGCTGCTGACTCTATGCTAGAATAACCGACACATGTTTTTCTAATTCTCACAACATATAAGTGGCCAGTTTGACTCTCTTTTCAGTAGGAGTTTCTATGTGGTCATGTATTTTCTGGATAGAATCAATCATGAACTTAGATACCTTAGGTCCACCCTCTCTATTGAAATTCAGAGGGTGTTATAGCTAGAAATCCTGTGTCAGGTCTTACATACTCTTTACAACACCCTCTTAGTCACTTTCTATAAACTACATAAATCAAGAAAATTTCTCATGAAACACCTCTCTGGATTTCTCAATCTCAACTATCAGAGCCTCTGGTTCTGGTACTGGTGGCACCTTTTCAGCCATGTTCTCATGTCATCCTCTCAAAAAGTTTTGTCATGGAGGAATATATCTACAATTCCAAGAACTTGTATTAGGACACAAAACACAACATTAAAACACTTTAACAAGATGTATTCATACAAATTCATAGTAATCCAACCCACGTTTTCTATCACACGGTCAAAACCGAGGCACTGTCACTACCATCACCCATCCCTCATCTAGGTAATGGTTACAAAAGGGAAAACACTTTCACAAAACAAGTTTCTAATTACACACCCATTTATCAACTTAATTTATAAAAAAATTTCATCATTTATAATTTATAATTTCATTGGAGGCACTTTTTTTTTAAAATTACACGAATAAGAAAATCAATTTTTATCTAAACAATTTATCCTAAAACCTACTTTCCCATGCATTCCTAAAATGATTAATGTAACAATAGTTATTGAGTTCCTATAATGATTCATTCTTACACAACTATTTTTATATTCTGGGGCCATTTTGTAAAAATATCATGAAGAAAAAACATCACACAACAAGTGGGTCACTCAAGATGAAATAACATCCGACTATATCTACAATCATCAATAACAACTATCTCACCCTGGATACTTTGTTTTTACCACATATATAGGTTATCTACCCCCATGAAAATGCTCATGACCAAGTCATGAATCATCCCAATATCTTATCTACCTTTCCCAAATAGTAATACAAAAGAAAAGAAAAGAAAAATGAATTTGATACCACCTTTTAACATCTCGACCTGGGTTACACATGTCAGTCCACCGATCCGGTTCACTACATAACCTTAGGAGTTCCTCCCCATGCAACAAATGATTTTGACTAGGAACGAGTCTATAATATATAACATGGGAAGAATTTACCCTCGTTATCAATGTATCATAATAGTGGATTTATATAAACAATAATCAAATGACAATAACTATAAATTGAATAATACTAGTATCACATGATGAACAAAATCAGAATATAATATCCAAAATAAAATAGTATATAAGTCATTCCATATACTTTTCACTTTTGAAATTCCAATCCAGAAGATAAATACAGCGACAACTCCCAAGTGGGCACTGACACCATGTCTGATTCTCTCATTCCTGCTCCTTCCCTACTCAGCCATCTAACATAGGGATCATGCCCTTATCCTTTACAAAAAATGAAGTCTCTTCATATATCAATAATTTAGCCTAAGTAAGGTCTGAATAAAAATCATTTGGCCACCAAAAATTGCTTCAAAAACAATTTATAGTAAATAACAATGTATGAATTTCTAATAAGAATAATGTTCAACTAAAAGATTGAATAGTTTACATATTAATTTTTTCTTTATTTAACACAATCCCTTTCCCCATGTTCACAATGATACCCAAACCATCAATATCAACTTCATCCCATCCCATTGTTTGAACGATATCACAATGGTAAATCACATTTAATTTGAACCCGGTCTTTCATTATCCATTTAATTCCATTTCACAACACGACCATTTAGAACCATAGTCCAATGCAAATTTAATGGGCATATAATGATGTGTCTAGATCCCTGTGAATATTTGGAGCATCGATCACTGTCCCACAACTCATGAGAATTTGGAGCATCATTCCATGTCCCATAAAATAATATTCATATACATGTAGTTGATCCTATAATTTCATGTCTAGAACCAATGGGTATTTGGAGAATCATCCTTGCCCCATGCTACATTTATCAATTAATCACACATATATCATAAACCTCATATTCATCAAGGTTAATCATCAGTAACCTTCTTATCAAACCTTCTCATATATCACATTTCTCAATATAAATAATTATTAACCCACTTCAATGAAGTCATGGTTATTATCTTAAATCACATGGAATAATATGAACAATTCACTATTAAACCATTTATCAACATTGTGTTATAATACCCATTACTCAATCAATTAAATATTCCATTATTCACCAATTTCATAATCACTATTACCAAATTCATTTTCCACAAGTTAAAATCATTTAAAATTGACATGGAAGTTCAATTAATCAATTCCATGATTTCACTAATTAATTATTAAATTAATCAATCCAAATCTAGATTCAATTTCTAAATTTTCCAATTGAAATTCCACAATACATAAACATAATTGGAATTCCAGACTGTGGGAATTAACATTTTGACCACCTGCTTCAATTTCATTGATGGGAATTCGCTAAAATGTGGCCCTCAATTGATAGAGAAATACCAAATACACAATGACTAAAAAGATCAGGAATAAAACCAAGGATTAAGATCAACCCCCATTACCCACCATGGTAAGATAATAAACCCATTGATTGGAGGAATGAGGATGATAATGAAAAAAAAGATAACAGGATTATAGAGTATATATCACCAATCTGTAGTCGCTGGAGATGAATAAATATCTCCAAATTTTATAAGAGTTACCCTATATTATGGAGGAGAATGGTTGTATGAATGAAATAAACAAAAAATAAACAACATTAACATTTTAATCTGCTACTCAATAAATAGCACGATGTGTCATTAATTTTAATGGTTTAAGCCAAAAAACCCATAGTCTAAGGTGATTTTATTCTGTTTAAAACATTACATGATGTGTAATAGAATTACAGAATGTGTAAGTTTTCTATATACATTTTTTCAACCAAAAAATTATACATAAATGAAATTTCCACCTACAAAGCCTTCCAAACCAAAATCAAACCCCTGAAAACCCTATAAGAAAAGAGAAAACTAAAAATAGAATGTACCTAGAAACAGAACATGTTGTTATAATGTCATCAACTTATAATATATCATCCTCATGATGTACTCCGAATAATCTCTAAGATCCCGAGGAATAAATTTTGGGTCACTAATCCCTCATATTTATTTCCCTCTTCCTAGTTTCTACCGGAACATGACAATGTTTATAAAATATTGGAACTATCATCATGGTCTTTCCCTCAACAAATTCTCACTATGATCCATAACATGAATTAGATACCCCTCTAAGGATGCATTATCCTCAGGATCATCATTATCAACATCGATCAGAGGAGAAGGGTCAGAGTGACACTGATGAAGCTGTGATATAGAAAAATCATCAAGCATAGAACTATTACTCTATGTAAGAGCCAATCAATATACCACCAGCCTGATTCACTCCATAAACTGAAATGTTCCATGAAACATGGGTGAAAAATTTCTCTACCTATGAATCCTACAGAGACCTAATCTAGGAGACACCTAAAGGAATACACAATCACCCTCAATCTATCAATAAGTGACTTATTACTAAACTGATCCATTGAAATTCATATTTAAATTAGTTAAACCTACTATGATATATCCTTCATAAGACCCAATCCCAATAGCTCTGACTCACCTAGCACCATCAAATATAGAGGTGATCTTCATAGACTACCATTAAGAGTCTCATATGGTTCCAAAATAATATCTTCTTAATAAATGTTATTATTGGAAATCTCAATGAGCACCAATTGATTCTCCCAAGAAACACTAAAGTCAAGAATTTATGCTTATAGCTAACCTCTAAAACATGTATAGTATGTTTTGACTGCCTATCTATTTATGAGTGGAAATCCATCCTCATAAGTACCTATGTAAAAGATCTTTTTTATAAGACATTCCAAAAGTGTGAAGTAAAACATGAGTTATGGAATGAAACAATCCTTTACAGCACCCTATGTATATGGAATATCTCCCAAACATACATGCCTACCATCTAAATCACTAATAAAGTCTCCAGAATAGGAAATTAATACAATACGTTCATTAGTCAGTCTATAGTAACCCAAATAGTGTCATTCTTCCAAGGTGTCCTTGGAAGACCAACCCCAAAATCCATGGTGACATCATCCCACTTCTATTCCAGAAATAGCTATAGTAAACCAATAGATGATTGATTCTCAGACTTCACATATTGATAGGTGTAGCATCGTGTCACAAACCTTGCAATATCTATTTTTATGCCTCAACACCAATATTGTCAATTTAGGTTATGGTACATTTTGTTCAAACTCGGATGTACCACCCACTTGGAATCATGAAACTCACACATCAACTCTTCATGAATACATGTAGGAACAACAACATGATTCCAAACATAGATGAAATCATCATCATATATGGTCTAGTTAGAAGGAGACTCCCCACCTTCAAGGATTTTCCTTAGGTCCAAACATTCTAGATCCTCATACGACCTCTCCCTAATCTAGATCAAAAGTGTTGAATCCACTAGAAAAGATGCAAGGGTTATATGATCTTGACCCTCCCTAACAACAATATGAATCTCTTCCAACAAATCCATCATCTTCCAGTTAGTAATAAACTCTTGAACTACCCGAGTCTGAGTTTTCCTACTCAAATCATCACCAACACTGTTTACCTTTCCCCCCGACAATTATGCTATCTCAAAATCAAATTACTAAATATAATCAAACCATAAATTCTTATTGAGGTTAAAATATTGTTGTTAAATGATGTAATTTTTTCTCTTATGGTCGATATACATGGTAATTTTTTTTCCCAACATATAATATTGCTAACACTTCAAATTATTAACCACTATAGCCAACTTTATATCACGTGTAGGGTAGTTCAGTTTATGTGGCCTCAACTACCATGAACCATAAACCAAAAATTGATCTACCTGCATCAACACTGCTCTAAGTCTAATTCCAAATGCATCAAAAATAACTATATACTCCTCATATAGCTCAGGAAGGTTCAAGATTGGTGTGGTAGTCAACCACTTCTTCAACTCTTGAAAAGCATCATCACATGCTCCATACCATTCAAACATTACATTTTTTTAATCAAACCCAAAATATCTGGCGAGAAGAGAGAAAATTCCTAGATAAACCTCCAATAATATTCCACTAACCTAAAAAATCAATGGATATCAAAGTCATTCTTGGGATACTCCCATGAAACCATTGCATGCACCTTCCATGTGACTACAAAATACCTTCCTATAAGATTAAATGACCCAAGAAATGTACTTGGTCGATCCAGAATTGAGACTTCGATATCTTGGCATATATAAAATGCTCCCTCAGTGTACTCGGGATGATGTCATGATTTTGGGCATGATCATCATGAGTCTTGGAGTAAACCAAGATGTTATCCACAAAAACAATAAAAAACTGATCTGGATATGGGTGAAATATTTGGTTCATCAGGTCCATAAAAACTATCAGTGCATTCTTCATCCCTAAAGACATAATAAAAAACTCATAAAGGATATACATAGTTTTGAAATCACTTCGGGGCATATCAGAAGGTTACACTCTCAACTGTTGATACCTTGATCTCAAGTCAATCATAGAGAACACACAATGACATCTGAACTAGTCATAGAGATCATCAATACGAGGAAAGGAATATATATTCTTCATTGTCATTGGGTTAAACTACTGGAAATCAATATAAAAGAACATAGTCCCATAATCTATATTTGAAAATAAAACTATAGAACCTCAAGGAGATATACTCAGACTTATAAATACCATATCCATCAACTCTTCCAACAAATTCTTAAACTCCTAAAGGTTTGTTGGTACCATTATATATGGTGGAATATAAAATGGCTCATCTTTAGAAATGAGCTCAAAAGTAAACTCCACATCCCTTTTAGGAGTTATCCCTGATAATTCCTTATGAAACAAATCTTTGAAATGGTCCAGTACATGTGGAAATACATCATGATTTACACCCCTAATATTTATCAATAGAAATACATCCAGGGTGGTGACCTCCCCCAATTTCTGATGTATTGGCCCAATATGTCCTACCTAGATATCCCACTCTCCATGATGAACATAATTGACACCCTCATAATATGTAAAAATCCCTCACCTGTGGTAAAAATCTATGTGAGATCCATATGATACTAACCGGTACATACAAAAATTCAAGACAAAGCCTGGAATGTCAAGGATTTAGATACCACATTGAAAATAATACTCCCTAAACATGACAGAACACCCCTTGAAAAAACTAATGTCTCTCAATTATACCCTCAATATTGGATAAATCATCACAATCCCATTCACAAACTCCACTTCCAGACATAACCCGCTCGCAAGTTGTGAAAAAATAAAACAATGAGAGGCACTAGTATAAAATAAGGCTCTAGAAAGTTTAGAATCTCTATGAATAATACCTATAACTATTGATGGCCCAACCTCACTATCCACAAGTGTATACTGAACTACATGAAACTATTATACCTATCTTCTATATGAGTAGTTCAAGTCCCTTGCATTGCACCACTCTACTGATATGGGAGATCTTCCCAGAAGTAACATTTCCACCACCTCAACCACCATACAAGTAGAACTATAATATCCAATCATGTATGGTGTAAAATACTCCCATCCTATACTTTTGTTCTACCTAACTGATCCATAAATACACTTCTATAATTTTTTCCTAAAAAAAATTCTATAGATGTACCATCGTTCCACAAGATCTATAATCTACCAGTGGTCGGGGAAAATGTATATGAAATTTTCTTTTCCTATCATAATGGTGGAAGAGAACTCAGGTAATATCCTGAGTAACTAATCCTTCCCTCTTGAAAGTATACTTTTCACTAATTAGGTCATCATTATCATAGAGACACGTTCTACTATCAGAAATTTTAACTCATGGTCGTCAAGAAGAAACCACATATCCACCACTAGAAGCCTCATTCATGTTCCTCTAAAATATTTGAGCATGATACACTACCTCATCAAACTTATTCATCCATAATATGCTAACCTGAGACTTAATGGTAGATTTATGACAATCCTAAAAATGTATTCCCATGGCTGTATCATCCCCTTCCAGTGGAAGAGTTATGTGCTACAATTTGGTAAAGTAACCATCATAGTACATCACAAATGTACTCCCCTTATATAGTCTCATAAACTATGTTGGACTCACTTATATCACAAACTTTGGATAAAAGTTCTCTAGGAACTTCCCTTCTAAGGCCTTCCATAACATGTTTTACATATACTCACTCTGATCCTGAATATCCAAAAAATTCCTTCACCGATCCCCACAATATATAATAATCCATTTTGACTCTATTCTCAGTAGGAGTCACTAAGTGGTCAAGGAATTTATGGATAGACTCAATAAAAAACCTAGATGCATCAGGTCCACCATCTCTAATTAAATTTAGAGGGTACTGAAACTGGAACTCCTATGTGAGGTCCCACATACTCTTCACAACCCACCCTAGGTCTCTTTCCATAAACCGCATAAAAAAATACAAGTTCTCAGAAAACTACTCTTTAGTTTCGTCACCTGTAACTATTATAGCCTCTAGTTCTGTTATTGAAAGAAAATTTTCAGCCATGTCCTCCTATTATATTCTCAACAAGAACAGTCATAGAGAAATATCTCTAAAATTATAAACACACATCATAAGACAAAAACCACATCATTAACAAACATTAACAAAGGGGATTCAAATATATTCATAACAAGTCATCCCCCATTTCCCACCACATAGTCAAAATTGAGGCACCATCACTACCCTAATCCATCCCTCATATAATTCATTTTTAAAAAAAGGGTAAATAACTTCCCCAAACAAATCTATAATTATAAACCCATTTATCCATTCTAATTTATCACTTTTTTCATTAATTAATATTTATAATTTCATAGGTGGTACTTTTTTTAGTTTAAGATTTTCTGAACTAGAAAAAGAAATTTTCATTTAAATAATTTATCATAAAACCTAATTTTCTATATGGATGTCCCAATAATTCCTGTCTTCCAAGAATTATGCATTATTACACAAATATCATGCCATTATATAGACATGATATAAAAATACTAAAAAACATCGCATAATAAATGAATCACTCGAGGTGGAATCTCAACCAAATATAATAAAAATAATCAATAATAATAATTAAATCCCGGGTACTTGGTTTTTACAATGTACATTGATTAAAAACTACCATGCATGAGCTCATGAATAAGTCATGACTCATACTAATATCTTGTTAGCCTTTCCGAAATAGTAAGGCAAACAAAAATAAAATAAAACCACCTTTGATATCAATTTTTAACACACCAACCTAGGCGGAACATATTGGAGCCTCGATATGATTCACTACATGACCTGAGGTACCTCTCCCTGTATGCAAGAGGCTTCCAACCAGTAGTGAGGGTCTAATATACAACATGGGGAAACTATAACCTAATTATAAAATAAGAAAAACAACATAAATATATAAACAATAATAAAATGAAAATAAATATATCTTGAATAATACTAGCATCATATGATGACCAAAATTGGAATACAATATCCAATCCAAAAAAATAGATAAGTCATTCAATTTACATGTCAAGTGTCAAATGCCAAACCCAAATATAAAGACACTAGAAACTCCAAAGTGGGACCAAACACCATGTCTAGTTCCCTCATCCTTGATTCATCCCAAATAAATCATCTAATATAGGGCTCTTCCCATTATCCTATCTGATAAAAATGATGTCTATTCATGTACTGATCAAGAAGCCTGATTAGGGTGTGGGTACAACTCAGTAGGCCACCACTAATGTCCTCTAAAACAATTTCGATTCAATAAAATTATATGCTATATTATAAAGAATAAAGTAAAATCAATATAGTAAATGGTTTACATATTCAATTATTATTTATTTAGTGATATCCTTTTCCTCAGGTTTATGATGACACCTGAACCATCAATTCCTGCTTCAGCCCATACCGGATGAACTATATCAAAAAGGTAAATCACATTTCATTATAACGTGGTCTTTTATTATCCATTTAATTCAATTTCACATCATGACCATTTGGAACCATAGTATAATGAAAATATCTTGGGCATATAGCATCGTTTATAGAACCCCATGGGTATTTAGAGCATCAATCCCTATCTTACACCTCATTGGTTTTTGGAGTGTCAGTCTCTATCCCAAATAAAAATATTCACATGCATGCAGTTGTTCCTAGAAAGTCATTTCTTGAACCCCATAGGTATTTGTAGCATAATTCCTTGTCCCACAACCCATTTATCAAAAAATCGCTCATATATCATATACATAATATTCATCAAGGGTAATAATCATTAACCTTGTTATCAAACATTCTTATATATCAAATTTATCAAGATTAATCATCATTAAACCTCTTTAAAACAATCATGGTCATCTACTCAAATAACATTGAATAACATGAAACATTAACCATTAAACCATTTATAAACATTATATTAAAGTAACCATTACTAAATCAATTCAATACTCTATTATTCACCTATAGCATAATCACTAGTACCAAATTCCATTTTCCCAAGTTCAACTCATTTCACATTCACATGGAAATTCAATTAATCAATTCCCTGATTAAGTTAATTAATCAATCAATCAATTAATCAAATTCAAGATTTAATTTCTATACAAGACAATTCAATTTACACAATACATACAATCAATTGTAATTAAGGAATTTGGGAATTTAAATTTAGACCACCCACCTCAAGGATGTTTAAAAACATTTTCCAAACTGCAACCCTCAATTAATTGGGATCTGCCAAATAAAATATGGATAATAGGATAGAGAAAAAGACCAAGGATCAAGATAAAACACTATTACCCACCATAATATAATATTCAATCACTTAATTAGGGAATGAGGAACATAAGGAAACCAAAGCTAAAGGGATTACCAGGTATTGAGCACCAATTCACAATGATCAGAGATGAAGAAATCCCTCCAAATATGCCAAGAGTATCCCAACGGTCTGAATGATAAAGGATCCATGAACGAAATAAACCAAAATGAACCACATGAAACTTTTAATCTGCTAATTGGGGAATTACATGAACTTTAATTCCATTACACATCATGTAATTCATTTTTAATGGTTTACACTGAAAACTCGCGGCCTTAGTTGATTTTATCCTAATTAAAATATTACATGACGTTTAATATCATGAAAAATCTTATAAATTTTTTACAACCATTTTTTTCATCCCAAAAACAACACATAAAATATCTATCAACCTCCAAATCCTTCCAAAACAAAATCCAACCTCTTCCAACCCTTGAACGAAGGAGAAAACTCAAAAGGGAACATACTTGAAAAAAGATTGGGATGTTACAATAATCTTATTGGAATTTGGAAAAAATGATTCCATATATGTAATAATATTAATTTATATCATATAATATGCAGAACATATTTTTTTTCAAAATAAATTGTAAAAATAGTAAAAACAAATTACCACGGTTAATGTTAAAACATGGTTACAAGAGGGTTAGGGTAGAAATATATGGGGTAAAATGACCCATAAACATTCAAAAAAAGAAATTTATTTCCATATTTAGAATATATAACCTATAATGTTTTATAATGTCCCATTTTGGATCTTTTTTCATTTAAAAAATGTGATTAATGATTAATCTTTTTAAAAATTTCATGTCTCTCCCCTCCCTCACTTATCAAAAGCTGCCACATATACTCTCCTAATAACACTTAAAAAACATTTGGTGAGGCCAATAAATACTGAAATATGTTCATTATATCTCTCCCCACTTCCTATACTATATGGTGAGATCAAAAAATAAATCTAGGAAGGCTTAAGGTTAATCCTAGAGAAGTTTCCCAAATAAGAGGAAAACTTTTAAACTATACGTTTATATTTTACCTCTGATTATAAATTGTTAAAATATTATTAAATTATGATGATATAATAACATATGTATCTAAAATATACATAAATGTTTTTATTTTACTGGAATCACTTCAATCTATCTTATATTCCATCAAATGGGAAATGAAGCCATTAATTGTGTGTACCACAAAATACCACCTCACAAGCCGATGTTATTCGTTTTCCATAGCCACCTCTCTTAGTTAAATATAATGATGTATTCAATGTTTATATAATATATTTATGATCTTATTATACCTCTAGAATTATAGTACCACATCTACCATATTACCACCAAACCAGTTGGAATGTAATAACGCTACTCGTGTGTACGACAAATTACTGTCTCACGAACATATGTTATTTGGTTTTTCATATTTATTTTACTTGAATGGAAATAAGGATTGATTAAATGAATAAATGTGTTATTTATAAAATATATATATTTATGGATTTATGATATCACATATAACTTGTTACTTTTCATTCTATGGGGGATATTCTAATATTGTTCGTGTGTATGTTGGACTACCACGTCACAAAATGATGTGTTTTTTTGCTCACTAACACTTTGAATGGAAGTTAATAAGGGTATATTTAATTATAATATGTGTTATATATTATATAAATATTATTTTTAAAGGTAATATTTTATTTTACATTCTTACATTTCATCTATTGAGAAAATAGAAGAAACATTCATGTGTACGTACAACCTACTATCTTCATAAACAATGTATTTACTTTTCTATCTATAAATTTTATGGATTAATATAAATAAATATATAATTAATAAATATGATATTTATTTCAGGGTTAAAATTCTTTATATGATGTATCCATGATAAAATTAAGAGAAAAAAATAATAAATCAAAACGTACATCAAATAAAAAGTAGTTATTGCCCGAAACATGATTTTGACATGGAATTATTAATAAATGGATAATAAAAGGCCATATATAAATAAAATATGGTATGATATATATATATATATATATATATTTATGGTTCTATAATATATTTATAATAAATATATATTCATTATACAAAAGTTTTTAACATGTGTAAATGATTTTAAGGAATAAGGTAAGATATTTTTGTCTCAATTTTCCTTCTTTGGGACATATGTTATGTTATGATCCTATCTTCTTTTATGGGGAGTATATAAAGCCCATTTTGACATGTAATATCATGAATTTATTTATTCACATGATATTACATGTTTTATTTAATGTTATATTTTCATGGGGCTTATGATTCAATGTTACCAAAGATGTAAGGATTTCATTATATAATCTCATCATTTATCATTATTGTTTATGTTTATTCTTCGGCTGAGGAAATATTATGAATTACCTCTCAATAAAATCATTAATTTTCCTATACTCTGATAATTTATTGAGAATACATGTCTTACTTTCATTTTACTTTTATTATGTACTCATGAGTTCAAAATAAGGGTTTTAAGAAAAAACAACTTTACTTCTCTCTTCAGCCAAAACATATTTTTATTCTATATCCATGTTAAGAAATAAAAGAGTGTTTATTAATATCAAATGATTTCTTATAGAAATTTATAACCTTTTTTGATTTTTTAAATTTTTTTAAAAGAATATTCATGTCGTTTTCAAAAAAGGCTCATTTAGGTTTTACTGAAAATGTGAAAGGAATCTTTGATTTAACGTGTATATAATTTCACACCATCACCAATAAATGTTATAAATATTCCATTATATGTTTCAAAGTTTATTTTAAAATAAAACGATTTAAAAAAAAATTTATGATTTTTTTAAAAATTTATTAAAAAATTGTTATTTTCCTCAAGAAACGATCCTGTTGTCTTTTTAGAATCATATTCCATCAAAGATGAGATCCTTTAATGTTAGTTATAATTTACTAGGGATACGATACAATGATTCCATTCTTAGTATTTCTTAGGAAAAATTATTTTTTTGATGATAAAATATTTATGAAACCTGTTTCATTAACACATGTTACGATTTGATGAAATGATTGTAAAAAACATTTAATTTTATTGGTTTTATTATGACGAATGTTTGATGATCTTTTGGAATAAAAATTAATGAATTATATGATGGGTGGGACCTATATCACCCTCAAATTAATTGTGTAATTATTAATATTTTATGATCTCAAAGGGTATATGGGTGGTTATTATAATCTTAAAAGAGGGTACATGAGAGGTTTACCCAAGCACAAAAGAGGGTATAAGGGAGGTTATTCCAAGTCTGAAGTAGGTACATGGGTGGTTAGCCTAAGACCAACATGTTCTAAATGTCTTGGTGGATAACAATGACATATGATTTTATATACTTATTAGTTTTCCAAAAATCTATGTATTATTCTAATATTATGCTATTATGGATCATGTTCTTTGATTCCACTATGATTCATTTATATGAACTACCAATATTTATGACATGACTCACATTTATGATGTATGATATGCAAGGTATGGTTTTTAAAAGTTATTCGTATGTTCTCATACCCATATTATCAGGTTTTATTAATATCTATATTTTTTACCCTTACTGAGAATCTAGTAACTCCCTTTACTATGTTTCATTTAAACAGGATATGATGAAATTTATTATGTTTTATATGTCTAATAAGGGTACTAGTTATGAAGAACTTAGTGGGAGATACCGTATCTTACTTTTGAACCAGTTGCTTATTTGTATATGTTTCTAAAGTCACATAACCTAAATTATTTTGGAATGTATCATTGTTTTATATAATGAGTATTTGTAAATTAGGATGTAATATGTATGTATATAAATTTTGGGTCTCTATAGGTATCCTTTTATAAGGGGAAAAATTGTCACTTTGGGAAACAAACATCATTTCTCTATAATGGAATGACACAATTCCATGTTGAATGAATCCAAAGATTCTATATTATTGAATGTAAGGTTTCTATAGGTATATAAATACAAAAACATGTGTTTCCACAAAATTATGAAACATGTTATAGTGTTTTTACCATTAAGATTCTATATTTTACTTTTATATTTTAAACAAGTTAACTTACTTTTAACTATGTGATTTTATTATTTATTAAACATATAACATGACCCATATAAAAATATTTTTTTAATGGAACCATATTTAGTATATATTTAATCCAATGTAATTTTTAAATATTATATAAATAACTTTAAATTTAAAATAGATAATGTGTAGAAAAACCGTTTTAGTATAAACACACATTTTTACCACTATAGATTTTTACTCTTATTTTGTATTGATTACTAGTTATATTAGGGTAATTATATTTATTTATATTTTTATAAATAATTTTTATAATCATTATTTAGATCATTTAAATTTATATTATTCTATATTTTTTTATATTAATAAAATATTTATTTTAAAATAATTTTTTCACCATTATCCTGGTAAATAACATTGATCCTAACAATATAAATTTTATAAAAAAAAATGAAATTTTCCATATTAAATAGTATAAATATTTTTATCTGAAATATAAGAAAAACTTTATAATTTTTGTTGTTTTTAAAGAAATTAATCTTCATGTTAGTCCATGAAAAACGTAAAAAATCCATTTTTTTTGAAAAAGTTTATATTTAAGAAAAAAAGATGAATTTTTAGGATAAAATTATCAATTCCATTGATTACAATGAATTTAAAATAAATATATTTATTTAAAAAATTTATAATTAACAATAAATGAAATAAAAAAAATTCTTTTCACTATATTATAATTAATTAAAAAAATAGTAAAAAACATTTTCCTTAAATCATTATATATACATTCAAAATGTCAAGCATAGATTTATAAATTTATGATATCATTTTAAAATAATTTATCATACTTTATAAAATATAATTTATAGGAAATTGTTTCAAAATAATAAAATTATTTCATATAATAAAATAATTTAAAAAATGTAGGAGCCTTATTAAAATCATTTTTACTATTCACCTAAAAATCTATGATTTTTGAAATATCTAAAAAATTCATACTAAGATAATTTTATTGTTCGGAATTTAGAAATTAATTTTAATTTATTAAATTGAAATATAATTTTTTTTAAATTTTATATTTTGGAAATAAGATACATAATATTAAGACATTTTTTATTGGGAATAACCTTTTTAATATTAAATCATATTAATTATTCAAATTCTAAGGATAATAACTACTGATGGTTTTTCATTTTAGTATATATTATAGAATTATTAATAATTTATATTCAAAATTTTGTGGTTTTTTACTTTAATAATAACATGTGATGTACATTACAAGACATAATATGTATTTTAAAGGATCCAAAATGTCGATTTATTACAGTTTCAGTGGTATTGTTCCATTGTATGCCAACTATTGAATTAGAGGTCCCACTGAATGATGGTGTATTTTACCTCATGAATGACTCAATTATTCATTAGACCCTCCATTTCTCAATTGGAATCCCATCATGATTTATAGTTTGAGAGTGTTGTGTGATCATAGGTGTAAGATTTCACATCCACACTCTAACTTAATTTTCATTATGATGAGGATAATCATTGAATTATTTTCCACATTTATTTTTAACATGATTCCTCCTAGTTATATCCATTAACTAAAACCAAAAGGTATAGTATAGGTATGAAGATACAATAATCAGATTGAGAAATCATATTATCATGAAAATTATTCCAAAGATATCCAAAATTATAAAACCTTCTTAGGAATCAATGGATCTTTTAGGTTTACCGTATATCACATTTAGTTCATCACAAGTTATCTGAATCTATATCCTCATATTTTTCATAATCCAATCTCTTTAAAAAATAATCAATGATTTGATACTAACTAAGGTGACCTGATAAAAGAATATATACATATTTCATCATCTTAGATGAAAAATATAATATATAATACAACAATTCATGTTAAATAACTATAATGGTTTAGTGTATTAGATTAATTGATACCTAATCACCTTATTTAATGAATTATATTTAACATCTCCCCCAAATTTCTTCTCTCAAGGTACCATTAGGTATATTGTACTTATAACCTTTCTTCATAACCTATGAAAAATAGAAACATTATAATGGGTGAGCCCATATTCTTAATAAGTCTATAAATGAGAGATATAAATTTAGGATAATACCAAAGAATATTATAAGAAAATATGTTTGATACCATGATCATAACTAAAAAAATTTATAACATGTTAGGTATAGATCATAAATCATGATATATGTAATAATCCCATAGAAATAAAACAAAATATGGGTCATAAGTTTGAAAAATCATCATTAGTCAATATTAATCCATGAGAGAATATATTATTAACATGAAAATTTCATATAATTTTTTAAATGGTTAAAATAATATAAAACCATTTCATTAGTCATGTCTCACAACTAAGACCGTCATAACATAGTAGAAAAAGTCTCATAATATACATGGTTTACTCCCTAAACACTTTTTTATTATTAGAACGAGTTCATTCCCCATCATATTTAATTTTATATCATTATATATAAATAATTACCCCATTCATTGGATATCTATATAATTCATGTCCCACCAATAAAAATGTGAAAACCATACATATTTGTGCCACAAGATCATAAATACATTTACCATTTCATCAAATGATCATTAACACATGGAAAATAAACCAGTTTAAGGAAATAATCCTTACAACATTATCATAAAAATCCATCTAGAGGAATAATATGGATAGTATCATAAGGTCATATCCATAACGAATCATACATCAAACTATGTTTATATAGATAAAAAATATCTTTAAAAGAACATTCAATCCTTTATTTGAAAACATGAGAAAAATATGAATTTATTTTGTTGACATTATAAATAACAATTCCCAAAATATTGAGAAAAATATTTTATTTTAATATAACCATGGAATATTTTAATGGAATATATAATGTTAATTATAGTCATGATAGTCTAAGTTTTTTTTTCATGTCGTATACATTAAAAGATAACAATGTTTTCAAACTTTTGTAAAATGTAAAATGAGAGTCCCATGAAAAAAATACTCAAAAGAGTAATTTTAATTATTTGTGAGGAAATTTAAAATATATTGAAAATTCCATTTATTAAAACATTTAAAAATAGGTAAAAACTTCAATAAATTAATTTCATAAATATAGTCATGGAAGAAAAATTTCACTGACCAAAGAGGAAGTAAGGTTGGATTTTCATTGAATAATTATCTTAGTCATTTTAAGAACCATAGAGAGGATGATAAAAAGTATACATCATAATCCATCAAATAATAATAGGAGAACAAAATAGTTGGGTTTTAATATATAAGTATTATATAATCTCCCAAATAAGATTCTATCATAAACAATACCAATTAAAAATGAGATTATAATGTAATCCCATACCTCAGGTCTTGGATTTCTTTATATGCATTCTTCATATCAATTACAATTAATTTGTATTTTTTTATAAATATATTATATAACCATATTAATAATTATATTACAATTAAATATTAATATATGTTATTTAATTACCAATATAATATCAATTCATCATTCAAATCAATATTTTTGGTGTTAGGTGTTCCATTTTCCATGCATTTATTATTTTAACGGTTCTGGTCATTATGGTTTTTCTAATTTTTCAAAATTCTAGAATATTAATCATGTTTTAAGTATAATATTTATTCCTTATATATATTTTTATATCCATTCATATAAATAGGTTATGAATATTTAATTACATAACTTCATGGAGATGGTAGTTTGTATATACACACGAGTAATGTTTTAATTTTTTGATTAATATAAATGATAAAAGTAAACAATAACATGTACTTTTAGAAGCATAATAATATATTAAATATCATATATATTACTTATATCAATAAATATTAACTTCCATGTATGTAAGACATGAAAAAATAATCATATTGGTTCACGGAATTGGTGGTCTACACGTATGCATGAACGTCATTATTATATATCATAGGATGAAATGGTAGAATGAAATAGTTGTAAAATTTACATAAAAAACCTTAGTTTAGTAAACATAATTATTTATTCATTTAAGGATAGTTATATATGATTTATTATAGGTTAAAGAATAAATAGACTAGAAATAGATCCCTTTTAAAGTACAACTACATCTTCTTTGGGAAACCTCCTTTAGCATGCACCTTAATAATTAAATAAATAATATTTTGGAAAGAAAAAATGATCTAGGAAATGTTTACATATGTTATGAATTTATTTAAATAGGAATTTGGGGAAATATATGGATTAAAATGTGTTAAAGAGTTAGGAAGAGAAGACCACCTTTTAAAAGTTTGTGGAGTCAAACTATCATAAATATAGAAACATTAAAATATAATAAAGTAATATTCCAGTGAAAGTGAAACCAAGGAAACCCAAATTAAAATATAAGATATTTTTTGGGTCTAAATAACTTCAATAAATCAGAGTTGCCCATGTTTTAGCGATATTTTAAGCTTTATCTTGATGATTAACCATCCATTATTCCTTGTAACCCTTTCTATGGTGAACGTTTAACCAAGGTAACTATTCACTGTGACCAAAAATGAAATTGAACTTACTACTAAATATGAACCTCATAATTTGAAATATTAGTTTCATTTTACCATATTAGATTTATATAATTATCATAATTTTCTTTTAAAATAATTGTATAAAACCCAATGAAAACCATTTTTAAAAAAATGAATTTTGAAGCATAATACAGAATATATTCTTATTAATTCCCTATAAAAAAAATAAATGAATGTTTAAATATATTTTGGAATATATTATTTACAAATTTAATTATAATAATTAATAAATATTGAATAATTAATTTTTTTATGAAAAAAACACTTAATGTTTAAAAGTATTTTTTATGAAAAATAAGTGCTTTTACATTTAAATATATTTTTTCATTTATAACCAATTTATAACCAATTATTTTATTTTATAACTGTGTAAACATTAATTTTTCATAATTCTAATAATTTCAATTAATTTTCTAACAAAAAATATATATAAAAATCATGATCATGTACAAAAAATATAAAAAAGTTCTTTAGGATCAATAATACTTCTTAAGTGAATTAAAATTTAGTTTCAAAAAATTTACTTCATATAAATACAATATAATATGTATTATTTTATAATTTATAATAATTATTCTCTAAATACAAATGTTTCATTCTTTAAAAGATCTTTATCATATTTAGTTAGTAAGGATAAATATATTATAAAATATTAGGGTGTTGAAAAGGTAGAAATTAATATATCATTAATGAATAAAAATAACTTAATAGATATGATATTTATTTTTTTATCCATATTTTTAACCAACCATGTGAGGAATTGATGAAAAATAATTCATCACTTCATAGTGTAGGTAGTCTAAATTTACGCATGACTAAAATCTTCATTTTCCATTAGACAGAATGGTGGTAGATAGTCATTGTTGAATCAACATAATAACATTTAAATATATTAATGATTCTGATTATATTACTTTAATGTGGATATATATGATTTATAGGAGGTGTAAAAAGAATGAAACATGAAATTACTCATCTAATTATATTATCTATTCATTGGGTATCTTCTTTTGGATCCTTCCATAAGCTTTATTGGGTTGGTCTTCCATTGAAATTAAAACCTCTATGTCATTGATAAGGATTTTATGATTTTATTTGCCTATATATTGGTTGATCTATAAGAATAAAAGTGTATGGATAATTGATAAAATACCACAACCAAATATAAGTGATAGGAGTGGAACCGTTGTAAATATTATGAAAATGTTAATATAATAAATGTTAGTATCATAGAGAATAACTAAAATTTAGAATAATATCAAAGATAATGTAATGTGAGGTCAAAATATACTCAATAAATTGAATAAAGATATTGTTTTGGGGATAATTGAAGCATTATCCATTTGTTTAAGTTTAATTATTATATTTTAACCCTCATCCCAATGACATAACATTTACCCTAGTAACTATTCATTATTACTAAAAATAAAATGGACCTTATAATAATATATGGAAATTTTTATTCTAAATATTAAATCCATTATACCAAATTATATTTATAATGGTGGAAGAAATTATTTCTAATATCCCCTCACAAAATGTATAGTTTTGTTTAAAAAAAATTATTTTTGAAAAATAAAATGAATTCATTCTTATTCCTTGCCTACTAAAAACTATTAGGTGAATGTTAATTTATAAAATTGAAAATATTATCTTTACATTTCATTAGATTCATTCATCAAAAGTAGTTAATTTAATTTATATAAATAATAATACATTTCTCACTTAAAAATTTTTTTGATGAAAAATATCTATTTCTAACTTTAAATTATTTTATCTTTATTCTCCTAAAATTGATAACAGAATTATGAATGATTATTTATTTTTATATATATATAAAAAATATTTTTCCATATAATTAATACTAGAAAAAATTAAAATTAACTTTTAAAGAAGACATATATAAAATATTTTTTTCTAAATAAAACATTTATGTTTAGAAAAGAATTATTAGACTAGTATTCCTTATCCTCACATGACGATTATATAAATGAAATTAATTTATTTTTTAATATAATAAATCATTTCTTTTAAATAATTTATGTCCGTATAATTCTTCAATTCATCAATTAAAAAAACTATTCATTAAAATAGTACAAAATAGAATATATAGAATAAATGCTATATTATTAAGTGAAATTGATCAGTTTTTTTATAAATAACAATTTATTTTATTTTTTTTATAATTTTTTAATTATTTACTAATTTTTTGTGTTTTATGTATCACAAGTTATTGATTAAATTTACTTATTTTATCAGAAAATATATATACTGAAAATTTGCATTGTTATAGAACATATATTTTTATTAAAATTAATACAATACCGAAGAAAACTTTATTGAGTCCTAGGTTATCTATTCATTTCCTGGTTGGACTAATGGAAGAATAATAGACATATATTTCCTTTATTTGGGAAGTCACATTAATAGAAAAAAATCTTCCTCAGGGAGATCAATTTCCAATTGTATATCAATCGGTGTTCAAATTTCTATAATAAAATTTATAAGAAATTCAATGTATAAATCCTCCTGGGATACATATAGAATATCAAGATGATATAGGTTGACAACACACCCACTATTCTTCCTATAAATATTTTTAAACCAATGTTGTATATAAGTTTTAATTTATAGTTAATCTAGTGTATTTCATGATGTTTTAGGAAGTTCCATAGTTTCTTCACCCCAATAATTAGTGCCATAAATTTATTTTAGAAATTAGTGTATTGAGACTTAGAATCCAATATTGACATGCTTATGTAATAGAGGAATTCTCAAGGAATGAATCATTATTTTGATCAAGTAATTCACTTAGAGACTACACTATGGATTCTACATAATGAATATATAAATTCTATTCTACCCTTGGAATTAACAGTAATGGATAAATAAGATACTATTTGAGGTTATCAAAGGCCCTTATTACAGTCTACATCCAAATAATTAGTCACCAATTTCTTCATTAGCATCATAAAGGGTAACAATTTACTAGAAAAATATTAAATGAGGAACCTAATGTAGGAATTATATATTTGGATACCCCTAAACTCTTAAATGTGTAAAAAAATGGAGGATATAAAGTATCTCCTTAGTTTTTGGGTTGAAATTGATGTTTTGATGGTGTACTATATAGACAATGAATTTACCTATCTCTACCCTGAAGTAAAACTTCAAAAAATTAATTTTAAATAAATATTGATGGAACTTTTTGTTCTCTCCCTCAATATATAAAAGATGATCAAAAAGTTGGTGAGATTTTTCTCCAAAATGATTGTTATAAAATTGCACTATCTTTAAAGAAATAACATAATGATATGGTTCATGGTATACTGGGAGGTATTTCTTGAATTCTTAAAACAATATGAAATTACACGGTAGAAATATTCATCTTAAGGTTCCCTATGGAAGTGTATTCATCATTTCTCAGGATCTATTCCTATATGATTATTACAAATATATTAATATAATAATGAAAGGGATAGAAAACCATTTTTTTTCATTAATCAATAAATTTTTGATGGGAACTATAAAATATTCTTTTATATTGAGGTGTTTTAAATCCATAATGTGAATATAGAATCTAATTTTCCCATTATTTTTCCTAACAGTCACAATTCTAGTAATACATTTTTTATATTTAACTTCCTGAATAAAACTATATTTTCCTATATAATTGACTCCATATCCCCCTTGGTGATATGATTATGATAAATTCTACTCGTTTTATATTTATAGATGAGATGGTTATCTTGTAAACCTAATTGTTGGGTGGCTACATGGGGATCCAGTACAGGTATATCCATGTAATTCCATTGAAACATATCTCAATGTCACTAAAGGGAAGAAATGCATTATTATTATTTTTCATTAGTTATGGAAGGATATATTAATGTTCTTTGTGATTCCTATTGAGTACCTATATTTACCTAACATAGTTTATTGATAGTGTTTGAAAAACCTTTTATAAATTCTGATGGATAATTATTTATTACCTGACCTTTTTCATTATTATGTGTGGAATATAGACTAATCTCACGACAAAACATTGTACTTTCCTCATTTCTATAGGGATCATATGTATTGGGTGAGTGTGAAAATTTTTAAAGAGCATATGAACCTATATGAAAATGTGTAAGGGTTTTTAAATCATGTGTAATCCTTCATTGGTTTACATACAATCAGTCAAAGAGACATGGTTGTATTGATCTCATATCATCCAGGACAGTGTTCAACTACATATGCAATGGGGAATGAATTATATTCATAGAATGAATGAGAACCACATCATATATTGATGGGGGCTATTTAATATAAGTGTACACTAGAATATCATCAGATTGGAAGGGTGTTAGAGGGGCATTTTTATTTTCCACAAATACTTGATGACATCCCAAATCTAGAGTTTCTGTCTTAATTCGTTTTATTGGAAATATGAAATATTTATAGAGTATTATCTATAAGTTAATTATAGAATATTTTGGGGTATAAATAGTAGTAATTTTTATGGTTTCAATCTCTAACATCTACTTACCCACCCTATTTTAGTATACCATAATGATTTATCGAGATCAAAATAATTCATAAGAGGGATTTCTCATTATATAGAACCTTAAATAGCCTTTTAACTGAGTATTTCAAGAGTTTAATATAACAAAAGGGAAATATAGTATAAATATGCGATGCAATCATAAAAAAATATTTTTTACAACTATATCTTAGTAGAATAATATAAATTTATAATTAGAAAATAAGTCTATAAATTATTCCTTAAACATACATTTTTGTAGCATCTTCTTACTCTTGTAATATACTTGGTTTTTTAGATTTTAAGGAGAAATTTTGTCTTCACTATGTTACAAATGATAAAGAGTTTTTTATTGGATGAGGGTAATTCTGAATCCATTATCAAATATATCATTGGGAATATCGACAATAACCATTTTTTTGGAAACATATAAGGTTCAAATTTCTCTCTTTATAGAAGTTTACTAGAATTATTTTGTAATGATGAAATGATACTCAATGAAATATATTATATAATTATATCTCTATGTTGTCTAAACTCTTGTCTTTAACACACGTGGGTATGAAAGGGGCTCAATATTGGATTCTATGAGTTCTTTAGAGAGAAATAAGGTATTTATGATTGAAATCCTTATATTGATGATAGATAAATGATTTAATAAAATATACTTTTTTATAAGGGAATTTGAATTACACCACATGTATATTCTTGAACTTTGTGATATAGGCCAAATATGACAATGTCGATGAATCCATTCTATTATACCTATTATGGGGAATTCATTTGCAATAAAAATTATGATGGATTAACCTTACCATATCCCAATCATGGCCAGCTGGTTGTCTGCAAGGAAGAGGTTCTATAAATAAATTTAGATCATAATGAGACTTAGAGGACATAGGATTTGAATTGGGTTCATTTTAATCTCATTAGAGAACCTTTCATCAAGTCTCAACATCATTTATAATTTTACTATAAATGATTCCTGAATGATGGGTATGACCATGGTCTCTCCTTACTTGGACTCCATGTATTCCTCTTTGATTTCTAGTGAGATATTTTAATTTAAAATATACTTATTCATCAATGAATGTGTCTATTAATTGGATGATTTAGATATAATAATTATATAACTCCTCATTGAATAAAAATTATATTTTGTAAGGTGGTCACCATCCTTCATTATACGGGGTATGTTTGTCTAAATAGGTCTTTATTGATTATTATTCTTGTGGATTCTCATCTTTCTATCACATGATAAATCAATTTAAGTCTCATTAACTTTTATAATATTTTTAATATGAGGATGTATCCATAGGTATTCAAAAATATATCACAATTAGCTGACTCAATCATGATATTATGATGTCATGCATGTGATTGACTATTTTTTGGTCATCCAATCATAAAAACTCTTTATTTTCTTACCTGATAGGGAATAACTGAGACATAACCCAAGTGGCGGGGGGTGGGGGTGGGGGTTGAATTAATTTATATATCATTATCCAAATTTTATCTATATTCATTATTCTCACATTTCCCCATTGGATCTTGAACTATTAATTGATAATGTCACTACTTTTTCACCGAAATTTATTATGATCCAATTACATGAGATACCTATTTTATAGAAACATTATTGATATATCATTATATATTTGTTAAATGATAATAAATAGATAATAAGTTAAAGAATGAATGAGGGATCATTGGTATATAATTGGTTCAACACTAAAATATTATCTAAGGAGGATGCATCCAAGAGTGAGTTGGTGCACTGTAAAAAAAGCTTGCTACTAGTTAGTTTTTTGGGTAGATCACTCCTATTAGGTATAAATTCCTTTATAAAGGTTTATGATATATGCACTATATCCCTGGGATCACATCCCTCATGATTACTAATTTCAATCACTGTTTTTATTCAAACAACTTAATGTTCTGTGTATCCCATAATAAATATTTATTTGTTCAAGTTATAATGAATATAGAGTAGGTTCCATAGAAATTCAAAACCTACTTTATGGCCTTGTTGTGAATATCACATCATGAATAAACATACCAAGAGTGTTCATGGAGAATTATTATCCTTTGTAACAATATTAATTATATTCCAATTCTACCTCTTTTATGTATAATTCCAGAATCATTTTCTTCCTTTTCTTTTATTTCAGAAAAACAAGACTACTCTCATTTATCTTAAAATAAAAAGTGTATCTCCATAAAACTACATGAAAAAACTCCTACTCTCATTCTTCTCAACAATAGGTAAATTTTTTAATGTGTAGAGCTCTCTCTCCACTTTAGTGAATATATTCACACTATGTAGATATCAAATCATTCTTATATATTTTTATCTTGTTATAATTAAATCAAAATCTCACCACCAACTTTCTATATTTTTAAAACATGATAACTCATTGTTCATCATGGTCCAATATTTTTCTATAATATGAATTATGGAAAAACCATTTAAAAAAGGTCTTCATATATTCAGATAAGTGATAACATTTTCATGTTATAATAAATACAATTATGTAAAATCCATACTTCATAAACCTTGATACCATTCTTTGAATCATATATATATTAAAAATAATGAAATCTTGAGAATTCCTCACCACAAGACCATGATAAAAATATTCACGATCTTATAATCATAATGTGAAAACTAGTTTTCAGGTTCATATCTCTCTTATACTTCATTCAATTTCAGTCAATAGTTATTTTTTTATTCTTCAAAAAATCTGAAACATTCAAAATTTGGGTGCATCTGATTAGGAGCCATCAATTATAGTTCATATGAATCAAAACACTTGTACACACACCCTCCAAAGGACTTACCTTTTCATATCACTACATACCATCACAAAGAATACATCCTTTACCATTACATCAGCCTCTTTATCACCTTTATTTAACCCACTTAGTTTCAATGCTTCTCTTACATAGAATCCACATATCTTTATCAATATCTATACACATTTACACAACCTATATAAATTATCCAATCCCTTTATGAATTTCCCTATTTTACTCTTATTCCCTCACATAGGTTAAAAACCTCTTGAATAACATTTATAGAGTGCAACGACCAATGGATCAACTACATAGTTTATTCAATATCCCACATTCATGGTAACTTAATCGATCATGAATAACTATCAATTCTTTACTAAGGTCATGGAATCAAGAAAAATTACATTTTCACTTTATCGACTATAAAGGTAAGGCAACTTGATCAATTATAGAGGCATGTTCACTAGATTAACTATGCCAACAGAATTCACTAAAGGTTAAAAGTTAAGATAATTATGATATTTTTCCTATTCATTTACATTTATTTAAATTCTAATAGTTCCATCTAAATGAAGTTGTCCCACCTTAGAATTTATTTTATACTCCTCAATAAAATTTTACCCCAAATGTACCCAAATTAGATATTGATGTATGTTTGGAATCAGTTCCCACACATAACCTCTTATAGTAACCTCCAAATGAGAGTTTATACCTCCTTTCATGGGTTCTTACATTCACACTGCTCCTACCACCCACTCAGTGGTGTTGTGTTTTAGCTTTGAAACTAACGTTTTAGAGGATTATAAAGTAATGTATTTGAGAGGTTTAGACCCATTTTTTGTTTAATATTCCAATAAAAATAATTATCTTGAACAGATAAACCACATTAATAATATATACACATCAATTCTTTAATAGTAGTAACTCAAACTGGTGGATGCTCAGGTGATGGAGTTGGCAGGTTTTGTCCCATTTTTTAATATTTTAATAAAAATACTTATCTTGAATAGATAAACCACATTACTCATATATAAACATTTATTCATTAATGGTAGTAACATTAAAATTAATATTAAAGTAAAAAATCATTCAAGAATCACCATAACAATTCAAATCTTCCAATATAGTTTTTATATCTCTAGAACCACCACATATATATTTTGAACAAGTCACACATAAATATCTATAGGTTCAAAAAATTTCTATGAAGGACTTTATGAAAATCTTATTCTTCATAAAATTAGGTGTAAAATACATGAGTCACCTAAGTTGTGGGATTCCAAAATATTACATTTCATACATCTATCATCATTTAGATTTAATCCTTAATGATAAATCAATCTCAAATATTTTCCCTTACATCTGATGATAGTGATTGTAATTAGTATTTTCATTTAGACTAACATTTTTTCAATTTATTAATTTTAGATTGTCTAACTTGGATTTTTTCTAAAGTAGAAAAAATACCCATGGACATAAAAATTCTAGGGATGAATTAGAATTTTTATTTATATCCACAATGTTCTAAAAATTTTGTTCTTTTACCTCATCATAATGATAGAGTTTTTGTTGTTTTTTTCAAAAAAGGAGAAACTTCATGATAACATTAAAGATCTAGATCCATGATAATCCTAAATAAATTTATGAGTGATAGTCATCATTTTTCCCTTATAATATTTTATTACTTATATAAAGGATGTTTAATACGAAATTTTATTAGAATGTTAAATTATATATGAGAATTGTTCTACCACTATGATAAATTATCTTAATTTAACAAGTTACTCCAATGAGATAGATTGTTTATATATCTAATCACGGGGTTTATATACAATAATTACCATCAACTACTCTTATTGTAAATGCATGGTTAGGGAATAAGATAAACCATTTCACCTGGTGACAATTTTTAAAAATATAAAATTTTCATTTTTCATGTAGTCTGAGAGGTCAAGAATGATCTTCCTTCTCAGTGTTGAAATAAAATGATAAAGTAACTAGAAATGAAAATATTATCATGTATTAAGGGATCATTCTACAATATTTTTTAAACTAAAAAATATAGGCTCTTCAAGATATTGAAAAAAACATTCACTAGTTCCTCCTAACCTGGTGTTCCTAACATACCAACACATCAATATATGAACTATGTATGATGTTTTTATATAATTATTTACTAGTAAATATTAGGATTTTGGAATTTTATGAATTGATTGGGGGAGAATTAAAATCACCACACTCAAAATGTATCATCCTTTATAGTTTCACTAGTGCTGACTGACCCTCCAAGGTTTCCATTCAAGCGGAATGTGATTCAAACAATTATGGTATCTCTTACCTTATTACTCTCATATTTGGATTTTCATAAGGAATGAATTGGGGAGTCTGATATGGTTAAAATGTATTCACCCATGGTGTATCACTATCCTGAGTCATCCAAGGGTATCTAATAAGAAATTTTTTGTGGTTTTTGTTCAATAGAGAGAATTATTAATAGTAGGTTACTGTAATGGTTTGATAAACCTATTATCTTGATCTCAGGTAGATTGGATGGTAGGAATCTTCCATCAATTTTCAATGAACTTCTTCTTATTAAAGTTGTTTAGTAAGGGGAACATGTTGGATTCATCACCAGAGTTGATGTTGGTGGGTATATTACATCTAATTAATTCACAATTAGGTCTCCTTAACTTCCCTATCGTGTCTTTATACTGAGTGATATTCTCCACAGAAAAAAGACTCTCAAATTCCTCATAGTGGGTGGGCTATAGATATATCCACACCTTTTCTTTTTTCTTTAGTTGTGGATCACTAAATGGGAAGTAATTGAATGTTTAGAGGAGATCAATTTCATAAACCTACCATTAAAATAATTTATGTACACACTTCAAGTAATTGAGTAGGAATATCATTTCAAACAGATACCTCATCATCCCATACTTTTATATTGGTATCATGCTTCATATTGTCATCGTGTTTTACATAAACAACATCCAATGATGTGATTGATGCAGAATAAATTATGTTATCATCCTCATCAGAATTGTAAGGATACTCATTAGTGTTTGAATATCCTTCAAGGGATAGATCTTATTTATTCATTGATCATACCATACTGTAAGGTTTTTTGGTCATATTACACAATTAAAGGTTTAATTACCTCCTTTGGTTCTCATTTTACATGGTGAATAAAATTATTCATTACTGGTTATCATTAAAGAATCCACCATAATATTTATAGAATATGATCCCACTTGTTCATAGGAATCAAGAAACATAAGCAGAGTGAACCATAAAGGTCCTTACTTTGGATCCACTCACTATCTATACAAGACTAACTTCATTATATGCGGGGGTTTAAAAAGTTACCTATCCAAATTTTATATGGTGGATTTTATTCATCCACAATCACAACTGCACATAATTGTAGGTTTTATGTATGTAGAGGTGGTTATAGAGGTAAACATGTCACTATCCCCATAGGTTGTGGATAATCTTATATAACCCTATGGGACCTTACCATATCTTTCTTTTTTCCTTTTGGGCTCACAACCTATAATATTTTGGGTACAGTGTACATTCTAGTTACTCTAAATAAATTTTTTCATGAATTAAAAGTGGATCAATTTTTAAGGGATTGTATATTCATATTTTGGATGAATATATGAATTTTATTACAGTCTAATGCAATATCCTACCAATATTTAATTATCATTGAGTCATTTTTTCTTAGTGTTGTGGATGCTAGTATTTCATAGTATTGACTATCTAGAATATGTAGACCTAGAATCCAAGACATGTCTAGTGGAAATGATGTTGTAGGATCCCATTCTTGGATAACCATTTTGGTTCCCAAGTCATGTGAATTATTGAACTCCATATTCACCCACCGTATGAAATAGATTTCAAAAGGAACATCATTTATCATCTATAATACTTTATTTAAAACATCAAGGTAGGATTACTATAGGGACTCATGTTTTTTCTAGGATTTAAAATTATATGATATGGAATGTGTCTCAATATAAAGATGGAGGAACTATTTATCCAATTCCTTGAGGATATAAATATTTCTCTCATAATGAATGTTCATAGATTTTAATTTATTGAGATTATCTAATAGGTTTAAAAAAAATAATTTTTATACATTTACCAATGTATACATGACCATCAATAACTATAAAGTTTATTTTTCCTTCACTTAATCAAATGTAGTAGGGATATTATAAATATCCAAAGTTACATCTAGGGTTCCATGTTTGGGGGGAGATATTGATGATGATCATTGTAATGGTTTACCCTTTTCTTGTGATGAACAATTAATAAAAGATTGTATAGTTCTTAGTTAAAAAGTATCCAACTATTCAAATACCTCACATTATGGTGTTAGCTTTGGAATTATTAGAATACAAGGAGGAAATTTATAATGAAGAGAGAATACTTTATGAGGAGGTACATCCAATAAAATATCATGGGGATGACTTCCATCATTATTTATTTATGATTGAAAATCACATGGATGACATTCACGTCAACAATAATGTTTTTCACCATGGGAAGGATATTGATGGTTATGGATTTAATTCATTTCTATACAGTGAGGACCTATTATTTTACGGGGTTTTGATCACCATGGTTAATAGCTCCGTGGTTGTGGATTTCCTATTATATGTTGATTTTAAGACCTCCCCCACATTTATATATGTTTAATCACATTGAGTAAATCTACAACATATACCCTGAGAGGACCTATAGTGTAGCTGTATTGATCCCCATGCAGAGGACCTTGGTTGATACATGTTTCATTATGATTGATATATGGAGGAACTATAGATTTGTTGTCTACTACTTGAATAAGTCAAGAAGGATTTCCATTATTGTTTATTTTTTAATTAATAATGGGATCCACTACCTATATGTTGGTCATTTCACCACGGGGAGGTCCTATATAACTAGAATCACAGGGTATACCTCCATGATTATAGGATTATTTTCTATAGTAGTGAGATCCCATATATATAGTCTTTATATTAATGTTAGGGGGGCCTTATTAATGAAATATCAAGGTATGACATCTATAATTTCGTAGTTATGGATGATCACTATAATAACATCTATAGTTGGTGTATTTTTGATGAATTCATTAGGTAATACCTTCGTGATGGTTTTTTTACCATCATGTGGAAGACCTTGATGATTAGTGCAATGAGGAAGATCCCAAGATATTATATAGATGTATCTATGTGGGGAGGACCACAAAATATATTTTTTTTGTCTTCACTATTGTGGTTCTTACAAAACCAACCAATAGGGTATTCCATGGCATGGTATGATGCTACTTTCTATGGGATATTTTCAATAATCTAAAAGTCACTACCAGTTCACGATAATTGGATTTTGGGGAATTGGTAGAATTAGTAATAGGGGAATTATACAAGGATATTGTAATAAATGGATCATGGAAGGCCCTTCCCTTTGCTTCCCAGATACATATGACATGAGTGGTAATATCTTCATCTACTACTTTCTTAGTGATTGAGACTGAGACAAAATTGTGATTGACATAGATGGTAGTTTACCTCTTATATTTCTCTTAGGTGGACACATGGTTTTATTTTATTTACTCCTTCTTCTCTATAGTTTAAGGGGTTATGAGTATATCTTCTTTGGGGAGAAGGATATGAAGTACTATATTATTATGAAATGGGCTACATGTCCTCTATTGATATGTTGTTGACATGAAAACCTATAGGGATTAAGATTTTGAAGGATATCATAAGAGTTATTTAGGGGTTGTATAGAACCATTTAGACTAAACTCTTGAATGATGGAATTCAACCCATTCAATTTAAAACTCATCAAGGTTGAGGGTTCATAGTTATTAATGTATTTAATACGTATTTCTGGGGATCCACCTACTCAAAATGCTTGCAAACATAGTTTGTTAAACTATTTTCCCTATCCTAGCAAGGGAATTTTAGGCTTCAGGATACTCTAAGTGAAAATTAAACTTTTATTTTATAAAGCTTTTCTAGAGGAAAATAATCCTTTTATAATAAACACATTAGTTTAGTGTCATAAGTAAGAATGAATTATGAATAGATCACTCTCAGTTGTAAAGGATTACACTTTGGGTTCACCATTATTCTTTCCCAATGTGTTTATACCTATCTTTTTTTCTATAGATCCACATTAAAAGGTTGAGTGTTTGTTATGATGAAGTAATCATTTGTTTAATTACATGTCGAGGCCAAAAGGATAGTAGTTCATCTCTTCCCATAACAGATAATATTTTATAGTTTAAGACTCTATTATAGTTTTATGATGTATTCCATAAATACTCCCTAATTACAATATTGGATACCCTTATAATTAAAGTTTTTGATTATCATCATGCATCAATATGATCACCTAAATGTGTCAGATGTCCTATAAATATATATGTTATAGAGGTTTTATATCATCCGCTTTAATGGTTAGTTGGGATCTAGTTTAAATCTCTACAATAGGGATCTATGTAATTTATATCTCTCCATTTATGAATTAGGTGTAGAGGAGTTGGGATTACACATATAAAAATGGGAACCTACTACAGTAACATGTACTTTTTCTATATGAATACTACTTCTTATTATATGAATATTTATAACATATCATTATAATCCACTTCAGAATCATATATGTTTAGTGTCTTTGGAAACTTCGATACATAAACAACTTTCTCATAAAATATCTAAATCATCGCTCACTAAATTTCTCATAATTATCACTTTTCTTATAAAAATCAAACTTAAAACCTGTAATCATATCCTAGGGAAAATAAACTTAAGAAATGGTGAGCTCAAATGCTCATTAAGGGAAAAAGGTAGATAACAAAGATCACATAAACATAACATGTTCCCAAGGGTATAAAACATGATATTAACATATTAAAACCATACTCTATATATCATAGATCATAATATTTAGTTATGGAATAAAATAAAAAATTTTATAAGACATGAATCATAAAGTAATCGAAGAAAAATAGCCACATGAGCATTACATAGTCATAAAAAATATGTTTATGGCATAAACATAGCATGGAAAATCATTTCCTTAGTCAAGGCTCATTTCCATGACTATCATTATGGAATTCTTCTACCACATTTTCGATCACATCCTTAGTCATGATTCACTCCCAAGACTATCATAGTGGACATAATTATATACTAAACTGGATTCACTCCCCATTCATGTTCTTATTATCTCATGAGATATCCATATTTTCCCAATAAATTAGATGGATATGTAATTCTAGGACCTCCTATCACATAATAAAATTCATATATATATATATATACGTTCCACAAGATCATAAAAAATTAATCATTTCATAAAATTTAGAAAGGAAATAGCTTTCAATGATATTTCATCGTATCATCATAGTATAACCTATGCAAAAGAAACATATTTCATAAAGGTTTCATTATAAATTAATTAACCTATGTAAAAGGCATGAGTTTCCTTGTATCATCTGTAAATCATCATTATAAGACATAAAAAGAATCAAAGTGTATGATATCATTAAAATATATACCCAATAAATTATAATTAGGATCAACGAATGTTATTATAGGTAAAAATCACCCTTAAAGGATCACTAGAACATTTCTTGAAGATAATACCATTTTCAATTTGAAATCAATTATTTAAAATATATTAATTTACTAAATAGTAATTAATTTTATTGATAAGAACCTAGAAAAATTTTAAAGGATGATTCAAATTATTTATTGGTCAGGCAGAGGGAACTTTCATTCATTCCATTTATGTTAAAATAAATATTCCCTTCTCTTTTTCTCTAAAATATTAAAAAATACCTAATTGGGAAAATAAAAAGAATATTCATTTTATTTTGGTAAAAAATCAAATCATGATTAAATATGATTTTTTAAAATAATAGAAGAATATTAAAAACATTCCAGTAAACATTTTTAGAAAATGTGGATATGGAAGAAAAATTATTTTTGATCAAAGAGAAAATAAAGCTGGTTATACTTAAAACATTATTTTGGTATCTTGATTTCAAAATAAAGTAAAATAAAAAATAAAAAAATTAATCTCTTAATATAAATACTGGATAGTAAAATTCATGGGATTTTTGAGATATAGAACATAAAATTTCATCACTGGATGCCTGATCATAAATAATCTTGATAAATAACAAGATTGATACATAAATACCTTACCTAAAGTTAAATTTGATTAAAAAGTTATCTAAAATATCAAATAATGATATTAAAATTTTTATAATTATGTACCAAAATAATGTTCAAAATTTTATTATTATATATGATCCACCGATAACATTTAAACACTTAATTATTTATAATTACTTATTAAAATATGTTTTTCGTGGTGTAAAATGTTTCATTATTCATGAGAATTTTATTTCATTAGTTTAAGTCCTTATAATTTTATCACTATTACAATATATAAATAATTTTAGTAATTATATAAATATAAAATATATTAATTATATACATATATTTATTTTCATCCACATAGGATAGATATTAAAAAATCATTTACACAACTCTAGGAGATGACTGGATTTATGTACACACGAAGGTTATTTTCAATTTTTGAAAGTTGGAGAAAAATAAATTTAAAGAATAATTCACCTTTATAGAATCATTATTATATCATATATAACATATGTAATTATTAATTATATCCTTATTAGCATTAACATAATATATAATTAAAAAATTAATCACATCGATTCGTAGATGTGGTAGTCCACACATACACATGAGGGACCTTATAATATTCCAATTGATCATAAGGTAAGAAAGTATATATGAAATGATAATTTTATAAGAATAATTTATAAAAACTATCATATATAAAAAATAAGACCATCATAATAAACATCCATGAATGATGGTGATGGCTAATTCATTGTATCACTATGTGGAGGCCGTAGTTCACACATACACACAAATGATAATTTCACGTCTCATTTCATGGAATAATGGGTTGATATTAGTGGTTTTATAATCACAATAAAAATTCATTATATTGTGAATAATTATGAATTAATTTAAAATTAATAACATATATTTATAGGAGGTATATATAGGAATAAATAGAAATTGGTTGGGTAGGAAGATTATAACTTTATTAATACGCCTAATTTAGACCCCTTATTCATGAAGACTAGAATGATATTATAAGAATTCAAAAACAACTATTTAATGAATATAAAAGTTTAAATGATTATTGAACATGTTTTACTTGAGATAGATAGTTCAAAGTTTTGTAAATAAGAGAAATGAATAGTTTACTTTTATAAGTGGTGGGGAGGACACACTTTTAAATTCATAAAACAATAAAATATAATAAAGTCACACTCAATAAAAATTCTTATAAATGATGCAATATTTAATAGTGGGATAGTATTATGTGTAAATATGGCCATAAAATAATATTACACAACTTTTGTTTTCAATCGTACCCTTATCTATTGGTTTAATCCCCTCTGTAATCCCATTTTAACTATAACTGATGTGAATGTTTTTTCTTTTTACTATTCATTATGATGAAAAATGAAAGTGGTATCAGAAAAAAAAACTTACATTCTATTTCAAAATATTTAATCCATTTTATCAAATTCAATTAAAATAATAAGTATAATTTAATTTAAAATTAAATCCATAAAAGTGATGAAAATTCATTTTCTAGAAAAAATGTTTTTTAAGTATAAAAAGTTTTGGTACTAAAATACGCCATAAAATAATTCTTTGTAAATTCTTAAAAAAAGGTAATTTTAATAAAATCAATATTTTTTGTCCATTCATCAAAAAATAAATCTTTTATAAATTTTTTAAAAATCTCACTCTAACATAATTTTGAAATTCTGATGTAAAAAATGATATTCATTTGTACAAATAAATTTTAAAAATGTTGCATAATTTAATTATTTTACTTTATCAAAAAAATAAATAAAATCCATCTTTTAGGAAAAATATATTTTTATATCATATAATGAATTTACTAAAAAGTTAAAAATTATTTTTTAATATATTTACATTATCTAAATGATTTATACATAATATTCCAAAAGTGGTTATTACTATTCATTAAATCTATTTAAAGGATCAGTTATAATCGTATATTATATTATGGTACATTTAGACTTAGGGTTGACTATATCTCAAGATATAAAAAAATAAAATAATTTAAGGATAAATGTATCATAAAATCTAGAGGTTTTACATTCTACTCCATTAAAATGAATTTTTACTTCCATATTTTATTACTAGAATAAAAAAAATGTGTATATCTCTATTTCATCCCATACTAAGTTTCCGAAATTCGATTATTCAATTTTCTAATTCTGTCAGAAAATAATTACTAGGTGAGTAATCTTATCTTGTAAAACATTATCTCTATGATATATGATTTTTATCAGTTTTTCTTTATAAGGAAGATCATGACCCAGTGTTACAACCTCCATGTTTTGTATATTTGATAGATCAACTATGTACTTCCTCATTATAGAATCATGGAATACATATTGAATTTGATAGTGGTTCTTTGGATGTAACAACAGATAAGCTACTATCCCTACTTGATCAAGAATCTAGAAGGGTCCAATATAACTATGGACCAACATTTTGTACTTTATGAATCTCATAACAATATTTTATGGATAAATTCACATGAATAAATTCTCACAAATTCAAATATTATATTTCTCAATAGATTTTTAGTATAACTTTTATAGGAACTATGACCTACCATGATATGCTGATGAATTGATATGATTTACTTTTGAATTTCCTCAACAAGCTTAGGTCCCAATAGATTTATTTCTCCAAAATAATCCCATAACATTATATAATCAAACTTTCTTAAAAATATTGATTCATAAGGAACCATTTTACTAATATAGTTAAAGATATTATTTTAAGAAAACATGAATAGAGGATGGTGTTTATCCTAACCAAATTAGAAACCCATAAAATAAGATATCATCATATCCTCTAATATTTGAATGTTCCTATAAGATTTACCTTTCATATAAGGATGATATGAATTACTAAAAATAAAATCTAAATCTAGATATTATTGAAAACTTCAACAAAATTTTTAGGTAAATTTTATATCTCGATAATATATAATAGAATTCAGCACTCCATGAAAACTTACCACTTCCATTATATATATTTTATAAACTGGATAAAGAGATAAATATTCTTATATTACAATGAATTTTATACAATTTATAAGATTATCAACTACAAACAAAATAGTATTATGGCCATTTGACATTTTGGAGAGTTTGATGACAAAATCCATGGTAATGTTGTCCGATTTCTACTTTTGTATGGGTAATGGTTTCAACATCCTATTTGAAATATATTTCTCATAATTAACATGTTGAATTACCAGTCACTGAGATATTGACTCTGGAATATATATCTTTATGTTGTCCTACTAAAAATAAACTTTTAGATCTATCGATATCATTATAATTCTTCTTTGAATAGATAATCCAGGACTATGAGATTCATCCTACAAATCTTCTTTATATCTTGTATTGAATAGGCACATATATGTTTTTTAAACCTTTTTCATTCCCTCACAATCAAGGATAAACATATGAACACTTATATCCTTATTTTTAACATCCACATTTCCTTCTACGCATCTTTAATATTTTTCCTTGATAGATGATTGAACACTTATTTGGGCATGATAAGATTTTTCCACTTCCATCAAGATTTATTTTTCAATCAATTAAAAATCCAGAAATATTGGATGTTTTTGAACCTCAATATAGATAAGTTATCATGATGCTTTATACATAAGGAATATTCCCCTTTGTTTATTGTCATAATGTGGTAATTTATTGAGAATTTGTAATGTATAATAAACCCCAACCATGTTTCTAGGTGCATATTCAGTTATTTTTGAGAGAATATATACTTCAAATGTTTATGATTAGTATAAATATCACAACTTTTTCTATATAGACAATACATCTATATATTCAAAGAAATAAATATCACATCTAACTCTAAATAATTTGGTGGTTAATTTTTCTCTGGAATGTTTAGTTTTCATGAGGCATTAGCTATCACTATATGATTATGCATGAGGATGCATCCTAGTCCTAAATTTGATGCATAACTATATATCATAAAACCTTATCCATTGTAATGTATAATTACTTAATGTGCGATGATTAACATTCACTTAAATTCATTAAATATTTCGTCCCATTCATTAGTCCAAAGGATCTTGTCTCCCTTCTAAGTTAACACAGTGAGTGGATTAGAATACTATAAGAAATTCATCACAAAGTAGTGATAATATCTATCAAAAAACAAGAAATATATGGATCTCAACCATAGTAGTTTACTTAGGCCAATGTTTTATATATTTCATCATTGATTGATCCACCAATATACCCTCTCTTTAGATTATATGGCCAAAAAGGGAAAATATTTTGTATTTAAAATTCACACTTAATTTTTTTTTCAAATTGAATATCCTTACGTACGTTCTTAATTAAAATACTAAAGAAATTTACATGATATTCCTTGTATTTGAAAAATATAAGAATACCACCTATCAATACCACCAAAAAATAATCAAGGTAATCTCAAAATACTATATTTATTTAATCTATATGGGTAGTGGGGGTAGTAGTAAGACCAAATGGAATCACTATAAATTCATATGGGACATACCTCATATTTAAGGATTACTTGGGTATGTCATAAATTTATACCCTTAACGGATAATGTCTAGATTAAAGATCAATATTATAAAAATATCAATCTCCTCATAATTGATTTAATAAATCATCAACTTAGGGAAGATGATGCTTTTTCATTATTTTGATCTTTTGAAGTTTCTGATAATTGATATGGAGTTGAACTGATCCATAATTCTTCTTAATAAAAAATAACAAGTACACCCAATGGTGAAAAACTTGGTATAATGAATCCCATGTTAATATTCTCTTGGTATTTATACTTTAATTCCTACAAATCTTTAAGAGAAATTATATCTAGATTATTTGAAATTTGTTAGCACTAGGCATGAGTTCTTTCTAAAAATCAACATCACGATCCAATGGATGACTTGGAAACTATTCCAGAAATACATCAACAAAATTCAACACAATATGCATATCATCTATGTTTAGTTTTCCACATCTATATGAGATAAAATAAACCTTTTGAAAAGGAATCATGACCTATATAATCGATGAAATTTCCATTGGAAGTTTATATTTATAGTTTCACTGATATACAAGCATATGTTGGCATGTACAATAAAATGTGACTAACGTTCCTCTATATTTGATATGAATTTTATGTAAATTTATCTAATCCTTGCCTAAGATAATATCAAATTCAACTAGAGGGTCAATAATGAGATTTTCAGGGATCACACTCCCATAGACATAAATTAGATAAGACTCATATAATTGATATGGGATCATCATACTATTAAGGTTTTTAACCACTCATTAAAAATCAAATTATTAATTTGGTATTGTGATATCCTTAAAAATTTCACTATATATCAAAGCGTAGTTAGATCCAAAATAAAACAAGCCATTAATATTGATAGAGTGTAAGGTAAGTGTACGTTCCACCACTTTATTATCCACATAATAAATAGTGATCATGTAAGATTTCCCTTTCTCTTAGGGATTTATAGGTTACTAACATTTATTAACATCATTAGCCTATGTATTTGAGAACTAGTTATCATAATTACAATACTAATTTCATTTGAAACAATGGAGTGTCGGTGGAACATTCTATGCTACATTCTCTTTATCATTAGGTAATATAATTTCCCATTACTTCTACATTCAATTTTATGGTGAACTTCATTTCCACTCTTAAAAAATTTAAGACCCCCCTTAAGATAATTTACTCACTGATTCCTTCTATAGTTTGAGTATAAAAGAAATTTCATCTTCTTCTCTTCATAATTTTTAGAAATTTATTTGAATTATATCTTTCTTTTATTATAATTACCTGGATATTGGTGTGTAACACCAATATCCATTTTCACATAGATAACACATCTAATGATTTCATCATAGCTACTGAATTCTCTTATGACCAATTCCTTTTAGAGACTTAGTTTTAAGCTAATTATGATCTAATTAATCATACAATTTTGTCATATGATAATACTAGAATCACACCTCACAAGTGATGTAAAATGTTCATCATTTGTACTAAGAGATTCATCATCCATCTTCTTTGGCCAATGGAATTTTATCTCCATTGTCATATTAAGAATTTGAATAAATTACATTACAAACAATCTCTTAAACTCATTTTGATACATTGATTTAATTTGATAATGTTGCCTTATGTTCTTGATAAGAGTCCACCATTGATATAATTATCCTCTTAAATGATATATAGATAAAACATATTTTTAATTTTCTAAAAATTGGAGGATAAAAAATATCTTTTCAGTGGCACTAATTTATTTCTCAGTTACAAGGGGAACAATAGAACCACTAAAAGAAGGCAGATTTTTCACAATAGGGACTCAATAGAACCTTATTCCCTATTTAGATCATTTGGAATATTAGTATGATTCATTTCTTGAGAAAGTTGTGTAATCATAGAAAAAATATTTTTTATTCCATATCCCGTAATATTTGGTTTCTCAAGAATAAAATAATTTCATATTCCATCACATTTAGAATTAAAAAGGTTTCTTTGGATTCCATTGATGTGGGCGTAAAAACACATGTTTTTCCACATGTTTTTAATTAATTTTTACTAATTTAATTACTTATTTTAATGATTTCTAATAAATAATGGCAGCTTTTTATTATTTTTATTTAATTTGTTATTTAATCAATTTTTTATTATTAATTGTGTATTTTAAGCCTTAATGTAATTTATTTATATCTTACTTATATTTTATACATAAAAAGATTTTTATTTAGTTTGGTATTTTTATCTGCATATGGTTTAACATTTATTATTAAATTAATTAGTTTTCTTTTTCAAATTAATTATTTAGTCTTAATATAATAGTGCATGTATTAAAAATTAATTAATATAACATAATTACTATATATCATTTAATAATTCAATAATTACTAATTTAAATTGTGAAAGAAAGCAAATTTATTCAAAATTTATAATTTAAAGTCTTAATCCAATTCAATTATTCAAAAAAATAATAATTAATTGTCTATTTTTATTAATTTGGTTTGTTATAGTAGTAATAATTTAACTTTGTTATTTAAAAGTTTAAATTTTATATTTGCTATTAATAATTTAATTTCTTATTAATTCAGTTTTAGTTTAGTAACAATTTATGTTTTACAAATTTAAGTTAATAATATTATAATTTAAGTTTTTAAATGATTTTATAAGTTTTTAAAAGTTTATGATGTACTTAAATTATCATTTTTTAATTAATAATTAGTTTTAATTTATTATTTTGTTTGGTTTTTATTTAAATTTCTATTGGTTTTACTCTGTTTATCTTGCAGGTTCACGGTGGCACCATAACCTCTTGATACAGTCTCACTGTATCCATTTCAAGAGGTGGCAGCGTAGCCTTTTCCACAACACACCGTTTCCATCACTGTCTCACTGTAACTCATGCATTTGTTTCATCATCCACAGCCGATGCCAGAGTTTCATTTTCTGACACCGTTTCTCTGCTCACACCTCTTTTCAACACTGTTACACCATTTCTCTTATAGTTCCACACAAACCCTTCCCTCGTTCCACTATCTGACAGTTTACTTTTGCTACTGTTTTGCCCTTCATGGTGCCTCAATAAATGTATCATCGTTTCTTACCTATTCATCATCTATTTAAAAAAACAAAAAAATACACTCTAACCAAATTCTCCCCTAAATCTGATACTATTTTACAGACCAATCAGTGTGTCGAAGACCCTCAACACCCAAGCCTCCATCAAACATTGATAAGTAGCTGAACCACATCACGGTTGAAGTTCTTTGAGTCATGCACTACTGAACCAGGGAGACCATCTATCGCTGCCTAAAGATGGTTTCCACTGAGTTGAGATAGTTGAAGCTATAAAGAGAGTCCACCGACAAAACTAGAGATGCTGTGAACTGAATCTGGTTCCATTCCATGCACTGTATATGAAGAGGGTTGCACACCATTTACATCAAAGAGGACTTATACCCTTTTGGAGGGAAGATCTTTCTATTTAACTACCATCGGAAAAGAAAGGTAAACCATTTTGTTGCTCAATAATGGAGAGGAGCCAAACATGCCGCTAGCTTAAGACAAGCTCACCTAAGATTTGCCACAAAACTGCATGCAGTGTCACCGCCGCTTCGCTGAAAGGGAGTTCCGTAGAGAGTAGGAGTCGTCGCCTAATCTTCGAGAGGAAGAGGGAGCTGCGGTGCTGCTTATAGGAGAAGAAATAGAACAGACGAACCCCCCTTTTCCCCTGTGAGCTGTCATGCTTACTTGGAACTAGAATCTTTGCCGTCATCCCTAATCACCATACGCCGGTACCACTGGTCCCGATCTCACCGATGTTGGTGTTAAACTCACCCAAGGTGGATGGAGGGCCACAATAGATTTGCTGCCGAGCCATCAGGAGCCATGAACTGTCTTGGAAGAAGATGACCTCCCCATGTAGCACAGATTTTGGGGGAGGAAAAAGATTAAAAAAACAATCTAATCTAAAAACAAAACATATAAAAATAATAATAATGAAGTTAATAATAATAATAATTAAGTTACTAATAAAAAATATTTTTTATTCCATATCCCGTAATATTTCATTTCTCAAGAATAAAATCCTTTCATTTTCCATCACATTTAGAATTAACAAGGTTCCTTTCGATTCCACCCATTGAATAAAACCAAAAATCATATATTGTGTGAAAATAATAATTGTGGGAATAAATATAATCCTAAAATATATTTTATAAAATGTATCTCTCATGTATCTTTATTTTTAATCCATGACATCTATGTTTTAACATTGGACATTCATGGTGATCATTTCCTCAAAACCTTCACAATGGATAATGATGAAAATGTTAATTATCCTAAGCCTATCCCTTAGGAATATAAAAGAAGGTTCATAGTAAGTAGACATTAACCATGAACCAGAATGATATCCTAGATGTACTCAACAAACTATTTTTGAGGTTATTACCCCTATAATAATATAAAACAAAACCACGTCCACTTGATGTATCTAAATAGGGATATTTTTCTAAGAAAACACACTTCTTCTTAAACCATAATCTATGAAATTATTCTATATTTAGAATTATAATAAGGGTTCTCATTAATGATTTCTCATCTTTGATTCCAAAGGTAACTAAATATTTTTTTGATACAAAATATAATGACCCATACTTTTCTTACATAAATATTAAATCCAATTACATGAATATTCAATATATAACATTATGATTCACACCATAATTGAATATGATTAGTGTGTCTAAAAAATTAATACATAAAAAACTTAGTCATAAAATATCTACATAATCTACTATTATGTTCTTCATATAAATCACCCTTTATAGAAAAATCATACTTAAAACCTTTCCTTACAACCAAGTGAAAGGAAAAATAAAAAAAGGTTAGATTATTTTCTCTATTATGGTAAACAAGGGAGATACCAAACATCACTTAAACATATCATGTGTATAAGGTTATATGAACATGATAATAAAATTTAAAAACCATACTTTTCATATCATAGATAATAATATTAATTAATGGAAATAATATTGGTAGTTAATAAAATATAAATCATAAAGTGATATAATAACATGAGCTATGAGATCATAAAAGTTTCATAAGATATATGTTTTTTTCATACACATATACTTGGAAAATCATTTCCTTTTTATGGATCACATGGAAGACTATCATAGAAGATTGGGTTCACTCCCCATTACATTATATATTTAGTCAATATTATCTCAATATACTATCCTAATGGATAGAATAAATTACTGAACTGGGTTTATTCACCATTATAGTGCTTATTATGTCATGAGATATCCATATTTACCCACTAAATTAGTGGAATATATAATTTTGATCCCACCCATCACATAATTAAAATCATATATATATGTTCCATAAGATCATAAAATATTAATTATTTAATAAACCATGTAATGTAAACTATTTTCACAAATATAACGTCATAAAATCATAACATAACTTATTGAAAAGATATAGGTTTCATAATTACTAAATTAACCTATTCGAAAGAAATATTTTTCTTAGAATCATCGTTAAATCATCATCAAAATACATAAAAACAACTAAGGGTTATGGTATCATTGGATCATATCCCCTGTAAGGCATAAGTAACATCAAATGATGTTATTATAGATGAAAAATTCCTTTAAAGGACCACTAGAACATTTCTTGAGGAAAAAACCTTTTCACTATGAAATCACTTATTTAAAATATAAAACTTTAACAAATATTAATGATAATTTTTTATTTTATAATAAACATTTAAAATATTAAATGAATGAAAAATGTTTCTAGTGGTCATGATGGTGGAAAATTCTGTTCATTCCATGTATGTTGAATCAAGGATTACATTCACATTTTCAGTAAAAAGTCGAAAGTTACCTTGTTTGGAAAATGAAAATAATTTAAAATTTAAATATTATTTAAAAGTAAATAATTTTTAAACATGAATTCAAAAAATCATAGTAGAATATTAAAAAAATTATTGACAATATTCCTAGAAAACATGGATACGGAAGAATAATGATTTTCTTCCAATGTGAAAAACAATGTAAGTTTTCCATAAAAATAGTCCTTCTGTGTATTTACTTACTAAAGAGAGAAATATTAAAAGAAAACATTTAATATCCAGAAATAACCAGAGGATAATTAAATTCATCGTATTCTTGATAGGTAGTTCACAAATATTCACAATCAAAAACTTGTCCATAAACAATCTCAATAAATAATGTGATTTTAACATAAATCTATTAACTCATGTTCAACATTTTTTGAATGTTATCTAACCACATGTATAATAAAATTATTGTTATTATACCTATATATTATAATATTTTAAATTCATATAACATCGTATGTGATCCACTTATGACATTTCAACACCAATTTATTAATAATTCCTTATTAAAATCATCATTTCTATGCATTAAATGTTTAATTTTTCATGATAATTATGGTTAAGTAGTTTTGGTTTTTATAATTTCACCATAGCTCCAATATCATAACAATATAATTAATGATATAAATATAATATATATTTATTAAATAAATAAATAAATAAATAAATATATATATATATATTAATCCATAATGGATTGATATAGAAAAATTAATTACACCATTCATGGAGACAGTATGTCATACAAATGAATGAACATTGTTTCACATTATGAAGATGGAATAAAAGAATGGTAAATAATAATAAACCTTTATAAAATCATTATTATATCATATATATCATATATATTTATTAAATATATCTTTATTACCGTCCTTGTAAATTATAATCCAAAATAGAATCTCATCCCTTCATGTAGCTGGTAGTCCAGAAGCACACAAGAGTGATATTATCATTTTTCAACAGATTAGAAGGTAAGATTTTAGATTTAATATTATTATTAAAAAAGAATAATTATGAAATAAATTTAATTTATAAACCTCAAATCCATCATAATAACCATTCATGAATGATGGTGATGGAAAATGAATTATGTCACTATGTGGAGGCGGTAGTCCACACATACTCATGAGGGATATATTCACTTCCCATTTGATGGAATAAACGGTATATATTTTTAGTTCAATAATCATAATTAAACTTTATTATATTTTTTTACCTGAATGGCCTGGAGGCCTTCTTTTTATTTTATTATAGATAAATTTAGTGTTAGTAGAAGAAGATATAAATTGAAATAGGTTTGGTAGGATGATTGCATCTTCTTCGATATGCATACTTTACATCCATTCATAAGGAACATTGGAATTATCTTTTAAAGTTTATAAGACAATTGTGTAGGGTTAGGTCAAGATATATAGCTCAATGTTGTTTAAAGAAAATAAAGGAGTAGTGTCTTTTTATAAGAGGGGGAGAGGGCAAACATGAAATTTCCTAAGATATTAAAATATAATAAATTAATACTCAAGAAAAAGGCATTCAAATGGAAAAAGGTTTTAAAGTTCATTTGTATATGGTAAAATTAATAACATCAAATAAGAGTTTTAAAATTTTAATTGGAAAACATACCATTATCTCTTGGTTTAACCCCTAGGTAAATCCATTTCATCCTTAAATGATGCGTTTTTTTATTGTTTTTACTAATCATTTGGACCAAAAAAGAATGTGGAATAATTAAAAAATAATTTTATTTTAAAATATGGAATTATTTATATAAAATTCAAATAATATAATTGGAATTATTTAATTTATAATTAAACCAAATACATGATGGAAAAATGTTTTATAGAAAAACATTTATCTTAATTATATATATTTTTTATAACAAAATATTACATAAAATTACATGTAATGAAATTAATTGGGTTATCAATAATACAAGTGAAATAAATTTTCTTTTAAAATAAATTTAAAATAAAATGAGACTTTTAAATTTTTTAAATAAAAGACATTTTTTAATAAAAGTCAATATTTTCCTCCATTCATCGAAAATATATGTTTTTTTAAAACAAAATCACAAATTGACTGTTAGACAACTTTCAAATTAAAATTACAAAAATAAAGATCAATTTATTAAATATATTTTCAAATTTCTTTGAGAAATTAATTATATTATTTTCAAAAAAAATAAACCATTTTTTAAGAAAAATTTACATTTTAATCCATATAACTAATTTACTAAAAACTGTGTTCATATTTATCAATATATTTTATTTATATAAAACCATTATATATAAATTATAAAATGTGGTTATTTATATTTATTACACTAATTTAATGGCCGTGTTATAGCGGTATATTATATTACAATTCATTTAGACTTAGGGTTTCATGTATCTTAAGCCATCGAATATATTAAATTTATTTAAAGAGAAATATATCATAAATTTTCAGGCATTACACCTTATAAATCCCAATATATTGAATAAAAACCAATTTATTTAAACAAAATTTAATTTATTATTTCATTACTTTTACAATCCTTTGAAAATAACTATAGTGGTGCCCTTTTGTGACCTGATACCATGATTAAAGTAGCTCCATTTATGGTCATTCATCTAGGACTAATAATATTCCTTTTGTGATCATGAAAGTAGAAATATAATTTATTAATTCTTATGTTCATATAAATAGAACATATTATAAGTATTTTAGAGTCTTATAGAATGAACAAATATTTTAAAGTTACCTAGAAAATTTTTATATGGGACTTATGAATGATCATCCATTTTTGGTTGTCTCCTAAAAAAGTGAACCTAGTATCATGGGTTATAAGATGTTGATAAAATTAATTAATACTTACAAAAAATTGGAATTATATTTCTGTCTCTAGATTATTATGGTTTGTTGATAAAAAAATTTACCAGGTTTCTAGTTTAAAAGAGGATAATAAAAAATGGGTCGGGCAGAGGAGCTGGATATGCTATGAAAAAAGTGAATGCTTATGGATTATTGATCTAAAAAAGGAATCATTATACATTCTATATAGTTATGTAGTATAATGAAAATCAGTTAACATGAGAGTCTTGGTCTAGAATATATGTGATTGGTTTCAAAATGACAAGGATCCTCTTTATTAAGGGAATAAAAGATTATTAATTTTTGTAGACTATATCAAATAGGGAGGATAATTTGGGAAATTATACTCTATGTTGCATGATTCCCCTTATCAAGGGAATAAAAGATCAAAATGGATAACGTAAATTGGAATGGTGATTGATCATATAATTCATACTTCTAGGGAAGAGGTTTAAAAACCTCGACCCTAGTAGCTTGGACCTCGTACCTTACTTTATTACATTGTTACAATGAACAAGAGTTGATATCACAAAGTACCATGTATTTTAGTAGAATTCTAAAACTAGATAAAAAGATAATTGTTACATTAAAATTTGAAAGAAAAAACAACATATTAACTCCATTGGAAACACCCATAATCTCTTAGATCATCCCTGTAAGTCATTCATAATATATATATTTACATCCTCGAGAAAATAAAACAGAAGAAAATGGTGATCTCAGATGTTAATTAAGGATAAGAAATACATATGAATCTAATATAAATATAAATAATAATTCAAGGTTAATAACTAAAAAAACATTCCATTAAAAAAATAATCTTGAGCATAATATTCAAAGAATAAAAGATGAATAAATAATTATATATAAATAATCACATGAGAATGAAACATAAACCTAGACACTCTACTAGTACAATAATCATATGGATTATCAATTAGTAATATCATAATTATATAATGAATAATTATGGAAATCTGAAACATACTATCAAGGCCTTATCACATGCATATGAAAATAAATGATTAAGGCCTCATCCAAATCCATATTAAAAAATAAATGGTCAAGGGATCAGCCAAGTCCATATCTGGTTTGCCTCATGAGATCTACAGATACATCAAGGGGAGATATTCGGCCTCACCCATAACTTAATATGTCCAATACATTATTTATATAAAAAGGGTGAAAAAACATCATAAACATTCATACTAAAAAACTTTCCTATGAAAAGAGAATACATTAACCATAATCCTTGAATTGTATCAAAATATCACATCTATAGTCAAACAGACAAAAAACCCTTCAATAAAAAAAATTTAATGGTATCCTAAGATATAAGTATGAATTATTTACAATATTCAAAAAAGTATTTTGACATAGATGAAGATACTTTTAAACGAGACCATTAGAAAAATTCTCGAGGAAAATAAGCTTTAAACATTCCAAAGTGTCCCATACCACTTTGAAAAATTTAATTCATAATACCTTTGAAGGAATAACATTAAAATAAATATATAATATCTTAATAAAAAGAAGACTCATTATATGATATATCAAGGTAATTAAATAAACCACATAGAAGGAATACACAGTGAATAAGGGATATATCTTATAGAAGTAAAAGCAAGAAGAGAAAAACCTTATTTTCTTTGGAAATAAGAGTTATTTTGGAAAATAATATGATTTTGGCATAAAATCATATTGTAAACGTGTATATAATAGAAAATAAAAGGTATGGGAAATGAAATTATTTTTGATTCATAAATGATGTCAATGATGTAAAAATAGTTTTTAGGAAACTTTAGAATTTGGCCACCTTAGTGCAGTTTAAGAGAAAATAAAAAATAATCTTTAAAACAGAAAAGTCATAATTGTTTGTATAAAGCTAGAAATTAATAATTATTATTATTTTAATTTCAAAAGAGTGATTTTGGAAAAATAATGGTGTCTTAAAATATATTATGGATGGTATATGAAAATATGTAAGAAATTTGGAAGTTCCATTTAATTGGTCTTGCTTAAGGGGAAGAATTGAAAAGGGAAACTTATAAAACATGTATTTCCCAATCAAAGAATGAAGAGATAATATGTACACACAAGTTTAAAACATATACACAAAACTTTGAATAAGTATATAAAAACAAAAAAGAATAAAATTAGGGTAAAGAGAGATAAATCTATTATCGATGCTTCCATTGGGGCACCCCATCTCGCATGTTATTGTTTAATGGCATGCATTATTATTCCACATTCCCACTTTCCAAAGGTGGGAGACATTCATGAAATTTTTAGAGATTTATTCTCCTCAATCAAAATGGGATTATGGGATCTCATTCACTCCATTCATAGATTCCTCCTCATAATTCATTACATAGTCTAGGTCTCCCTCATAGATTTGAGTGTGTTCATGAAACTCATTCACAATGCCATCTCTTTTTGGAAGATAATTAATTATGATACCTTTTTCTTGACATTAAAAAGGGAATTGAAAGGGATTAAACATTTCATCAGATCATATGGAATCTTCATGAATTTCTGTGCATTTGGGGATACTAGTTGCGTTGGACACCTCACTACTACCAAAACAACCTTTAACAGTGATAGAATATGACTTTATCACTAATTAAAAAGAACTGATAATTTGAGCCAAGTTAAAGGCCTAAAGCTTTTATCATTTCGTTTTTTTCACTGTTAAATTACTCCTTTAACAACACTAAGTAAATAATTATTAAAAGGGTCCTTTAACATCACTTTTTTTTAGCACGATTAAATGCCCCCTCTATCATCATTTTTGGAACTACTAAAGGGGGCCTTTATTAATGCTAAAAAGCTCTGATAAAGGCCCCACTAATAAAGGGAATATAATTTATTTTTTTCCACACCCCCACAAACCCACCTTCATCAGTGCTTCCCACCACCCACCCATTTATGAACGCTTTAGATAATCCCACCCTCCCAAATGCACCCCTTCCTCTAGCGAGTTTTGAACCCTTGACCTCCAGCATATACATCAAATCATTTTCTACTCCCCTATACTGTATTGTTTCAAATTTTATGATATATATTTATATTTATATATATTGTTACATTTTTATCTATATTTATATATTTATATATTAATAAATATATTTTATATGTAAATATGTTTAATTATTTATTTATAAAATTAAATTGGTATGAGTTATTATATAAATAATATGTATATATTGTTATATATTTAATTATAAATAATAGTACATTATGAAAAATGATAACTTTTTAAAACCATAATATAAATATGAATGTAATATAAGGGAATAAATTTATTCCCCACCAAAAAGGGGAAAATACCCCCTTAAATGAGGCTGAAAATTCATCGAATATCAAAGAATAGGGGTACACTGATGGAAAGCTTAGTTTTGGAGGAATTATGGGTATTTTAGGCCTCTAAAGTTTGATTGAGGTTTAACTATAAAAATATGGCCATAGATATCATCATAGGCTTCTATTTAATATGCGGTAGAGCCAAAACGGAGACCCGAATCAAAAGTTATGTCTGTTTGAAGTGCGAGATACATTTTCCACTTATTTTAGATATTTTATTAATTTTTTGATTTTTGTTCCTTGAAATTGATATTAAATGACTATTATTTAGTAATAATAATCATATTATTAATTAAAAATAATTTTTTAATTATTTTATAAGTTATTTCTACTAAATATATTATATATTAAGATTAAATTCCAATTTACATTATATAATTTTTTTAAAATATATTATATTTATATCAATATAAATATATTTATATATTAAAATACTATTTTTTAATTAAATATATATATTTTTGAAGTATAATTTTATCAACGCTTGTAAAAATGCACTGATGGGGGGGGGGGTTCTTTTATCCACGCTTCTAAAAAAGCGATGATAAATCTCCCCTTTATCTGCACTTTTTTACAAGAAAGGATAAAATACCTCATTTATTAGCCCTTTTTTAAAATCACTGATAAGGGGTGGGACTTTATTAGTGCTTGTAAAAGAGTGCTGATAAGACCCCCCGTTAACAATTATTTTTTAGCACTGTTAAAGACCCCCTTTAACAACACTAAAAACGCGTTGTTAAAGAATACCTTTACCAACTCTTTTTATTGCATTGAAAAAGTGGGTCTTCAAAAACATTTTTAGCTAGCACTATTAAACTTTTAGTGCTAGATAACCTTTGTTTTGTTGTAGTGCACATATTCTTCCTCATAAGATGGTATGTCAATGGTATGAAACCTGAGACATCTCTTGTTTATCACAAGGTATATAATTCCAAAGGCATGTATTCTGAGGTTTTCTTCTGGATCCTATGATTATCATGAGGTAACCGTGTAATAAGTAACAAGTTAACATCTCGTAGAGATTGAGTGGATTGAATATGATGCTCTCTAGGGATGATTAGGAATGTACATCCCTAGGATGGAACACCTGAGAGTTTTACAGATTGATGGTCCAGAACGCCTTCAGAGGTGGACTTTAGAGGTGTGTCTCGTAAAGGGAATGTGTCACACCGTGAAGGGGTATGTCCTTAGGAGGGAGGTACTAAGGTTTAATAGATGGATGGGTGAGAAAACCTTATGATATCAGACAATGGATTTGTCTCCCATAAAGGTAAGATGTCACACTATTAAGGGGTGCATCCATAGGAGGGAATCACCAAGGTTTAACTAATTGATGGGTTATAATATCCTATGAGTGTGGACCCGGGATGTCGTTTACCATAAAGGGAAGATTTCACACCCTGAAGGGGTGTATCCCTAGGAGGGAGGCACCATGGTTTACCAAAAGGATGAGTTAGAATTCTCTATGAGAGTGGACCTAGGGTTGCATGTCTCATAAAGGGAAGATGTCACACCATGAAGGGGTGCATCCCTAGGGGGGAGAAATTGAGGTCTACTTGATGGATGGGTCAGAACACATTATGAGAGCAGATTTGGGGCGGCATGTCTTCGAAAGGGAAGATGTCATGCTCTGAATGGGTTGGTCCCTTGGCGGGAGGAAACATGGTTTACCAGATGGATGGGTCAGAACAACCAATGAGAGAAGACTTGGGAGGTGTGTCCCATAATGGGAATGTTTCACACCATGAAAGATGATCTGGAAACCACTATGGTTGGGTCAAGGAAGTGCACCCCTAACAGGGGGACACCAATGATTAAAATTTGATGGGATTGAACCTTATTGAGGCATCCTACGTACCCTATTTAGATGATAGGGATGAAAACCCACATAGTTCGAAGAATGGAGTGAGGAATATGCATGGGAGATTCCCTTAAAAAATGATTTCTATTGGTAGTATTTTGTTATATTTTGTGGGGTTAAAAAATTGGATCTCCCTAGGTACTATTAGGAGTGGCAGCAATGTGTATGGGGATCACATGTAATAATGACCTGAATGGATGGCATGATCTCACCATGATGTGGTGGCCCAAAAAAAAATACGGATGAATTATGAATGGAGTGGGTGAAATGGATGGAATGAATGAGAAAAATGAAGTGTTTGGATTGAACCTCGGGAGGTTTCATATGTATCCTATTTAGTTGGGAATCAAAGTTCATGTAGTTTCTGAGAGGGATGTTGAATAGATCCGGACAGCCTATAGTGGTCGATCTAGGAGATGTGTCCCATAAATGGTGGATGTCACATCATGAAAGTATATCCCTAGGGGAGAGCATGTAGGTTTAATGGGTGGATAGATCATAACATCCTATGAGAGTAGACCCAGGGTGGTGTGTCAATTAAAGGGAGGATGTCACACTATGAAGGCTGATCTGAACACTATTGGTGGTGGATGAATGAGGGTTTTCCCCTAGGAGTGAGGAATTAAGGATTACCCTTGTATGGGAATTACCTTTATGGAGGCTTCCTACATACCCTACCTATAAGACAAGGATCAAATCATATGTATATCATATTTACCATATAGTTTAATTTCATATGGTGTGGACGTGAGTAAACCGACATGAAAAAATAGAAGTTTGCAGGTGGTTCCAAAGAAGGGAATTTTGGTGTCACTACATATCCTATAGGGGTAGGAATCGATCCACACAAAGTTCTCGAGGGTGCTGGGGCTTACTTATTGGAGAGGACTAAAGGTAGTGTAACATGTGGCAGGGGATTATACATAGGTTTAGCCCTTATAGAAGAAGGTTAGGGATTACGCATGGAAGCATCCTGGTTGCCACTATGGGACACCAATGATGTGAATGAGGATTGTGCATGGAAGCTTCCCAGGTGCCACTAAGGAGAAAAAATGATTTGAATGGGGATTATGTAAAGAATATTCTCATGTGCCTCTATAGAGTGGAAATGATGTGAAGGTATCTTACACATGGAAGCTTCCCAGGTGACATTTTGGAGCAGCAATGATATGAATGGGGCTTATGCGTTGAAGTTACCTGGGTGCCGCTATAGAGAGGCAATAATCTAAATGAGGCTTATATATAGAAGCTTCATGTAGAAAATTTATGGTTGGGGATTATGTATGGAAGATTCTAATTGAAATATGGAAACTAGGGATTACATTATGAAATATACCCATAAGTAGAGGTTGATAGGTGTCATGGTCGCTACTAACCTCTAAACCCACTTGATTCATTCCTAGTGTAAATGCATTAGACCTAATTCTCATTTTTCAAAAGATATTATAAAAAGATATAGTGTGGGGCTCATACAAGGAAGATTACCAAGTTCTATTATGTAGACAAAATGATATGTATGGGGCTAATGCATGGAATATCTCCATTATATCCTCCTCATGTTAGGCCATGATGGTATCTCTACTGGTTGGTGGGTCAAGGTCTATTGCCAGGGCTTACAGCCGAAAAGGAGGCCAATGGTTTCTCTTTGGTGTTCCTCCTACAAACATGGAATGATGAATTTTATTAATGATGCATAAGGAATCCTATTTATACAAAATTGGGTATTCTACTATTTGAAGTCATGTATTGAGGAATACTAGTTGGAAGACACCTAGAAATCACTGTTGTGAGAATTACATGAGAGAATAACTATTATGGTTTAACATGTCCTGGGATCTAGGTGATGAGTTTTGAGAAATTTAATGAGGAATGGTTCAACTCAAGGTGTTCATGGAATCAAATATGAGAAACTCAACTCACTTCATGGGAAAGGGACAAAGAGTAATATTTTGACTCGAGGTGTTTCAAGGAGTGCGTAGGAGTATCGAGAATCATGATGTTCTAGGGGGTAGATGTTGGGGCCACATAAGGGAAAAAGTAAAAATTTCATCAACCTGATCTAAAAGAATCATGGTATGAATCATCATTTTTCATGGGGTTAAGGACAGTTGAGAAGGTATTGGGACCACAACATTGATGTGATCCTGATCGAAGGTGTGGGGGCACAACCCCCGAGGTATGGAGTCGTAGGTGTGGAGGTAGAAGCATCATAAAGAATATGGATTATTGAATGCTCTTGAGGGAGGTAAGGGCCTTGTGAAGGGTCATCATGATCTATGGTTACCATTCCATGAAGTGAAGTCCTGATTGGGAGCAGGAGTGCTTTGTGAAGGCTGAATGCTTCGTAGAGCCTCAAGTACCATAGAGGGCCTTCTTCCTTCGCAAAGGGCATTAGCCATCACAAAAGAAATCTGAACATGTGGTGGACGAAATCAAGAACACGATGGAAGAGATTATAATATTCCTAGAGGATCTAGAGAAGCAGTTCTCAAAAAGCACATGTGATTGATGATTTTTGAGAACGAGGTCGTAACCCGATGATGTCTCCCTCTCGAATGAAGTTATGATGGAGTAATTATTGGCATGGGGGTCTCACATTTCTAGGAAGCATGATATGAAAAAAAGGAGGTCCTCATGAATGTTATAATATGGGTCATACTTGAAATGTAATCCATAAAATTTCAATGCAGTTGCGAAGGGAGCTCTGCAATCTGGATCCCCATGAACAAGCTTTGTGAAACATTTTCCCAGCCTGACTTTGAATGACCATAACTTCTGATCCGTAATTTTTTAGGCTCCAATACCAATAAAATTGAAGGTTGTGAAATGTGATATCCTCATGAATCATGTATAGAAATATTTATTACATCCTTTGGAATAATATTTCTAGTTCTAACAAATGCGAAACTCGAATGAAAAATGGATGTTCAAGAATAAACCTTTTACCACTTCATAAACACTAAAACCATGTGCCCCATAAAATTAATGATCATCAAAATAAAAATTGAATACCATGAAGATAAAACAATTCATGATATTATACACAAATGGGATGTATACATATACCACACACAAGAAATTGTGGTGAATAAGGCATATCTCACAGAAATAAAGGTTAGATGAGAAAACCTTTACATTATGTTTGAATGTGTTTTGCACTTGTACTTAATGTCTTGGATAATGAAATTAGAATCCTTAATATTTAAATTAAAAAAATATTACATGTTTATTTACTTTAGTATAGTTTTATAAATATACTTTAAGGATTTTCATGAGTTATAAGATTCAATTTCATCATTCTGAAGTGTTAGTTTCCTTGATTTTCATGATTGGTTTACTTGTATTCATGTACGAAAGATCATGTAAAATCGAAATAGTTATCCAGAAATAAAATTACATGTTATTAATGAAAACCTAATATATTTAATGGTCTTATATATATCATTTTTTCTAGATATGAGAATTATTAATTAGATAAATCATTAAAGATAACCATTTATAGTATTATAGCATTTTTCAATCATCACGAGTTAGTTTGGTATTATGAATTAATATTATGTATATATACCAGTTCTGGAATATTAAATAAGTTGTATTACATATATTAAAGTATATTTTAGTCATAAAAATGTTGTTATGACTATAATTGAATGGATAATTGAAAAAATAATGCTCTTCATCCACAAAGGTGGTAAATTGGAACCTCACGGATGATGTTTTCATTTTTAGAATAAAAAGGGAAGAGAAGAGAATTGAAGGTTGATATTACATTAAAAATGAAATAAAATTATAATATATATATATAAGACATTAAAGTTACCAGAAATGTTTTGATAGGGAAGGTAATGAATGAATAATAAAATAAAATAAAATTATTTAAAATTATAAGAATGAAAAAGGATTTTACCTCTTGAATTCCTCTTCTTGAGAACCACCATAAGTAAATTTGAAATGGTATTTTGGTTGAGACCAGACGGACAAGAATGTGAGGGTGAGGTTTGGGAGAGGTATTAATAAATATTATACAAGAATCAAGGAATTGGAGGTTTGATGAGAAAAGGTGGGGAGAGGTGGTATTTATAGTGTAAAGAGGTGTTTTTTGATTATTTTATTCATTAGTTTATTATTTTGGATCAAGAATTTGAACAGTTTTGATTCCCATGAATAAATACAATAAATATAGATGGGGTTTTTTTATTATGGTTCTTACATCAACCATGGATTATGAAATAGTTTATTTAACTTATAATGTCTATACACCATAAATTTCCATATTTCACAATTCACAAAAATTCAACTATATTAGAAAAATCAAAAAAAAAATCACCATAACTTTTCTTGAAATGTATATTTCAAAAAATGAATAAATTTTATTAAATTAATTTTATAAATGTGATAAATTTAATTTTTTATAAAGAATATCAATTTTTTCAAAAAATACCGATTTTAAAATAATAACCAATTTTATAACACATTAAAAAATTAATTAAGGTCTCATAAAATTATTTTGTAATTATAAGACTTAAAATATTAATTAATTAACCTATTTTATGAAAATAATTTTTAAATCATTATATTATTTATAAAATTTTAAATAAAAAATTTTGTTTCAAAAAAATATCTACACTTAATTTATCAATTTTAAAACATTGATTTACTTATTCCCTAACATTAACATATTATATTCTCATTCATAAGATAACTCAATTTATTTATAATTTACTAGGAAACATTACTATTTAAATCACAAATATATTCTTCATATAATGAAAATGATATTTTTATAAAAATTGGGATTTTTCACTTATTCATTGGAATATAAATATTTTCAGAAAAATACCAAAATTTGACCCTGGGCTAATTTTGACATTCCAATTTTAAAAAGGAATTTTATTTTGTTAAATATAATTTATAAAAGTTTCAAAGTTTATTTTTAAAGAAAGTACATCATTAAAAGGCGGTAAAACTATCTTTAGAAAAAATATAGTCTTTAAAGTGTAAAATTGGATTTATTCCTATATTATGCCTACCCAACTTCGTATATGAATTAAAATATATTTTATTGAATTTTTAGCATATAAAATTATTTATTATCTTTCACTAATAGTGATTAATATAAAATAAAATGAAACCGTGGTCATAGAAATAGTTTTTTACAAAAATAGAACCTTTGTGTTCAGTTTATTTTTATTTTCATTTATATTTAATTGGTAAAAAAAGAATTCATTTTATAAATATGTGTAAACTATATTTTTAAAATTAAAATAATATATTTCATTTCCACCACTCCAATGGATAAGTGATAATTTTCACAATTAAATAATAATATTTAACCATTTGTTTAAGTTGGGTGTTCTGTGTAATGTAAACTATTGAATAAGTTAAATTTAGAATGAGAAATACCATAAAATATTGGGGTGTTATATTGTCCCCTCCTTCATTAAATTGTGTCCTTATAATTTAAAATTTATCTTCAAAAAAATGAAGCTGGCACATGAAAGTTTATTTTTGGAAATCCCACGCCATGAAAAGTGTTTATAAAAATTCCTCTTACAAAGAGGTAAAGAAAAATTCAAAGGTCACCACAAAACTAGGATTCTAAAATAGGAGAAAATTCAGGAATATTTAGACATGGAAGAGAAATATAACTATCATGTTTTGATGGAGAATGATATAAAACATGTTCATTATAAAGTTAACCATCATCAAACCATAAATCTATGATCGGTTAAAAGACCATTGATTTCTCATAAAGTGGAGTAAATTGATAACTTTTTTTTGTAAAATTATTTTTTTAGAGTTGAGGGTTTCTTTTACTACCCATAAAATCACTTGAGAAAATACACTTACTTGATTCCTTTTTATATAATTACCTCAACCTTTGGTTTTGGTTCGATCTATCTCCACTTCATTTATTAAATCTTGAGATGGATATTATAGACAAATATTTATCCCAGAATCCCTATTATGAATCATAAGATCAACAAGTTATTCCTTCAGCCTTTAAATGTTTATTGAAACCAAGATGTATAGAATAGGTTTTGTAATATGATAAATAATACGTTAATCTTAATCAATAATATCCTTAATCCATTCCATAAGTAGTTTAACTTAATACTCATAAAAATTATATCTATCCATATTCAAAGATCAATAATTTAGATGAAAGTTTACTAAATTTCCCAAATAAACTTAACATAGGATTTCTCAAATTATATAGCTCTTATTTTCATATATCATGTATTTGAATACATTAATATCATTTAATATTTTATGAAACATGTATGATTTCCTACATATAATCTTAGGTTTTTGGATAAATCCCATAAATCCAAACATCAAATAATTCCAACATAAAACAAACCATTAGATCACTAACCACCTTTATGTTCACCAATAATATCCCATAAACATCTATTTATTATCTTATCAACATCAAACACATATTTATTTATGTATTCCTCAATTCATGTGTTTTAAAGAAAATTAACTTATATCAAAATCACTCATCTTGATTAAAAGTTCTAATCATCTTCAATTACATTATAAAGAAGTATTTTAGTACAATCCTGATATGTCTCATGATTCTATTAACTAGAACATTATTAATAAAATACTCAAATAACATAATTCTATAAATCAAACATAGGAATAATAATAATTACACTTCATCTATGGTAATTGGATAAGATTTACCATGATTAATTATCATCTTTGCGGTATATTCTTTTGATTCTTGAGACGTTGATTTGTGTAGTGCCTCATATCTTTACATTTGATGCATTTGATGGATTCTTTCTTTCCCTTGCAATAACATGCCTGGTGTCCCTTACCTCCACAATTTTAGTAAACTTCTATTCCCTTCAAGAAAGTACTAAGGTGTTTCCTTCAAGATTATCACTTGGGGGAAATCTTTCTTCCCCTTATTTCCTTTATATATTATTTTCTCTTCCATCCTCTTTTTTTATTATTTTTTGCTTTAGAAGTCATAAAATTAGTAGAATTTTCCTTCTACTTTGATAGTAGAAGATAATATCTCCTTATATGTTGTGTATTTTTAGGAGACCTATTCAATTTAAATTTTTTTCATAAGAATATAAATGATATTATCATTTATACACTTAATATCATGTGCATTAGTGAGGTTCCCATTCCTTCTACAAGTTGGAACTTTTAAACAATGAAATAAAAAAATTTAGGTAATGAATCATAATTAATAATTTATTACTAGAAAAACACATAACATAAATTGAAAATATATGCTTAGATAATTATATAATCATAAACATTTTTTATTCAATGACATTATTAATTTTAAATCACCTATATTGGTTTGTAATGAAAATGTGAATTATTCTAAGAACATCCCCTAGGAGGGTCAATCAAGTTGCACAGTAAGGACCACTGTCATGTACTAGGTTACAAAGAGTCATTCCTGATGCACCTTTTCTGAGTTATTACCCCTAGGAACATCTATGTCAAAACCATGTCCACCTATAGTAAATAGATATGGATGCATTTTTAGGAAGACCCACATGATCTCTATCTTGCCAAAATTCTAGCATGTTCCTCTATGCTTATCCTCAAAGTATATTGTAGGGTTATATTACCTAATCTATGATTTCTAAATCTAGTTTCCAAGGTTTCTATTAATATTTATCTGATATCAAAAATAAAAAATACGACCCCAGTAGATTAGAGATGATGCCTTGCTTTATTAAATTGGTACTATGAATGAGCGTTCACCTCCCAATGGACCAGTTAGTTTATTAGTTTGGGAAAACTTGATAAATAATATTTGTTAAATTTCATATTTAAAGGTAAAATAGCACACAAATTTCATTGCAAACACCCATAATATCCTATATTATCCCTGCAAGTCATTCATAATATAGATCTTTGCATCTGGGGGAAAATAAAACAGGGGAAAAGTGTGAGATTAGGTGCTCAGAAATGGTAAGAAATAAAACAGGATATAATATAAACATAATCGATAAGTCAAGGTGAATAACTAAAAACACATTCCATTAAAACATAATCTTGATCATAATATGGTAGGAATAAATGATTAATAAGTAACAACATATAAATAATCACATGAGAATAATACCAAACCATGGATATTATACTAGTCAAATAGTCTCACAAATTATCAGTTACTAATATAATAATAATGGAATGGATAATGATGGTCATATAATACATATGGTCAAGGCCCTAGAAAAGACATCTAAAAATAAATGGTTAAGACCTTATCCAAATCCATATTTGAAAATAAATGGGAAAGGCATCAACCAATTCCATATCTGGTTTTTCTCATGAGACCTACCAATGCATCAAGGGGCTATAGTTGGCCTCATCCATTACATACTAAGTCCAATACATCACTCACAAGAAAAGTGTGAAACATAGAAATTGGTATTGAAAAACTACTATATGAAATGTGAATATGTTAACCATAAACCATGAATGGTGTCAAAATAGCACATTCATCATGATGTTGACCATAAACCCTTAAACAAAATATGGTAGATGGTATTGTATGATATACACCTCAATGAAGTAAAAGATTCAACTAAGTTTTTGACATATATGAAGAATCCTTTAAATTAAACCATCACAAAATTCTTAAGGAAAATCCTCATGAAAACGTCCAAAGTGTCCCATAGCACATTGAAACATTTAAATAATAATCCCTATTAATGAATAACAATAAATGAAACTTAGAATATCATGAGAATAAGATGATTTATGATATTATATATCAAGGTAAGTACATAAAACACACACAAGAAATTAGTGGTGAACATAGGATATATCTCATAGAAGTAAATGTGAGATGAGAAGTACCCTTTTTTAATTTGAAAAGTAGAGTTATTTTGGAAAATCATTTGTATTTGTCATAAAATATGATTGTAAACATGTATATCAAAGAAAATAAAATGTAAGGACAATGAATTTTTTTTGAGACATAATTTTTTTCCAATATGTAGAAGTGTTTTTTAAGAAACTTTATAATTTGTCCACTTTAGTGCATTTTAAGTGAAAGTATAAAAGCGCATTTAAAACAGAATGTAATTCCATCCTATATAAAAAAAGAAAAAATATTTTTTTAACCATAACAAATAGTTATTTAGTAAAAATAATGATGGCTTAAAACATCTTAATAATTGTACTTGAAAATGGGTATAAAATTGGGATGTTCCCTTTAATCAGGCTTACTTAACGGGAATAATTGATACGAGAACCTTATAAACCATGTATTTTACCATCAAGGAAAGATGATATGATCTGTATACATAGATTTTTAATATATATATATATATAGAATTTATAATATTTATATAAAAATAAATACGAAATAAATTTGGGGTAATGAGAGAGAAAACACAACTCGAATGAAAAAGTAAGGTTAAGGAAGAAACCCTTACCACTTTTCAAATAGTCGAACCGTATGCCCCATAAAATTAAGCATAATTAAATAAAACATTTTTTACCATGAAGGTTAAGAGATTAATGATATTATAAATCCAATATTAGTATAAATAAACCACATAAAAGAAATAGTGGTGAATAAGGAATATCTCACCGAAATAAAGGTGAGATGAGAAAACCCTTACATTATGTCAGAAAGTGTTTTTCACTTATAATAAATATCAATAATAATGAAATTAGATTAATTAATAATTTAATTATTAACATATTTAACATGTGATTGATTTATTATAATTTTTTTTATGTTCATTTATGGACTTTTTTTATGAGTTATAGAATTCAATTTTGTCATTTAAGAGTGTTCGTTTCCATGGTTTTCACGATTAGTTCACTTGTATACACTTGTGAAAGATGAAATAAAATGGAAATATTTATCCAGAATTGAAATTATATTTTATTAATTAACTTAAAAGATATTTATTGGTCTCATATATCATTTTTTCTGGATATGAGGATGATTCAATAGATAAATAATTAATGATAACAACTTAGATTATTTAGGTGTTTTTTTGCATATCACGAACTAGTTTGGTCTTATGAATTAATATTATGTATATATAATGGTTCCAAAACATTAAATAAGTTTTATTAAATATATTAAATTATATTTTAACCTCAAAATGGTATTATGAATATCCTAGAATGCGTAATTGAAAAACTAAAACTCGTCACCCTTAAAAGAGGTAAATTGGAACCTTAGAGACGATTATTTCATTTTTTTAAAAAAGTGGAAGATAAGAGAATTGATAGTTTATATTAAATTAACATAATAAAATTATAGTATCCAAAAGATAATATATTTACCAATTTTTTTTTGATAGCTAAGGTAATGAAAGTATAAGAAAAAAATAACAAGAAAGAAAATTAAAAGACCAAAAGGGGATTTTACCTCTCGAATTACTCTCCTTAGGAACCTCTTTAAGGAACTTTTAAATAGTATTTTGGGTAAAAAGGACTAAAACATATAGGATAGGTTTAAGAGATTTATTTTCCAGAAATTGGACATTCTTGAAGGGTTTGGAGGTCTGATTAGAAGTGGTGGTGAGGTGTGATATTTATAGTGGAGGCGAGGGGTGTTTTCCTGATTATTTTATTCATTAGTTTATTATATTGGCTCAAGACTATGAATAGTTTTGATTATAATGACTAAAAAAGAATATATATAGGTATAGTTTGATATTATCATGCTTAAATCATAAATGAATCATTACATAGTGTATTTAACAAATAATGTATATATACTGTAAATTATAGTATTTCACTATTCACCGAAAATTCAACTATTTTAGAAAAATATGAAAAAATAATCCTAACAATTTTTTGATATTTAATGTTAAAAAATTGACACCATTTTATAAAAATAATTTTCTAAATATGAGAAATTAAGATTTTAATTAAAATCAACACATATTCGAAAAATATCGATTTTTAAATTATAACTAATTTTATAACACTTTGGAAAATTAATTATGGTCTCATAAAATGATATTATAATCATAAGACAGAAAAAGTATTAATTCATGAATATATTTCCTGAAAATAAATTTTCCTTTAAATAAACATATGAATTAAAAAATTAAAAATAAACATGTATGTTTCACAAAAATATATTCACTTAATTTATCATTTAAATAAAATTAATTTACTTATTGTATCATATAAATAGATTATATTCTCATTCATAAGATACATAAAATTAATTTATTATTTCATAGTTGTTGTTAGTATTAAAATATTAAACATTCTATTAATATAATGATAATAATAGTTTTATAAAAATATTGATTTTTCACGTATTCACTGAAAAATAAATATTTTCATAAAAATACCAAAATATCACAGTAAGATATTTTAGACATTATTATGTTAGAAACGAATTTTATTTTTTTAATAGAATTTATAAAAGTGAAAAGTTAGTTTCGAAAAAAGTTCACCATTAAAAGGAGGCAAAACTGCCTTGATAAAAAATAGTCTTTTATGTGTAAAATTGGATTTATTCTTATATTTAGCATAAAAAAATATTATTTGAATATAAAGATTTTTTTTTGAATATTAATCATAAAAATTTCATTATTATGTTTCACTAATAGTTATTAATTTAATATAAAATATTACTGTGGTCATACAAATGGTTTTTTTACAAAAACACAACCTTTGTGTTCAAATGTTTTTTATTTTCATTTTAATTAATTGGTAATCAAAGAATTATTTTTATAAACTTGTGTAAACTATATTTTTATAATACACATAATTTATTTCATTTCCACCATTCCAATGGCTAGGTTATAAATATCATAATTAAATAATAATATTTATTCATTTATTTAAGTTTGGAGTTACGTGTAATGAAAAATGTCAAAGAATATAAATTTTGAAAGAGAAATACTATAAAATATTGGGGTTTTCCAGAAGATTTTATAGAGTATAGTTTTAGGATATTTAACCCTAGTGAATGGAATAAAATAAGATCATTTATGAAATAAACTATGTTTGTTGAACCATAAAAGTGATCTCTTGTAAAAATGGAAACCCTAGGATATAAAATATGTAGTATTATATTTGGAAGAAGGTAAAATATTCTACAAAAAACCATTAAACCATATTAAATTTATAATTTCAGGTGGATGGGAAAGGTACATATATAATAAAGGGCTTAAATACTTGAAACTACATATCAATTATATGGGAAACACTCATTAATGAATATAGACTATGTAAGCAAAGAGGTATCATGTTTACCTTATGAGGGCTATACTATGTAACTCTTATACACTAATCCGAATTATTGATAAGTCCATTAATGATATTTCAAAATATACATTATAATTTAATTTAATTTCTATCTATGGAAATTCATCTCTAAAGACCTTCTCGCCAACGAATTTCCCAGAAACTATGCAATATCTTGAACTTCATGATTCATGAAAATTATATATTCCTTCATATTCATGTCCAGGATAAAATTTATATGAAATATAATGTAACAATTAGTCTAGTTCTTGTGTGAAAATTATCATATAAAAATATAACTTCTCATCCATATACAGATTCCACCTCAACATTATAATTAAAGCGTATAATGGAAGAGTTTTTCTCATTTGTAAAGAATCACCACTAGTTCTTTATAAATGAATACTCCTCAGAATTGATTACACAATTATGAAAAAGAGTTTCCCTTACCCACCAAAATTTATGGATGAGTTTTTTTCTTTGAACATTACCATGAATTATTTTTTATTATATTTCGACATAAAACTAATAACTGTATAAATATAACATGGTATGCTTATTTCTTCATGGTGAGGCATGGTATTTTAAAATTTGACAATGAATCTTCTTGATTTTTTTTGTTTTTTTAAGGAATAACAAATTATATGAAAAATCATTTTTTACATTATATAATAATGTTGTGATTCATAAAATAAAACACAAACCAGGTGGTCTGCTATATGACACATCATGATAATGAAAAATGATCTTAACCAAATATATTTTCATTTAACTAAAATAAAATAGAAAACATTATAATACCACAATTTATATTTATTAGAAAAAACTATTCAAAATGATTTATAATAAAATTTTAATAAAGTATTATACAAGTTTCAACCATTGTACATTTGAATTGAAAACCAGAAAATAAGTACAACATACCTTACTATTTTTTGTAGAAACTAAACCATTAAATCTCTGCAGGTCAATTATATTTCTCCCTTAGAGTAGTCCAATATAAAATATCCTCCTAGGATAGTAGATAAAATATATTATTGGTCAGATTCTTCTTTATTCTATATAAAAAATAAAACTTCTATTAAATGGATAATTACATAATGGAAGCTCTAGTCCAAATTATTTTCACACACTATCATTCAAAAATATTATTTTCATTCATGTTCATATAATTCCCACTATAATAATTGTGGATGGCCACTAAATGTTTCATTATAATATCAAATGTTTCCATTTTTTTGATAATATGATGAATTACATAAGTAATGTTATATCATTATTTTTTGAAATATGATAAACATTACAAACATTATGTAATTTGTTTTCCCAAACACAAACTTCTAATATTTAAATGGCTTATAAAATCCTAGAGACACTTACATGGTAGCATTAAGTGAAATAAATAGTCATAAAGTATTAAATAAAATTGTATACTTTTACTTAAAATACATAACATTGTATTATTCACCATGACTTGTTTTTTATTTTGGTAAAAACTATACCACGGTAACATTATACTTGCTATGGTTATTATTTACTTGATAATTATTTAACAATTTACAATATATTAATAACTAAAAAATATTTTGGTTGTTGGTTGACTTTTTAGAAATCATTAAAATAAATTTTACTATGTTTGTCTTTTATTTTTGTGATATATTTTTTTATCATTTAAAGTTTATTTTAAAATATGATGTCTAAACTCTAAAATAAAATTACATGGGCCCGTATCTATTCAGATATTCCTTTGTTTGTTTTTGATTCCCGTGGAGTTCAAAAGAGGCTTAGTGGAGGTCTTGTGGTGCTTCGATGCTAAAATATCGAAATAGGGAGAATTTATGTCTTGATAAGGGGTTTCAAGGAAGATTTTTTTTATGGTGTATGTGAAGCTTACAACCTAAAGGGTTTTATGTATTATGTTTTTTGACCCATGAAAATGACATCATAAAACAATTTGTTATTTAACTAAATATTTGGACTCATGGTTTGAGGTGACATTTTTTTCTAAAGAACAAAATGTTTGACATATTTATGACGTAAATGACTGTTTCACACCTTAAATATCCCTTATGTATCAAATTTTATAACATGTATCCCCTCATGTTTTCCGAAACTCAACTTAATCTCTCCTAAATATCTAGAAGGCTAGAAGCGTTTCTTTAGGTGTTTAAGGATCCCTATGAAGGGGATAAAATCTTGACTTCCCATATTGAATCGACAGTGATACAAAGATATTTATCCATTATTCTATTATGGTTCTATGATTTGGTTACTCCTTTAATTTATTACCAGCATATTTTTGTTTTCTCTACATGTTCTAGTTGAGTTTTTTTTATTTTTAGCACCATTGTGGTGTATGGTCCTTGGATGGACGTAGTCTTCTTATGGGGGAGGTGATCATGATTTAGTACATTAGACTATTCTCTGGAGAATAATGTTGAATATTTTTAAGGAATGATATTCATTGATTCTATTTTAATTACATGAAATCATAACATATATAAGGTTTAACCCTTTGTATGGTAGTGGAAATAACCTAATAAACTTTGAACCAGATTAAATAATGGAATGGGTTTATTTTTAATGACCGCATTTTGTTGCTTTATACCATGATAACATTTTTCCTCTTGATTTTATATATAATGTTATATCTATGATATTATTTGGGTAGTAATCTTTTATTTTTGGTCTGTCATGATGTTCTTGATGTAAAATGGTAAAGAACATAAATCCGAATATTGTTCATTATTTGTCTTAATACTTAAAAAAGATTCTTGTTTTTAATTCTGTGTTATAATTTTATAATGTTAAATTTGATGAAAATATTCACATTTCATTTAATGAGATATTCCATGTTATAATTGAATTGGTTAATTAACTTGAAGCATGATAATTCTAGTAAATTGAAAGATTAATAATTTATGTTAATAAGTAATTGTTCATTAGTCTTTTTGAGGCCAAAAAAATGCTTAGAATATTGCTAATTTAATGATAATTTGTCAAAGATGATTCCAAATGTTGCATATAGTTCAAACTGGAGAATAATGAATCAGTTAATTAAAGATGTAATAAAAACATATGGTTTGAGAAAAAATGTATTTGGGGTCGATTGTGCCAATTCTTTTATAATGGATGGATGAATTGTATTGGGGGTGTGAGTGCCCATTTTTGTTCAGAGGTTAAATGCTTTATTTTAGGGACTTATTAACTATTCTTGTTTTCTTACTACTTTGTTATGCACTTTGGATGTGAGCCTTCACTGTGATATTATTTTGAGATTGCTGAGCGAGGGATGGATGATGTTATATGGGGTGGGGAGGCCCAGATGATGTAGCACTAGATGATTCATGTGATGGAGAGATGCAATGATATATGATTGTGGGTGAATGGAATGATTCCAAGGATGATATAACTTTTTGAATATAGGATTACACATATATATGATAAATCTATACTCTTGATTAATTTGAATTTATTTAACAATCGATTGTGTGGTCACTTGTTTATCTAAATTCCCTTCCCAATTTCTTGAGGCAGTTAGATGTGCTTGGCTTAATTTCTTAGTATCTCACTATTACAAAACAGACATTTTACAACATTAAAAATGGACTTTATCAATGCTTACTACCAAACACATATTAAAAGTCATTGTCTTTTATTAGTTCTTGAGAAATCACTGATAAAGGGGAATAGTGTAGTATGATATAAAAACACACTACAACATCAGTACAATATTCTATAATAACACACCATAGCACAAAAAACACCATGAAATCAAAAAAATCAAGTACAAATACATAATTTAAGTGAAATAAAATTTATAACAAAAATACAAGAAAAAAACTCCATTATAGACATTTCAAACATTGGATTATACAATTACATTAGTATAAATTATTGCACACATTCAATAAAATAATTATACCTTTTCTTTTTGATCCTGACCCCTAATTAAGAAAAAAATGCACCTATATAAAAAAACAATATTTTTTTTGTAACAATATAAAGAAATAAATTAGTATAAAGTGTTAATTTTATACAAAACATTGAGTCATACTAAGAACAATGCATATCAGATTTAATTGCAGTTGATTCTTTCATGTCACACTATTTATTATTCACCTTCGTGCATTATTTCTATGAAAATTAACTAAAAAATTTTAATGTAAAAAAGATAAGGAAATGTATTATGTAATAGTAGATATAATGATGTGAAAAAAAATCTAGTCTTGTTTGCTCAATTTTGGCAATGTGATGCACATTTTAAACTAAAATGATACTTATATATTGAAAAGATACACTTAGAGTCATGTTGGTCACACCGTGCATCAGATTTAGGTGTGACTAATTCTGACACACCTCAAATTACTTACGGACCATTTTTCTAATGTATCAAAACAATCTAAATGTTTTTTCTCAGTTTGGAGTACGTCACCTATCTTTTTTTACTAAAATGTCATTTTATGCTGAAAGCACACACTTTGACTAAAATTGGTCACATCATGTGTCAAATTTATGTGGTACTAATTATTACACATCAAAAATTAGTTATGAATCATTTTCCAAAATTATCAAGATAATCTTAGTGTGTTTTCTCAGTTTTCATCAAGAGACACTTTTTGAACTAAAATATTGATTTCAAATTGATAACGAAAAAATTGAGTCATATTAGGATCATCATGTTTTGGTTGTAGGTTCCTATGATTCCTAAACATAAAAAATAATTTATGGATTATTTACATAAATTATCAGTACAATAAGAATACAATTTCTTGGTTTTGAGTAGGCCAGTTGTCCTTTTTAGTAAAATTGATGTAACTTTTATATAAAAATAACACATTTGGAGTCATACTGATCACACCGTATGTCATATTAAGGTGAAACTGACTCGTAATTCTCAAAAATAAATTTTACATTGATTTAAAAAATTATCAAAATAGTATAATTGTGTTTTCTTAATTTTGAGTAGGTCAATTTTCCTTTTTACTAAAATTGATGTCAATTTTTAAAAAAAAAGATGCATTGGGAGTCTTATTGTTTACAACATAGGTTAAATAGAGGGAAATGTAATTCCTACACATCCTAATGAATTATTAATCATTACCATATAATATCAAAACAATCAAAATGCATTTAACCAATTTTGAGTATTTTACGTTTCTTTTCTACTAAAATGACATTTTAAACTAGAAACACTCACATTGACTCATACAAATAACATTGTGTATCAGTTTGATGATATATATATTCCTAAACATAAAAAATTTCTTATGAATACATTTCCTAAATTATAAAGAAAATTTGATCATGTTTTCTTAGTTTTCAGTGAGTGACATTTTATGAACTAAACTATCAATTTTAAACTGATAATGGGAACATTGAGACATACCAGGAACATCATGAATTTAATTGAAGTGTGAATAATTACTAAATAAAAAAAATTAATTATGGATAATTTATATAAAGTATAAATATTATACGAATGCATTTTATTGGTTTTGAGTAGGACAATTGTCCTTTTTACTAAAATTAATGTCAATTTTAAATAAAAAGTTACACTTGGAGTCATACCGGTCACACTGTGTGTCAAATTGAGATGTGAATAATATTTAAACATATTAAATGAAATATTTATTTTTTTCCTAAGCAATCAAAAAGATGCAAATGCAATTCCAAAATTTTGAGTACATCACTTGTTTTTTACTAAAAAGTCATTTTAAAATGGAAACATGTACTTGGACTCATATCGATCACATCATGTATAAGTATGATTTGAGACTAATTTATACATGTAAAAAATGAATTATTAATTGATTTATGAAATTTTCAAGAAAATAAAAGTGATTTTTCTATGATTTTAGTGGGTGACACTACATGAACTAAACTATCGATTTTAAACTGATAACAGAAACATTGAGTCATAATAGTAACACCGTGCATCAAATTGAGGTGTGGTTAATTCATACATGTCCCAAATGACTTGTGGATCATTTTCCTAATGTATCAAAACAATTAGCAAATGTTTTATTAGTTTGGAGTATTTCAATTTTCCTTTTTACTAAAATTAATGCCAATTTTAAATAAAAAATGCACTTGTAGTCATACCGACCACACTATGTGTCAGATCGAGGTTTGAATGATTCTTATACATACAATAATCTCAAAATAATACTAAATTCAAATTTCACTATGTTTCCATTGTCTTATTATGTCAAACATCCAACACTGTATATTGACTCAATATTCTTATATAGAAAACTCCTCTCATTGTATATAGTTATAATAGAAGAGTAAGATCATTCACCCATTATATCATGGGAAGTCACCACAATAGGAACATTATCTTCCTCTACTTTAGATATAAACATCAAAAATTATTTTTTGGATGACAACATCTAATCAATAAAAATTATTTATAGTTTGACTAAGAAGGGAATGAAAATAAAAAACATGGAAACAATGGAAGAAAAACTATTTTATCTCTTTTATGGATTGTTGTAGATATTTGAAAGAAAAATATGACTTCATAAGATATTTGTGAAAAAACATAATAAGTATTAGATAAAAACAGAAAGAAAAGTAACTTAAAATGACGAGATAAAATGATTAAAAAATTAATTAAATAAGTAGTAGGAATTATCCTTTTTATGATGGTTTTATGAATTCTTGATGGATTTAATTGTTTTTATTATCTAATTTGTAGGCTTCAAGTTCAATCCCTCATGATAATGAGAAGCTTCATGAAAACCACCCAAACATGAGAAAAAGAATCCACATGTATAATATAACAATTATTATATAAGTAATACTAAAAATAAATAAATTAATAATAAATTGGCAACAAAACAATGATTCTATAGATAAATATTTTATTGTGAATTTTTTACCATAAGGATATTCCAATGGTAAAGAATGAATGATGATATAAAAAAAACAGTTATATCAAAATAGTCAATCAGAGTTTGAGATGATGAGATGAAAATAAGATACATTAGATTGAAGCTCTGAATCGTCTAAGAGAAAGTAAAGATATCCTATCGAGTTTAAAAAATTTCCATTTTGTACAATAATAAAATAAGTACACATCAGATATTAATTATCAACGGTGAAAGTTTTAAATAAATATATCAAAGGAAACACAAAATTTTATTTTTTTCAAATAATTTTAGTAGGTTTAATGAAAATGGGTAATTGAATTTTATAAAACAATTACCATACGATGGTAGGTGTTATCCTTTAAATTTATCCGAAAATGAAAGTTATAGAAAATTTTTATCCTCATTAGCTCATCTTCCTAACAGTTGTCATCAATTTTTTTTTATTTTGAACTCATCATTTATCTCTTGTGGACATGGACCTATGTTTCTTGAAATACTCAAAGTAGTAGTCATCCATATGGAGAATAGTACTCATAGTAGTACAAGAAACATAAAATATATGGGGGATGAGTACCAATTAAAAGAATGGAATAATAACTATCTAGGAGATAAAACTAATGAGGATGAATGTTATACTCTATTGTGTTATCTAAAAGGTGTAATGAAATCCATTTATGATAATTACATGTATGGCAATCAGATATTCCTATGAGTGGAATGGAAAAGAGAGGGTAAAGAATGATCTATTTTAATATGGATTAATATAAAACATACATAGTGTTTATTAAATTTCTGATGAAATAAATTAAGTGATTTTTAATATGTATTAATGAGTGAGTTATCATTTTAAAGATGGATATATTTTTAAAAAGGTATAGAAAACTAGCTGAAGAATTATTTTATTTGGGGTTGGTAAAAATTTATCGTAATTTTTTTGTAAGTGGAAATTAATCTGTGGTAGTGAAAAATTGATCATATTAGATAATTGGAAAATTAAATAATGAGTTAAAAAGGGTGGGTTGAGATGTTCTTTATGATGAAAAGATAAAATTGATAGATATTTTTTGGTAACTTTTACTGTGAGATTGTTACTAATTAAAATAATAATGGTATATTAGAGGAAATTAATGTTAAATTATGTAACATATTGGTGAGCAAACAAGGAAGAAGTAGACTCAAAATATGACTTTTATGGTGATGAAAATGAAGAGGGATCACCAAATATAAGAAATACAAGGATAAAATCAATGAATAAAATGTCTTTAGTGATTAGGCAGTTTCTGTGAAAAATAGAAGAAGTAAGACTCAACAAAAGCCTCATTTTTACCCAAGTAGAGCCTATATCATTTGAGAGTCTATGAAGGATGATAATTAGATTAATTCAATGCATGAGGATCTCGATTAAAATAAGAAGTGTGACATGGGAAATTGTAGCAAGGTTGGAAGATAAAAATGTTATCAGGACCAAGTGGGTGCTCAGTAATAAACTCAATGACTTTGGACAATGGGATCTAAATAATTAACGGATAGTGTCCAAGGGGAACTCACAGATAAAATTAATTTATAATTATGATAAATTTACTGCCATAGCCCGTTTGGAAACTATTTTCATTTTTTTTGACTATTTCAATGATAAGGTTGTTAAAATTATACCAAAAGGATGTCAAATTTATGTTCCTCAATAGATTTCTTATGGGTGGAGTATACATTAAAAACCCAGTTGGGTTTATTATGGATGAAAAGTAGTGAATGGTGTACCAGTTAAATAATTCTTTCTATAAGATAAAGAAATAACTGAGGATATAGTAGTTAATGTTGGATTAATACCTAATAAATCTTGGTTTTTAGTGAGGTATAATTGATCAAATCCTTTATATCAAGAAAGATAATGATCAAAAGATGTTGGTACTCATATATGTTTAATACATAATATTTTAGGACTGGTAAAATAAAAATTATTTTTTATAGATCATATGAGGTACGATGTCGAGATTTCTATGATTGGTGAAACAATATTATTGGTTTGTAGGAGAATCAAAGAAATCATATAACATTAATATCTCAATCAAAATATGAAAAACTAGTTCCCAAGTTATCTTTAATGGAATAATTCAAACTAATGACAACATTGACTACTAGATAGATTAATTTCTCAAAATTTGATAATTTCTAAGAGGTAGATGTCATGGAATATATTTATTGAGATCCTACTGTACATCAAAAAAACATGACCCCACATTGGGTTTGATATATTTCATGTCGTAGAGTACCAATGTTGTCCCAAGGAGAGACACAAGCTATCAGGGAAAATGATACTTCAATATATCGATGAACAATGAATTTTGAGTTGTTTTATTATAGGATTGTGTAACTAGAGATGTTGGGATACAAATATGTATTATGAGAAAGATTAGTGGATAACCGAAGGAAATTAAAGATATTGAAAAACCTGGATTTTGTTCGAGCCTTAGTTTCATTAGACCCTTGAATCTCTTGAGCCATGGAATAGTTGGATCCTTGATTCTAGCCTAGATTTGTGTTTTTATTCGACAACGAGGTGCACTGGAAGAAAGTGGCTTCCATAAAGATATTCTGATGTCATGAATTGGTTCATGATTGTTAGGGTTCTTAAAATTATTTCGGAAATTTTTTTAGCGCTTCTAAAAAATCACTGATAAATATTTCTTTTATCTGCACAAAGTTAATAACTTCCAGTAAAATGAATCATTAACTATTTTTTTAGTGCGGAAAAAAGATAGAGATTTATTACTTCTAAAAAAAGCACTGATAAATACCATCATTATCCCTTCTAGAATATTAGCACTAAAAACAATTGATTTTATTATCCCTTTTTTACCATTGATAAATATTTATCTTTATGAGCGCTAAAAAAGTTCTAATAAATACCTATAAGACTTGTTTTTAAAATAATAATTTTAAAAAATGTAAAATTATTATCTATAACTATAATACTTATAATAATACTATTTATAAAACAATAATTTTATAATTCTTTGAATAGATAATATTTTATTTATAATTATATAAATAATTTTTTAAAAAATAATATTTATATCATTATATATATTTACACAATTAATATATATTTAATAAATATATATATATATAAATATAGAAAAAATATTCATTGTTTAAATAAATTTATTATAAATATATAATGATTTAAATATATAGAATTCATTAGTAGTAAAATCATGAATTTTTATTAAAGTAAGGAAGTGGCCACCGGCACACGACATGCACACTGAAAAACCCCTAAGGGGGTGTAAACCAAGAGCATACCATTGGAAAAACGACAAATAGACCGCGAGGAGTGACCCAATACTATTATACACAACAAGAGGCTCCTCTGGAATCCCCAAACCGGCGAGTGTTTGATCATCAAAATTAGCTTCCCTTAAAACATGATGGACCTGTTGGCCGTGAATCGTCTCCAGAGAACACATTCTAGTTAAATAACTTAGGATCCAGGGAACCTCACAAGTCCCTTTGACCATCTTGAACAAAGCCTCCGAATCAGACTCAATAACCTCCACCCGCAAGCCCAAACTACTACAAACTGTGAGCCAAGGCACCTCATTTCTACCCCCAGAGAGTTGCATTCCCCGAAGAAGGCGCAGAAAAATGCCAAAAAAATCCACATGAATCATGAATAAGACCCTTGCCTCGCATAATCCCACTCTTATAGGAGCTGTCCATGTTAAGTTTCAACCCATGCATGGGGGGGGGGGGGGGTTCCAACATACCCACCTTCCCCCCAACCCAACCGTAGATATGACCGGGCATGTCTTGTTGAGGAAGTTATAGAAGGCCGAAGTGGTCTGGCCACCCTTGATGACTGAACCCAACTCAATGGTGAGAGCCTTCACCCACATCTGGAGGAACCACTCCGAGGGGAGATCACCCCTCCTCGCCTGATTCCTTGCCTCCCAAAGAGTCCAGTAGATGGAAGAAAGAGCACAGGCCCAAAATTTGATCTCCGTCGTGCTGTCCCCTACCCTGTGAAATGAGGAGGACATGAAATCGTGGAAGGAGGTTTGAGGCCAGATATAATGAGAATGGATGGAGAACATGGACTAATGGTGTTCTTCCCATTCACTCTGGAAGAACAGGTGCAGTGTTCACTCCCTCCTAGTTTTCTCACAGTAAAGATAACAGGACACCAAAGGAATGCCTTTCCTTTGCAGACTATCATCCATCAGCAGGTCAGAGTTACTAGTCCTCCACACAAGGAAGTTCAACTTAGTGGGGAAATCTTTGCACCAGAACTTCAAGGCCCACTCATCTAGGGTTGTATCTTCAACAAGAAGCCTGTTGTAATCCCTGATAGAGAACTGACCTGAGGTAGAACCTATGAAAGAGCACCTCTCAACATCATTATTTAGTGTGATGATATCAAAATGCTCCCATTGGTCCTGGCTGAGAACGGCCTGGATAAAAGATGGGAAGCTGTACGCCTCCCTGGAGGAAACTGCTAGAATAGGGAAACTTGAAAAGAAGAGCAGGACGACCGCCTGGTTTGACCTCCAAAAACTAACCTCGCCAAGGACAATAATCCAACAGGATGAACCCTGAAGCTCCTCTAATTGGGAATGAATATCCCTGGTGAGCGTGGAAAGGCCAGGCCTGTAGAAATATGGGGACTCACCATCCCACCTGTATCTTTCTCTGAAGAAAGAATCCCATAAGAAGCCCCCTTAACAACCTCCCATTCCAATCACACCTTCAACCCCTTCATGGTCCCTAAAATGTCACAGAGACCCACCCCAACCTCATCCACAGGCCTCGCTAAGCATCTCCAGGAGGCCCAATGACACCGCCCCTCTTGATTGGCATCCCAAAGAAAAGAGGTGCAAATTCTCTCCATCCTTTCAATGACACCCTTTGGCACTTTGACGATTGAAAGGATATGAATTGGTATGGATGTGAGCATGCTATTGATCAAAGTGACTCTTCCCTCATATGAAAGGAACTTACTCTTCCAGTTGTTTATTCTTCTTAGAATTATGCTGATATCCCCATCAAAGAAATGATTTTTGGTACGGCCATGGGATAGGGGAATACCGAGGTAGATCATCAGTAACTTCCGCCTTTGGCACTCCAAAATTCCCTGGATGTCCTTGCAACATTGGCCTGAGCACTTGTTATAAAACTAAACATGATTCTTGGAGTAGTTGATACCTTGTCCACTCAAGAACTTATAAGTGGGCATGATCTACATAAAACCCTGAAATGATCGCCTCATCCCATTCATAAACACCAGGATGTCATCAACAAACATGAGGTGGGACACACCCTCCGAACCACCATGTGAGACAAAAGGAGTTAGCCTGCCCTCTGCCATCCCTCGATGAAGGTTTCAGGAGAGAGCATCCAATGCAAAGATGAAGAGGCACAGAGACAGGGGATCACCTTGCTGAACCCCACGCATCATCTTGAAGAAACCAAACACCTCCCCCATAATGGAAATGGAAATCCAAGGGGAAGAAATAGAAACAAAATAGAAGATCACAAAACCATTCCTCGAATCCCATCTTCCTCATAACCTAAATCACGAAGCTCAATTCCATAGTATCGTATTCTTTGTCCATGTCCACTTGAAAAATGACATTAGACCCTATTGCCTTCTTGTTGAGATCCCTGACTAGTTAGCTAGCGATACCCACTAGCCCTTGAATGTTCCAACCATAAATAAAACCATGCTATTCTCTTGAGATAACCATAGGAATCAAACTTCCGAGCCTTCGTAAGAGAAGCCTAGCCAGAATCTTATAGGGCATGTTGCACAAAAAAATAGGTCTATAGTGAGTGAGACTAGAAGGATCCTTGACTTTTGGTATAAGAACAAACCTAGCGGCATAGATGCTTCTATTGAGGGTGCCTCCTCAGAAAAAAATCCTGGATGGCCTCCACCACCTAAGGCTCCATGATCTCCCACAAACCAAGATAAAATGATCTTGGGAACCTGTCTGGCCTAGGGGCACTGTCCAGTGACATCCCCAGGACCACAACTTTAATCTTCACTGCAGATGGTAACTCCATCGGCCAGGAATTTTCAGGCCCCTCCACCAGCTGTGAAATGTAACCCAAGAAGTCACCAGCCCCTCCTCCGTGCATTGATCCTACTTGGAAGGCTACCCATCTCCCATGACCTTTTCAAAGTGGTCCAGATCCAAACGTCTAGAAACCCCAACATCCGAAGTAAAAACCCAATTACCAAGGTTGATGTTGAGTTTCATGCAACTCTTCTCCTTCAGGAAAGTGTGAATAAATGAACTATTCTTGTCGCCCTCCATAAGCCAATGAACCCGAGATCTTTTCCTATAATACCTTTAGATCTCAAGAATTTTCTCTGCAAGAAAAATACGTTTGTCAAAAAGCACAGTAAACCAGTTCTCATCCTAGTAGGACTGCAAATCGTCCTCCAGCCTCTCAATATCCATCTGAATTCTATCCACTCCCATACTATCATGAGGTATCTCGACCAACTAGCTTTGGATATCCTTCTTCAAACGCTTCAAGCGATTTTCAATCCCACACGATAACCTCCCATTTTTCACTGGGTCCCATGATCTCTTCACCATCTGCATGAAACCCTCCACCCCGTGCTAGTTACTTTTGTTATGAAAATCCAAACCTCCACCATGCTCCCTTCAAAGCACCACCAGAAGCATGGCATGATCAGAGAGCGAACTGGATAAGTGGGTGACAGAGGCCTGTGGGAAGGAATCCAAGCCTTGAAGATTGGTAAGAAACATGTCTAGCATACTCCAAATGCGGTTAGTGCCCCTTCGGTTGTTGCACCAAGTATATTTGTTGCCACTAAAACCCATGTACAACAGACCCACAGCTGCAAGGATGGCAGGGAAGTCCAACATGGCATTGGAAACATATGAAATACCCCCTCATTTCTCGGTGAGGTCAATAATGGAGTTGAAGTCACCCCCATGAACTAGGGAAGGCCACCCATCTGAAAGGATGATAAGAAGCTCTAAATATCACTCCTCCTTGCCGCCTTTGTACTGGCATAAACAAAGGAAAAAATCACCACTCTCCCCCCACCCGAAACCCTCACATTAACGCATTGTCTTGAAACAATAAGAACCTCCACTAGAACATTATTCTTCAAACAGATCCAAATATGGGAGTTCTCAGGGCTGCCATGCCAGGAACTACAACAACTGATTCTCCTAGCAAGAACCTGAATCTTACCAGAGTTCTGTTTGGGTTCCAGAATAACCACGATTGAAGCGTGATGCTTCTTGGACTTTGAGGCCATGAAGGTGCATTTATCCTGGACCCCCAAGCCCAAAAAATTCCAAATGATCATAGAGAACATTAGGCATGAGTCTCCCTAGCCTTCTGGCTGAGAAAACTGTTGGGTGCAGGGGCCAGCAGCAAGCCCTTCTCCTTGGACCTCGAGCAAGGGACCGGACCATTGATCTCACCCTACGGTGAAGCCGTAAAATGCTTCTTCACTAATGGGCCAACAGATTCCTTCAACAAGGAGAACTTAATAGGGGACTAATTATGCTAGATACAAGGAGATGGCTCCCCTTATAAGAGGGAAACTAGCACCAAACAATGATGAGAACTATGGGTAGCATCAAACTCCTTGAGCATACCCAATGAAACTGAGGCCCCTGAGGGGAATCCATTGCAGTCGAAGCCAGGTCTCTACTCATAGAATGCTTCAAAAAATCCGGGAAGAGCTGGGTTGAAATACACAGGACCAAAGATGGAGGAGAAAGAGACTGGGGGGGGGGGGGGGCGCCATCAAAGCCATGATCGAGAACCTGCAGAATTCCCAGGGTCCATTGAAGCCATCATAGTAGGGACAACAAAAGGTGAACCCATGTCTACCCCAAAGGGGACATACGACAAAGAAACCAGGTCCACGTCTGGAAATGTGGGCCTCGGGGCGTAGACCCCCACCTCAGACGAGCCAACAATGCCAGAGATGTTAGGCGGTGCCAGGGAACCCCTCCTGCATTTTGAATTTGAAAGAGATCCCCCAACGGCTACCTTGGCCACTCGGTGGCCGTGACCGATGAACCACCCATCAGAGGACCCCGATGACCAGAGCTGGAAGTCAGTATCCCTCCCTTACCTATATGGAAAACCACCTCTGAATGACCATAAAGACCGCTGGCCACACAGAACCTAGGGGAGACTTTGAAGAGGATCCTCTGCCACCACGAGAGACCATCCCCAGAGTGCAGCAACACATAAGAAGGAAAACACACAGAAAGATCAAGCTCCACGCAGATACACAGATTCACAACAGCTAAAAGACACATCATGGGTTTTTCAGAGTAGAAAAAGGAACCCAAGGAATCGCCGATCGACTTCAAAAATGCCGGGTTATGGAAAGGAAATGAAAATCCAGGCAAAGAGACCCACAAGACCGCCGAAGGAGACTCCTTACCGAAGTGGCAGTCCCATGACCACCAGGACAGAGAGAACCACCACGAACCGCACCACCGACTTTCCCGTGCCCAAGCCTTCATGAGGTCCTCCTTGGAAAATAGGTGGATGAAAAACGCCACCCTGGAAAGCTCCGATACCGCAGCCAGTAGGAAAATACCCCAGGACTCGACAAAGTCCCTGAAGAAACCAAGGGGAGGCTTGTTGCACCCAAACCACACCACCAGGGTGAGGTCATGGAAGGAGGAAACCACTTGGAGTTCCTAAGCCGAGAACTCTATATAAGGAACACTCTCCACACTTGCTGCAACCCTAGGCCCAAACGGGATCAGGGGAATACGCCTGGAGGCGGAAGACGGGGGGACGCCACACTACTAGCCGCAGCCACCGAGGGACCACAGAGAATGTCCCTGAAGAACAAGACCTTACCTTTGACCACAAAACTAGAAGGAGAAACATCCACCAGACCAACATCGCACGCCGGAACAGAGGCCACCGATGGAGGAGCACCCACCCTGGCGGGGGACGGGAGAGAAGCCGGAGCCCGAGTGCTGCAAGTAACAACCATAATAATGTTTCCTTTATTTATAATTATATAAATACTTTTAATCAAATATTATTTATTTATTTATAATTATAAATGTATTAAAATAGTAATTATACATTTAAAAATATATTTATTTATAAATATTTTTTTTGAAAAATATATTTTAAACATTATTAATGATTATTTAATCTTAAGTGAATGTATGTTAGAAAATAATTAAAATTGAACAATTAAAAATGTGTACACTTTAAAAATATTGAAAAATTGGATAAGTTTGATTAATTAAATATAAATCATTAAAAATGGATTTATTTTGAAATAAAGATGAATACATATTGAAAATATAAAAATATAGTATTTAAATATATATAAAATAAAATAGTAAAATTGATTAAATTTCTAAAAAAATATTTGTGTGTGTGAATATGTGTAAAAGAATGCATTAATTGTTTACATATGAAATAAATATAATACATTTGTTCTATGTTAAATTCAAAATCAAGCAGCATTAAATTATGTCCATTACTCGATGCAATCATTCAGTATTTTAAATTATTAACCATTATTCTCTAAATACATTACTATTTAATGAAAATCATAAATATTTTGAATTATATAAATCATATTTATCAACATTTATATATATATATAATATTATTTATTAACATTATCAATAATTATTTAACTAATAAAATGTTTAATATTTTTCTCAATTTACTAATTTTAAATTTTAAATTATTTAATTTAAATTTTATATATATAAATATATTTAATATATACTATTTATAATTTATATATAGTATAATCAATTTATTCATTTTTATCAATAATTTTTTAATTTATCCTTTTTTAATAATTTTTTAATAATAATTTTTATTTTATATTTATTTAATTATTTCATTTTATTTTGACTTTTATGAGTGCTAAAATAGCACTGATAAAAGATTTATTTATGGGCGTTAAAAATAAAGCACCGATAAAGGGTACCATTAATCTGCACTAAAAATAAAGCGCTGATAAAGGGAAAACTTTATCAGTGCTAAAAAAATGTACAGATAAAAGTTTCCTTTCATTAATGCTAAAAAAATGCCATTATAAAGGGTTATTTTTATCATCGCTAGAAAAAAAAAGTTTTGATAAAAAGTACCATTTATCATCACTAATAAAGGCCAGCAGTATTAAAGGCTTGTTTTGTAGTAGTGAAAGATTAAGATTTTGTCCTAGATTATATGTATTATCGAATGATGTTAATAATGTTTAATAAATGTTTATACCATGAAGAATATTATCAAGGGAATGAAAATGGGATTTTACTTGTGAGAAACCATAGACTCAGTTTGGAATATTCCTATAGGGTATGGACTTGGATTTGATGAGAAATAATGTTTAATTTTGAATAATGTTGATGGTTAATTAATGGAAAAATATTTATCAACTTAAAGTTAAATTTTCATTGAAAATAAAATAATTTAATATTTCTCTGACAAATTCTTATGTTATTATAGTATATTTTTCCTTAGTAGTGGAAGCTCAGAGTCCGAGTGACATTTTTTTACAGTTGAGTCTATGAATAGTTTTTACCCATAGATTGATTGTGAGATATACCATATCATGAAAATATTTATGAATTCATATGATACCCCACCCATATTGATTAGGGTCGCTGAGACTTAGTGTCCTATAGAGAGTTTTGTACCCCACATCCCTATGGGAAATGGATAGCTAACTACAACCTCTGAAATTTACCTATTCTGATAGTTTTTATATGTTATTGCATGCATAAAGCTTTTTTTCCCCATATATGTGTGTAGAGGTATGTGATGACTTTTTGTAATTTCAAAAAAATATATCTCAATATATAGTATTCGAAAGATAATTATCTGAATGAAATGTATGGTTTTGATGGATCTTGGTACATAGTAGGTTGTATGGGATGTGATGGCTTGAAAAATAACACCCAACGTATGATTCACATCATAAAGGATGTGGTGTCTTCTAGAAAATACTTGGTTTCTATAGATGGATATTTTGAAGGGGGTATGGGATGATGTGATACAAAAGGATCATGTTGTGATTCTTGGACCAGGTTTCTATGGGATGTCATATTTTGGAGAGAGATGGATAAGGACGTGCGATGTTGGGGAAGAGTGGAAAATCATTGTGAAAGTGGTAACATGATACCTTTGATGTATCATTACTATATTATATTATATATTGTATGCAATACTTTCTAAGAGTGATCTATGGTATGGTTGGGAAATTAGTATATCTATTTTGGTGATGAGTTAGTTTCACTATTTTCCTCCAAGCTTTAGTATGATTTATATATATTATTCATGAGAGGGTATGATAAGGATCCAAATGTGTATAATATTATACTCAACCAAATATATATAAATTATTTTTAGATCAACAAGAGTAGGTTGGAGATTGAGATGGATATTACTAGCTCGTGATTTTGTAGGAGCAGTTTTGGCTTCGTGGTCACTGCCATCTTTACCTTTTTGGTACTGGAAGTTTTCCTTCCAATTGTTTTAGTACTATATAATACTACATGTATATACATGGGATTTATTTTATTTTTATGGGAAGGTTTTTGATATGTTTTATATTATTTATCTCTCTATTTTATTCATATTCACTGAGAGGGTAATGCCTCCCATATGTTTGGTTATTATACCCTCAGTTCTAGTCTCCAAATTGGGGCCTACTGGATTTGGGGCTTGGGAAATCACCACTATCCATATCTAATTTATGTCCCATGTTTTTTACTCATTTTGGGGATGGGTTAGTGAATGAGTGACATTAGATGTTCAGGATTTTGAAAAGATGGGTATTGGTGTTAGGAACAACTGACATTACATAGGTTGATAGGGAAATGATATCAGATATATTTATAAAGTGATGTAAACATAAGAGGGCTACTGAGACATCGGTATTTAGGCCCTCCTATGATCAAATTAATGAACCATTATGTTTATATAGATTTCTAAACAATGTCAAACTTGTACTGGGGTAGAGAACAAGGAATGAATCATGAAACATACTTCTTTTCACTTTTGCATGAAGTGGGAAGACCTTGGTAGAGGATAAAAGCTTAAATAAGATTATGAATTAGTGGATAAATTAATATTTATCATACCATATTATAGGTGTATGAGTCTAACCATTTGTCCCTTTTTTCATGCATGGCTCTAAGTTACTGTACTTTTAATGTTCATGTCAAAGATGTTCATCTAGATGTTCCTAAATATTTCCATAGGGTAGAGGTTGACTACTATGACACTTGAAGGAGGAAAGTATGAGAGTTTCATATATAGAGTCTAAAAAGTTTGAGGGATGAATTTTAGAATTAGTTACATATGAATGGTTATAGGAGGTATAGAAAGCTTTCAGTTTGATATGTACTTTAAAAGAGAACTGGTTATTGTTAGTTGTGATAATACTGTGTAGAGAAGTGAGGTAGAGGTGTATCATGTTCCTTTGGAATTATGAGGATTTGAGTCTCATGAGATATGTTCTGAGACTAGTTTTGAGAATTTTTTCTTTCTTCAATCATGAAGGAAGCCAGTATCCAAGAGATTATTACCCTTCGATAGGGGAGATCTAGTGTGTGAGAGTTTGAGATCAATTCAAAGACCCTTCTATGATATTATTTAAACCTATTTTCAGATGAGGAGGTTAGGGTGTGGGATTTTTAGGAGGCATTACATCCCGAGTTCCAATGATAGATCACCCCATTAATGATATCAATATTTCATGAGACTCTTGTGAGAGAAGAGGTTATTGAAAGGATGATGAACAAAACCAGATAATCTTGAGAGAGGAGTCATTAGGATTCCTCATAAATAAGAGCCATAATCTGAGGTTCCCGGTTTCCTAGAAATAAGTGTTTCCAATTATCTACGGGTTGTCCCATCCCTCGTCATTTATTTTATCTAGGGGTGGAGGCTCTATGACTTTTGAAAAAGTATCAGATGTGTATTTTTCATGTGGAGGCTAAGGAAACTAGTAGTGGGAGTTCCAGAACACTCTAAGTAGCCAATTATTAATAGGTTTTCTACTTTAGGTTCCTTTTTTGATGAAGTTGTATCCAATTCAATAGTTTCATGGTGTTCCATTTTGGTATCAATAGAGATTATATGAGTTTTCCATAGGACTGCCTTAGTATGATCCTTGTACTCAATGAGAAGATCATGAATGTGGAGACAGTTGTAGTAGCATCATAGGGGTCATGTAGAAGGTAGTGGATATATTTATTCATTAGAATCACCTGTAACGGTTGCACCCCATATCTTTCAAGGTACCCTTTTCTTGTTTCAAATATAGTTTCATTCATTTTTTGAGTCAAGATAAGAAAAATCATTTATATCACCTTCCCTTGTCCATGCTTCGGGGAATTAGGTATAGAGGTTTCTAGTGACCTTGGTGTTGAATATTCTAGTTAGATTCAGAATGTAACACCCTATGTTTTAAGGGAATTATTTTTGAATTAATTAAATTTCATTGATATATTTCAATACACTAATTCACACATTCCTTTTACACGGAACAAACATGGTGTACGTTATATGCAACATTGACATTCTACGAAACTTCTAATTTTTATTATAATTATTTAAATGATATAATTATAACCATGAAATTAAGCATAGAAATATGAATAGTAATAACTACTTATTAAATACTTCTTATAATGGAATATATAATTTTTGGTAAAGTTCTTATATGTTTAAAAATACTATTTTCTCAAATAAATTGCTTTTTATGTACATCTGTAAAAAATAAAATGAATTTTATACACACATAGAAAAGTAATTTTATAAAATAAACTTAATTTTTGATTTTGTAATGTCAAATTTATTTTTGGATAAATTTTTTGTGATTTTTCTAAGAAACTCCATTTTTGGATAAATAGTGAAAAATACATAATTTAAATTCAAATATGCCTTCATCTAATTTAGTTATAGGGTTAAATTATATTTTATATTTGAATAAAAGTTTAATTAGATAAATTTTTTTTCAATTAATCTAATATAGGTTATTGAAATTAATTTCACATTGAAATTGTATATAAAATTTCTGCATGCTTTTGATCAGTATTACTTTAAAAACCTACAGTGTCTTACCAAAAATAGGATTAAATTTAAATTAATTACTTCCAATTATGTGATTGGAATTTTAAGAAATAGATTCCATATTTAGAATAAGAATAATTTATATTTCCAATAATTTCAACAAAATTTTATTGAAAAAAAAGAATATTGAAAATAATTAAAAATAATTACAATGATTAAGAGAAAAATTAAGTTAACAATGAACTAAAACTTAAACGTAAGGCTGAAAATGACTTATAAACATGTCTAAAACCCATTTTCTGGATATTATTCTACCATTAACCTTTCATTATTTATTTTTTTGGTTTTTTATTACTTTTGATAGGTCAAAATGAGGGTACACCTAGCTTTTTTTCAAAAATACCAAGTGAGTCCTTTTCCTCCGCTAAAAAAGGCCACCACCCACCACCCATCCTCTATTACTAAATCCTCTAAAAAACATAGTATCATAAAATATATGACCAATAAACATCCCAATTAACCTACATTCCTCCTTGAAGCCTCTCTTTGATCATATATCAATCCAAAGAATCTCTTTGGTGAAATCCAAAAGGAGTTACCCAAAGAAGAGGTAACATCCTCTCTCAAGCTCCTCTGTTTAATTTTATTTCTTCACCCTATAACTCTCCTTATTAATTTATTATACAAAAAACATAGGTAAAATAAGTATACTTAGATTTTTTATGCTATGGTTTCGATGTAAACTTACAAAAAATTCCATTTAATGGGTAACAAACATACTGTTTACGTGTACGGATAATTACCGCCTCATGAAACGATTATTGTTAATTTTTCCTTTAACATCTCTCATGGTTGAAATTATGATAAAAAAATATTATATATACTAAATATTATATTTATTACATATTTAAGATTCATTAATCCTTATACAAAACCTTACATTATACATTCCATTTGGTATAAATACGATAATTTCATTTGAGGATGTGTGGACTACCGCCCCTTAAAGCGATGTGATTCATTCACACGCTACATTAAATGTATTAATGATTTGTTTAGTAAACATATATGATATATGTGATCAAATATTTATACATTAATAAATATATATATTCATAAATATATATTTATATTTCATTTACTATCTTTTTTTCAATACAACAATAAATTGGAAATAACGTTTATATGTATGAATGGCGTACCATATTCATGAACAATGTATTCAATTTCATACTTCTATATTCTATAGATTATTATAATAAACATATAATAAACATAAATTATATTTATATCATGGTTTACATTATTGAATCCATTATATAAGTACAAGGACCAAATATATATCAAATTAATACACATTCTAAGTACAAATAGGATATTACCTTATGTAAAAACATAACATAAATTTTTTAACAAGTGGGAAAAATGAAGTCATAATAAAATATATATGGTATTATATATAATAATATGATTCAATAAAATATTTACTAGAAAATTGCATTTATTATACAACAATCTTGTGTGAGTATGAAGTGAGTCAAGACACAAGGTTAGGGAAATATCATCTCACTTATTATTCATTGAGATACGTGCCTTAAACACCACTCTTTTCTTTTGAGCAGTGTTTATAATGACCCTGAATTTATTATATTATGAATATTATTATATTTATGGGTATTTACATACCCATTCTATGATCTTACTTTTGTGGGGTTAATTTTTCAAAAGGTACCAAATCGGTAAGACTATTTTGTCTCAATTTTCACTCTTTGAGACACATGTTTTGTTATAAACCGAAATTATATTTATAGGTTTATATAATTCCATTTACAGGTTATATATTTAATCTAATTCTTTAAATTATAGTTTAAGATTCATGTAAATTCATTTTCTTACATGAAGAGTATGATCAAAAGTTACCAAGTGGTAAGAGTTTATTATAGAAATATCATCATTTATAAATATTGTTTATTATTATGATTTCAATAATGAAATATTATAATTAATATCTCATAAAAACGATTGAGTTTCCTTATAATCAATTTATAAAATATATATCGGAGTATTATTAATATTTTTCCACTCTTTGGTACTTATAATAATTAATAAACCGTTTTAAAAAAATCTGACCATATTAACCTCTTCACTCGGAAATCTATTTTATTTCGAAAACCATGTATTAATTTTTTTTGAAATGATCCTTGAAGATCATTTTACTATAAAAATTTATTTTTTAATGTTTTCAAAGCTTCTTTTATATGTTTTTAAATCTATTTTCATTGAATTTCTTTTAAATTTTTTTCATGTTTTAAAAAGTAATTTTCAATAAAAAATAGATATTTTCCTCATGAAAAGTTTTTAAAGGATATTTAGAAATTATTTCCATTAAAGGGTGAAATCCATTGGTGTTAGTCAGGAAATTATAGGGAAATTATTCATTGTTTCCATTCATATTATTTTAATTAATAGTTTATTTTTGGATAGAATGTTGTTTATGAAACATGTTTCTCTTTCACTAGTAATATGATTTTGAAACCAGATTAATCTCACGGGTTCTTTTTTTTATGAAATGATTATGAATCCTGAATATTTTTCCTTAGGATATGATATAATTACATGTTTATGATACCCAATACATTTCAAGGGTTATGAAATTATTTTTGGTGATCATGTGGAACCTGTATGTATGTTTTCATTACGAGATGGGTGTGACCTATATCTCCCTCTAATGTATTGTTTATGGATTTATATCTCATTTTATTGAATAATATGGTCTTGGGAGTGAACTTTGACTAATAATATGGCCATGGGATTGAACCTTGAATAAAAATATGGAATGATGAGTGAACTAATGCTATTAAGATGGCCATGAGAGTGAACCATGACTGTGAAGATGGAATGGGGTGTAAAAACAAACTACTAATATGGTCTTGGATGTTATATTTTGGATAATATAGAAATCATATTATATATATTTTTCCAATATTACTGGTTTATTCCTATGTTATTATTTTATGTCTAATGTTCCACATTTCTTTATGATTCATTAATTACAAGCTACTAATATTTAGGCCATGATTCTCTTTTATGATCCTTGATATGTAGGGTATGATAAAATATTTTCATGATCATGTTCTTATACTATTATGATCATGATAATGATTAAATATCTCCCTTGTTTATCCTTACTGAGCATTTGAGGTCACCATTTTTTATGTTTTCTTTCCCCTAGGTTATAAAGATATGTATTCTGTTGGAAGTCTCTATGAAGGGTACTAGTCAAGAAGTACCTAGCGGGAGATAATGTAGATCACTTATATACTAGGGTTTATGTTTTCATGTCTCCAAAGTAACTATACTAATACTATCTTTGGGTGTCTGATTGAAAAATGTTTTAAGTATTCTACAAATGTTATGTAATATTAATGTATGAAAAGAGAGGGTTGCTATAGTTGGAATCCGAGCAAAGGATTATTTAACCTTTGGAAAATAGGATGAGAAAACCATAGTGAGATCTCTAAGTACATGCCTATGGATAAGTCTAAGCATAATTAAAATTATAGCAAAATATACATGAATCATGGTAAAGGATAGAGTGAGTGATTTCCTAGAAATATATCCCTATCAGGATACTATAAGTTGATATGGTTCGGGCATAGATGTACCTGAGTGAAATAACTCCAACAGTATGTATCAGGAATGACTTCGGTTAATCTAGTACATGACAACGAGCCTTTCTAAACACTTTATGTGCCACTCTCAGGGGATATGCTTTGGAAATTCACAAACCTTCACAGACTATTTTTGAAGGATTTTAATAGAATATGAATATGAATAACAAAGTATGAAACTAAGGTGTCATATATTAAAGAATGTGTCACATGTTAGACATCCTCTAAGTATTTTTTCATGATTTTATGGTTCCTCCTTATGATAACAATTTATCCCTCTATGTTTTTGGTTTTAGTCAATGGACTGAACCCGAAGGAACCACATTAATTGTTATTATGACGAACAATGAAATGATTTTGCTCATGAGAAACCAAATAATTTGGTAGCTAGAATGAGAAATAATATTTCTATGATCACATATCTTTATCAATCATTAAATCATGGTGGAATTACAAATTATAAAATGAAAGAAAAATATTATATAGAGTATTTTATGATGTAGCATACACCTTCTTTCAGATGGTCTTTTGATCAAATTATTTCTAAACAATGGATTATTACTACTAAAAGGATATTCTTTGTTATCTAGTGTTCAAAGAATTATTATTTCATACTGACTGTTTATTAGTAAGAAGGATAAAAATAATAATGGTGGAATCTAATCAAGAATATGAGTTTGTAAGATGAGATTGAATCCCTATATAGGGATGAGTTCAAGAACTTATTTTTCAATAAGTACATTCTTATTATTCTTTGAAACATGACAAAGAAAGAGTTTATTGAGTTGAGGAAAAGGCATAATTAATATATTTGTAACTATGAGGTTAATTTCATGAGACCTACAATGTAAAATTGTCATCCCACCTGAAAGTAATGTTTATAAATTCTTTAGAGGATTAAAGACATGTTTTAGAAGGGAATTGTTCACAAAATACATTAGTAGCTATGAATATACTTAGTGTAGTGCAATGAAGATTAAAATTTAGGCTAGGGTCACGTATCAATCTTGTGGTTTTTAAAATAAAATGAAGATGGAGTTTAAAGGAAAAAATAAAAAACCATGAAGAGAAGAATATGAGCCATTATTTATGCTCTATGTGTGGGAAGAATCATGTAGAAAATTTACTTAAGGGACTTAATAAATATTTTATGTGCGGAAGGGAATTCCATCAAGCATATTATTGTGGATGTGATGGGAATAAATTAGTAAACTTAGAGAAAGGAGAAAAAGAGACACATAATGCACATCCCACGATTTAGTGCTACAAGTGTAAAGAGAATGGGAATTATGATAACCACTTCCAAAACCCAAGGGTGTTTGATGATGATCAATGTGAAAAACACCTTAATCTATGGGATAAGGGTAAATAACATGTAGTCTCTATTTTTGATGAGTTGTGTGATAACCATTGGGTGAAAGGTACACATAACATCCACTCTATAACAACTAATGGCTTATTGGATTCTATATATTCCCACTCTTTTAGATCTAAATAATTTTCTATGGGTGTTAAGATTCCCACAAAATGATTAGCTATGGAATTGAAAGTGAAAACCAATAATGGTACGATGATTTCATCCCAAGTCTATGATTCATCTCCAATTGAAATTTGTTGGAATGTGCTTCCTACAATTCTTATTATGGTTCCTTTGATTGAATTTGATGTCATCTTAGTCATGTATTTTCTTTATCTGCAAAAATACCAAACCAATTGTTGATAATGGAAGTGAAATTTGATATTTCAGTCACCTTTATGGACTTACATTAAGGTGATAATTAGTATGAACATACTATGGAGATTACATAAAGTGTATGGGTCTTAATTCCCATTAAAAAGGGTTTTATTTATCTCAAATGGTTGGGGAGAACAGCAACATTGATGATATGACTATTATAGCATCCCACCTTTTTATCACAAAAACTTTCATTACATTTTACAAAACTGAGGATCTTTAAGGTTTAGTGTCTTGGAAACCAGGAACTTAAAACATGAAAACATAAAACATTCTTCTTAAACACTTGAAAGGCTTCGCCTCATGTTCACCCTATGTTCATTTCTGCATCTCATAACCTGGGGACATACATCAAAAGGAAGGGTGAGCAGAAGTCCTATTAAGGGAAACAAGGGAAACATTTAACATGTAAACTTGAGATACATCAATAAAGTCATGAAAAGAAATTTAAGGAATGAGAATAAAATCATGAGGCATATCATAATAAAAATAACATTTTTCATAACTTGAATATGCGGCTGCAACATTTAATATTGACAATCATTTTGTTTCACCAAGGTCCATCCCCAAGGTTTCATTAAAAAATTACCAAGGTTATTCACCAAGGTATCAGTCTAAAAGGTTATCTCTAGAGATTAAGTCTTTACCCAATGCATTGGAGTGCTATCTGGGTTCACCCTGGACATGTATTTATTATCATGTGAGCCACATATGTCATCATCAATCATTTCATAAACAACCCATATAGAATAAAATAAATGGGTTTCATTTCATCATCATAGGGTTTTAAAACAACTTTAAAGACATGATCATTATGTCACTTTAAACCCACGGAAAGGGAAAGTGGGTCTCCTGTATGTAAATCCCAGAATTTAAAATAGAAAATTTTGGTATATATGTGAATACCCCTTTAGAATAAAGAGCTTTTAGTATTCAATTAATAAAATAAATGAACTTTAGAAAAAGAGGGAGATATTTTGACACCGAAATTTTGCAGCCTAAAGTCTATGTTACAAGGTTTTAGAAAAAATTGATAAGAGAAGGGACATGGGTCAAACATTAATAAATGATCCACAAAACAGTATGGGGACATAAAATAATTTATTTGAGAACATGGTAATGAAATTTTAAAGATATACCATATGAAATGAAGAATATGAAACGAAGACAATAATAAGATTTCTCTTATGAAAATTCGGCAGCCTAACGACGTCACTTAAACTTCAAAAAAACTGAATTGACGAGATCAAATAGGGTCTCTCATCATATGAACATAAAAGTTTAGTATGATAGATATAGATATCATACCCCAACATAATAAAAAGGAACATTAAAGACTTTACATGAAAATAGATCTTCAAAATGAGAAGGGTGAAAGAATCCCTTAAAAATTCGGCAGCCTAACATTGCCACTTAAACTTCAAAAAAAAATGAATTGACGAGATCAAATAGGGTATCTCATAATATGAACATAAAAGATCAGTATGGTAGATTTATTGATCATACCCCAACATAATAAAAAGGAACATGAAAGACTTGACATGAAAATAGATCTTGAAAATGAGAAGGGTGAAAGAATCCCTTAAAAATTCGGCAGCCTAACGACGTCACTTAAAATTTCATAAAACGAAATGATGAGAGTAAGAGGGGTCTCTCATCATATGAAAATGAAAAGGGTAGTAAGATAAATATATAATAACATAATCCTACATAAGAACATGGAGCATAAAATAAATGACATAAAAGAGATTACTTGAAATGAAAGAGAGGTCGGATCCCTTACCTTAAAACGTAACTATTAAAACTCAATGGTTGGGACCTTGAGGGCTTGGGGGCACCTTGGGAGGACTCCTTGTTAGGTAATGAGACCAGAGATTCGTTGGGGAAGAGTTGGGAGTCGAATGGATGAGTGGATGGCTTGGTATTTATAGGGAAAGTGAGGGGATACGACATTAATGGCCAAGGGACACCTCATTGGTGGTTTTGGCAAAACCAGGGGCTTGCCCATGGTATTGGCCACTTGGGACACCTCATACCACATATTACTATTCATAAGTCGACAATATTGATTACATACTTAATACATCATTTAATGATGTCATTAAACACCCGTAACTCTGTATTTTCACTATTCATCAAAAATTCAACTTTCTCAAAAAAATCCCAAAATTTAACCATAACCAAATATAGATGATCTAATTTCAAAAATGAACTCCATTTTATAAAAATAAATTTCTAAATATTTTTAATTTAATTTTTAAATAAATACACTATTCACCGAAAATTCATTTTTTTCAGAAAAATCCCCAAAAATTACATTAACATAATATCGATGCTCTGAGTTCAAAAATGAAATCCATTTTATAAAGATAATATTCTAAATATTTTTAATTTAATTTTTAATTAAAAAACACTATTCACTAAAAAAACTAATACTTGAATAATAATTTATGAAACCTTTATTTAACCATTTTATTGAATCTCATTACTAATTCAAGGTGCCTATATTATATTAATACTTACTTTAAGTGAGATTAGTAATCCATTTGGTCACATTACTAATCCTAAGCATAAATTCACTATTCATAATTTACTATTCATCAAAAATCAAGTTGATCTTATTAGAATCTAAATTTTGTACTGAACATAATTGTAGAAGACCATTTTTCGAATATCATTACACATTTTTAATTATTTACTGTTTACATAAACATTTTTAAAATATCATTTTTCTAAAATTCATCAAAAATATGCATACTATATTTATCCGGTCATTTGAAAATTCATAAACTTCATCATAAGAAGAAATCCAAATTTTTATTTAAAACAAAGGATTGCACAAGGCAGTTACGGTCTCCTTACATAGCCCCTTATCACACCAGCATAGGACCTAAGTGTAAAGTATGCTAAGGTGAGATAATCCGAGGGAGGCTCGGCCAAAATCGCACAAGTAGTAATTTCTATCAGTTTGAACTTCTCGCGAAGGCGATTCTGTTCTAGCTTTACACGATGAAGTTCAGCTTGGGTTTGGTCCAGAGCAAAGCCCAGTGGTGCTACCTCCTTCCCAAGTTCTGTTAGATGGGCTTCGATCGGTCCAAGAATACTGGGTGAGGCCATCAAATCTTCTTTCTATATTAATTAACCAAGATCACTTGTACTTAGAGACAATAATCGAAACGTTTAGTTTACAGTGGTCATATTGACCAACGGTCATATAACAGTCGAAACCCAATGGTCTCATTTTAATTATACTCATGTTATAAAATGAAATAGTTTTGTTGAGTATGAATAAATTAACACACAAAATTAGGAAACAAGATTTATTCAAAATTTCGGGTTGTTATAATCTTCCCCCCTTAAGAAATTGCGTCCTCACAATTTTTAAAATTTGGTTTTGAAATTTCATTGAAAGTCCCACATCGGAAAAGGAGTTAGTAAAACTATTACTTTAAAAGAAAGAAAAAAAGTAAAAAGGTCACCCGAGTTAACCCATACTAGGATTCCATGTAGGAAAACATGGACATGGAGGAGAAAACAAAGGGTCGCGTTCTGAAGGAGAGTGATAGAAAACATGATTAAGAGAAAGTTAACAATAAGAAAATGACAAACTTATGATGGGTTAAACAGTATATGATTTCCCAGTAGGAAACGTTAACAAAAAACATTTTTTGTTTTACATTCCTTTTCATAGTTTTGAGGAATTCATTTACTACATAGAATAAAACACAAGGAAATATACCTACCTTCAAGTATAGTTTCACCCTTTAATAATTTATTTACCAAGACTAATATTTTATCCAAACGATGAGCATTCAAAAATACTTGGTCTCTTCAATGAACAAGAATCATCTTCTAGAGAATCAAATAATCCACCAAATATTAACTATCTATTTCATCTATTATCCCAAAAATAGAAAGGGTAAGATTAAACAACTCTTAAAAAAAATAATCCCATAGGAAGGGAAAATTTTTTAAATCTTCAAAATTCCTGGTACTACCCAAAGTTCATCATAGACCATTCCATAAATAACAGTCCTTAAAATTCTTCAAAAGAAACCAAACTAAGATTGAAACCCAAATACAAGAAGGATTTGATAACATAGTCTTCCAAAATAAACAAAATTGTTCATCTCCAAACAACATCAACCACTCCTAACATCTTATAACAAAAGTAGCTAACCTAAAAATATTTTACCCAAGATAGGTTAATCATTTCCATGAGTAACCTAAATTACTACAAGTCCACCTTAAATTCATCGATTATTCAAAATATAATTCAACCTTACTCCTCAATGAAAATACCGTAGTAATCTATTTACCTCGATCATATAGGGTCCCCAAAATAGTGAACGTCTTCAAAAATAATAATCATATTTTAATCCCATAATCATCTTTGTCACATTAATACAGCAATCATCGCATTTCCTATCACATTGGTTATTGGGACATGTTCTTCCATTTCCCACCATTAACTAAGAAGAGATAGTATAATTAGGGGCTTGAATACTTGGCCAATAATCATGAAAAGGAACTTAAAGCATAGAAGGATAACATGTAGAAGAAAAGTATACCCTAACTTCTAATCTCCTAGGTTTCAAACTAGGTTATCTATGATCATATATTCTTATATGAATGTTTATTTTATTTTATCCTTGTTCCTTTAATAATGGTCCATACTAAGCTTATGAATTGACCAAAGCATATCCCCCGGGAGTGTCGTAACCAAGAGTGCAGCAAGGCCCATTTTCGTGTACCAGTTCCCGTTCGAGTCTAGCTCAAAGTGGTGTTTTCGGGTTTTACCCCTATGTACATCTGTGCCAGAGCCACCTCTACCTGCTCGTATCTAGACAGGGATGTATTTGCTTGGAAACCCCTTACTCAATACTCACCAAAATACCAGGAAGATTTCCTATATTTAAAGTTTTCTATAGGGTTCTTACTAGAGTTTTCTTATCATAATTTCCAAAAATAACTAAACCATCCTTTGATACCAAATATAGCATCCCGCCTTTTTATCACATAAACTTTAATTACATTTTACAAAACTGAGGATCATTAAGGTTTAGTGTCTTGGAAACCAGGAACATAAAACATGAAAACATAAAACATTCTTCTTAAACACTTGAAAGGATTCTCCTCATGTTCAACCTATGTTCATTACTGCATCTCATAACCTGGGGGCATACATCAAAAGAAAAGGTGAGCAGATGTCCCAATAAGGGAAACAAGTGAAACATTTAACATGTGAACTTGAGATACATCAATAAAGTCATAAAAAGAACTTTAAGGCATGAGAATGAAATAATGAGGCATATCATAATAAAAATAACATTTTTCATAACTTGAATATGTGGCTAAAACATTTAATATTTACAATCATTTCGTTTCACCAAGGTCTATCCCCAAGGTGTCATTAAAAAATTACCAAGGTTATTCACCGAGGTATCAGTCTAAAAGGTGATCTCTAGAGATTAAGTATTTACCCAATGCATTGGGGCGATTTTTTGGCACACCCTTGAAATGTATTTATTGTCATGTGATCCAAATATAACATCATCAATCATTTCATAAACAACCCATATAGAATAAAAGAAATGGGTTTCATTTCATCATCATAGCGTTTTAAAACTGCTTTAAAGACACGATCTTTATGTCACTTTAAACCCACGGAAAGGGAAGGCGGGTCTCATGTATGTAAATACTAGAATTTAAAATAGAACATTTTGGTATATATGTGAATACCCATTTAGAAGAAAAATCTTTGAGTATTCACTTAATAAAATAAATGATCTTTTGAAAAAGAGGGAGATATTTTGAGACGGAAATTCTGCAGCATAAAGGCTATGTTACGAGGTTTTAGAAAACATTGAAAAGAGTGGGGACATGGGTCAAACATTCATAAATAATCCATAAAACAGTAGGGGGATAGAAAATAAAGGATTTGAGAACATGGTAATGAAATTTGAAAGATATACCATATGAAATGAAGAACATGAAAGGAAGACAAAAATAAGATTTCTCTTATGAAAATTCGGCAGCCTAATGGCGTCACTTATACTTCATCAAAAAATGAATTGATGAGATCAAATAGGGTCTCTCATCATATGAACATAAAACTTCAGTATGATAGATATAGATATCGTAACCCAACAGAATAAAAAGGAACATGAAAGACTTGACATGAAAATAGATCTTGAAAACGAGAAGGGTGAAAGAATCCCTTAAAAATTCGGCAGCCTAACGACGCCACTTAAACTTCAACAAAAATGAATTGAAGAGATCAAATCGGGTCTCTAATCATATGAAAATAAAATATCAGTATGATAGATTTAGTTATCATACCCTAACATAATAAAAATGAACATGAAATACTTGACATGAAAATAGATCTTGAAAACGAGAAGGGTGAAAGAATCCCTTAAAAATTCGGCGGCCTAACGACGTCACTTAAACATTCATAAAATTAATGATGAGAGTAAGAGGGGGACTCTCATCATATGAACAAGAAAAGGGAATTAATATGAATATAAAAGAACATCCTATAACATAAGAACATAGAGCATAAAAGAAATGACATAAAAGAGATTACTTGAAAAGAAAGAGAGAGGCCAGATCCCTTACCTTAAAACGTAACTCTTAAAACTCAAAGGTTGGGACCTTGAGGGCTTGAGGGCACATTGGGAGGACTCATTTGAAGGTAATGAGACCATAGATTCATTGGGGAAGATTTGGGAGTCTAATGGAAGAGAGGATGGCTTGGTATTTATAGGGAAAGTGAGGGGACAAGGCATTAATGGCCAAGGGACATCTCATTGGTGGTTTTGGGAAAACCATGGGATTGCCCATGGTATTTTCCCATGGTATTGGCCACTTGGGAAACCTCATACCTTATCATAATATTCATAAGTAGACCATATTGATTACATACTTAATACATCATTTAATGATGTCATTAAACACCCGTAACTTAAAAACTGTATTTTCACAATTCACCAAAAATTCAACTTTTTCAGAAAAATCCCAAAATTTCACCTTAACCAAATATAGATGCTCCGATTTCAAAAATGAACTCCATTTTATAAAAATAATTTTCCAATTATTTTTAATTAAATTTTTAACTAAATACACTATCCACCGAAAAATCATTTTTTTCAAAAAAATCCCTAAAAATTACCTTAACATAATATCGATGCTCTGAGTTCAAAAATGAAATCCATTTTATAAAAATAATTTTCTAAATATTTTTAATTTAATTTTTAATTAAAAAACACTATTCACTAAAAAAAACTAATACTTGACTAATAATTTATGAAACCTTTATTTAACCATTTTATTGAATCTCATTACTAAATCAAGGTGACTAGATTATATTAATACTTTATTTAAGTGAGATTACTTATCCATTTGGTCACATTACTAATTCTAAGCATAAAGTCACTATTCATAATTTACTATTCATCAAAAATCAAGTTGATCTATTAGAGTCTAAATTTTGTACTGAACATAATTATAGAAGACCATTTTTTGAATATCATTACAAATTTTTAATTATTTAATGTTTACATAAACATTTTTAAAATATCCTTTTTCTAAAAGTCATCAAAAATATGCATACTATATTTATCTGGTCATTTCAAAATTCATAAACTTCATCATAAGAATAAATCCCAATTTTTATTTAAAAAAAGGATTACACAAGGCAGTTACGATCTCCATACATAGCCCCTTATCACACCATTATAGGACCTAAGTGTAAGGTGTGCTAAGGTGAGAGAATCCAAGGGAGGTTCTGCCAACATCGCACGTGTAATAATTTCTACCAACTTTAACTTCTCGTGAAGGCGATTCTATTCTATCTTCACACGATGAAGTTCAACTTGGGTATGGTCCAGAGCAAAGCCCAGTGGTGCTACCTCCTTCCCAAGTTCTGTTAGATGGGCTTTTATCGGTCCAAGACTACTAGGTGAGGCCATCGAATATTCTTTCTATATTAATTAACCAAGATCACTTGTACTTAGAGACAATAATCAAAACGTTTAGTTTACAGCGGTCATATTGACCAATGGCCATATAACAGTCAAAACCCAACGGTCTCATTTTAATTATACTCATGTTATCAAATGAAATAGTTTTGTTGAGTATAAATAAATTAACACAAAAAAATTAGGAAACAAGATTTATTCCAAATTTCGAGTCATTACAATTATTTTTTAAGAATTTATGGATGTATTTACATAATAGTGTCCTAGACTTCCACCAAAACATGAATTTTAGTTCTCAATAGAACTCATACCTAATTCCACACCACTTTCAAAGAATCCCTATAGAAGTTTCCTAATTGAGTTTCTTTAATTGAAGAAGAAAATCCAAGAAAAAATTGTCAAGGGATTCATTTGTGATATATTGTAACCTTGAGGTGCACCTATTATTTTTGGGAAAATGAATGATCGATCAATGTGACTCAAAATTTATTATTGAGATATGAAAAAAAATCACAATCAATAATAAGTATCCTCTTCCACATATTGATGACTTGTTTGATCAACTATATAGAGCTCAATAATTTTCCAAGTCTGACCTTCAATCTGTATATCATCAATTTTGTGTTAATAAGGGGGATATACCCAAGATGGAATTATGTAAAATGTATGATCACTATGAATATATAGTAATCATCATTAACCGACCTGAGTCGACCATGAACCGGCCACCCAAGTTATCCCATGACAAGTCAAGAAGGGCGTTCACGATCCCCACAGGCTAGAAACTAGTTCCATGCACCAATATAAATCAATTGGGAATGATTTAGCCATAAAATGGGAGATAAATAAATAAAAACATAATTAGAAAACTAGTATTAGGAAAATATCTAAACTAAGAGATGAAACATACCCCAAGTGATCTCATGTGTCACCATGGCACGTAAAACAATGCTCGCTGCAAGAGAGATCCAAAACTAGAACTAAAAATAAAAAGATAAATTAGGTATGAGCACTAAGATGATTTGTAGGAATTCCAAGGATTAAAAACTCCCTATTCCCTTATCTTTAAAAAGAAACCCAAAACAGAAATGTTTCAAAATATAAAATAATTAAATAATGTTATTTTCATTATTTTGAAATTCAAGTAAAAAGTTTTTATTTCTAATAAAAACATTTCTCTTCCACTACATTTTCAAAATAAGTTCCAAGCATGCATTAAAATTTTAAAATGAAAGGAAACAAATTTATATTAAAATTTAGTTTTCACAAACGAGACATTAAGTATGAAATAATTGAACAAAAAATCACATCACAAGGACTATGGGAAATCTCTAAGTAGCTAGTCTTAGTTGGGGACCTAGGATCTGCATACCTTAGTGAAATATTAATTATAACCCACAAAAATCTGCATTCTTGTGCATAACCCACTAGTAGGGGACACCCCCAAAACATAGTGGCCACCAATCATCATAGTAAATTAGTTAGTGTTGTGATTTTCAATCCTCCTAGATGACACTGGGATGAACCACTTCCATATCATCTAGCATACTAGACCTATTCTACCCACCTAGGTACTATAGGTTACCCATGTGATCTATTTAAAATTATGATGAGGTTTTATCAAGAAAAAATGTATGTAAAAAAGTCAATTTCGTTATCCAAAACACATTCAACATCCCACCACCGATCTCCCACCCCAATCACATTACCCTTTTTAAGCCACACAACATTGCACATGCCTCTACACTAGGAACATTTCACAAATCAAACATTAACACATGCATCACATTTCTCAAACTAGGGGGAATGTCTCAAGATGGGGTTTCCTCTTTAAAAACCCATTATCAAAGTGCCAAACATGCCCCAATAATTTAAAAATAACTTTATCAATTATAAATCACTATTTATCAACATCTTTACATTCCAAAATATTTTTAAAAATTCTATTGTACAACCAAGGCACCAAACATTTAAAATTAAGCTAGAAAACCTGCTTAAAAAATTATACCTTTTTAAGAAAGTAAAATTAACAATAACCCTTAAATTCATACAAAAACCTTGAATTTTTACAAACTAACCAAATAATTGAATTCTCCCCTTTTAAAATCATACAAAAATCGACATTCATTTAAAATAAACTTTTACAACTATTGTACACAACAAAAATTTTGGGAAATACCCACAAAATACCCAAAACCATTTTAGTAACCACTTTTAAATTTATATCATTTAGAGTCTATTGAGCATTATACACATAAAAAAATTTCCAAAACAAGGATGAGAGAATCTATCAAGAATAAAAACACATGTGGAAACTTAGAAAAATTATGCAAGAAAAATAGAAAACCTTCAAACAATAAAAACCACATCGCACAACTTATACATAAACTACATAAATATAAAATCATATTTATATAAAAATAAATAAATTATGGAACTCAAATTAAAGGGTTAGGCATATGGGAACCTACCTCAATACACAAAACTTTTGACAAAGGCAGCCAGAGACTACTTTATCTACCCACATATACATTTTCATAGATATATATATATATATACCATTTAAAAAAAGTACATAATACCTATGACATGAGAAAATATGTACAAGGAGGATACATATATATACATTCCTACCCATATATATACATATATAGCTTTTATAATTATGAGTCAAACCCACACTGTGAAAATAAAAACATACTACAATGATAAAATGCATCTAATCATCAAAAAGGCTTCAAATAAAACTAAATTAAATATAGAATCAAGAGAAACACCACATCAAATGGTGACTGATGAATTGAATATGACCAAAACATCTTTTCCTTCAGTAATGGCTGTCGATAAAAAAAGAGGAGAACCAAGAGAATCATTGTGATCCCTAGAATGGAATGAAAGTGTCAAAAATCAGCCACCATGGAACACTAGGGTTTGGAAAAACAAATAAGGGGTGATAAGAAGGGGAAATTTGGTCAAAGGAGGAAGAAGGAGGGAGAAAGAGAACTTACCTTGATGAGGCAACTATAAAACTAGAGGAGACCTGGTTGTTTTTTCGGAGAAAGAGAGGGTTGAGAGGGAGGGATGCACATGGATGGAGAGGAGAGGGAGGAGGGGGTGACATTACGCATAGTAGAGAAAGGGTAGAAAAAATAGAGAAAAATAAATTAGAAAAAAAGAAAAAGGAAAATAAAATAAGAATCTAAATTAAAAAACCTGGCCAACCAATAGTGTTTGGCCACACAGTTTTCCAAACAGTGCGCCAACCGTGCGAGGGCCACTACATAGGCCAGACAACACCAGATGGGTATCTGGAGAAGTCCACACTGTTTATAAAACCATGTGGAAGTCATGAGGAAATGGATCTATCATGTGATATACCCAAGTCTCATGTGAACCACATGGTTTCCCCAAATCTTGCGGGCCAATTGCACGACACCAAAAAGGCCTTAAAAAACAAAACAAATTCAGCCCAATTACAACTAAATATCATGATTGCTCAAAAAATAATAAAAAAAGATTAAGGATGATTATAATGATTGAAATAAATGAGAAATTTTGGATCAGGGTGTGATAATTCTCTCCTCCATTACACTTTATGCCCACAGAATGTCCCAAAATACTCAGTTGGTTAATGAAAAAATAAAAACTCAATGATTCCAAAAATTGTATCCAGATAATTTAAGGACTAAAAACCTAGAACTCACTCAATAAAAAAATAAAATCTTAATGAAATCCCAATACTCAAACCACTAATTGAGAGGACTGATACAAAGGAACCATCATGTCCAAACAAAACCACAACATGGAACACCTTGACCCCTAACATTGAAATTAACCAACCTTAGTGAAAATTCAAAAAAATTCATCATGAGACCAAATACATAACAATATCATTACCACGGTCATGATTTGGTGGAATAGAAATAAAGGATTAACCCATCAAGAATTATTTTAATAACGAGTTTACCTTAGGTTAATTTCATGATGGTCTCCCCAAAATATTATTATTCTGGACAACATTGACCCTTCTTAATCAAAACCAATAACAAAACCAAACCAAACCCCTAACACCTACGATACCAGTGATGGGTCTCTCCACCATTTTAAGAATAATATAACACATGAGTGTTGAAACTTCCATCATGAACCCACCAGTATGGACTGACTAGAAACACAATAAGGGGGTTCCCAATGGAAGGAACCCGAAACGAACATCAATTTATCACTCATCACTTCATCAGGACACAAAAATCACTAATGGGTAACACCCAAAACCCAAAACATTTAAAAAGAAAAACTATCCACTTAGGACTATATATCCCACAAGACCCAATAATGATAAATTTGGGAAATATTTCACCAAGAACTTTAAAAAAAAGGTCCCAAAATAAATATGCATGAGAAAGGAAAATTCAATAGGAGTCCTCTCTAATGTTGGATGCAAATGGTTGGATTCACAACCCCCCTCACTTAGAGATTGCCTGACTGCGTGAAAGGATTCACTTCGGGACCTATAGCTAGAGTCTTAATGTCTTGATGCATCTTCTCCATCATAATCAAGATAAAAAAACCATCAACCAAGTCTTAATCCTATGGAATCATTGTTTATAGAACTTTTCCACAACCACACCCTCAAAATACCTTTGAAGAATTATGGAAAAGTGGCTGAGAGTGACAATCTGACCACACAAGAAGCAATAGACATGTGGTATTTAGATGAGAAATAGAGAGTGATGAGGGACACACCCCTGGAATAGGTTTCTCTAGTTCACACTGCTCACCAGATAGAGAACCATTCACAAGAACCTTAAGAAACTAAAAAGTCATCTCTCATAGTCCACCCATTGTGACTCAATTTACTAAAAGAACATGGAAAATACCATTAACCAATTAATTGAGGGTCCTTTTAGAAAAACCAGAACTAATAACACTCTCATAACATATAGAGTTACCAAATACTAAAATAAACACCTAACTTCTACAGGTTTCCCCATAACCCCTATCAAACCTCAAACACCACAAGGAAAAAAACATCATACAAAGAGGTATTCACCTCAATACACCTTTCAGAGTCTGAAAAAACCATCAACTATAAAAGATAATTTAGAGGGAATTGTATATTTCATGAGAGGTATACTATAAATTAGGAACAAGAAACCCACTCAAAGCACTTCAAAAAAAAGGCCACCACATCCATTCATAAATAAAAACTATTCTCGAACATCATTTCAACCATAAAACACCAAGTCAAAAACCATGGAACACACAATAAAACCAAAATTCCCCTTATGAAATCACAAAATTCATTGTGAATTTGAAGTATTTTCAACTTTAAAATTCTTTTGAACAACAGAACCCACTTCAAAATACACTTCTATTTCAAGTCCATTTGTAAGAAAATTATTCCAACACACCCACTTATCAAAACATGATTTTAGAAAACAAATAAGGATCACAAACCAAGAACTCACCATCAGTATTACATGATGTCTCAAATGTATATATATTCCCATTACAACTCAAGAACCCATCCCAAAAAACCAAATTCATATCCACAATCCATATATGTGTGAATTTATTGTATACTAAATGTCAAAAAAATCATTCCCAAATTCTCATTTCAAATAAACAAACATTTCAAATTTCTAAAAAAATTCAAAACCCCCAAAACATTTTCCAAATCCATTTATGATTTATTATTTAGAAAAGCTTTCAGAGATCCCTAAATAGTTCCCAAAATAACATAAATTTTAAAAACCACTCATTTCATTCTCAAATACAACAATATTTTCACTTTGGAAACCAAATTATAATTGGAAAATCTTAAATTTAATAACCAGATAAAAACACCACAAAACAAACTAAATCCCACACAAAGAAAAACCCAAAGCAACCAATTCAATAAAAAAAATAAATATTCATAATCTGAAATTAACAAATTCTATACATGGCTTGGTCACAAGGTTTGACAGACCATTTACCAACCGGGTGAACACAATGGAAGTCATCAGAGGCAACCACATGGTCCACACAAGGCTTTCCAGGATGCGCACAACAACCATAAACCCTTTTATAATGACCCCAAAATATAAATACTAACTAGAAACACCCAAACAAGACTAAGGACCTTGAAAACCATCGAGATTCAAGAACCTACTTCAAGGAAAGACCATCCTGGACCACCTTGGAAATTCATGTTTCTTTCCTAATAGGTGGTGATCAAAAAACTACCTGTAATTGCCTATATGGATTCTAAAAATCCTAACTCCAAAATAGAAGGAGTCCCCCAAATACTTTTTCTATACCTACTATGATACCATTTTGTCATGAACCAACCCGAGTCAACCCTGGATTGGCCACCCGAGTTGGTACGCGTCATGGCCCGAATGGTGTTCTTGATCCCCAAGGGATGAAAACTAGTACCAGGAACCAAAATAAAGTAGTTGGGAATTATTCATCATAAAAATGATATATAAATAAATAAAAATAATTTGGAAAAACTATAAGTGACAAAATAACTAAACTAAGTAATGAAACATACCTCAAGTGACCTCATGGGTCACCACGGAATGTAAAACCATATTCGCTGCAAGAGCAATGAAAAACTATATCTTGAAAATAAAAATATAAAGTAACTGTGACAACCTAGATTCTCTGTAGGAATACCAAAGATATACAATGCCTTATTACCTTACCATTAAAATGAAACCCAAAACATTCTAGTTTTAAAATAAAACATAATAAAGTGATGTTTTTTTCATTATTTTCAAATTCATGTAACAAGTTTTCATTTCCTAGAAAAAAATTTATCTTCCACTATTATTTCAAAACATTTCCCAAACATGAATTAAGATTTCAGAATGAAAGGATACCATTGTAGATTAAAATATGTTTTTCAAAAATTAGACATCAGGTATGAAAAAACTAAAATGAAAATCACATCACAATCATCGTGGCCTATCCCAATCCAGATATTGTTAGTTGGTGACCTAGGTTCCTCATACCTATGTGAAGCTTCGATTAGAAACCACAAACATCTGCATTCTGGTGCGTGAGACACTATTAGGGGAAACATCTATAACCTAGTGGTCTCCGATCATCATAATCATATAGTTAGTATTGTAAATGTCAACCATGAAAGATGAAACCGGGACGAACAAGTTAAATATCATCTAGTGTACTAGTCCTAGTCTACCCAACTAGGTACTCGGGGTTACCCATGTGATCTATTTTAAATAGTTTCAAGGTTTTATCAAGTAAAAAAATATGAAAAAATTACTTTCATTATCCAAATACCCATTCAACATCCCAACATCGATCTGACTCCTTAAGAAAATCCCCATTTTTAAGTCACACAACATTATACAAGCCTCTACATTAGGAACATATCAAACATCACACATTAAAACTTTAATATCATTTCTATAACTTGGGGGAATGACTCAATATGGGTTTTACAATTTCCCAAACCATTATCAAAGTGTCAAAAAACCCCCATTAATTTATAAAGAACATTATCAATTAGAAAACACTTTTTATCAACATCTTTACATTCCAAAATCTTCTTAAAAATCCAATTTTGCAACCAAGGGACCACACATTTAAGAAAAATCTTAAAAACATGATTACAAAAATAATTTTTTTTAGGAAAGGAAAATTAACAAATAACCTCATATTCATACAAAAACCCTTGAATTTTTACAAACTAACCAAATAATGAAATTTACCATTTTTAAAATCATATTAGAACCCACATTCATACAAAATCAGCTTTCACAACTAATGTACACACCAAACATTTTTGGGAAATACCCACCCCATACCCAAAATCATTTTAGTGTCTACTTTTAATGATATATCATTTAGGACCAATTGAGAATTTGAAATGTAACAAATTTTTTGAAACATGGTTGGGAGAATCTATAAACAAGAGAAACACCCATTGAATCATTGAAAAATTATGAAAAGAAAATACAGAACCATTTATAACAATAACAACCACATGAAATATCTTATACATATACTACATAAATATAAAAACCCATTTTTAAATTAATAAAGAAATTATGGAATTCAAAAGGGTTAGGGATACGGGAACTGGCCTCAAGACACACATCTTTTGACAAAGGAAGACCAAGACTACTTCACCAACACACATATACATTTTCATATATATATATAACCTTTGTATAAAAGTACATATTCCTCATGCAATGAGGGAATATGTACTATGAGGATACATATATAAACATCCTTACCCATGTATATACATATAATCCTTTTCTATTAATGGCTCGAACCCACACCGCGATAATAAAAAAATACTACAATGAAAAATAGGAGTCTAATCATCACCAAAGGAATCAAAGAAAACTAAATTAAATAGAGAAATAAGAGAAACCCCACCTCAAATGGTGACCGATTAATTGAAATGGACCAAATCTTCTATTCCTTCAAAAGTGGGTGTCAAAGCACAAGAGACCCATTGTGATAAATAAAAAGGAAATAAAGTTTCAAAAATAATCTACCATAGAACCCTAGGGTTTGGAAGAACCAAATAGGGGTGGTGAGAAGTGGATATTTTCCCAGGGAGGAATAAAGGGGGAAGAAAAGAACTTTCCTTGATCAGTTGACTGCATAACCGAATGAGATATGGTTGTTTCACCAGATAATGATAAGTACAAGAGGGAGGGAGGCACACGACTGAAGAGGAGAGGGTGGTGGGGGCTACACAATTCATATAAGAGAAAGGGTAGAAAAAAATAGAGAAAATAAATAATAATAAAAAAGAAAAAGAAAAAGAAAATAAAAACCCAACTTTAAAAACATGGCAACCCACACATTTTGGCCATACGGTTTTCCAAATCATGGGATAATCATGCGAGGACCACCACCTAGGCCAAGAATCAATGAAAAAGTACATAAAGAAGGCTGACTGGTTTAGATAACTATGTAGAAGTAATGCGTAATGTCTCTGTCAAGTGATAGAGACCAGTAGCAAGAGCACCACAAAGATTCCCCTAACCATGTGGGCCAACCGTGTGACACCGAAAAGGCCTTAAAAACTGAAATATTAAGCTTTCTAACCACATGAAATAAATTCCCCCCCCCCAAAAAATTCCAAGGATGAATAGAATAATTTAAATAAAATACCAGTTTTGATTCATGGGGTGATAATGATGGAATTTTCTCTTACTAATTCCCCTTCTATCTTCAAATATTTAATGAATAGTGTATTTAAATATTACCTCGATTGGTCTGTGGTACTCTTAATATAATATTATTATATATTCAATGATAAAGGAAGAGTTTTAATACCACTTGAGAATTGTTTTAATGACCATAAATAAGGAGACACTATATTCAGAATTTACAAATTATGAATTTTGGTTACAAAAGTTTTTATTTTTGGGTCACATAATCTCAAGAGATTTTATTATAGTAGATCTACTAAAGACAGAGGCGATTAATTGATGGAATAAAAAATCCATGGCGAATGAGATACATATATTTCATGGTTTAGCTGGATATTATTGATGGTTTTTTTAGAATTTCTGATGAATATCTAATCCTCTAACCAAGATAACATGGAAAGGTGTCAAGTTCTTTTGGACAGATGAATGTGAATAAAATTTCAAGGAACTGAAGAAACATTTATTCAGCGAACCTATTCTTACATTACCCTATAGTGTATAAGGGTTTTTAATATATACTAATTCATCCTATAAGAAATTGTAATGTGTTATTATGAATAATTACATTGTTATAGCCTACACCTCATGAAAATTAAATATTCATGAGAAAAATTACTTTACTCGTGATTTGGACTTTACATCATTAATTTTTTCATTTAATACTTGGAGGCATTATCTTTCTGGGGGAAACTACGATATAAAACTGATCATAAAAGTCTAAAATATATATTCAAACATAATTAGTGGAACTTACTCCTAAGAAGATGGTTGGTGCTGATAAAGGATTATGACTACTCAATACATTACCACCCTGGGAAACAAAATAACGTGGATGATGATTTAAGTCGAAAGGATCATGCTATATTATCCATGATGAGGATAAAAAAGATCCAATATTCCTAGATTTGACATTGATGGATCTATAAATCATGAATAAAGGAGGAAAGTTATCTTTCACAAATGAATGTTCAACCCTCTATCAATGTGAAGATTAATGAGGTGAAAAAGGAAAATGTATAGCTGAAAAAGAAGGATATACATGTTTTAGAGTTTAACCTTGATCAAGATGGAATAATAAGGTTTATGAACCATGTATGTGTTCCTTCTATACCAGATTAGAAGAAGGATCTATTATAGGATTTTCATAGTTATTCATTCTCTATTCATCCTAAAAGTATGAAGACGTATATGAATTTGAAGGAAGATTTACGGTGTAATGAAATGAAAATTAATATCAAAGAGTTTATATCTTGGTGATTAGTATTCTAGAATGTTAAGGGTGAAAGAAAAAATTCTAAATGGATTTTTCATCCGTTACCCATACCAGAATAGAAAAAGCAGAAAACAACCATATATTTTGTCATTAGACTATGAAAAACATCTAAATGATTTAATGTTATATGGGTGGTATTCAATCACCTTACTAAGTCAGAACACTTCATTGCTATCAGAGAATACTTTTCACAAGACCATCCTTCCAAGATATACATCATGGAAGTGTTAAGATTTCATGGAGTACCATATTCTATTGTATCATATCGTTATTTGGGGTTTACCTCAATGTTTTGGGGAAGCCTTAAATAAGAACATGATACACAATCACATTTCATTACATCTAATCATCTTCAGATAGATAGTCAGTATGAAAGAACAATTAAAACCCGAGAGGATATATTTAGATCATGTTATTTGTATTTAAAAGGTGGTTGGGATCAATACCTTATTCTAGAATATTTTTATTACAATTATATCTTTCACTCAAGAATTCATATATAACCTTATGAATCCCTATATGGGAATAAATATAAGGCTCCAATATGCTAGGAAAAAGTTGGAAAATCAAAGATATTGGAACCTGAGACTGAGGAAGAAATGATCAAGAAGTTTAGAACCATTAAGATCCTATGAAGGCATCTCAAATTCAATAGAAAAGTTTTGCTGGTATCCTACATAAAGATCTAGAATTTGATGTCAGTGAAAAGTTGTTTCAATAAATATCTGTTGGTAATAATTCTATGAGATCCACGAATAAAGGGAAACTAATATTTAGGTGTATCAGTCCCTTTGAAATTATTGATCGTATCAGGATGGTAGCTGATATTTTGTAATTTCTTACAAATCCCTCTCAAGTCCATGATGGGTTCCATGTATCTCTCATGAGGAATTACAAACTTGGACCTTCACATGTACTGCACTCAGAGGACATACGGTTGGATTATGATCTTTGTTATCATGAAAAACTAGTTTAAATTCTAGATTATATAGGGAATGTTATACAAAACAAGAACACTCACTTGGTCAATGTTTGGTGGAGAAATACCTAGTTAGGGAAATCAATGTGTGAACTTGAGTATATGATGATGAAGTGGTATCCTCATTTTTTACATAAATAACGAATTTTGAGGGAGAAATTAATTTTAACGGGGATAGAATGTAGAACCCTGAGTTTTTAGGGACCTATTTTTAATCGAATTAACTTCTATTGGTATATTTAATTTCACTAATTCACATATTCCCTTCACACGATATTAGCTAGGCATAGGTTACATGCAACACCGTGTTTTTATGAAACATCACTTTTTTTTCATAATTATTTAAATGAGATAATTATAAAATAGATTTTAAACATAGTAATACAAATAGTAATAACTACTCTTCAAATATTTTATATAATAGAGGATATAATTTTTGGTAAAGTCCTTATATGTTTAAAAATACTATTTTCTCAAATAAACTACTTTTTATGTACTTCTATAAAAAAAAATTAATTTTATGCACAAATAGAACTTTAATTTGATAATATAAACTTATTATTTTAATTTTGAATGTAAAATTTATCTTAGGATGATTTTTGGGATTTTTCTATGAAACTTCATTCTGGGATGAATAGTGAAAAATATCGAATTTTAATTCAAAACTTATTTTTCATCTAATTTATTTATAATGATAAATTATATTTTATACTGGTTTCAAAGATTAATTAGATAATATTTTAATCAACTAATCATATGAAGGTAATTGTTACCAATTTTACATTGGAATTGGTTATAAAACATAACAAGATTTTGATCTTTTTATTTTAGAAATACACTGTGTTGTGCAATTAGCGAGATTAAATATACATTAATTTTGGCCAATTATATGTTTGGAATTTGGAATAATGGATTAAATATTTGGTATTAGTTTAATTTATAATCTATCATAATATAACCTTAGTTGTTGACCAAAATTATTAGTAAAAGTAATTAAAATCAATTACAATTATTAAGAGAACAATTTTGGTTAACAAAGAACAAAACCATAAGCTTAAGGCCCCAAATGACATTTAAACATTTCAAAAACCCATTATATGGACATTATTCGGTCATTAACCTTAAAATATTTATTTAGGTTAGTTTGGGATGAATTTTTTGAGGTAAAAACGTTGGTACACCTAACTTCCCATAAAAAATACAAAGTGAGTCCTTTTCTTCCCCAATAAAAGGCCACCACCTATCCCCCAATAATTATACCTCTAAAAGAACATAGGATCATAAATTATATAAAAAATATAATTACAAACATACCTACCTTCCTCCTTGAATACTCTATCTTAGTGGAATTCAATCTAAGGAAGCCCTTTAATGATAACCAAAAGGAGTTACCCAAATAAGAGATAACATCCAATCTCAAGATCCTTTATTTAATTTTATTTATCCACTCCCACAACTATACTTATTAAATGCCTATACAAAATCTCCATTATCCTAAATATACTAATATTTTATGATGCTAATGTTTTTACCTACACTTACAAACAATTCCATTTAATGGGTATCGATAATATTGTTTTTGTGTAAAGAAAATCAGCGCCTCACAAAATGATGATTGTTCATTTTTCCTTTACCGACACTCATGGTGGACACTATGATGGAAAATATGTTTATTTATGTTATATATTATATTTATTATTTATTTTATATTATTTAATATTTTTATAATGTAGGTATTTATAATTTTCATTTGGTGTAAATACAATAATTTTGTTTGAGGAAGTGTGGACTACCGCTCCTCAAAGTGATGTGGTTCATTCACACAATACATAAAATCTATTATGGATGTTTTTAGTGTAATTATATGATATATATGATATAATAATTCTAATGTAATAATTATATATACATAAATTTATATATACTTATATTTCATTTACTCTCTTTCTTTCAATACGACAATAAAACAGAAACAACATTCATACGTAAGTACGAGCTACCGTCTCCATGAATAGTGTATTCAATTTCATATTTATATATAATATAGATTATTATAATACAAATATACATAATATACATGTTATTTTAATTTTTTTACATTCTTTAAGTCATGATATAAATATAAGGACCAAATATATAAAAAATTAAAACACATGCAGTGAACAAAGAAGATATTACCCGAAGTGAAAATTTAACATACAATTGTTAACAAGAGGGTAATATAAAGTCATAATAAAAAATATATGGTATTTTATATAATAATATTAATCTATAAAAGTGGAATAATGAAAAGATATATATTATATAAGAATATTTTAAGAATTTTAAGAGAGTCAAGACACAAGGTCAGGAAAATTTCATCTCACTTTTTATTTTGTGAGATACAAGACTTAGACACCAGTATTTTCTTTTATGTGGTGTATATAATATCCATTAAGGTATTATATTATTATTATTATTATTAAATTTATGATTATTAAAATATCAAGTCTATGATATGTATTTAATGGGGTTAAGGTTTCAAAAGTCACCAAATCTGTAATAAAATTTTGTCTTAATTTTTTTCTTTGAGATACATATTTTGTTACACACCTACATTATTTTTTAGGTATATATAATTAAATTGGACCTGTTATTTCATGAATATAATTCTATTTATTATATTTTATGATTCATTAAAATTAATTTTATCCCTTGGAGAGTATGATCTAAAGTTACCATGTGGTAAGAGTATATTGAAACAATATACTCATTTATCAAGATTATTTATTATTATGCATTAATTGATGAAATATAATGATTAATATCTCAATAAAACTCATTATATTCATTAAAATTTGTTTTTTCAAGGAATATATATTTATTGGTACAATTTTTCCACTCTTTGGTACTTAAAATAACTAATAAAATGTTTATAAGAAAAATTTTACATTATTTCTCTCTTCAACTAAAAATAACTTTTATTTAAAAAACCATGTTTTCAAAAATGTTTTCAAAAAAGGGTTTAAAATTATCATTGAAGATAAATTTCAAGGAAATAATATTTTTTTATTATTTTAAAATCGTTCTGTATATGTTTTCGAAGCCATTTTCAATGAAAAATGTTTTTAAAAATATTTTATGTTCTAAAAAGCATTTTTCAATGAAAATGGATTTTTCATCAATAAATGTTTTTATATAACATATAAAAATTATTTCCCTCTAAGATGACATCCAATTGTGTTAATAATTTTTTTATAAGGTAGTTATTAAATGTTTCCATTTATATTATTTTAATGAATGGTTTCTATTATGATGGAAAACCGTTTATGAAACCATATTCTCTTCCACAGGTTATATGATTTTGAAACCTGCATCTTTTCAGGGGTTATGATTTTGATGAAATGATTATGAGAAATGTATCTTTTTCCATAGGTTATGATATTATTACCTTTTTATGATTCCCATTTCATTTCACAGGTTATGATATAATTTTTAACCATCTTATAGAACATGTATGTTTGATTTTATTATGAGATGGATGGAACCTATATCTACCTCCAATGAATTTATTAATGCTTTATATCTATTTACATAAGCTATGATAGTCTTGGGAGTGAACCTTTACTACCAAGACGGCCGTGAGAGTGAACCATGACTACTAAGATGGTATGAGGAGTGAAATCATGCTACTAATATGTCCATGGGAGTGAACCATGACTACCAAGATGGTATGTAGAGTGAAACCATACTACTAAGATGGTATTGGAAGTGATGACTTGGATAATACAAAAATCATATTATAGAATTATGTGTTTTCCACAATTCCCTGATTTATTCTTATGCTATTATTTCATGGCTTTTGTACTTCATTTCCTTAGGATTCATGTCTTACAAACTGAAAATGTATATTACATGATTCCTATTTATGATCTTAGATATAAAAGGTATGATATTTTATTTTCTGGATCATATTCTCATACCCTTATTCCCATGATTATGCTTACATATCTCCCTTGTTTACCCTCAATGAGAATTTCACCTCACCACTTTATTTGTTTCCTCTCCCCTGGGATATAAAGATATATATTGTGTTTTATGGGTCTAAGAAGGGTTCTAGTTAAGAGGATCCTAGTGAGAGACAATATAGCTCACTTAAATACCAGTGTTTATGTCTCCATGTTTATAATGCAACTAGAATAATATAATCTTTGGGTTTCTATTTGTAAAATGTTTTAAGTATTATGCAAATGTAATGTAATGTTAATGTTTGAAATGAGCAGGTAACTATAATAATCTTACTTGTATAAAGTATGTAGAGACTATGAGATAGTGCTGGGGAAGCACCACTCTTGGTGAAAATTTATATATTTTCATATACGTCCATACAACATCATCTATGATTTATATTAACATCATTCCATAGACACCGCAGTGGATTGAATAAGGAAATAAGTTTAGTTATATAAAGATGATGGATATATAACATTATTCATTATTTATTGATAACCTCTTATGGTTTGGGGGCATGTTCCATCCTTGTAATATTTTATGTATGATAAGATTCTATGTTCATAAGAGGTTTAATAGCTGTTGTATCCCAGGGTTTTGGAAGAGTACCCTAATGTATATTCAAAGGTGGTTATAGAACTAATCCCTTAATTTATTATCAAAAATGGGATTGAGATATAATTGGGAGGGTCTCATATCTCTATATATCAATATATTATGGATCCTTTTGAGTTTTGAGTGTTGTGAGAACATCTTGATGATCTGTTATATTGGGGATTTGGTCGACCGAGGGTGTCACCTTGGGGTGCATCAATTTTTTTCGTGAAGAGTTTAATGGATGTTGACATATTTGTATTAATTATAATTTCTTGAACCATTTTAATGTGAAGATCCACTATCTTATTTTATGTATTGATGATTTATTCAATCAATTGAAAGAATATTTTTGGTTCTCAAAGACTGATATTCTTCTAAAATATCCTCAGATGTGGGTACTAGATGAGGATATTATGAAAACAACTTTCCTTTTTCCCTATAATAATTATCTATATTTTGTGATGTAATTCGGTGTGACTAATGCTCTATCCATGATCATGGGTTTGTTGAAAACATTGTTCATAGATTTTGTAGATAACTTACTGGTGGTTTTCAGAAATGACATCCTTATGTACTTAGCAACTAAGGAGGAGCATAAAGATATTTCACATTCTATTTTGGGAGTTCTTTTCCATTAGATTTTTTTGGATGTTTTTGAAGTGTGAGTTATGGGCTCATGATTTTTATTTATTAGGTAATGTTGTATCCTAATAAAGAGTGTATATGGATACTTTGAAGATGGAGGAATTTTTTTTATTAGATAGCCCCCAAGACTGTTTTGGTGGTGATACTTTTCCATGGTATCATAGGATATTGCAGGAGTTTAATATCCAATTACATTGGATTTTGACTAATCTATCATCCTTGACCCATAATCATTGGGTGTTCTTCTATACTAACTAGTTTCATACATATTTTTAGTACTTGAAGTATAAGCTAGTTAGCACTCCAGTCCTTTGTTTTCCAATAGAGGGAGTTCAATTTGAGATTTTTTGTGAAGCATCAAGTCTTGGTTTGGGATGTGTGTTAATGAATTAGATATCAATTGTTTGTTATAATTTTTAGTAGTTAATTCCTCATTAGTTTAACTATTCAACCCATGATCTCGAGTTGGTAGTTTCTATGTATTCCTTGAATTTTTAGTGACATTACCTCATCTGTGAGTATTTTGTGTTTTTCACCAATCACAAGGGCCTGAGGTATTTATTATCCCCACATGAATTAATCATGTGGTAGTGATGGTGGATGGAATTATTGTATAATTATAAAATTAATATTTCATATACGGAACTCAAAGGGAATATTTTGGTCGATGCGACACAGAGGAAGTTATGTAGTGATTCCATGTGCGAATCAAGAGATTCCTAGAAATAGATAAAAGAGCTCTCATTGATGAATATAGATATGTTAGAGGTTAGAGGTAGAGGTTGTATTTTCTGGATGATTGTTAAGTCAACATTAGTGAAGAAAGTGGAGGATTCCCAATAAGGGGATTTGGAGGTGGCATTATAGAGAGATTCAGTTGCATTTGATGACTACCTTGATGGTTGGCTAAAGTATTAAACACACCTGGGGTTGTTCTAAGGAAGGATTTTCATTCCTTTGTAAATGAGTGAGATAGATTTTATTGAGGTCCATCGATCAACTTTGGCAGTACATCCCAAAATAGAAATATGTATCGAGATTTGATAGGTTAATTTTGGTGGCTTGTTATGAAGCATGAAGTTATAGTGTTTTCATTTAAATGCTTGGTTTTCTAGAAATTGAAGGATGAGAACCATGCTCCTGGTGGTTTACACAAGACATTAGACATTCATCTATTGAAGTGTAAGGAAATATCGATGGATTTTATTATCTATTTACCATAATATTATGGAGGACTTGATTCTATATTGGTGATAGTGGATAATTTTTTGAAATTATACCACCTTATAATGATTAGGGAGTCATTCTCATTGGTGTTTTTGTCAAGGTAGTATATGGAGGAGGTGGTCAGACACAAAGGATTCCTTAAGAAGATCATCTATGATTTAGGTCGTCATTTTACCTCTATGGTGTGGAGAGGTCTCCATGTCACTTTTGGCACATAGTTATTCCTTAACACGCCTTTTTATTTGAAAATAGTTGGTTAGATAGAGTAGATCATCTAGAATATTAAAGATATATTGCATTCTTGTTTCCAATAATTTTGATGTTCTTGGATGAGGAACCTTACACAGGTTGAGTTTTCCTATAACAATAGTTTCTACTCCAAAATTACAGTGGAACCATTTGATTATTTTTATTTCCTACCTTTCAATTCTCTACTGTATTGGACTGGGATTAGAGAGAATGTTATCTCTACTATTTTTGGAACTTTTTAGATGCTCACTCGTATTGGATATGAGGAATATTAGGTAGAACTACCCCCACATATGATCCAAATACATGATTTCTTCAGATTTCACAACTATATTGTAACCTTTACAAGGACTATTAAATAATAAATTGGTGTGAGATCAATGTTGTTGTTGATGAGACCTTCGAGGATCAGCCTATATAAATCCATGACCACAAGGAGAAGGTATTTTATGGGCATTCTAATCCTTTTTTTTCTTATGGCTGTATAGTGGTGTAGAGGAGAGTAAAAAAAATTTGTACCATAGATGCACATTTATTAACCTAATCTATTTGATGTTTATATCTCCACTTATTTTAATGCCTCTTGAGTTTTTTGAACATATTGGTTCATGAGATGTTTTCTTCTTATTATCTATAGTGTCCCTAATATAATTTGATAGGTATATACACCGATATGGTGTTTAAGAGTTTTAGGTATTTTTTTGTTCATATGAGTGAGGTGGTTGAGATCATATGATAGTGAGATCCTATTGAGGTATCTCATTGGGTGGTTATTTAGAATACCGTTTTGTTTTCTCTATAGGTTTGGTTTTGGATTTTCATGTATTATAATGGTTTGTGATGCAGCATATTTAAGGTCACATATATATCTATCCAGCCCTATTGTGTGTTTCAAAATCCCATGGATCTCAAAAGAGGGTTAGTGGAGGTCTGGTTGTGTTTATATGTGAAAATATAGAATCATGGATAATTTACTTTGTAATAAGGGGTTTTACAATGTAATTGTGTTTTATTGCATAAGTGTGTCTTACAACCTAAAGGATTTTACGATACACATTTTGAGACTTGTTTAAATTACACTATAAAAACAATTCATAACTTGACTTAAATAAAGGTCATGTGGTTTAAGGTTATCTGTTTTTTGGTTGAACATAATGTTCTATGAATTTATGACATATATGAGGGGTTCACATCATGAATATTTCATATATAGTTCCTTTTATAACACGAAATGAATTGGGATTTTCAAAACCTATATATTCTCTCCCATTTCTCTAGGTGACTAGTAGTCTTTATTTAGATTTTTGGGTATACCTTCAAATGGGATTGATTTAAGGCTTTCTGTATTGGATCCATGATGATTAGAGTTTAATTATTCTTCATTCTATTCTTATTATTTGACCTAGTTCGTCCCGTGTTTTCTTTCCATGGGAAGGAGTTTTTCTCACCATGTTCTAATGAAGTTTTTTTATTTTTATTGTGGTTGTAGAATTCTATCCTTGGAGGGATGAAATATTCTTATTGGGGAGATGATCAGAATTCAGGACATTGGTTTGTTTTCATGCGAAGAATGTTAATTCTTTTTATGTAGGGGGTGTAATGAATATTTTTTATTTATTTGAAATACTATTGTTAGGATGGTTTATCCCTTTAGACGTTACATGAATTAACATTATACATATTAAAAATTATTTAAGAATGTAATTTTTTTTATTCTTTGCGATCATATGATGTTACTTCATACTGTGATAATAGCTTTTCTATTGATTTACTAGGTAGTGTCATATCTATTATATTCTTTGGTTAGTATGTTTTTACCCTTTTTTCCCAGAATGATATTGATGGAAAATGGTCATGAACATAAAGATGATATTTTTTGATTAATTGGATAAATAATTAAAGAAGAGGTATGTTTTTAATCCAATTTCATAATTTTATGATAATAAATTTAATTAATGTATTATTTTTTTATAAAATTTTTCATACAATAAGATAATGGAATTGGTTAAATAAACTGAATAATGATAATTCTAGTTGATGAAAAGATTAATAATTTACATTAATGATTTTTTTTCATTAATCCTGTTGAATTCAGAAACAATTCTTGGAATTTTGTTAATTAAATGATACATTGTTATAGATGATACCATATGTTACCTATAGTTGGGATCTAAGAATAATAAATTAGCTAATTCAATATGAAATAAAAAATAATTGTTTGAGAATGAAAGGTCTTTTGGGATGAGAGAAACCGTTTGTTTATAAACTATGGGTTCCTTGTGTGGGTGGTTGCGAGTTACCATTTGTTTGAAAAGATTGAATACCCTTTTTAGGGAATAGTTCCCACATTGAATGTACTTGTTTACTTATTTCCGTATGATGCTCTCCAGATTTGAGATTTCTATTTGACATGAGCTAGGAATAGTTGATCCTAGGATGGATAGTGTGATATGGGGTGGGGGGACTAGATGATGTGGTAATATTTGATGTACATGAAGGTGAGATGCATTTGGATATTCATTTCGGATTCAGGGGTGAAAAAAATATGATGGAATGGGTTAAATTTGGTCTTAAATATTGATGTGATAATTATAGTTTATTTATTGATATGAATTTATTTAGTGGATAATAGAGGGGTCTGTTATTTATCTTTATCCCTTTCTCTATTTCTTGAGATAGATGGATCTGTTTGTTTTCATTTCTTAAAGGTAGATTTGGATTTTATTCCAAGATTACCTATGTTATATAATTATACTAATAATTTTTAATAATTTTTTAGCTCACATGGTTGGTTCTTACTGGAATGAACATGAGATGTTACTATGAGAAATCAAAGACTTAGTTTGGATTATGCTAGGATGGAATATACTTGGATTTAAAGGATAATAATTATTAATGTGGAATAATGTTGATGGTTGATTAATGGATAATGAATTAATTATTGTAATTTTAATTTTACAAAGTAAAGAGAGTAATTCAATTTAGATCTTAAAATTGCTTGTGTACATAGAGGATATGTAGTCTTACTAGTGAAAAATAGGAGTCTGAGTGACATTAGTTATAGTTATGTTTCGGACTAGGTTATTCACACACTATGATTGTGATCTATATTATATCACATATATTAAGTTTTTTTATATTCTACCAAACCCATGTTTTTTTGGGTAGATTAACACCCATTGGAATCTACAAGGGTATTATACTCAACATCCTGGTGGGAGGATTGATGGATGAAAACCCATTCTAGTCCATCTCTTTTATTTGGGTATTTATTTGTTCTTTATTTTACAGTTTTTAGTTTTCCCATATATTTTTGTAGAGGGATGTGATGGATATGGTCATTTCACAATCATGTATCTTTGACTAATGTATCAAAAGGATTATTGTAGGTATAAAGAGTATGGTTTGAGATGGATCATGGAACTTACTCAGTGTATGAGCTATGATGGCTTGAGTTATAACATCTGATGTATGACACACATCATATGGATTTAGGAGGCTCCCAAAAAATAATTGGTTACTATATAAGGATATGGGGTACGTATGATGTGATGATGGGATACATGAGGTGCATGATGAGATTCATAGACCATGTGTTATTTAATGGATTATTTTGGCAAGATACTATCACTAGATGTGATTTTAGGGAAGGGTGGAAAACAAAAGGGGAAGTGGTGGTTTGGGACACGAAAAAGAAGGAAAACTTGGCCAACCTGTGCAAGGAACACGGTTGGTGCATGGTTAAGTAAATTGTGTTGGTTTCCTAGAGAAACCATGTAGCCTTAGAAATTGGAATTATGAATAGTTTTCACATGGTTAGTAAAACCATGTGGATCTCCCCACGTAACTCTGTGACCAAAATTTCCTTATATAGTTGCTTGCACACGGTTTGGAAAACCCTGTAGACAAACCATGAGGACCATTAAAATTTGGAAGAATGATAGTTTTTCCATTTTGTGATTTTTTATACCTCCACACATTTTCTTCCTCATTCCCCCCTTACAAACCTACTGATGAAACTTCTCTCCAAAACACTCCAAAGGATCAATCTCCCTCATTTCTTGGATATTTGGAGTGTTATTGGTTTCAGATCAAAGATTCAGGTATGTCTAATATCCCTCTTTCTTATCTTGTCTTGATTGGAGCTTGTATCTTGGGTTATATTCTTCCAAATACCTAAAACCTTATTTTTTCAATTGATTCTTGGTTGAGGCCTCAAAAAGAGCTTGAATACGAATTTAAGGCTATGACTATGAGTTCTATCATTTTCAGATTCAAGGTAAGTGGTCTACATGTTATACTCAATAATTTAATGTGGATTTGTGCATGTTTGGTTGCGTTCATAGGTATCTCTTATTGTGAATTTGATGCCTTTGGTGATATTTGGTAAAAAAGAATTTAAAAGATTAATTGAACTCCTCATGATCCCTATAGGATTCATTGAGGATGATCTGACCAATTTAGGGCCACCCATGGTGTGTGCTGGCATTACAAACCTATACATTGGTAATGTTAAATGTTTAATTGACATGTGATAATATAGATCCCATAAAAACACATTAATATGGAACGGTTGAGTTGAAAATGGAATAACATAATTCATTCCCATGGTGATAATGTAAAAACGGGAAGGTTTTACTAAGGTTAATGAGTTAAATGATTTTGAAATTGAAAAGGGGGTTTGATTGATTTTCTAAGGCATGTTAACAATGAATGGGATAATTGGGTTAAGGAACATGAAACTATGGACATGATAAATTAGTGAATGATTGGGAATTGGTAAATGAGTCAGGTGGGTTGCTATAAAAAATTCTTCAAAAATTATACATGAAATTCATAGGAGGGTTAATACATGATAATGATGAACAAGTTAAATGAGTTAACATATATAATGGTTTAATATGATAAATGGGTTAATGAATGAGAATTGGTAAATATACATAATGAGTTAGGCATAAGAAATTGGAATTTGGATAAATGACAATGTAATGTAATTGTAAATGTGTTAATGGGTTATGGGATAATATGTATTCCCATGTTGTCTATTGTGGATTATGAATGTTATTTGTATTCTTTGTGTTTGGTTTTGATATGGTATATGTGTGGTGAAGGGATAAATAAGCATATGAACATGGCTTGATAGCATGGGGTATTAAATTGAAGTTCTTCACCCACAAGTCAAGTTAGACTGAGGATCTAAAATCCACCCCAAAATGAACTTGTTATGGAAGTGGACATAGTATATATTCCCCTCACGGTTGCATTTGATGTGACCACCCAAACCAAGTATTTGAGTTTAGTGTAATGTATTTGTCGTGACCTACTTACCCCCTGGGAGATATGGATTTTATTTACTACCTTGTGCATTGTGATTGGTTTCCTTAGACCCTTTTGTGTATGTTGTAAATTCCTAACACAAAAATCACATGTTGAAAATGGTTAAAGTGATGAAGATGGGATAAGTGGTGAAAACAGTAATAATGGTGGAATTGGTTTAAGTGTACCTTATTACCTAATGGAACCTGTGTTGATTTTTTTGTTTCCTTGCCTTTTATTTTATTCTTTCACGAACTATCTATTAGATTAAATATATTTTAGACACTATTTTAGGTGGTCTACAAAATTGTAATAACACCCTGCTCAGACCAGCGTTAGGCACCTGAGAAGATTTCATGCTTGTAGGTCAGGATATGGGAAAAGGTCCCATGGTTGGGAGTTGAGCCAAGATTGGGAATATACATTGATGTGGTGTTAGACATGGAGTCTAGACCATTTTTGGGATTCAACTATTGTCTTTATGTTGGTTTTTTCTACTTGGCATTGCTTAGTATGACATGAAATAATTATTTTAGTTGGTGGGTAGTACCCAATTTTTGGGGATGTTTGGCTATACATGTTTCAAGGATATGAAATTTTTTCCCCTCTATTATGTTCTTAACTGTAGTGTATTACTATAGTAAAGTGGGTATAGTCTACCCAAATGAGTTATTTGACCCTCATTACTAGTTGGAAACATGTGGCCTATGGGGAGGAACGCTTTAGGTCATGTGGTGACTCGAGTTAGAGAACCGGTTTAGTAGATTCCGTGTTGGGGATGTTATAAAGTGGTATCATAACTGTTCTTGTATATGGTCTTATTATTTGTGATGGTGAATGGGAGAATAGGCTATATCAAGTCTTGGAAATGAGCTCATGCTTGGTAGTGGCTAACCCATGTAAGAGGGAAAACTTGATTATCATGGGTGGGAATTATTGTTCTCATTATGTGTTATTACAGTTGAATAATATTTCACCATTGGGTGATATAATTGTTCTATGATGTGATTGTTGGTGATGTTTTACTCATGGCCAAAACTGCATGACGATGTTCATTCATGTTTGATTATAGTCACCTAGGAAGTATACAACATTCATCAGGGTAGGCACACATGGGATGTGTGTGTGTGATATGAAAGGTGGAATGAAATTTTTACTTTCGTGAGAATTTAAAGAAAACCTTTTCTAATATGAATGATACAAATGGGTAAAGTGGGAGGAATGTTATAGAATAGTTACATTTTTATTTTTAATGAATGGTTGAAAATTAGTAAGAATGGTTTGTTGTAATAAGATGTGCAATTGAAAATTTTCTTAAGTAGAATTATTTATGTCATGAGTGTGGAAATGGTTTTAAAAAGATATATAGTGAATGATCATGGCTATGAAAATTAGTTTACCCCATTTTGACCCTGACCCGTTGTAGGTATAGTTGAGATTAGTGTTCTAAGTGTGACAATATCCATTGGGATAATGTATGTGAATGGTTTGTTTATGGATAGTAAAGAATTTTCTAATGTGTAAATTGTGAAAGATTTATTCAATGTGTTCTATGTATTTTTCTAGAAAATTATAGAGATATTACACCATCAAAAAGTGTTCTGGTAGGATGATAAGAAGATGTTGTTGAGAATGATCCCCCAATAGTAGATCAAGAAGACCTGGAGATTCAGGGTAATTAGGAAGAGATGTTTTGTGATAACTTTTCTCATTTTATGAAGATTATGAAATGAAACCCATGGATGAATGTACTAAGTATGTTTGTGTTGACTAGAGTGTTTCAGATACAGTACATTGTGAACTTCTCTAGGGAGTGCGGGGTAAAGGTAGTCGAATTTTGGATAGAGTGCATGTAGAAAATTCTTGACCATTTGGTGTCTTTTTATGAGAATCGAATGAGGTTGGTGGCCTATATGTTGAGTCCATGAAATGATTTATTGGGAAATCATGGTTTAGAATGATCATGTTAAAGGAATTATATATAATGATTTATAAAAGAAGTTTCTAGAACTCTTTTATCCATAAACCTTAAGGTGGGAGAAGGATGCAAAGCCTACTAGTTTTACCCAAGGAGTTGTTTTAGAGATGGATTATTCTAGCTATTTCTCTAACATTCACAGACTTGTTCAAGCATTGGTAGGGGATGAGACATCTATGAAAAAATATTTCTAGGATAAGAATAAACATGAGATAAGGTATTAGTTGAATATCATTCATTTAAAGATGATTTCAGAGGTAGAGGATCATGCCCTTATCTTAGATGGGAAGTGGAAGGGGGATTCATGTAATAGATTTGCGATGCTAGTTGAAAAAATGAGTGGTGTGGCTTTTGAGGGAAGGGAGTGTCATTTCAGGAGTTTCAATAGGGTGGAAGTGTGTATAGTTGTCAAAAGAGGGGATCTGCCTATTAGGATGGGGATCATGTGTTCTGTTATCAGTGTGGAAGGTCAGGGCACATGCGGGGTTAGTGTCCATGACCACCAGTTGAGTTCCAAGCGTGCAATAGAGTTGGGAATGTGAAGATTCTTTATAGAAACCCTTGAAAACAAGTAATATATGGAGGGATGATATATATGCTATGTATTGGAAGGGGGTAAATTACCTCATATCGTGCAGGTAGTTGGAGTTCCACTGTCATACCATTCAGGGTGGTGGATGTCGTACTCTAGGGTGAGAACGTCTATATCAGCAGAGTAGTGCAGCACCAGGGACTCAGGATGGATCCCAGGGAAGAGGGATATGTCATATTAATGCAGTTCACTCTACACATGAAAGTAATGAGGATAGACCATATACTGTTTTAGGTGTGATACTTTTAGCTTCCACGATTTCTAGTCCTTTATTTGACAAAGCCTCCACACACTCTTTTGTGTCTACTTAGTTTTTAGTTGTTTTGGGCCTAAATTGGAATCTGTGGCTATGGATATGTTAATTGATACATCATTGGGGGTGAGAGATGGTGATATTAGACAATTTTAGGGTTACTCTTTGGAGGTTTGTGGTTACTATTATCTCTGGGAATTGTTCTTCTCCAAGATTTCAATTTTTTCACGATTTTGGGAATGTATTGGAAGGTCTTATACAAAACCGATATCAACTATTACCACTATCAGGTAACATTGAAATATCTTGAGGGAGACAATTATTTCCATCATTGTTACTAGGATTTTTGAGTAGGTTGTGTAGGGAAATTTTTTCATTTTTTGGGTGAACTCCTAGCCCGAGTTACTTGTCTAATTCTTGATGGTGGGGAGGTGGAGAAATCAGTAATCCCCCCATTGTGGATTGATTTTAGGATTTGTTTCATGACGAGTTCTTGGGGATACTACTTGATAGAGTTGTTGAGTTTAAAATCGAGTTTCTTCATGGGGAAGATCCATTTTCCTTTTTTCCATATATAGTGGAACCAAAAGAATGTCAGTATATTAAGGATTAGTTGTAGGAATGAGAAAATAAAGTGATTATTCATCCTAGTATGTCACCTTAGGGATTGTCAGGGTTATTTTCTAGGAAGGCTTATAGTTCATTGGGGACATATGTATACTATAGGAATCTAAATCATATGATGGTTTAGAACTGATACCCTATTCTGAGAGTTAATGATATGTTTTGGAAAGTTTATTGGTAGTTCAGTGTTTTAAAAAATTGATTTATGATCGGGATACCACCGGCTTAGGGTGGGACCTTTTGACATTCCATTGAATAGTTTTTGAAGAAGGTAGAGGTTGTATGAGTTTTTGGTGATTTCATTCAAGTTGACCAATATTCTATTGGTGTTCATGGATTTAATGGGAAAAATATTTCACCCTTAACTAGATTATTTTTTTATTTGTTGACAAAATCTTGGTGTACTTTAAGAGTGATGATGATCATTCCTACCATCTTGAACTCATTTTGAGTACGCTAAGAGATCACACGATATACACAAATCTATCCAAGTGTCACTTATAGATTTATAGGGTTCATTTATTAGGTCACATAATTTTTGAGGAAGGTGTGTTAGTGGACTATGAGAATGTACATAAATTGTTTCTTAGGACTATCCCAAGAATGTTTTAGATGTATGAAATTTTCTGAGGGTGAAAGGCTATTAATGATGTTTTTTCAAGGAATTTTCTCATTTAGAAACACCAATTTAAGTCTTTAACAATAATGGAATACAGATTAAATTTTTAGGATCATGTGATAATTCTTTACGATAGTTAATGAAGTGGTTGACTACAAAACTGATCCTAATCTTACCTAAGTCGGGTAAGAAGTATACCTTATTTTGCAAAGCATATAGTGTTGGGTTGGGAGAAGTGTTGATGTAGGAGGATCTGGTTGTTTTATATGGTTCATTAAAGTTGAGTCCTCATGAATGAAATTTTCCCACACATGATCTTGAACCGGTTTCAGTGCTTCATGCCATAAAATGATGGAAGCATTACTTGGTGGGTGAACAGTTTACAGTGCATGCTAATCATAAAATCCTAAAGAAAATCTTCCATCAACATGATTTTAATATTTGGTATTGAAGATAGGATGATTACATGAAATACTTTGATTTTTATAAGGTTTTTTACATCAGGAAAGGGGAACAATTTTATAAATTTATCGAGTAGAAAATCTCAAAGACAAGAGGTTCATGAATCTAGTTCCGAATGGAGAATGATGAAGATGTTTACTGAGATTCATGTTGAGGTGTATGATGGTGAAGGATATATAAACCTTTAATCTTCAGTAGTTCAATAAATAATTCTGATCTAGATTAAGGAATGAAAACATGAGGACTCGAAATGTGTTACTATAAGGGAATGTCTTAAAGGTTGTGGGATAGCTTCAGGTTGGGCTATTGGGGTTGATGAGATCGTTTATGGTGTCACCATGTTGTTGTGCCAACATGAATGTGGGTAGAGTGGATGTGAATGGTTAACTCATTGATGTGGGAAGTAAATCCAGGTTTGATTAAGAGGTATTGTGATCTTCATAGGCAGTATTGTTGGCCATGGAAGCAGAAATAGGTTGTGGGTTTGTGTCACGATGCCTTACTTTTTCACAGGTGAAGGTTCAAAATCAGTGCCCAGGTAGTCTGTTACAACCATTTACCATTCTAGATTGGAAGAAAGATGATGTAATAATGAAATTGGTAGTAGTTATTTTGAGTACCTCTCAGAATAATGATGCAATCTGGGTGGTTTTTAATATGATGACTAAGGTAGCTCATATATTTTCAATTCAAGACACTTTCGCTATTGATATGTTGGTTGAGTTGTATGTTCGACATGTAGTGTAGTTACATGTAGTACCAAGAACTATAGTTTTGGATCATGATATTTTTTTTCACCTCATGCTTCTAAAAAGGATTTTAGATGGAAATCTGTACGAAAGTGTTCTTGAGTATGACTTTCCACCCATAGACGGATAACTATTCAGAGCGTACTATTTAGGTACTATATGACATGTTTAGATATAATATACCATATTTTGGTGTATTATTGGAAACCAATCTATAAATCATTGATTTTTTCTTTAAAAAATTGTTTTTAGGATATGATTATGATGGAACCACTTGAGGAACTTTCCGGAAGGCCATATAAATCTCTATTGTGTTGGTTAGAGGTAATGGAATCCGAGTTGTTGGGAAAAAGTCCCATTTAGTAGAAGTTGGAACATATTCAGTTGATCTAGATGTTGATGAAAATGGATTAAATTAGGTAGGAGTAATAATATAATTGGTATCATAGACCTATTGAAATTATTATAGGAGATCATGAATTTATTCGAGCATCCCTACGGTTGGGTCACTGTCAGATATGTAAATTAGGAAAGTAGGCACCCAGATACATGTGGTCGTCTGAGATTGTGGAGAGGATTAGACTATTGGCATACCTATTTCCTCCTACCCAATGGTATAGTGGTATGATTTCTTTTCATGTGTCACACCTTTGAAATTATAACCCCTATCTATCTCATGTTTTTGATGTCGAGGTTGTTGAGTTTGCGGTAAATGCATACTTTTTAGAGCATCCTATTCGTATTGTAGATCAAAGTGAATAATTATTGTGGGGAAAGACTGTGCATTTGGTTTTAGTTTTAATGAAGCATAATAATTTTTAGGAAGAAACTTGTGAAATAGAGTCGGATGTGTGGGCTCATTGGCCATATCTTTTTACCTTGGAAGCTCAATGATGTTCGATAGGAGCAGCTCGGGGACGAGGCATTTTAAGGTGGGGAGGTTGTAAGATATCAGTTTCATAGAGGTATTTACTTCCTTAAATCATGGTTTTAATATTTTTATTTTTGTTAATTAAATGTTCACCTGGTGTATGAGGGGGATCAAGGGTGTTTTGGGGGTTCATGACATGAAAAGAAGGAAAACCGGGCCAACCTGTGCAATGGTCATGATTGTTACATGATTAAGTAATCCATGTATCCTTCCCCAGACAACCGTACAACCTTGGAAAAGGGAATTACACATGGTTATCCCATAGATAGTGAAACTGTGTGGAGCTCCCTATGTAACTATATGTCCCAATGTATCTTAGATAGTGGATTGAACACGGTTTGTGCTTGGTTTGGAAAACTATGTGGACAACCCGTGTGACCCATTAAAAGTTAAAAAATTTATAGTTTTTCCATCTGGGGATTTTTGGATCTCCACCAATTATTTTTCCTCATTTCCCAGCTTTTATCCCTAATGAAAAACTTCCCTATGAAATCATCCCAAGGATAGATTTCCCTTATTTTTTGGTCATTTGGAGCACCATTTATTGCGGATCAAAGCTCCCGGTAAGTATAATATCCCTCATGCTTATTATCTTGATATTAGAGATTGTATCTAGGGTTATATTCCCCCAAATCCCTAAAACCTTCTCTTTTTATGGTGGATTATAGTTTAACGCTTCCAGGGATGCTTGAATTAGATTTAAGGGAATGATTAAGAGTGTGTTTATCATCAAATTGGAGGTAGGTGGTCTAAAAGTTTTATACCATAGTTTTGATGTGCATTTGGGCATGTTTGGTTGTCTTATTGGTTATATCTTGATGTGTGTTTGATTCCTTTATTGAGATTTTGTAAAATGTAAATTTAATAGATGAATTGAACCCCTCAAGATTTCTATAAGATATGTTGAAGATTATTGTTTCAATTTAGGGCCACCCATAGGGTGTACCGACATTCCAAAACATGACATTGGTAAGGTTAACTATAGAGTTTACATGTGATAATGTAGATTCCGTGAGGAATAAGTTAATATTGATTTTTTTAGTTGAAAATAGAATAAATTAAGTCATTCCTATGTTGATAATGGAATAAGGGGTTAGTCAGCCTAAGGATAATTAGTTTATAGAGTTATGAATTGAAAAGGGGTTTTGATTTATTATCTATGTAATGTTAATGATGAATTGGCTAATTGGGTTAAGGCACATAAAATGGTGAACATGTTAAATTAGAAAATTCTTGGGAATTGGTAATGAGTTACGTGGGTTACAATATCAAATGGTTCATAAATAGTACATGAAATTCATAAGAGGGTCAGTAAATGGGAATGAAAATGAGTTAAGTGAGTTAACATATATAATGGTTGAGTATGTTAAATGGGTTAATGTATGGGAATTGTTGAATATGCATAACAAGTTTGGCATAAGAAATGGGAATTGGGTGAAACAACTATGTAATAAAAACAATAATGTGTTAATGGGTTATGGAAAATAGTAATCCCCATGTTGATTGTTGTGGATTATTATTGCTATTTGTATTTGTTGTGTTTGGTTGTGATATGGTATATGTGTGTTGAATTTATAAATAATCATTTGAACATGGAGTAGTAGTGTAGGGTATTGACATGAGGTTCTACAACCGCATGCTGAGTTAGACTGAGGATCTAAACTCCACCCCAAAATGCACAAGTTTGATAAGGGGACAAATGATCTATTCCCCTAATAATTGAACTCGATGAGGCTACTTGTACTATGTTTTTGAGTTAATTTTATTGTATTATTTGTGATGCGTTTACCCCTAGTGAGATATAGTGTTGATTTATTCCTTTATTCATATTTATTGGTTTCTTTAGACCATTGGGTACATGTTGTAAATGCCTAAGCAATGGATCACATGTTGAAAATGGTTAAAGTAATGAATATAGGATAATTGTTGTTAATAGTAATAATGATGGAGATGGTTTTGCTATACCTTGTTACCAAATGGAACCCATGCCATCTGTTGGTTTCCTTTTATTTTATTTCATTATTTCACGTATTATATATTAGAATGGATATTTCGTATACACTATTAGTGGTGGCCTATAGAGTTGTCCTCACACCTTGCTGGGGCCGCCATTGGGTAGCTGAGAAAATTCAATCCTTACATGTCAGTAGAGGGGAAAATGTCCCATGATTGGGAGTTGAGTCAGGTTTGGTAATATACACAGATGAGATACCAGACATATTGTTAGGATCATTTGGAGATTCATCTATTGTATTTATTTTGTTTTTGTTCACTTTGAAATGATAAAAATGACATGACATATTTTTTTTTAATTTGTCATTTATACCCAGTTTTGGGATATGTTTGGATATGCATGATTCTTGGTTATTACATATTATTTCCATTATTATGTTCTTAATTTTTCTCTTACTTTGGTGATGAGGGTATTGTCTTCCCACACCACTTATTAGATCCATGGTGTTAGTTGGAAACCTCTTGTTTACCAGGTGGAGCACTTGAGATGATGTGGAAACTTGGCTCAGAGCACTAGTTTGGTTGCTTTCGGGTCAGGGATGTTACAATCAACAACTGTCATATGTTTATGAGAGACTAACTAGTCATGTGACATTGGGGAAGAGTGGAAAATTTGTGGGGAAGCGGTGGAAGGGTACCCATGAGGTTTCATTTCCATATTATAGTCTTTATTCAATGGAATACTTGGTGAGAGTTAACCATGATGGGGATGGGAAATTAGTAAACTTGTGTAGGTGATGAGTTAGTTTCAATATTTTTCATTGATCTTTAATATGTTTTATTTATCTTTATCATGAGAGGCTATAAGAAGGATTCTACCGAGTATAGTATTATTCTCAACCAATGTGTAAATAAACTATATTAACGTCAGTTAGAGCAGGTTGAATAATGGACTAGATATTACTAACTCATGGTTTAATAGGAGTAATTTGGGCTCCATGGTCACTCTTGTATTTACATTTCCATACTTCAATATTTCCTTCCATTTTTTTAGAACTATATTAAAATACATTTATACATTTATAATTTATTTTAAATTTCTGAGTAGGTGTTTATTTGTGTGTCTATCTTATATCCTTAACTTACACTTGTTCTCTTAGAGGCCAATACCTCCCATATCTATTCTTATTATACCATATGTTCTTATTTCTAACTCTTAGATTACTAGAGGCGGGACCTCGGCGGTCTCTATATTCATTGTCTCATTGTTGGCCCGTGTGGGGTACTCTTTCAGGGAGCGGGTCATGAATCCAATCATAGATACACATACTAATTTATCCAAAAACCCTTTGTAATAAAAAACTCATCAAAATTACTCATTATATTTTCTAATATAAAATATCAAAATGATATTAATCATTATGGAGGAAATTGATATGCTCATTTTCTCTTATAGGTTGATGGTACAAATACTAAAATACATCTTGTTAGTTTTTGGAATTAATATTACAATTCATTCAAAATATTTAATCATATATTCAATTTACTGCAAAAAGATTTTAAAATGGATAATTTCATAATTTTACATGTATGGATTCTTGAATAACGTTATTTATTTTTTATTACACAATATAGATAACATATCATAATAAAAAAATTATGATTTATTCTTATTTAATTTTCAATAGTAAAAGGGGTTGATTAGTGTGTAATGTTATTATATATCACCAAAACTATCAAATAAATTATTTTGTTTTAATTTCAGTATCAAAAAAATATTTTGAACCTTTATTTTAATAAATTCAAAAAATGACTCATAATTTATAAATAATTATTTAATTAATAATGAATATTATTTACTGGATGATTAAATTCAATAAATCTGCATTCATAAATTTTCTAAACAAATGTATTTATTTAACAAATAAATTTATTTTTAGGAAACAAATTTGGGAAATAATTGTGTTTCAAAACACATGAAATGTTAAATTACTCAAAACGAAATTTGAAATATCTACTGATTGATAATTTATTAAAAAACTATGATATAAAATAAAACTAATAAACCGAATGATGAAATAATCATTTAATTTGGTACAATATCAATAAAACTCTAAGTAAATAATTTTATTAATTAAAAAATGGCACAAATCAAAGATATATATTCATCATTATTACTAATAGTAAATTGTAAACAAAATGAAAAATTACAATGAATAATATACAAATTTACAGTGTTGTAGTATGAAACATATAACATATATATAAGGCTCATGTTGAAAGAAAATACATTAATAATACAAAGATAATTTGTTTAGGAAATCTAAAACCATGATTAAAGATTCATTGATGGGATAAGTGTGTTTTTTATATATTTTTTATGGAAAATTGTTTATGTGAAAGGTAGTTGTTGGAAATGTGAAAAGTAGAATTGAATAATTATAATTGGGGAAATGGGATACACTTTATTTATGATCATGGTAAATAATGTATTATAGATGTTAAACCCTATATTAAAATATATTTACATAATATATCATGGTTGAAATTATAATGTTTCAAAAATTCTAGTCATGTTGGAATTTTAGAAAAAAATTATATATGGTATAAATATTACAAATACATTGTAATTATATAATTAATTTTTGAATATTACAAATATTATTCATATATGGTATTTTACATCATTTAATTATTATATAAATTAATAATAATTAAATATGTAATATAAAATTGATAATATATTTTATGTTAGACAAAAAATCATTGAAATTATTAAATTCAACTTTTATACTATAGTATAAAATTTGAAGAAAAAATTAATGATTTGTTTAAAATTATTTCAAAAAAAATTTGTAACAGGTGGATTTTAGTATATAGTGGATTAAAAATCAAAAAAACATACTCTAAAAATAATTTAATGTGTTATTAATATGAAAAATGTTTCAAAAACCATTTATAAATTTACAAATGTGAATATTTTATAACCTAGGTTCCATGAGTTTTTTAAAATAAACATTAGGCCATTATTTATGAATTCAAATAAATATTCTGAAATCCAAAATTTTTTATTCACCCAAATATTATTACTTGTTTCCTAAATTTCTATCTATTATGTTTCTCTTTTATGACATTCAAATGGTCGAGAAATTGGTTTCAATATTTTGAAGGTGAAATTTAATGTTGTTATTCTTATTATTGTTAATGCTTTAAAATTTCATTTGAATGTTCATTTGAAGGATACATCCTATTAAATTTATTTTTTCCATCATATTCACCACTTTGAAATCCATGGTTATCTGTTTATATAACTACTATATTATTTTAATTTAAATTCTATGAGTTAATAACATTGAACTCTGATTTGAAGCATACATTGTGAATAGTTACCAGGACCATCGAGAGTACTTTTTATTGGAAATAAGATAACAATTAGTATCAAAATAATTTTATTATAAATATAATATTAATCAATATATATATACTCTAATTTTATCAAAAACAAACACATATATTCTTTTTCTTCAAGTGGGAATATTTTTTCATACTACCATGATAACCCTTTATAAGAACATATGAAATAACAATAATTCATTTGGAATACTTACATTAACTATATTTTCTTTATTTATAAAATATTAAACATTAAATTAATAGTTTTAATCTTAAAATAATCAATTTCTATTTTTATAATTAGTATATTTTTATTCCTCTTTATATTTTTTCATAAAAATTATTTACAGTAATTTAAAAAAAAATTATGAATAATTTTTTGATATTTTCTATTGATGGTTTTCATATTTTTTGTTTTCTTATATTTTTAATCATAATATATAGAGATTATTAAAACATAATAGTGTAGGAATGGAAATGGGTACCCAATATTTAGTTAACTAGCAGTAACCAACCAAGAAAAACCAGGTTCAAGTACTTTTTAATCATTTTCAGGTTCTATATAGAGGAATAATTGGGTAGGGTTCAGGTATATATGAAAGCATACCCTAATCCCGAACATGTTTTATTTTAATTTTATCTAGAAAACCTAAGGTGAAATTTTTAATTTTGGTGGGAAGGAAAGTACAACATGGTGTAAAGGAACTCATTATGAACTAAAATTTGTTAAGGAGAGTTGGTTGAATGAGGATTGTTGTAAGGACCTAGCCTTAATCATTAGATATTCTAGTGATTTTGAAATATAATTCACATTATTACATTCTTGAGAATATTTTAAGTTTAGATTTTTAGATAATTATGACTAACTTATACCTAGGAAACCCATAAATTACAAGTGAAAATTTATACATTGTTCCATTTTTTCCAAATAAAATCATAAAATATAAGAAATGGTTTTTCTTCATGAAAAATCAGTATGATTTTCCACTTGATCTCATAATTTTACATACTCTCCCTTAAAACATGTGATTTTTTTTAAAATTAAGATGATAATAAAAAGATAAATAATGGAAATAAAAAAATAAACCAGTATTCTAGTGAAAACACATAATAATATTTTCTTAAAAAAATACACTTTCACCATGAAAGAGGAATCATATTTTAAAAAATATCATTACCTTACCTTTTTAAAATCAATTAATTTCCATGAAAAAAGATTAACAATAAAATAAAAAATAATTAGGTAAATTTAGACATCATTTTACATATCACTATTAAAAATTAAGTAACCAATATTTCCAACCTCTAACTTTAGAGTACCCAATGAATATGTGGTTATAATGTATCCACATGTACTTGGTTAATCATGAAACCACCCATCATTGGTTAATAACATAACTACCCATCCTCGGTTTATCTAATAAATACCCACAATTAGTTTATAAAGTAACAACCCTTTATTGTAAACCATTTCCAAGAACTATATCAAAATCATAAAACATGAATAATTTCATTATAGAACCATACTTTTAAGAAAATAAACATTTGTTTTTGAAATCACTCATTTTGAAAAACTGCACCCATGAAACATAATGATTTTTCTTTGAAAGTAACCATATTAAATTATAAAATAAGCTTTAAAATATTAAGTTAACATGATATTGGGAAGTTTTTTTTATCATATATGTATATATATATTCCTTTTGGAATTTGTAAAAATAATCTTTAAACTAATTTTTTTTAAAGAAAGTCCCATATGTAAAAGGTTAAAAAGATCTATTTTGAAGATATTTGATAAAAATTAATTTTTTAAAACATTAATGAGAATATAAATAAATTCAAAAACTCATTTTTATTTCAAGGATTTTAAATATAATGATCTATAAATTTTTTTATAACATTTAAAATGAGTTTTTTTAATTAAAGGGTCTGTTACAAATATCAAATCATTGATGTGAGAATTAAAAAAATAAACCTATTATGTATATACATTATAAATACACATTAAATAGATTTAAATAAAATAAAATATTATCAAAATAAACATCACACATAATTTTAACATTATATAATCAAACAAGTATATGTTTAACCCAATGAATGGAAATTGAGTTATGAAATCCCGTAAAACATAGTGATCAGTTAAATCATATTCCGTATGAATGAATAACATTTGAAAAAGGTTTAATTTTTACGAGAATAAATAAATAAATTATATCTTATTTAAAATGGTAATTATATACACTGCATTAAAAAATATATGTGCATAACATAAAAATACTCCTCAAAGAAAGAAAATTTAAATGAAGTTCCTTACTAAATTTTAGAAGCTTAACAAAAATAAACAAAGATTCATAAAATGGTTTAATGAGAGAAAAATTCATCTCAAATAATTTCAAATAAAAATTATAGCAATAGTAATGTGGAAAAATCATATCCCATCATTAGTAATTGTAAATAAAACACATAAAATAAAGAAGGAACTTGAATGGAAAAGGAGAGAGAGGGAGAGATGTGTCCCTTACCTTGGGTCTGACTATACAGAAGGTGCTCCTAATTTATTGGATAAAAAAATTAGATTAATTAATTAATTAATTCATAAAATTTTACACATATATTTTATTTAATATATTCATTTATGTCCATTTTTGTGATTTAGGATGTTCATTTTATTTGTTCTGTGAGCGTTTGTTTATTGGATTTATGGTCAGTTCTCATGAGTACAATTATGGATGTTCATTTCAAATTAGAATACTACTCTATAAATGGAATGCAATGGTATTAATTTACATAAAAATTATTAAATGTTCTGATATATCATTTTTTTCTAACATGAGGATAATTCATTTAAGAAAATTTTAATGATTAATGTTTAGTTTATTTTCACTGTTTTCGGACCATCATGAATTCATTTGTTTTAATATTATGCTTATATATTAGTTTAATAGTAGTAATAATGTTAAAATATAATTATTAAAATATTATTTAACCATAAAAATAATTTTTTAACCTTACTTTAAGGTGGTAGTGGAAAATTAAAACTCATTATCCATGGATAGGGTTAGCTACCACAATATGGATAGTGGTTTCATTTCATTGCATTAAAGGGGATTAAAAAAGGTTAAATATAATATATTACATTAACAATCTAATATTCTATAATAAAATTGATTTTTTAGTTATTATGACATTATTTATGAATGTGGTGAGGTGAAGGTAGATAAAGAAAAGAAATTAACAGAACTAGTTTGAGAAAGTTACCTCTTGAATGACACCGACTTATAGGATCCCTTAAAGAACATTGAATCGGTATTTGGGTGATAGTAGAATAAATTGGACATGGTGAGATATGGTAGTATAGGTTTTTTAGAATATTTTAAAATCATAAATGATTTTAAGTATAAAGCTGGTGGTGAGGAGTGGTATTTATACTTTAAAGAGGGGTTGTTTTATGTGATTGAATAATAATTATTTTATATTAAAAACCAACCACATTTGGGTGAAATTAATTAAAATAAATTATATTGATAATTAACTATTTAAATTATATTTAAGGATTAGAAACACATTATCAAACCATTTAATTTTTTAGGTATTTTAATCTCTTTCCTTTTAACTTTAACCCGTTTCATTATTTTACCTATACCATAGTTAATCTTTTTTTACCATAGTAATTTTTTTATAAATAAAAATAAAAATTTACATAATAAATAATTTTTAATTTATGATTCCAAATATGGAATCCATTATTACCAATTTTAATTAATATAATTTTGAAAACTAAATTTAAATCAAAACCCAAAGAGGTGTCGAGAAAGTGGGCTTTTAGGAAGCGTATTTTTGAACAAAAGATGATTTTATATTAACTCTACGACTAATAATAATCACTTTATGAAACTAAATATACAATTAAATATATATAATCTATAAATTTCATTCTAATCATTCCCCATATGTATTATATTAATTAATTAAAAAGGATAAACATTATTTACTTTAAACCCGTTTTTTGAAAAATCCTATTTTTAAACCCAAAAATACTTATTCTAAAATACAATATAAAGTTGTTTCAAAAAATTTAAGCGGAAAAAATATATATATAATAAAATAATTATATTAATTTAAATCAATTTTAAAATATAATGGCAGTTTTATACTATTTAACTTATTCAGAAGAAATGATTTTTCTACAAAACATTTGTTTTTTTCACTATTCACTGAAAAATTAAACTTTTTTGAAAATTATCAAAATTTAACTATAGGATAATTTATTTAATTTATTTTAAAAAATTATGTTAATTTTTTCAATTATATTTTATAATATTTCAATAAATTAATTATATTATATGTATATAAAAATCAATAAAATTTATGTTTTAAGAAAATATGTTTTTGATGACTAAAATTACATTACTAAAAACTAATATAATGAACATACTGAAAATCTTGTACGTATTCACAAGTAATTAATGAATACATTATCAATGAGTATGGAAATTATATATTTCATAATGTGGTTAATAATCTTCATTCTCTCCAATTCAAGGGCTAGGTTGTAACATCAAATTTAAATAATAAGATTACATAAGTTGTTTTAAGATTAGTGTTATGTATAATATATTATATATAATAAATTATTTGGTTTTAAAATTTTATGTTGTTATATTCTACCCCCATTTAATTAATTTTTTTATTTTAATTTTAACTCAGGCTAGAACAAAAAGGGGTTTGACTTTTTAAAATTCCTTTTTTGAAATCCCACAATGTAAAAAAGGGTCAAAAAAGCATCCACTGGAAAAGGGAGAAAAGATAAGTTGGAAGCTCAAATATAATAACACATACTAGGTTTCAAATTAGGAGAACATAATTGGGAAGTGAAAACATGGTAATGGAAGATAAAAATAACTCCCAACAACTATTAGAGTCTGATAAAGAAAATTATAATGAGAAAGTTAATTATCACAGAATCAGAAATCTGTGATGGGTTAAAATGCCATTGATTTTATTAGTAATAAAATTAAATTGATAACATGTTTGTTTCAGAAATAGTAATTCTAGATATGAGTAATTATTTTACTAAATAGAGTAAAAAAATAAAGAAATATAATTGCATGGAAAGAATAATTTAATCCTTGTACTTTCTCCAATGGGGATTATTCAAGATGAATTTTCCAAACCTAAAGCAAAATAATAATTATATATGGACCAAAACATCCACAAAATAATAAAAATACTTTCCTCATGTCTTTATAAAATATCCAAAACCAAAATCTATAGGAAAATATAATATATTTACCCATAAATAGTACAAAGTCATACTAAGGAAAACTACTTTAGCCTCTAAAATTGAACATTAATAATAAAAGATCAACATAGATCTTTCAAAAAATTCTTCAAAAATATTATAGTCTAATATTGAGACCAAAAAACCAAAAATATTTGATCACATAGTCTTCCTAGATAAATATAATATTAATATCCAAATAATATCAATCACCCTTAATGTCTCATACCAAAAAAGTAACAATACTCAATATATACTAATCATCTCCATAAATAACCCAAATCAAAAAAATCATATATGTTTCTAAAAGGAAATTCATTCATTATTTCTCAAATAAAATCCAATAGTATTCTATATAACTTAATCATATAGGGTTCCCAAAATAGTGAATGTCTTATGAAATAACACTAATAACTTAATCACTAAATACCTTTTCCAAAACCATGATAATCTATAGGATATAACCTATGTTCCAAAATTAAAATAAATTTTCTCGAATAAAATCATTTATATAAAAATAAAAATATCATACTAAAAAAGACTTTTAAATAGGCCAATGGTAGATGATGTACCCTCATCTCCCTTCATTTGTGGGTTCAATCTGCGCGGCCTTTCTAGACATGATGGGTTTTTACACACTCTTTGGTATGTCATTTTATAAAATTATATTAATATAATTCTTATAAATTTATAAAAACGGAAGAAAAATCCTAAAAAATAACCAGCATATATTTATCCTTAAAGGATATATCCTACCTTTCATTTTTCATCCCAAAAAAGTAATAACCCATAATTATCTCAAATTTAGATATCATTTAAACCGAAATGACTTCCAATAACCTCAAAATTATTCCCACCAATAATAAAGGTATTTTTCTTAAAATAACCATTTTTATATCACAAAATTATGGGTTACATGTAACTTAAAAAATATCAAATTTTACCACTTTTCAATGGTATTGATTCTATATAACATATGTTTTCAAATTTATGAAAAAACCTACCTTAGAAAAAACCTTAGGCATTCCATGATTCTAGTAATATTTATAAAATACCACTATATCACAAATTTGAAAAATCAATACATAAACACATTTCTCATTTAACATCCTTCTTAAACCATTAACCACGATTCTTATTCTTATTCTATAATACTTCATTAATACAATCAAATATATGAATTATATCCTTATTATTCACCAATATAAATATAAAAATGTTTTATACATAGAATACAAGAAAATAAAGCATACCTTAAATACATAAATTATGATTTCTTTATATCCCCATTGTCTTCTAACATGATGTCCAACGTCCAAAAAGTAAACGGTCATGTCCATTTACTAATTTTTTTTCTGAGAGAGTTTTTGACTTGATATTTTGAAATCACATTAAAAAGATATACTGAACAAATATTTTTTTTAGAGAAAATAAAACATATTAGGTATTTAATTTTATTTCCTATTGGTGACTTGAACTATCAAAAAGAAATCAAAATCATTTGAACAAGCATTTTCAATAATAGTGATAATTAAACCATCTCGAACAAATATAAAGGTAGTGAAATATCACGTTACCTACATCTTGAAAAACGATCCTTAATCTATTTAAAAGAACATCATTAAAATAAGAAATGAATTATTACTTGTAAAAATGAAAAGATTCCTTAAAAATATAATTCCCTTAGAAACTCTATAATACTTTAAAATTAAAATCCTTTATAAATAAATCTTTTATCTTTATAAATAAAATGTCCAAAAATATTATTATTCTTTTAGAAATATATCACTTTAAAAATAAAAGTGGTTTATAAGACTTCTAACTTATAATCATATTTAAACATGTAAACTATATATTGATATCTATATCTCTTATGAAAATATCCTAATATTTAATGTTATCTAAACCCTGTTCTGATACTAAATGTTAGGACTATGCCTTATGCATGGCATATTCTAGTGATTATAAACTAGAAGTCACATTATAAGAACCCTGAAAATCTTTTAGGCTTAGATATTTAGTAACTTATGACTAACACTTACATAGTAAAACAATACATTACATGTGGAAACATATTCTTAGAATCCATTTTTTACACAGAATAAAATATTTAAAAAAGGGGTTTTGATCATGAAATTTGTTCAATTTTTTTCCTTTGATCTTATCCTAATCTATACCATTCATTAAACCCTAGTAATTTTTTTAAATCATGTGATGAGAAAAAAAGATTTATAGGAAACATAAATAAAGGAAACTATTACTCCAATGAAAAACCATAAAAACATTTCTTTAAAGAATAAATTTTCATCATGAAAAAGGAATAATCTTTTCAAAAATATCATTTTCATATATTTTAAAAAAAATATGATTTCTATGAAGGAACTGTAAAAAGAATATAAAATATACGTAGGTAAATTTGGAAACCATTTTCCATATCAATCTTACAAATGTAGTAACTAATAAGGACAATCTCCAACTTCAGTGTACCAACGGAATTGGAGGTTATAATATGACCACCCGTACATGGTCTATCACGGAACCCACCATCATTGGTTAATAATATAACCAACCATAATTTTTTTATCACCTAACCACCCATAAATCATTTATATCATAACCCCTATCACCATAATCAATGCACAAGAACCATATCATAATCAAAAAACATGAATACTTGGATCATAAAAACATAATTTATAGAAAATGATGTTTTCATTTTGAAATAAATTATTTTGAAAATATGAACACATATATTAGGAAACATTTTCTTAGAATATATCTATATAAAATTATAAATTAAGCTTAAAAATATTAAGTCAACATGATAACATGAAATTACCCTTATTTCATATATATATAAAAATATTTCTTTGACATGTGAAAAAACAAACTTTAGAATAATATTTTTTAATGAAAATTAACACATTTGTTTTTAAAACATTCATTTAAATATAATTAAATTCAAAATATTAATTTTAAACACATGGAAATTTAATATTAATATTTAGAAAATAATTATTTATAGAATTTAAAATGAGGATTTTTTGTTAAATAGTTATTTATAAATATCATAACATTGAAGTGAGCATTAATCAAATGAATAAATTACATGTTTTTTCTATTAATCCAGATAAAAATAGTGTAAATAAAAAAAATTACTTTATTGAAATTTCAAATATAATCTTAACATGAAATTTTCAATGATATAGATGTTTAACCCAATTAATGGAAATTGAGTTTTAAAATCCCATACAAATTTGTAATAAGTTGATTTATATTCCCCATGAATGAATAAATTTTGAAAAAAATTAAATATCATGATAATTAATAAATTCAATATATAATATGTAAAAGGTTAATTATATATACCTCATTAAATAATATAGATGCAAAACATCAAAATGTTCCTTAACGAATGGAAATTGAGATAAAGTTCCTTTGCTAATTTTTGGTAGCTTAACGATAGTACATAATGATTCATAAAATGATTTAATGATATTTTATGGATAATTTCATCATTTGAAAATAAAAATTTATGTAATTAAAATGTGGAAAAATCATATCCCATCAATATGAATTGTAAATAAAATTTATAAAATAAAGAAGGTGCTTGAATGGAAAATAAATAAAGAGAGAGGTGTCCTTTACCTTATTTCTGGAAGTTTTTCACTTTCTCTTAATTTCAAGGATAATAAATTATATTAATTAATTAATTAATTAATAACATTTAAACGTATTTTTTTCATATTATATTCATTTATGTCCATTTTAGGGTGTTTTTATGTTCGATTTTGTAGTTTGAGTACTGTTCTTTTCATGGTTTCATGGTCGGTTCGTTTGAGTATATTTATGGATATTCTTCTAAAATGGGATTACTACTCTATTAGTGGAATTTAATGGTATTAATGAACTTCCATATTTTTAAATGGTATTATATATAATTTGTTTTTTCTTACATTGGGATGATTAATTTGATAAAATGTTAATGATAAATGTTTAGTTTACTTTTACGGTTTTTCTGACCATCAGAAATTATTTACATTTTATATAATATTATGTTTATATATTAGTTATATAATAGAATATAAGTTAAAATATACTTATTTAAATATTATTTAAACATTATAATATTTTTATGACCATCCTTGAAGTTAGTATTTGGAAAATGAAAACTTATTATCCACAAAGACGGTTAACTACCACAATTTTGATAATGATTTTGTTTCATTGAATATAATAGGATCAAATAATGGATGAATATATAATATTAAATAATAAATATATAATTAAAGAATATAAATTATTCTAGAGTTATTATTCTTATATGGATGAATTTGTTGAGGAGAATATAGAAGAAGAAAATAACTTAAGAGTGGCGGTTTTTGAAAGTTACTTCTTAAATAACACCTCCTTGAAGGATCCTGTGAAGAACTGGGAATTTGTCTTTGGGTTATAATAGTAATAATTAGATGTGGGAAGTGTGGGTAAAAGAGGGTTTGGTAGATATTTAATAATCTATAAGGAAAGTGATAATATAGGAGATGGTGAGTAGTGGTATTTATACTTGAGGTGGGGCAATTTTAAGTGATTAAATAATGATTATTTCATATTTAAATCCAAACAAAATTTGGTGACAATAATTATAATGAATTATATTGATTAATAAAGTTGAAAAATATTTTTAATTTCTATAAAAATATCAAAAACCCATTTAAATTTATATTTTTTAATTATTTTACGCTTTTACCTTTTAACTTTATCCCGTTTCATTATTTTACCTATACTGCGGTAAATATTTTTTTACCATGGTAAAATTTTTATGCCTAAAAATGAAAATTAAATTACTATATAATTAGGATCATATGATTAAAAATATTAAATATATTTTATTAAATTCAATTCAATGGTTTCTAATATATATGAATGGAAATACCATTAATATATCATTAAAAACAATCTTAAAAAAAACCTTTATTTTTCTTTGAAAGTAAATTTTAAAAAATAAAAATTTACAAATTACAGTGAAAAAAATTTCTTTGAAAATTAGAATGGAAAAATAAAAATGGAGGATCATGTAAAATATTTTTTCCTAATGGTAGGAAAATCTATTCATGGTGTTAATGTTAAAAATAAACTTTATTTTCAAACATTTTGTAAAGTGAGTCAAAAGTGTCCCATTTTGAATTAATTCAATAAATTTACATTTGAAAACCTTTCAAAAGAAGGTTAATGATCATGTGAAATAGATTTAATAAATTATTTATTTTTATAAAAGAAATAATTTGAACAAAATTATAAACCATGTATATGGAAGAGAAAAATTCATGATATGAAAGAACATACAAGATCATTATCAGTTAAAAATGAATTTTTTGAGGTCGATTTAATCATTATGCGAGGAAATGAAATTTGAACATGTAAACCAAATTAATATATAATAAAGAATACAATATATTTGGTTCATGAAAATAATAGAGTTTTATTTTCTATAAAGGAACATTTGTTATAAGAAATCCTAAAATGAAACAAGATTGCAACATAAAGCCTTTGTGACTTCGGTAAATTTTCAATCGTAAGACCCATAAAAGAATAATATAAAATGAAAATTTAAATATCCTAATCATATGGATATTAACTATATAAATTTAAAAGGGTTAGTTTATAAATCTCATAATATAAGATATGTTCATATCATATATGTATGTCCCAAATAAATGGAGTTTGAGATGAAAAAAACATTACAAAGACCATATCATTGAGTTGAGAGTTAATCAATGGAGAGATTATGTGTAAAAAATGTAATTAAAAAAATTGTAAATATAGAATAAAAAAAATTAGATATTATTTCACACATAACCATGGGAAAAAAGTTTATGAAAAAGGGTTATAATCCAGCAAAAGGAAATTGAAATTTTTTCAAAAATCAGTATTTTGAAATATTCCGTAAAAAATAAATATTTTATAAAAAATACCAAAATTTCACCCTATGTTAATTTTGGTATTCTTATTTTAAAAATGAATTTCATTTTTTCATTTTTTTAAAAATTATATAATTTAATTATAATATTTCTTCATAAAAAACAATATATAGTTTTGAAGAAAACATATTTTTGATTAATAAAATTACATTACTAAAAATTGAATTATTTTTACTTAGACTTTATAACTAAATTTATATTGAGTATGATATTAATATATATATATATATATATTTGATAAAGTAATTAATATTATTCATACAAATAAACTTAATGGTTATGTTATAATGACCATATTTAAAATAATATTATTTTCATCGTTCATTTAAGCTTGATGTTTCCTGGTATCTACGCTATGAAGCATATATTAATTTTATGTGAAATTTGGATTATATAATGAATAAAATTTCAAGTAATGAAACATAATATCATATTAATGATATGGCCTTTAAACAGTTATTATAAAAATTAACCATATGAAATAAGTGATCTTAGAGAAATACAATTTAATTATACTACAAAATAATTTCTTATCAATTAATTATTCTAAATAATAATTCTACGTATGATTTATAACACTAATAAAAAATAAATTATATCATTATTATACTGTTATAATGATATTATAACTTAATCTCCCCATAATCATCCATTAACCATGGTATATTCATGTTTTTGGCTGTTTGACCGCCTATTTGAACAATGATATGATATTGTTTCATGAATGATTATGATGAACTAATTATTAGTATAATAGCATATAAACATGTAAATAATTTTTTTTGTTCTATAATTTATCCACCCATATTTAAATCATTAATTATTAAAACACCATTCGTATGTTAAAAATCTCTAAAAAATGCTCGTTACCTATTTTGTCTTCTAGGATAAAGACTAATGTAATCATGAATAGAAAATAAAAAATTCATGAATAATTATAAGTCATACATTATAATAACATAAATGATTCCAAAAAGTGGAATTTTTGAATATGAACAAATACCGACACTTCTCTTATGAAACTAATACACACCATTAATATTACAAACATAAGATATGAGAAATTAAGTTAATAATAACCATTATATATATGTGTTGATTGATTATTAATCTGTATTGTAAATTATTATGGTTATGAATACGGTTATTGTGTATGTAATTAGTAAAATTAAATTAATTTTTCTAGATGTTTGGTGAAAGTGCATAATGAATCATTACTAAGGTATGGGTATTCATCTCAAATTCCTCTCTTTAAGATATATTTTGTACTAAGAAACTTATTTCTTATATTTTTTGTATATTATACATAATTAAGTTATCATACCATGAAAAAAATTTACTCCAAAAAATTTATGTTCAATTTAAATGTCTCTCATTTATTAGGTTTTGATTTAAATGCTCGTCAAGCTTTAAGGGTTTCCATTAAATCAATCCACATTAATTGAGTTTTAATTGTTCTTCTTGAACATGTTTCATTTGTATGGGTAAATATTTCCATATTATTTTATTATGTATTATATTCACATTACTTCTAGGGATTTACAATTTTACAACATTGACCCCCTTTTTCAAATGTTTCTTACTTCGTAAATAATGTTGTCCATAAGGAAATTTTGTATCTAAAATCACATTATTTGAGTTATATGTTTTCTTTTGAACATCAACTATAAATGACCTATTTGTTAATGAATTTAAAATTTTGAAGTTACTTTTCATTCATATTTTTAGGATAATATATCTTTTTATTAAAACATTCCCACATGATTGTTCTCTAACATAAAATTATAATCTTATAAAAAAACCACCATCATTTTACTGGATCTTTATTTAAAGTATATGTTTTCATTCCCATTAATTTTTCCCCAATTTTTTTGGAATATTATATGAATTAATTTATATGATTCACATAAATCTATTTACCCCTTATAAAAATTAAATAATTACTTTTTATGATTTTATATTTGAAAAATAGTTTTTCCAAAATATCGTCCCCATATTCATTTTTATAATTTTTGGATTTTCCATGGAGTAATTTATTGATGTTTATTTTTTAAAGGTATAAATTTCCCAAATATTTCACTGTAATTTTTTTTAAAATAACTTTTTCATCTAACCTGTAACTTCATCATTTTATGAATATGTTGAAAATGGTTTCTTTTAACGATTTTAGTGGGAAGACATCTTTCCCCCTCATTTTTCATTTTATTTGAAAAAAAATTTCTATGATTTCATGGTTTTTAAAAAAATATTATTCTCATAGATTTATAAAATTACCCTTATAAAATTAATTCAAAAGATCAAGGATATTTTTTTTACAATGTAATTTCTTTCAAAAATCCTTCAACTAATTTTTGGTTAAATTCATTATACATTGAAATATATTAATGTTGGACAATATTTATTTTTCTGAAATATAAACATTAAAATTATTAATTTGTAGGAATTATATATTTCCATTTTCTTTTGGAGAAATGATCTATCACTTCCATTTCCTTTCCTAATCATTTGGTGTGTGTGAATGCAATTTTTCTTCCAATTCATTTCCTCTATAAATACACTATTCTTAATCATATTGATTGAATATAATTAACCAGGATCGAATATATCTATTTTTATACGGTGTTATTGCCTTAATTTTATACCCTTAATCTATATAGTGTAAATGCCAAATTCTTCATTATCTTTGTTGAGTTGTTTTTGTTTCAATAAATTCATTGAATTCCATTGTATAATCATTTATTTTCATTATGTTTATAAGGTTATTATTATTTATTGAATTTTGTATGATCTATTTTTAAAAAAAAATATAAAAGTATATGAATCATATTTTCATCCACTGGTTCTTTATGATGTATTGATTGGAACCCATTTTCATTCCATGAGGGTTTTATTATATAATGAATAATTTATTTCATATAAGAAACATATATATAGATAATGATTGGTGAGATCATATTTAACCCTAAAATAAATTGGATAAATGTTTATATCTATTGAGATAAGTATTCATGTGTTATTTTTGGTTGATCATATGCATGAGTACTGATTGTGTGGCTCTTTAATTCCAAGTTCCCCATACAAATATTTGGTCCATATCTAAAATTTGGTTCATAGTTTTATAATTATTCTCATGAACATGTTAATACCTCGTGAATAATTTTTTAACAAACTCCTTTTATTCATGGTGTATATTATTTAAATATTAATGAAAATAATTATGAACTAAGGTTTAATGGGATTAATTTTTTAAGCAGCATGACTATAACCATATTCTCATCTTATTCTCACTCATTATCGTTTATTATTATAGATCACCCTTACCATTACTGAGCATGTGAGGTCACGCCTTTATCATGATTCCATTTCTATAGGTTATAATGATAAGAATATTATTAAATTCAAAGAAGTATTTTTTATATGTAGAATTTTTGGGAGATGTTGAACAATGATTATCAGTTAAATTTTTTATATAAGGGGAATATTCACAATTGATATAAAGAACATGGTTTTTTTATTTAATGTTTTTTCTCATTCTCTAAATCTGTAAACCAAAAAGAACATTAAAATTTATTGTAATGAAATATTTTATTTTTTGTTATGTGGTTAGGAAAATCAAATTTTTGGGTTACTAAGTTGGCATCAGGGAAGGGTTTAGATAACTTTATAGATTATGATGTTAATAGTAAAGTATAATTCATTATTTATAGATTTTTTCAAATATTGAAAAAATTGTTTTGATGATAATATAAAATTTGTAGATAACACTTTAGTTTTGGGAAAATTATATTGAATATTTTGGTGATAAGAATAATAAAAAAATAGTGAAAACAAAAAAAATAAGTTCAAGGGATATGTTTAGTTATAGGATAACATCATAAAATTTTGGCAAATTAGTGATTGTGTTGTTTAACTAGAAATTACATCATTGTATTTATTCTAAAAGTGGATTATTCCACTAGCAAAAATTGTACCAGGGGATAAAGAAAACACTAAATGGGATTATAAGGCATTAACTCAATCTGCATGTAGATAATGACATAGAAGAAATACTACACACACGGATTGAAACTCCAATGGGATATTAATTGGTTAATCACATTCTATTTTTAAACCATTAATAATGACTTATTTCTAAATTACATTCTGATATTGGGTAAGGAGTATTAGAAAACACTATGTAATGTAACCTTGGTTGAACAAAATGTATTATATGTTTAAAAACAAAGTTTTCATTGGATAATAAATATTTTGAATGAATTTTTCAAAATAATATTTGGGATAATATCATAACCATTAAGGTTTTATTGTTTGGATGAAACATTATCAAGGGAATAAAGCTGATAAAGGTATTTTTTTAAAACCACTATGTCTTATAACAAAATAAGTGTGGAAAATTAAATTTTTTAGAAGCTTATCCTATTGTTGTTCTAATGGAAAATTTCTGTTTCCTTGACTTACCTATGTTAGTGAGGTAGATATCAATATAAAGTTTAATACTTGTTAATATTAGCTACTTTCATTAGTGTGTGATATTTATCTATGATATTCACATATATTCTAAAATCAAGGATAATTATGTGAAACATATATAGATTTTCTTCAAATGTTTTTCTTGAATGATTTGGAAACATTTAGAAAATGATATCAATAACCTTGAAAATTTATTTTTCTAAAAGGATGTATTTTTGGAGATAACTATTATATTACACATTATTTAGGTATTGATAACTCTTAGGTTTAATATATTCCCGATATTGAGGTAATATAGGGCGGAATAATCAATATAAATGAGATTAAAATAATATTAATGGCCTTGTAATTTGTTATTTATTAAATGAAAAAGTGATACATCATATTCTTAGTGAATTTTATCTCATTTTTGGGATTTTGATATTTATACTGACTCATGTGTGACATTATGAACTAATGATTAATAAAAATTGAGGAATAATGTTATTGTTTATTATTAAAAGAATATATATTCTCATTGAGGATTGATTTCATAGAGATTAATATGCTTTTGGGAATGGTATTTTAGGAATAATATATGATTATTTTATATACATATTGAGGTAAATGATGGTATGAATGTATAATATTATTTTTGGAAATATTAAAAACATGATATTTCCTCAAAGAGTAAGGTATATGACATATTCTATGTTATAACCAACTGATGAATATATTAAAAATACCATCACTAATTTTTTTTCGAATGAGTAGTAATCAAAATAGGGAGGATAAATTTTATTTAATGGGGTGGAATGTAACAATTCTAATTTCACTATGAATTTTCCTTATAAAAATATTTTTTTAATAGATTTTCTATACAAAACACAGAACTAAAATGGAAGCATCATATATTATAATAAAATTTGGTAGTTGTAATATATTTATTAAATTTTCTTTTTAAAAAAGGAAGTTACCACATTATGAAATATAAAAAGGAATGAAATAACATCGGGTACAAGAAGCCTTATTTATAAATCTCATATGTCAAATATTGTAATAGTAGCAATAAAACTATTATTTTCTCTATATGAAACCAAAGCGAAGCTTGAAAAATTATGGTATGAGAGAAATCATATAGGAGAAAAATCCAAGATTGTTGAAATTTTCCAAAGATATATACTAGTGGAATCACCACCATTTTCTTAATATAGAGCATACCATATACTTAGATCTTAGGTGGAGGTTATAAGGGGTTACATAAGTATAAATTTGAATAACAATAAAATTTAATTCTTATCTCTAGAATCGAAAGTGCGTATCAATATAACATCAATTTTATGATTATAATCTTTTGTTTTCAGAGTTAAGAGTTTCATTACTAAAATTAACTTATATAAATTTCAATTATGATTTAAATATTCACAAAAATAATTTATCATAAATCAAATAGACATTTCTCGACTATAAATAAGAATACACTCACATTATACACAAGAAACATTTTTATAAATATTGTTGTTCCAAGCCTTGTTTCATTATATTGTGATAAAATTAAATGGAATATATAATTTTTAATTAATAAAATGAACTCTATTTTTTAATTTCTCACCTCAAAATTTACATATAACGATTTTTTAGGTTTTTTCAAAAAAATGGTTTTAGTAAAAAATATGTTGTTTTTACAGAACATATATTTTTTATGACTATATCATTAGGAACTAGAGAATTAAGAAACTGTGTATATGATAAAATATGAAATTATTTATTACAAATATGAATTTTGAAAATATTATTTGAACTTATGAAACCAATTTCAATCTTTTTTATAACTAAAGTAAAATGAACCATTAATAACAAAAAGTCTTCCAAAATTATTTTAATAATGTATTTTCAAGGGGATATTGGGTTCTAGATTATCATGAAATCCCCATAAAATAAATTTTTTGAATTTTTTTAAATTTATTTCATTAAAATCAGAAAGCTTTAAAATTTTATCTTCTATATAAATTTAAACATAAAAACATTATTTTTCTTATAAAAACCGTTTAATGGGATTAAAAGAATTTTTTATAAAATTAACTTTTACACATTTGGAAATATTCATTGATAAAATTATTTAAATATTTTATATCATAAATTTAAAATTATTTAATAAGTTCATTTGAACTTTTTTAATTAATATTAATTTATAATGTTCATCATTAATTTCCATGATAAATTTAAATTTTGGAAGAAAGGTAAAAAGTTGAAGGAAAAAAACTAAAAACACTCTAGAAAGCCTTAAAAATCAGCTAATGATGAAATTATCAACCCAAAAACACTTTCCCTAAGATTTTTTCATTTTTATCCATTAACCAAAAATATTACACATATAATATTAAAAAATTAAGGGTTACTTCCGAAACTACCCTTTCGTTCACTTATCAAAAGGAAACACTTCCACCACATAAAGACTTAAAATTAAATCTAATTTATTTATGAAAATATTAAAAATAACCATTATAGAACCCTATTCCATGATCAAAATATTTTGGATTCCATTATTTTTCATAATGTATTCATTTTCAAGGGGAATGACAAGGAAAATTCAAGTCCTCAATGTATGTTTTAACCACCACTAAGATTTTCTTCTTATTTTTTTTTCTTATCACACTATGAAATCATTATTATATAATTAAGTCAATATCTTTATTATAATGAATAAATATTATTTTAATTTAGAACTTTTATTTATTCATTTCCATTAACTAAGGAAAACAAATACAATTACTGTGTGTGTTTGTAGACTACCAGTTTCAAGAAGTGATGTTGTTTATTATTCATTAAAGACAATGGAGTATGGGACTAAGGATGAGCATAAAGGATACAGTAGTAATTTTTAATATGAATAATTGTATGTTAATAAAAATTTAATATCCACTTAATTATATAAATAATACAAAATTATTATAAAAATTAATAATCTTAAATAAGAGATCATAATGAAAAAAATTTATTCATACTATGAAATTATTTCATATCCATCACATGATATCCTACATGTCTTGACCCCCTCCCCATAAAGGTAATCTTACTGGGAGGTAAATTAAGGAAGAGGGATAATGACCCCCGATTCCCACCTCTAATACACCCTGGGTTGGAAATAAGCCCCATGGGTGTAAATATCTCACATATGGAAGCATTTACCCTATATAATAATATAGGATCAAGATATAGGATAAAAATCCCCCAAGAAACTCAAGAACATAATTAAAAAGTATTTTAGAAACCATCACCCAAAGTAAGAACAATGTATTTTAAAAAGAATAAAATTCTCTATGTAAATACCAAAAGGCAAGTCCTATGATAACGACTCTACAATATATACAAACCCTGAGATAGTAATGTCTAGTATGGCCCCAAATTTCCTCTTGGAAAGTTGAAAAACATTTTATCTATACATAGGGTGAGAACACATGCATACTCAATATAATCATACCCAAGGTCTATAGTGAATAATAAAATACCATTTCACTTGTGAATAAACATCATAACTAATAAGAACCTAAAAACATTAACCAACCAATCTCATTCTAACCATGACTTTCTCACAAAATCACACACCCAATATAGTAAAATAGTAACAAGAGCACAAAGAAAGTTCCCCATTACTGATTCCCCAATTATTTACCTCTTTCACAACCCAACCTCAAACGTTATGTCATCCTATCCTTTACATTCATATAACAACACATATATTAATATCAATGATTTGGGTCAGGATGCATCCCAACATACCCCACACTATCATGGTAAAACATTTGGTTCTTGAAGAAAATATCTTCACATGGAAGCCGCCTCACATCACATCACATTTAAATTGAATCACAATAACATTACATAACCATGGTAGTAGTGTATCCTGAATTTTAAGGACATCATACTTATGTCCTCATAAAACTATGCATAGTCACCACCACTTATCAAATATTTATGACCACTTCATAATTTCCAATAACAACCCATATCATCAGTCAGTAATATCTAACTCCAACATGTATAATCACTATAGATGATGTAAGATTGGGGATAAGGGGCTTGCTAGCTATAAGTATCACCACTATCCAGGAATTTGAGGGAACACCCCAGGGAACCAAAATCGTTAGGAGTTGGTAAGGTTATCCAACTTTGGTGGGGATTTTATATAAATAAGATGATGTAAATGATAGAAAGATAACACAAAATACCCACCCTATGGGTTCACAATAACTACACTAGATTTCAATACAAAAACTCCATTTCACCACACAACACATCCAAAACCTCTACCAACACTAAATGCACCACACCATACTGACAAAATAATAATGTCAAAAAAACCACATTCAAATATAGAATCTTCCATTATATAAATTTAACAAGTTTCCACAAACTGCTATTTACAAATCTATTTATTTAAAATTTTCACATTCCATTCATTTCAAATTTTAAATATTTTAACCAATTACCTCATTATAAAACTAGACAATTCTTATTCATTTAATAACCATATTCATTTTATTTCATAATTTAAATTTTTCCCACATATAATGAAGAAACTAACACAACCACACCATAGAACCACTCACTCATCTCATGTTATACATTTCTATAAAAACACCTTAGTTAATCCATCTCATTATAATAACCACCAATATAAACCACCACCCCACACAACCACCACACTACTTCCCACATCATATCCCATGCCAACCAACTATTACATATCTACCCCACACATTTCACAACTCATCCAATAACCACCATCACCAAAAAATATCCCACATAATACAAGAAATAAAAATAAGAATAACCACACATAAAATCATGTCATGGATCACATAAATTAAATTCAAGGGATTACATTACCTCACTTAATTATTTTATTGAGTATTATCATGAAAACAACATTTCAATGGGAAACTAATTAATTATCCCTATAAATATACTTATCCATTTCATCCAGGGTGATACTAATAGTCAATACATAAATGGTCTCACATACATATCAAATAAAACACAATGAAGGTTCCAAACAATTGTTTTTTATAAATGGATACAAGCATACATTATCTGATAAAAAATATCATCAAATAAGTATAACATGAAATTTATCCCCACCCCCATGAATTTCAGTTTATTCCAATTTAATATATTTATAAAGAAGACCTTTACTGTCTACAAAATTGAAAGAAAAGTCATACAATCCCTATACAAGAACATAAAAAGGGAGAGAAAAAGTATCCATTACCTCAAAGAAACTTCTTGCTTTTCTACACATAACTTGGTGAAGTGGAAATAACCTTGAAACCACAACCACAATAGGAAAACCTCAAACCAAATTGTTTCATACAAAGGGATCATAAAAATAAATCCCAAATTATTATGAAAACAACATCACTTTAAAAAAATAAATGAATTATATAGAAAAGTAAACATGTGGATAAAACGAATAACTCCCCTTGTATTTAAAATCATTAGTCTATAGAACCCATGTAATTTTTTAAGAGGAAAGGTGATATATGATCCTCTAAAAAACCCTTTGGATATTTTAAAAATACAAGATAGATGAATGAGAAAATTCAACAAAACCTAAAATTTTAAAATTAGTTGAAACTCATATCATTCATGTCATGAATTATGTATTCATGATGTGAAGTCACTTACGATATAAAAATAAATTCAATGAAACTGATTAGGCTATAAATTCCTAAAAACTAATACTCACTGAACTACCCCCAAAAATAATGGAATATCAACCCAAAATAAAATAACATTGTGAATTTTATTTTTACATAATTAACCACGTAATGAAATATAACTTAAACTATAAACTCCACTGATCCCACCTTTATATTCATCCAAAAAACTAGAACTTTTAAACTGAAATGGTAATGGGGAAATAAGGCATACAATGTTACATTGGATATATTTGAAATGATTCTCATCCTCAATACTCAAACCAAACCCAAAACATGGAGATGGTCCGAATAAACACTCCATGAGATACCTCTTTGGGATATTGTTACATCCTCAAACACTAATACTAGGAGAGCACACCAAGATACAACATCATCAAACCTACCTATACAAAAACATCACCATCCCCTACTAAGCTCCACACCACATCATCAGGTGCCTCCAACAAGCCACCCATTTCCCTTGTAACTATCAACACTACTATATAAAAATTTCACAACCCAAGCCAAAAAATTCCTCAACCAACAAACAACACTAACATGTGAACATGGAAAAAGGAATCCCACTCTCAATATTAAGATATTGTTCAAAATGAGTGGAACTAACTCACATGATTTTTTTTAAAATGTTTGATAAAGATAACATATATGTGTGAAAAATGAGTTTCCCTTCTACAGATACATGAATTTATAACCACCAACACACATAAGAAAAAAATAAGGCATATCACATAAAATAATCAAGATTCAAACATCACATCATCAAAACAAATCAGTTTGAGGAAAAAGTAAGAACAATACTCAAGTTATTGGGAACATATTTGTGTCTCATGCTCCCTTGTACTCTCCTCTACTCCACCATATCTTCACCACACAATAACCAAATGGATGGATTTTAATCAAAGTACCTTCTATCGATGATCCTAGATCTCTACTGATCACTACATGAATGTCACATAATCCTTGATATCCAACTCATTGAGGAAATAATGTGGGATTCATCATGAAGATAATGAGAATTTTGGGAAACTTAGAAGACATTATGGACCTTGTCTAGCTATGGTGGGAGTGGAAAACAATAATCCAACTCACCAACATGCCCTAACACCTCAAAAGGCCTAATGAACTATGGATAATGCTAAATCCACATCCAACCTTTTACATCCCCCAATAATGGGAGACCCTAAAAACACATGGTCATCAACATCAAACTTCTAGGGCCTTTTCCTTCAATGAGAATATTACCTTTATAAGTAATATGATTATTCATCCTCTCTAAAAATAATTGGATATTCTCAACCATTCTATACACTGCATTAATACTAAGAACTACTTACTCCCCATCCTCTATAAATCACAATGAAAAATGATAGGACCTCTAATAAAAAACCTCATACAAATCCATGTCAATGGATGAGTGATATATATTATTGTAAGAAAACTCAAAAAAAGTAAGGTTATTTACCCAATATATTCCAAAATAAAGGATGTTAGATAATGATTTATTCATTGGAATCTAGACAGTCTGCTCAATCTTCCCATCCATATAGGGATGAAAAGATGTGGTAGGGAACAATTGAGATTCAAAGGATTTCTATAACCCACTGTAGAACCATGATGTAAAATGAAGATCTTGATTAGAGATGATGGTCCTCATTACCCCATGAAATCAAACCATAGAATCCAAATACTTCATTTCCATGAAATCCAGATTAAAAAATCACAAATTTTCTAAAATTGAACTGACTTTATCAGTCGGTATACTATCATCCAAACTAAACCACACCCTCCCTGATCCTTGGGCAACAAGGTCTTTAATGGAAAGTGTCATTGGGTTTCTTTTGATTGATTGTGGAGATTTTTAATGTTTTAAAATCACTTACGTCAAGTCCATCATTTTCAAATGGCTTCCAACATGTTGTTTAGGGAGCCGAAAACACCCATTTTATCTTATATCTATGGAGACTCATAGACCTGATTTATAAAGGCTGGAGTTCATCGGAGATCTTGAAAAATGAATATTAAGAACTCACATTGGTCAATAGGATGGGAGTTCGGGTTCATCACACACTTTTCGGAGGAATTATTAACTATTTGGTGACTCTACTATAGATTTTATTTAAGATATGTCACAAATACATTTTTAATTCCCAAGTATGATGTGAGTAAACATTTAATTAACAATCTATTGTTTACATGCATGAATTTGGAATCATCTATATGTATCCAAGAACCTGTATAAACAGATGTAAATGTATATATATGGAGTTATCCATCAATTTTAATTGTGGAATAGATATCTTTGTATCCATTATTACTTTGATTATAGTTTTAAGCCACACAGTGATGTTGTATGGATTTTATCATCATCATAGGAGACATAAGTTGTTTTAATTTTAGGATCACACACATAATATGGAGTTCCTATGTATCCTTGTGGAAGGAATGAGAACCCACATAGTTCAGTGCTAGTTAACAAGACACATTATACCTTTTATGGTCACTTGATAAGGATCAAACCATGAATATTAATTCCATGTAACAAGGACTTATAGGTGGATGGTTCCTAGTCAATTTTTGGTGTGGGAATTATATCGAAGTGGTCCTAAGTGTCTAGAAGAAGTGTTTTATCCCATGTAGAGTATGATACTATTAGAAACATGGATCAATAAGGATAATGAGGAGAGGGGATTGTAATTAATGTATCCCTTAATGTTTAACATGGACCTACTTGGGATATGGTCCACAGAACATTATTATGAATTTAGATGTTTTTTTGACCTCAGGGAGGATTCATATGTATCCCAGTTAGTCAAGAATCAAAACCCACATAGTTTAGATGGGTTGGGCCTTACACCTATGTCTGAGGCTCTTATGGGTTGATTTATAAACTATATAACCCTTTTAATGTTTGTTTCATGATAAATATACCCCTTTAAGAGGACGATAACATGGATTTAGTACTTTAACCAAATGAGATGTCCATGATTCTGAAACCTTGAGGAAAGTCTCGACTCAGGGTGATTTGGAGGTTTGGTGGGGGGGTTACACTCATGAGAATTACCATTTAAATGAGTATGGTTGGGGATTATATTGGATAGAAGGCCCAGTTTAACGGGATTGTGTGGATGTTATGGTCACTTCCATCCTATAAGACCATGAGAGTCAGGATCATTGTGAGAAATAAGAGGAATAAATAGATTTAAAAGCCACACAATCTTGATTTTATGCTAGTGTATGAGGCCTGGACCCAGAGGAAGAGGGAAAAGGGGGTGCCTTTGATACCCATATACTCACTTATTTTAATATAATAGGCCCAAATGGAGAGAAATTTTTTGTAGAGGTGCACCTTTAGTTTCTTTTTTTTGTAACCAATATAGTCACATCAAATCCTGACTATGAACCAATAGGAAAAGAGGAACACGAGTTCTACTACATATAAGAAAGAATAATAGTTTACTCTAGATGGTAATTGTGGGCGCCAAAATATTGCACGAAAGGAAAGGACAAAAAAGAAGGTCGGCACGCTGCCTCACGAAGCACCGATGCGAAGCACAGGCGAGAAGCACCGACGCGAAGCGCCCCGATCATCGCGGCCTCACGAAGCTCCAGAGGCGGTAACTCTCCGCGAACGCATTTGACGTTCGCGAGCCCGCCGCGAAGCTCCAGAGGCGATAACTCTCTGAGAACTCATTTGACGTTTGCGAGCCCGCCGCGAAGCTCCAGAGGCGGTAACTCTCCAAAAACGCATTTGACGTTCACGAGCCCGCCACGAAGCTCCAGAGGCGGTAACTCTTTGCGGACGCCATTGACGTTCGTGAGCGTGCCGCAAAGCACCTGAGGTGGTGCACGAGTTCTGCTTCGCAGTTCCCCTTCCCTATAAATACTGGACTCCCCCTGAGTCCCCGGGGATGGACAATCCAACCTTTCAGCTTCTCCTCTCCCGAATCGCGAAGAACTCTTTGCCCTAGGAATCATGAGCTCCGCGAGGTACTTCTACATCGCGAGACGCCTTTTCTTTGTCTCGTTTTGAGCCCCTCTTCTGAGAGGGATGCCCTTCGCGAAGCTCAAGGGCATTCGTGAAGGAAGGTAATTCCCAAGGGAACTCGGGCAGCCTCGGAGCATTTATGCTTCGCGAAACACCCAACCTGTACTAGTGATCCCTATGCTAAGGTAGGATCGCTACACATCGCGAAGCACACTGCTTCGCAGGACCCTGCTTCGCGAGGCACCTCTTCTTCATGAGGCAGTGCTCAGCGAACACTGTTCCACTTCGCGAAGCACCTTCCACTCACACCTATGCCCCATGCTAAGGCCAAGGCACTCCACTTCGTGAAGAACACTCCTTTGCTTAGAAATTCCTTCTCCCGTGCGACCCTCCAGGTTTGCACGATGTGAGTTTAAAGTCCCATGGACAATACCACCCGTAGTGTTGCTTCACCTAATGCTTCTTCGCATAGGCACGCTAACAGGTATTGCTTCTTCGCATAGCCACGCTAACGTGGACCCCTTGATGGTTCGTTCCACAACCCCCCTTGACCATGGCCTTACTGGTACCTTCCCTTCCCCAAGAACCAGAGGGTACCAGTTATGTAAGTCCTAGGGGTGCGGAGTGAACCCACCTTATCCAAGCTACAGGACGTTAAAATGCCAAGCACCACGTCCTCAACACATGGCGTTAAACTGTGACCCGACCTCGTGCCTCTCACGAAGGGTCCCCCCAGCTCGAACATTATTTACACCACTCATCTCCACAGGAATGGAATCACCCATTCACAAGGGGTGATATCCTCCTTATTGGAGTGGCATATGTTCATAGGAGAAGGGCGACCCTAGTTCCCCAACGGATGGCTGCACCTCTGCATCTCCGTACTTCCCCACTACCAAGTTCAGTGGAGGGCGTGATAGGGAACGAGGAACCTCCCATCATTGGTCCCAAATCCCTCTTTCGCTGCGCTTTTCCACACTCTGGGCCTCCATCATGGAGTAAGTCCCAGCACCATGGGCCGCCTAACGCATAAGCCCCTCTTTGCTTTTCACGGACGCATCCTTCGCGACGTGATCATCAGATCCTTGAAACCTCTTGTTTCTCACACTGAGCATGACTCACGTGGTCTTAGAGTGAGCACCGACCCTGACCCCCACCCACAGCGAACTACGAGGACTTTGATCCATGTCAAGGCATGGTACGTAGGAAGCCTCCATGAGGTTCAAGCCACATTGCTCAGTCGTTCATTCACGTCGAGTTTCGCCCTCATCCAGCATAACGTTAAACTGTATGCCCCCTTGTCCCGCATGACATTAAACTGCACACCCATTCCCATATGAACTACGAAGACTTTGATCCATGTCAAGGCATGGTACGTAGGAAGCCTTCCAGAGGTTCAAGCCCACCACTCATTGGACTAAGGTCCACCTTCACGTTGGTTCGCCGGCAAAGCCCCATATGAACTACGAGTTCTTTGATCCATGTCAAGGCATGGTATGTAGGAAGCCTTCCTAAGGTTCAAGCCCACCCATCATCTTTCACGTCGAGTTCTACCTTCGTCCAGCATGACTTTAAACTGCATCCTAGTCCGACAGCAATCCGTTGTGACTAACCCGAACTGCGAGGTCTTTGATCCATGTCAATGCATGGTACGTAGGAAGCCTCTACAAGGTTCAAACCCACCATCCGGTCGTTCCGACCTCATTCACGTCGGTTCACCCCCGTCCCGCATGACGTTAAACTATACTCCACAACTCGAACTACGAGGACTTTGATCCGTGTCAAGGCATGGTACGTAGGAAGCCTCCCCAAGGTTCAGGCCCAACAATCATTGGCCCAGACCGTCTCCTTGTTGGTGTGGCAAGCCCCCATTTTCAATCCGAACTACGAGGACTTTGATCCGAGTCAAGGCATGGTACGTAGGAATCCTCACAGAGGTTCAAGCCCATCTCCCATTGGACCAAGGTCCCTCATTTACGTCGGTTCGCCAAAACCCACCGCCCGTCGTTTATTCACGAAAGGGTTCACTATCTTCCCGCATGACGTTAAACTGTATTCCATCAATCTTTTGAACTACGAGGACTTTGATCCAAGTCAAGGCATGGTATGTAGGAAACCTTCCCAAGGTTCAAGCCCACACTAGTGGACCCACGAGTCTACTTTCACGTCGGTTCACCGATGAAACCCTTTGAACTACGAAGTCTTTGATCCATGTCAAGGCATGGTACGTAGGAAGCCTCCCCATGGTTCAAACCCATCTCTCATCGGACCAAGGTCCACCTTCACGTCGGTACGCTGACGATGCCCATCGGACCAAGGTCCACCTTCATGTTGGTTCGTTGATGACATTCATCGGGCCAAGGTCCACCTTCACGTCGGTTTACTGGCACCATCCTGAACTACGCAGACTTTGATTCCCTGCCACGGGGATACGTAGGAAACCTCTTCAAGGCTCAATCCCAACTTCACCGTCGCCCCTGCGATGGTCCCATATCACTCCCCCTCCGCTCCATTCATCCACCTATCACCCATCCTGATTCTTACCCGGACTGTCATATCTCGGTGAGACCATGTCGGTAAGATCCTCTTCACAGCCGCCCATGGGCTGGCCCCGGTATCATCATCCCTTCAAGGGGAATCCCTGAATCCAATCTATCCTAGCTAATGCTTCGGTTGGGTTGATCCGTCTCCGCTGGACGTTAAACTCACGGAATACCCTGTGTTAAACACGGGAAACCAAGGAAAACCTCAGATATGTGTATGTGACATATAATTCCCCACACTCGGTGTGGGATGCCTCGGCTTTCCACGCTCTCGAGAAGCCCTGTGACCAGGGATAATAGACAGACATGCCTGGTTCCCCAGCATCCAGACACGCTACTAATGCCTCAATGTGACTACTCCCCCGACTGAAGGTTGCTGCCCTGACTGGACCCTTTGGAATGTCCCGACATAAGCAGTGTAATTAACCGGTGCCCATGGAAACATGGAACTGGGAAGAGTTTCACGAACTATGTATTAAATATATGAGGGAGACCTAGACTAGGTGAAGAGTTCTGAGGAGGAATCCACAGAAGGAAGAACCGACATCCCATCATCCCGTTTCGATCAAGGAGTAGACGTCCCTGAATAAAGAGCGAATGCCGCCCGCCTTTGGAAAGCGGGAACGCGGGGCAACAGCTGCGCGTCCTCCACGGACGAATGCGCGTGCCCCGGCGAAAGCGTCGGAAACAAAAATGGTGACCCCAACACGAAATTCTTCTCCTCAATATGGAGATTAGTAGCGTTCGAGACACCAGTAGATTGACGTGTCACCAGATCCAGATATCTGGCGCATGGTCCTGCCAAGCAAATAACGGGCCTGTCGTGAAACTCACCGGAAGTCGGGGCAGTAGAACGCGGGGCACTCCGTTCTGCAGCGTGTTGGTGTGGATCCTTATTACAGACGTGGAGAATGGAAGGGCACTGGGGCACTGGTTGTCAATCCTTTTCTTCTTAGTGCTGATGATTTGATCCCTTCGTTTCTCATGAACCGGGTTGCTGTTACAGAGACGCGATCACCGCCCGCTAGCCTACGCAGGGGTAGGGGCAACATCGCCACAACCACCCCACATAGCGCTGCTACCACCACGATGGCTTCCACATCGCGGAATACGGGGCGCCCACGTCCCCTTTCCCCATCACAGGTCATCCAGCGAAGGGTGATCAACAACCTCGTGCGCAGGTACGAGGAGGAAGGGGTCATCCCAACTAGGGATATGGCCTTCCTGGACCTGGAGGCCTCCAGGCCCCGCCATCAACGCCGCCCCAACAGGCTACACAGGGAGCCCCTACTCCCCACCCCAACGTTCAACCGTTTCGGGAGCCTGTCCCCAGAACGCCTTGACGACTCCTCGCCTTACGCTGAAGAGGTGGGCGCAATCCGGCTCCGCCCGCTCAGGGTCCCGACCCAAGGGATCTAGGAGGGAGCTCCCGTCCGGCTGCGTCAGCGGCGCCGTACGACTCCGCAGGAAGAGCGGGCAGACCATGCCCCCGCACCACCTGCACCAGCTCGTCTGACCCGACATCAGAGTCGGGCCCGGGCTGAGGACGCTCGCTCAGGCGCATCAACGTCGACAGCTACAGTGGCCCGAGCCACCGCCGACGTGCATCATGAGGCCCCTGCATACACTGAGCAGGGGCACTCCTTCACCCAACCAGGATCAAGACCCCAACCGCCCCACGGGCAGGCTGGGTTGACTCTCCGGGTTGCAGGCCCAAGTGGTGATCGCCGCGAACTAACCCGCGGTGATGTCGCCCCGTACGGAGGCCCTCCCCGTACCACTACTCCACTGAGCGTGGGCCTTCCCCACCCTGAAGTTCATCATGGAGGTATGCCTCGTGCTACCCCCATCCCGAAGGAAGACCTGCCCCGCGGCAGTGACGCTCGGCGCGGAAACCTTTCCCGCGCCCACTACATAGGGTTTGGAGTCCATCCTCCTGCCCCCGATCGCTGATCTGAAGGAACCATCCATCCAGTCCTTCTCCAACGTGGGGGTCCTCCCTTCATCCTCTCTTCGACTGGCAAAGTTCCTCCTCACCCCAGCAACTCGAGGAGTAAAGATCAGCCTCGCTCCGCCCGCATCGACCATGGAGGTCCTCCCCATGCTCCTGCCGATTCCAACAGAGGCTCCGCCTACATGGGTGCTGTCCATGGAGGTCCTCCCCATGTACCCTTAGACATTTGCCCTGGTGCCCCTCACACCTCGGATATCTCGAGTGGGGGGCCTCTCCGCCACGGCGCCAGGGCCGCCCCGAGACTCCATGATAGGAATCAACCCTGTCTCGAAGAGCCACCCCGGGGCAGGACAGCGGGTCGTCGCCGCCACAAGAAGAGTCATGTGAAGGCTCGGGTGGAGATCAAACCTGCCCGCTTCTCCGACTCTGAAGCGGAATGCGACTCGGCCATGGAACCTTCTCCCCACTCCTCCGTATCAAGGACTGGGGCAGGAACCAGACGCGTTAGCCTCATTCTCCCGGAATATGAGGTCCACCAGATTCCCATCTCTCTCCGCAGGTACATCCAGGAGGAAGAAATCTTGGGAATTCTATGGGTCTCGACCGCGCAATCATCACCATCGTCACCAGAAGCGCCCTCTACCTCTACCAGAGATCACAGAGAGCTATTTTGGGGGCCAACGGTGGTAGAGAGACAACATGACCGGTCACTGGTAGCTGCGACTCCTATGCCGGAAGCTGTGGCTATCAGCCCATCGTATCGTGACATCGTGGCCATGTCACCTTGCTCTTCGGAGGATGGCCCAGAATTCAGCGGCCAGTCAGCTCGTTCGCCGTATTCTCCACCACCGAGTTTGTTATCCCAGAGGTCCACCTCGGTACCGCTACCGGTCCCTCAACCTCCCCCGGTTGACGAGTGGGGCAACACAGGGCCAGACCCTACGTCCGAGCCCAGGAGCTTCTGGAGTATTCTTGCAGCGGATTACTTCCTGGAGAAGTTCTGGCCAACCGCGGCGCTGAATTTTCGCGTACCAGAGTCTCTTACCCCTGAAGAAGTGGGGTGATTTTGTCGAACCCTATGGGCGACACACTTTCGCCTTCGTTATGAATGGGTGGTGTACCCCAGAAGTCGAGAGCACTACGAAGAAATCGGCGAGCAGTGCCGCCTGATCGATGGGGCCACACTCCTTGTGGCCCAGCACCCTGAGTTGTCAGGCCGCCAGAGCGCCCTTCAACGGAAATGCGTCCAGAGTTTCAAAGCACTCTGCAGAATCGTCAGGGAAGCTACCTCCCATGTGCAAGTCCGTGGTTGGGGACACTATGCCACTCTCCTCTTCGACCCTATCCCATGGCATCCCGATTCATTATGTGACATCGAGGACATTCCCTCGAGAGGGGTCGCAGTCCACATGGCTGACGTCGTGGACAAGGAGGACGAGCTTGAATTCCTTGATGGAGACTTACCCCCCTAGGGCGTACCGCCACTGCTGGACCCATCAGGGAGGGTTACCCGTCAGTAGAGGAACCTGCTATGCCTCCCCGTACCCACCGAGTCACTGGTACTCGGTCGAAACACCGGCAAGGGTAAGGAGCACGTCGGAATTGTCAAGCACTCCGACCCGTCTGCCTCTGTGCAGAAAACGGACGAAGATCCCGAGAAGGCCACGTTACGCCAGAAGATTGCTGAGCAGAAGAGGCTGGTTGACGAACTCTTGGCTGAGCGTGCCGTAGAGTGGCGACCCGACTATGGTGATCCCAGGTCGGGGCAGCAGGGGCAGGAACAATTTCCCCCTAGTGAGATACCTCCGGGCAACCCTGATCATGCTACTGCCATAGACAGAGCAGAAGCCGGAACGTATGGCAAGAGGGAACGATACGTCTCGCCAAACCCCCCTGAGCGACGAGGCAATCTGAAGAACCCAGTCCGGGATCCCCCAGTCGCCCCGCAGGTCGTTCTGCCAGTTGATCCACGAGCGGCTGAAGCCATCTACCGTGTTGAAGAACCTGGCAATGCACTTGTGGTTAGGGATCCCCGTCAAGACAGGGACCCCCACCCAGATGATCTTATTGCGGCACTCATAGCCTGCCTCGAAGCGTTGGGAACGCGGCAGGTGGAGGTCCCACCGGATGGCTAGCCTTATCCAGCGTGGGTGGATGATATGCCCGCACCTCCAGGTTTTGGGAACCCCACCTTCTCGCCCTTCAACGGGACAGGGGACCTGCCACAGCACTTGCCACATTTTTCTTCCAGGTGTGGCCCTATGCTGGGGACCCCGACTCAGCAAGAAGCCGCCAAACTCCGGTGTTTTGTACTGACATTGGAAGGTCCAACATTCGTCTGGTACAGCCAGCTCCCTATCGGATCGGTGACCGGTTGGGAGGACCTCCGCCGGCAGTTCCTGTACCAGTTCAGCTCCACCACGCAGAAGACCAGCATTGCAGACCTCTTCAAGTGCAAGCAAAGGCCTGATGAGCGGGTTGCAGATTTCATCGCCCGGTGGAAGGGACTTATGTATTCCCTCGATATGCCACTGAGTCAAGAGCAATTACTGATGATGTGTGTGGGGAACGTCAAAACAGAGCTGGTACCCTCCGTGATTACCCAGAACTACCCTGGAGGGTTCAGAGATTTCTCAGATAAGGCTCAGTTCCTTGAGGAAGCCCTGCAACAGGCTAGTCAGGCACGTTTGTTGCCCCCCATAATCCCGGCCAGGAGGACCGCCAGGGCTGAACCCGCCGCGGTGGCCCAAATAAAAGCCCCGAGGCAGCTGGAGTTACTGCCGATGGCACCATCCCCGCAACCCCGCAGAAATCCTCCACCTCAAGCACATGCTCCTGCCCAGCAACGACCGCCTCAGAACCGACAGGTTCCCCAGCACAATGCGCCACCGCCACCCAGGCGAGACAATCAGGCGCCGCCTCCTCGACAGGCCCCTCCGGCCCCTCATCAGGGCCAGGCCCCCAGGGACCCCTATCCGGAAAGAAGGCACCAGACTTATTCGTTCAATGAAAATCAGGTCCCTTGCTACTTCTGAAGTGCTCTAGAGAAAGGGATTGTGCACCTGCCCGAGTGAAGAAGGCCGACAGAGGCGAATCTCACCGATCACCCCAACTACTGCCCTTATCATCGGATTCTGGGGAACACCCTTAAGAAATTCTATGTGTTTAAAGACTGGATTCAAGACCAGGTCAACAACAACATAGTCAAGTTGGACCTAACACCAGCACAAGGGGCGGGTGACTATGCAGGATCAAAGATCGGCAGCGACAGCGAAGGTGAGTGGCATCAGGTCCCAAGCCGCGGATCCCAGAAATACGACGACTGGATGGCTCTAAAGACCTTCGTCCGTGCCCATGGTATCATCCAAGTGTGCCTGAAGAAGTCGGAACCTTCAGAAGAAGTAGTTGGTGCCTCCGCATCGTCTTCACAGTCGACCTCTTCCCAAAAGGGCAAGCAGCGGCGACGCAAGAAGAAGCAACGCGCACCACCGGTGCCATCGTCATCCCGCACTATCGGCGACTTTATGCCCCCTGAAATGGGGATTCCTCCCAAAATCTACCCAACGGTGGATGACTCCTCAAGCGACAGCTAAGGGTATGCTTCGGTTAACACCGTGGAGTTGGTAAAGCCCTATATGATCCCCAACGAGGGGGAACGCCAGGCGAACCTCCCCAGCGTTTCCAGCCGACATCAACGTCAGCGGAATAACAACCACGCCAGTCATCGAGGTACGTCAGCAGGCACTTTCCGCCAAGCCGTTCATGCTACTGAGACCAGACAGCATGCTCAACGCAGAGCTCAACACGCGCAACCCCATCTAACGCTCTCAGCTCTACCTCCACCGCCATTCGTGCTACTAGATCGGGGAGAGCTGCCTCATTCGTATCACAGTCAGTCTTGCCTGGCTATAGGCCAGCCTCCGCTGTCCAATCCTAGTCCGCTGACTACTCTCCAGGCTTCAACTAGTAGGCAAAATGATGTACCCAGAACTAACCGATCGTCGGTTCAACCGGCAGGACCCGCTATGCCTCCAAATGTCTAACGACCTCCTGTAAGCAGAGGTTCGCATTTGGCATGAAAGTATGATGTCATGAAGCACCTGGCCAGAATTCCGGCGAGGATTTCCATCCTTGAGGCCCTTTTCCTATCATCCAAAAATGCGCGAGGCACTTGACGAGACCCTAAGGAGCCCCCTCAAGTTTGAGATGGAGGTAGCAGCTGCATAAGCCTTCCATTCCGAGACGATTGAAAACACCGAATGTCAGGCGGTTATCTCATTCTCCGGTGAAGATGAGGACCCTCCTATACAGGGGCACATTCACCCGCTGTACATCACTGGCCACTTCAATGGTGTGGAAGTCCGTCGTTGCCTCGTTGACACGGGTTCCAGAGTCAACCTAATTCCGACTTGAACGTTGAAAAAGTTGGGTCTGTCTGAAGGTGATTTAACTCCCTCTGACCTCAGAATCCAGGGGTACGTCAGGACCGAGCAAACCCCAGTCGGCAAGATCCGCCTGAAGACTCAGTTCGGTGGCTTAATTGCCAGCACTGAGTTCATGGTCGTCTCTCAGGATACTGCCTACAACGCATTGATGGGTAGGCCATGGCTCCATCTGCATGTAGTGGTCCCTTCGTCGTATCACCAGTGCCTCAAATACTCACTCTACGGTCGGGTAGGCATGCTCCAAGGAGATGCATCCCCGTTCGTTTCTTGTGAGGCCCGCTATCTGGATGCGGGTTATTACAAAAGTAAGGATAAGCAAATCCTAGTAAGCTAGGTTGAACCCGCCCCTGTCACAAGTGATCCCTGGGCAAGCATGGATGCCGCCTACATCCTCCCGATCCACCGGTTGGAGGCAACGACCCCCGACAAGGGGCAATGTTTTGTTGTTGCAGGTACACAAGGAAGGCATGTTCCCGTGTCCAAGTGACGGCGGAAAATCACCTCGTACTCCTACATCAACCAGGCTCATGTCATCCCAGAACCTCCTACCCCTGTACGGTACCAGGACTTCAAGCTTATGACAACGGCGGTGTGCCATACGTGTCTCTTCCGCCGGGCTAGAATTAACCGACTCAGGCTGACACATCACCACTGATTTGATGGCATCAAACGTGGCCCCTTAGGCCGAAGGCCAGATGGGATAGGGTCGACTGCCTTCATTGCCATGGTCTCAATGGCAAGTGAGTCTTCCGATGTGATGACCACTGCTGCCAAGGCCGGCACCAGCTGCCCCTCGGGTTTTGATAGCCCAGAAGTATCTCCTGTCGTGGGAAATCCTCCCACGGGTGGGGAGGAAGACCTGGAGGATGCTCCCCCTGCCTTTGAAGAAGGCGTCTCTACCATGGTTGATGAACTGGTACATGTGAACCTCGGTAGCGAGGCAGATCCGAAACCCACATTGATCAGTGCAGCCATGTCCCCCGAGGAGCGACAACAGTACATAGACTTCCTCAAACAACAACGTGACGTGTTTGCCTGGAGTTACAACGAGATGCCAGGGCTAGATCCCCAAGTAGTCGTTCACCGTCTGGGCCTCCCGGCAAAACACCGTGGGTTTAAGCAGCCCCCCAGGAAAATGCACCCTTCTCATGGTTCTATGGTTGAGGCCGAAGTTGACAAGATTATCAAAGCCAACTTCATTAAGGAAGTCCAGTACCCCAAGTGGCTTGACAACATTATGCCAGTCAGGAAGAAGAATGGGCAGATCAGAGTCTACATCGACTTCCGCGATCTCAATCGCCACTGCCCAAAGGATGACTTCCCACTCCTGGTGACGGAGTTTTTGATTGACTCCATGGTCGGGTTCCAAGCCCTCTCTTTCATGGATGGATATTCCGGGTACAACCAGATCCGGATGGCCCCCGAAGACAAGGAGTACACTGCCTTCAGGGCTCCCCAAGGTACCTTTTGCTACCAGGTTATGCTATTCGGTTTGAAAAATGTAGGTGCCACTTATCAGAGGGCCATGCATCGCATATTCAATCCGATTCTCGGGACATTGGTGGAATGCTACATGGATGACCTCGTCTTCAAATCATGTCAGCGCCAGGACCATCTCAAAGACCTCGAGAAAGTGTTCAGTTTCCTCCGTTCCCATCACCTGAAGATGAAACCGTTGAAGTGTGCCTTCAGGGTCACCTCCGGGAAGTTTCTAGGCTTTGTTGTCAGATACCGAGGTATCGAGATCGACCCGGAGAAGATCAAGGCCATCAGCCAAATGCCTCCCCCAAGCAACATTCGGGAGCTTCGAGGCCTCCAAGGCCACTTAGCCTATATACGCCGATTCATCGCGAATCTGGCCGGAAAGTGTAAGACCTTTTCCCGGCTCATGAAGAAGGGCGCCGCCTACGAATGGGATGAGGAGTGTTGGACCGCCTTTGAGGAAATCAAGCAGTATCTACTCCATCCTCTGGTCTTGATGCCACCTGTCTCCGGAAAGCCGCAGGTCCTTTATGTGACCGCCCTGGAGAGATCCCTCGGTGCGCTGCTCGCCCAGAAGAATAACGAGGGTACTAAGAACAATCTCTACTATCTCAGCCGCATGCTTCTCGATACGGAGGTCAGATACTCCCCTATCGAAAAGAGCTGCCTTGCGCTCATATTCCCCATGCAGAAGTTGCGACATTACCTGCAGCACTATGAGGTGCAATTGATCTCCTGGGTAGACCCACTGAAGTACATCCTGAACCACCCCATGCTGACTGGACGACTAGCACGGTGGGAAGTGATTCTCCAGCAGTTTGATATCAGGTTCGTACCTCAGAAGGCCATTAAGGGACAGGAGTTGGAAGATTTTTTAGCTGCCCATCCGACCTCCGCGGATCAATCCCTGGACCTGGATTTTCCTGATGAGACGATTCTCTCATTCGATCATTCCTTCTCGTGTTGGCAAATGCATTTCGACGGCGCCTCCTGGAGCCCCACCGGTAGGAGGCTCAACGATCCCAAGCTCAACAGAGTGGGCCTGGGTATTGTCTTCATTACCCCGGCGCAGGTCGTCCTGCCGTACTCGTTCCTATTGTCAGAAGGCTGTACGAACAACGAGGCAGAGTACCCGGCTCTCATCACCGGCCTCGATGTGGCCCTTTAGATCCGTGTGCCCCATCTACATGTGAAGGGAGATTCCGAGATGGTAATCAAATAGGTTAATGGCGACTATGTCGTCAGGAAGCCGGAGCTTGCACCGTTGCTGGAGTACACCCTCAGCCTAATGGCTGAGTTCTCTTCTCAACCAGAGGTTACCCATGTCCCACAGTCACAGAACGGTCAAGCAGACGCTTGGCTGGCTTGGCCGCATCGCTCGCAGAACCTGAGCAAGATGATTTAATCATACATGTGGCACACTGGAGAGTCATTTCCCCCGTCACCCAAGAGGAAAATGATGGACTACGGGTAGGTCATCTCACCGTCGGACCCTCCACGTCAGGGGTCCCGAGTTTGTCAGACACAGTGGTTGAAGCCACTCCCAACTGGAGGGAACCTTTTTTCGAGTATCTCCAAAATGGTTGCCTCCCGGACGACCGGGCCGAGCGCGAGCGAATCCGACGTCGCGCGCTGCAATTTACCCTCCAGAGCGGCCCCAGTCTTGAACAGATCCTTTATAAGCAGAGTTTCGATGGTGTCCTCCTCTGCTGCATCCAAGGAGTTGGGATACCTAAAGTTATGCAAGAGGTTCGTTCCGGTTCCTGTGGCGCCCATCAAGCTGGGCCGAAGCTGTCCCATCAAATCCGGAGGTTGGGGTACTTGTGGCCTTCTATGATCCACGATTGTATTGGATATGCCTAGAGATGCCACGCGTGCCAAGTACACGCCAACTTCCTGCATTGGCCACTGGAGCCCCTCCACCCCACCAAGTACTCTTGGCCGTTTGCGGTATGGGGACTTGATGTAGTGGGACCATATCCACCGGCAACAGCCTGCCAGTGTAGGTTCATCCTGACTGCTACAGATTTCTTCTCCAAGTGGGCAGAGGCAGTTCCGCTCAAAGAGGTCAAGGCCCATTCCATCGTTGACTTTGTGAGCTCCAACATTATCCACCGGTTTGGGGTCCCTCATGCCATCCTCACCGATACCGGCACCAACTTCCGAGAGGCTGAACTAAAGAAATTGTATGCCAAGTACGACATCCGGTCGAACCATACCTCCCGCTACTATGCGCATGCAAATGGACAGATTGGGGCGTTCAACAAAACCCTATCTAACATTCTGCAGAAGATGGTGGGTCAGAACAAGAAAATTTGGCCAGACAAGCTCCCCAACGCCCTCTGGGCTTACCGGACGACGTCTCGCAACTCTACCCAGGTCACCCCATATTCCCTGGTGTATGGAGTTGAGGTCGTCCTACCCATTGAGATCCAGCTGCCGTCATTACGCACTGCAGTCTATGATCACCAGAAATCAGATGAGGTAGCTGAGATCCGTCTAGCTGTATTGGAAGCACTGGACGAGAACCGGCTTCGTGCCCTGCACTATCTGGAAAGGCATCATGATTAGATAGCGAGGGCCTTCAACAAGATGGTTTGTCTCCGCTCTTTTCTACAGGGCAACCTTGTACTGGCCCTTCGAGCGCCAATGATTCCCGGTAGGAAACCGCCCAAATTAGAACCAAAATGGGAAGGGCCTTATATCATCCTTAAGGTTTACCCCAATGGATCATACTCCTTGGTGACCACGGATGGAGAGCGTATAACCCCTCCCACCAATGCCAAATTCCTCAAGCGATACTTTGCGTAGTGCAAAAGGGTCCTGCACGACCCTAAACTGCGAGATGGTACCACAAGACCTTAAACTACATCTCCGTCCTTACTGCAAGACATTAAACTGCACGCCAGTCAGGCCTTCCTGACCGAGGCTCAGCCTCAGGCCCCTTGGCCTCCTCGGGCCCCGGTCCCCGTTGTCCTGCAAGACGTTAAACTCAAGCCAGTCAGGCCTTCCTGACCGAGGCTCAGCCTCAGGCCCCTTGGCCTCCTTGGGCCCCTGGCCCCCCGTCCTTACTGCAAGACATTAAACTGCAAGCCAGTCAGGCCTTCCTGACCGAGGCTCAGCCTCAGGCCCCTTGGCCTCCTCGGGCCCCGACCCCCGTCTTCACTGCGAGACGTTAAACCACAAGCCAGTCAGGCCTTCCTGATCGAGGCTCAGCCTCAGGCCCCTTGGCCTCCTTGGGCCCCTGGCCCCCCGTCCTTACTGCAAGACGTTAAACTGCAAGCCAGTAAGGCCTTCCTGACTGAGGCTGAGCCTCGGGCCCCTTGGCCTCCTTGGGCCCATGGCCCCACGTCTTCACCGCGAGATGTTAAACCACAAGCTGGTCAAGTCTCCCTGACCGCGGTCAGGCCCCAGGCCCCTTGGTTTTCTCTGAATTACCCTCTTGCGGGATTGTACGGTATGGTGTGGGACTACGTCCTCATCCACGTCGGATTACTTTCCGGACCACACATATCCCCAAATGAGATGCATCTTCGTCCCGCATGACGTTAAACTGCATTTCAAGAACTACGTGTGGCTTGATTCCCATCTTTATGGGATACGTAGGAACGCTCAGACACCTCGTCTTGAGCCCAGCCCCAAGCTTTTCTCTTCTACTATTCCCCTTGGGAATAGTTTCCTTGGAGGCTCCTTGTGTAGCGAGGGGAAGGCTTTCTTAGCCCCGCTTATACAACCCCGCTTGCACAAGGATTGTAAGGGTCGCGCCATGTGCCCACTCCCGTTCTTCTATCCCCCCACGTCCTCACCACATGACGCTAAACTGCATGGCCTTCAAGAACTACGTATGGCTTGATTCCCATCCTAATGGGATACGTAGGAATGCCCGGGCATTTCGTCCGTTGGCCCAGCCCAAAAACCAAAATCTTCCCCTCGGGTCAAGTCATATGGAAGGGTGCACACTTTTTCCCCAACTCACATCGAGCAAGCCTCGACCCGGCTGCACATCCCCCTGGAGATGTTTGCCTCTTTCATGGATGGATACAGCTATGCTTCACCCACTCCTTGACTGGGATTCCATCATTTGTTTCACACCTAGAGGGACCCCCAAGAACGACCTGGATACTACGCCTAAGGGCTCTCCTACCGATACGGGACAACGCCCCTGAGGGTTTTCAAGCAACAAGAAGATACAAGTCCCGCGTTGCGAATTTGGTCAGTGGTCGATGCTCATTTGTTGCTCCCATATCAGGTCACCATAGGAACGTTGTGTTTCGAACATGGTCAACAGTGTCCTGGATCTTCGGGTCCACCCCGATATGTCCCAGACATCGAGTGCAGTGATTCGTTCTACCCCATCCTGAAGTGAAAAACTTCCCCCCGGGTGGTGCTAGCAATCGGGCCCACAGCCCCGATTCCCCATAGGGGTGTACGGTGTGGTGTAGGACTACGTCCTCATTCACGTCGGGATCATGTACCCTATCGTACGCCTCCTTCTACGAGGCCCAGCCTCAGGCCCCTTGGCCTTCTCGGGTCCCCGGCCCCCGTCCTCATGTAAGACGTTAAATTGCAGGCCCGTTAGGCCTTCCTGACTGATGCCTGACCTTAGGCCCCTTGGCCTTCTCGGGCCCCCCGGCCCAGGTCCCCTCTTACCTAGGGTGTACGGTGTGGTGCGGGACTACGTCCTCATTCACGTCGAGATCATGTGCCATGTCGTACGCCTCCTCTTACGAGGCCCAGCCTCCGGCCCCTTAGCCTCCTCGGGTCCCTGACCCTCTTCCTCATTGCAAGACGTTAAACTACAAGCAGGTCAGGCCTTCACGACCAATGCCTAACCATCAGGTCTCTTGGCCTTTCCAGGCCACGGCCCAGGTCCTCTCTTATAGGAGTGTATGGTGTGGTGTTGGACTATGTCCTCATTCACGTCGGCTTTTTCGCCATACTGTACACCTCCCTTGTTTAGGGGTATATTACTCTCCCCTCGTCCCGTATGATGTTAAACTACATTTGGAGAACTATGTGTGGCTTGATTCCCATCCTCATGGGGTGTGTAGGACCACCTGAATGTCTAGGATTAGGGTCCAGCCCCATCCCTCGGGAATCTTCATCCCATCTTGGCCCCTTGGCCTACCCTTCCTCCATGAGGGGATTATATGGTGTGGTGTGGGATTATGTCCTCATTCACGCTGGTTTCGTAATTACCACGCCATGTACCTCTCCCTCCTGAGCTATTTCGTCGATCCCTTTTCGGCAGTTCACCAATGTGCCTAAGAGTACTCTGGTTAATTACCTGGAACGCCAAGCTTTACTCGGACATGTCCACACCCGCCCTCCAGGATTTGTGTATCCCTGCATTAGGGCTTCCATCATCTTTCACACCTGGAGGGACCCCCAAGAATGGCTTGGACACTATGCCCAAGGGCTCTCCTACCGTTATGGGCCAACGCCCCTCGAGGGTTTCAGACAGCAAATCGATAAAATCCCGTGTTGCGAATATGGTCAGCGATCGATGCTCGTTTGTTATTCCCACCTCAGGCTAACGCGATATGGACGCTACGTTTCCACCATGGTTAACAGTTTTTCCTCTCTCGCCACACCAACCAATTAAACCCAAAATGCCGGGTAGACAATTCACACCCATCATCACTTCATCGAGTCCAAGTAGAGTTTTGAAACTCTTGGTACTTTTCCTCCGTGCACGTCCGCGCGTTGGGGGAACAAGCCGTGTCAAAGGTGTCCTTCGGGGCTCTCTACCAACTCCCGTTTGACGCACCCCATGTATTGCGATGAGGATACCCCCTTGTTTCCCACACTGAGTTTAACTCACATGGGCTTAGGAATCAGGTTGACATCTGTGCTTACTCGGGAAGTTGTCACCACCCACGGTCCGAGCTCTAAGACCATAAACTAAGATTCTAATCTGGAACTATGCTCAGCATGATTCCCATCCTAATGGGATACGTAGGAATTCCCAAACCTCCTGTCTTTGGGTCCAGCTTGAGTTCAGCAAATTCACCTCTCTGGTCCTGCCTTCAGGACCCCAACTACGGGACCGCGTGGCGTAGTGTGAGATAATGTCCTCATTCACGTCGGGTTTGCAATAGCTGCACCACACACACCCCCATTCTGAGAGTTAGCCCTCCTATTCCTTGTCCAGCATGACATTAAAAGGCACCCTTCAGAACTACGTATGGCTTGATTCCCATCCTCATGGGATACGTAGGACCACCTGAATGTCTAGGATTCGGGTCCAGCCCCACCTCTTAGAGATCTCCTGACCTCCCGGTCACCTAGGCCACTTGGTCTATCCCTCTCCAGGAGGGGGATATTTAGGTATGATACATGGTTTTGGGCACCATGTCCCCTTCCCCTGGGAACCCTCCATCTCTTGGTTACCCTCAAGTTGAGTCTCTCGACCCCTTGAAGTGGTTCACCCTTGTGTTAAGAGTACTCTGGTATAGGACCAAGAGTGTCAGATTCAACTTGATCAAGTTCCTTCCACTTGTCAAGCTTCGTGTTCCACTCCATTCGGGCTTCCATTACCTTTCACACCCGGAGGGACCCCCAAGAACGTCCTGGACACTACGCCCAAGGGCTCTCCTACCGTTACGGTCCAGCGCCCCCAAGGGTTTTGGACAACAAATCGATAAAATCCCGCATTGTGAATACGGTCAGTGGTCGATGCTCATTTGTTTGTCCCCATTTCAGGCTAATGCGACAGGATGCTGTGTTGCGAACATGGTCAGTAGTAATCCTCTTTCGTCACTCCAGCCCCTTCAGTCCTCGAATGTTGGTTGCATGATTCACATAATTTTCCACCCCACCATGTCCAGGTGGAATCTCGACAGTTTTGGCACTATCCCTCAGTGCACCTTTGCATGTCAGGGGGACAAAGCTGCAATATGGCGTCCTTCGGGGCTCCCATGGTCCGAGCTATAAGACCATAAACTAAGATCCATCCGGAACTACGTTCAGCTTGATTCCCATTCTCATGGGATACGTAAGACCGCTCGGACGCCCTATATTTGGGTACAACCCATTTGGGGAGCCAGTCTCTCCCCCTGTTTCATCTCTTACCTCTATATAGGCCCCTCAGCCTAAGGTCTCCCTCTCCGATTGGTGTACAATGTGATGTGGGATCATGTCTCCATCAATTGTGTTTTATAACACTACGCACATTCCCCACCTAGCATCGTCTCTGCTACGTCTGCGCTGCATGACGTTAAAATGAACACTTGGTCCTATCATACGACCCTAAAATGTGACATTATCGTCCTGGCCGTACGATGAAAAACGACTCTGCATTGTGGTGACCTCGTTGTAGAGGACATCACATTGGGTATTGGTCACGTGGAATGCCATTTGTCAACGCCCATCACAGCTTGATCCTTGTGGCGAAATCACGACCTACTATTCTAGGCATGTTGCTTCACAAAAAAAAACCACTCACCTTAAAGAACAAACAAGATTCATCAAATTCCGCTTCTTTTAGTGCAAGGGCCATGCCCGCACTCCCCTTTTCCCCCGGCACTAGTATCTTACCATGTCACCTTCCAGAACTACGTATGGATTGATTCTCATCCTTATGAGATACGTAGGAGCGCCCGAGAACTTCCCCATGGGCCCGGCCTAACCTTTGTGTTCGGTCCCTCGACTCGAGCATTTCATCAGAGAACACATGGTAAGTAGGGCTTAGGTCCTCCTTCACGTCGGGTCTTGATGCCATGCGTCCCCTGCTCCCTTTACCCATTTATGGTCTAAGGTCCATCAAGAACTACGTGAGGCTTGATTCTCATCCTTATGAGATACGTAGGAGCGCTCAGGCACTTCCCCGCGGGCCGAGCCTAACTTTCTCTTTTGGTCCCTCGACCTAGAGCCTCTTACAAGGGGGTCGGGTGGTGTGATATGGGATTACATCCTCATTCACGTCAAGTTGTTCATCACACCGCACACAACCCCTATTCCCATTCATGCCAGGTGTTTGAGTTACTCAACCATGTGCCTCTTATGTCTCCTCCCATCCATGGTCCAAATTCTACGACCCTAAACTAAGATCTCCCCAAGGGAAAAGAATATGCTCCCTCTCTCTAATACGTCTCGTTGTTGTATTCAGATGTGTCTTGACAAAAAGCCCGAAGTGTGGGATTTTCATGGGGACATGCCCCTCGTCCCATGACCAAGCTTCGTGAGCTCGCTATTTGGATCCTCATCCTCTTCCACATCTAAAAGGACCCTCGGACGACATGGATACCAGGCTTAAGGGCTCTCCATGAATGCTGGACCTAAGGGCCCTCCAATCGTTGCAGGCTAACATCCCTATGGATATTTGACAACATTTGTGACATGGTCCCATGTTTCGAACATGGTCAACGGTCAGCCCTCATTTGTCTGTCCCCATTCTAGGCTAACGCGACAGGATGCTGTGTTGCAAACACGGTCAACAGTTATCCTCCATCGTCACGCCGCCATCCTCGTGATCTGAATCTCGAGTGCCATTATTCACACATTTCCACCTCCTCATGTTCTAGTGGAATTCCATCATACTCGGATTTTTCTCTTAGAGCATCTAGGTGCGCTAAATGATCATGTTAGTGTCATTAGGCTGGTATTCACCGAGCATCCCTTTGCCCTAACCTTCCCCTTTTTGTGTCGGAAAATTCCCACCACTACTGCTTGTTTCCCACACCGAGCATGACTCACGTGGGCTTAGTTGTTTTGGCAGGATGTGGACCAACACAGTCGGGCTGCTCCTCGTCCCGCATGACGTTAAACTGCGCTTCCAGAACTACGTATGGCTTGATTCCCATCCTCATGGGGTACGTACGAACGCCCATCCACTCTGCTTCGGGCCCAGCCCAATCCTTAGTCTTGGTCCCTCGACCTGAAGAGTTTCCTCCGGGAGTACATGGTGTGATTTGGACTCCAAGTCCTCATTCACGTCGGTTTCATATCTACCGCACCACATGTTCCCTGGGATCTTCCCTTTTATTCCACATCCTATCGTATGACGTTAAACTACTGAAGTCTATGTGTCCTCAACGCATGACACTAAACTGCGGTTCTACCCTGAACAAGTTCAGGATGCCCCAAGATCCCATTGGGAAGTGACAGATCCCCTCTCCAGAGAGGTCCTGTCCCAAAGAAGGAATGATCCATGGTCAAACCAATGCGCCCATATGGCGTACTCCCACCACGGTGGTGTAATTACATAAGTGTTGGATTCTGTTTAGACAAACCATCACTCCATATTCCACGCTTTGCGTGCCCCTTATTCGGACCCTCGTCCTCTTTCATGTATCACGGGACCCCCTAACAGCCTGGTCTCATGCCGCATCGGATCACCTACCGTCCTGGGCCAACGTTCTAGAAGACGGGTCATGTCTGGAAGGACCCCCTAACAGTATGGATGTTGACCTATGGTCCTCCAACTGTCCTGGGCCAACATCCCGAAGGATTGATCGACAACACTTGTGACATGGTCCCGTGTTTTGAACATGGTCAACGGTCGACCCTCATTTGTTGTCCCCATTACAGGCTAACGCATTAAGGATACCGCTTCTCCTCCATGGTTAACAGTTGTCCCATATTGTCACGCCATCCCCACAACGTTCCGAATCTTGGGTATCGTGATTCACACTTCCCATTTTCATCTGTTTGGACCGATTTCAGCGCCCCTGGCGTTTCCCCGTTCGTGCACAAGATCACACTGAAGAAACGGTAATTCGGCTGTTCTAGAAACTTCCTTCTCCGGTCAAGCCTCTCCCATATTTTGGAAATCCAGACTGGTAATCCGAATCCCAGATGCCCGGACCATGATCCCCACTCCTATGTTAGGTGGGATGAGAGGGAAACTATCTCCTGTTTCTCACATCGGGCTCGACCCACGTGGGCTTGGGGAATTGTCGTCGAACGTCCCACAAACATTGTAGGGATGTAACAAGGCGATTCAAACAGAGGAAATCATGCGCGCTACGGCATTCAAAACAAAGAAAGTAAATTGAAGCACGAAAGTACTAATAAAAGGTTTTTGGGTTTGTTACAATACCCGGGGGTCGACTCCCCCCATGGACGGGTTGACCCCGTCCAAAGAGCGCTGCAGCTTCGCCACCCGTTGGCTTGTGGAATCCAAGGCTTGCTGCCGCTGACTTAGCTCCCGCTCATCCTCAGCAGCGGCAGGGCACAATTCGTCAGTCCTGGCTTTGGCCCTCTCTACGCCAGCTTGAACGACAACCATCTTTCCAGAGGTCTGCCTCATATGCTCTTCTGCCTCTGCCAGCTGGGCCTTCAACTGTGAGACCAGCTCAGATTGTGCATTAAGAGAGGATGAAAGCTCGTCTGCCCGGGTCTGCATCTTTTGGACCTCGCCTTCAGCCTCCTGGAGCTTCTTGATGCTGGTCGCCTTCCTCCGCTGCTAGCCCACGCTGAGCCCGCGATCATGATCCCGGATCGTCTCAGCCATAAGATCTCGGATGAGTGCGTGAGGACGTTGGGAATCCGCTCCCCCATCACATAGTGCGCGCAACCGCGAGCGAATTCTATCCATTTTTCCCAGCCATTGCGCTTGGGGGGTGTCCTTGACAAAGCGCGTGATCAGCTTCCACGACCGGTGGTGGACTATGCTGCTGTCCACCTCGTCGGAGGCCATTTCGTCCCAGTCTGCGAGATTGGAAGGCTCGTACGTGAGATACGCCCACAAGAAATCCTCGGCAGGATCTACATCTAGTGTTGAATCCAGTACAACACCTGGCACTGAAGTATGCGTGACAGGACTGGGACCGACCGGTTGATCCTCTTCCTCGGAGTCCACCTCAATGACTTCGGGTACGGCCCTGCTGGTGGTCCCGCCAGTGATGATGTGCGTCGTAGCTTGAGGAGATGGGGGGACTATCGCCACCATCACCGGCATGCCCCTAGGAGGGATGTCACCAGACATCCTGACCAGTCTTGCCGCAGCATCCCACGCCAATCAGAGAACTGTACGATAGAGAGGGACATAAACGTTAGTTGGTGAGCATAGTCTACATACGACGACAGGGGAACCGGTAGAGGAGACTTACGAAGATCGACCTCCTGGCACTGCTCTTGAGCCGGTACTGACGGGACCCCAAGGCGAGGCCCTCCATATACTGTTGGAAGGTCTCGAGAATTCGGAAGAGCCTCCCCGGGTGCTCTGGTCCCAACAGATGCGGAAATGGGCACAGCCATAGGCACGGGTTCTGAAGGTCCCGCATCATCACCCGCCGAGGGGTGAGAACGAGGCCTGCGAACAAGTTCCTCCTGCATGGCTCAAACATCAGTGAGAAGTTCATAGCGACCCAAGAACGAATCGTAAGGAAAGAAGTTCGGAATGCTACCTCGAGAGCCTCTGCGAATTCGTCGGAATTTGAGCCTCGGTCTCCGACCTCGCCCTCCTCCAACGGGCTCCCTCCTCCAGCCTCATCCTCCCGAGAGGAGTCCTCTGATTCTTCTGGAAGGGGGAAGCGCTCCCTCAGATCGGCAGCCGATAACTGTCGGGGGACCGTTTGATTCAACAGTACCCTCACCCGGTCTCTAATTGGGCGAGGGACACCACTGGAGTGGACGTAATCCTCCAGCTCGTCCAGGTATTGCTCTTCCTCCGCTGGAGACGCCATGAATCCATCCTGGACTGGGCCTATGCCCGATAATTCCATCCCGAGGCGATTCAGGTGGGCCCATATCTCGGGTGGGCTGAGGAACTGCCGGTGGACATCCCAAATATCCCAAGCTTCCGGGAAGACAATATCCTCTGCCATGTCGACATGACGCAACCGCTTCCCCAGATTCTGAGTGGATATCCTACGAAATCCCCTCGGTGGCTGCCCCTCCGGATGTCCCTGCTCTTCCGGAATCACCGGATCCACCGCTGCTGCCATACCCTCGGCCGGTGCGGGTCTCGCCGCCATGGCAGCCCCGCTACAGCGAGCGGCCCTAGCTGCCCTCCGACCCCGACCTCGAGATAGGGGAGGCCCACCGTCACCGACCCGAATAGTTGGTTGTTTCAGCATCTCCCCTCGGTAAGCAGCCTCCCAACTAATGGTGTACTCCCTCACCAATCCGAAAGCGGCGGTGGATGGAGGCAATGTAATCCGCATCTTCCCATCTTCCCGTGTGAACATGATCCATAGCTGCCTCATCACACACGGGTGCTCCTCGTGACGAACCTCCTAGTAGACCTGCGGGGTCAGCCGCTGGAGGCACCGGAACTGCCTCGCAAACCGATGCGGGGTGTACGGTTCATAAGGTGGCTCACGATCTATCTGTGCCACCAAAAATCCACCTCGAAAGGCCAGAAGGTAAGCCCGATGTTCTTCTGTTCCCCGCCCGTCATCAGTAAGTATCCCTATCGGAAACGGGAAGGGGTGGAAATTAAACTCATCCGCCCTCCACACCCGGTTCAGTACCATCGGCACGACTAGTTTGAACGGGAAGCTCCCGACCACGTTCAGGATGGAGGGGCGGAAGTTCGATCCCAGCGGCGAAATGGGGTTTGGATACTCGTAAATCCCCCTGATTTGCACTGCAATCCACCCATACAGGAGGTGGAAGGGCCCGCATATCCTTGGTGGCTTTTTTCCCTCGCTAATGTTCCGCAGCATTCTGTATAGTTTGGTGAGAATCAGAATCCCCAGATTGATCAGCTACCCCATGGCCAACATCGACGCCATAATAAACGAGCTGGGCTGCACCCCCATGCTTTTATCCCTCACCGGTAGGATCCAACCACAGATGAGAGCCGTGATGAACTCTTCCAGCCTGACTATCGGCTGTTGCTTAGTGCTGACACTGAAACCCCAAGCTTTCCATTGGCTGTCCTCCAAGACCCGCCAATACGAGTGACCCTTGCCCCGTTGGGCCTCCCTTGGACAAGTTCGAGGCCTCGGAGGGAACTCTCGATTCTCTGGGAAATTTAGGAAGCATTTGAACCATCTCCTAAAGTGGACATCCCTCACTGCCTCCTTGTCCTCTCTAGGGACAAGTGCCATCAGCGCTGATGCCAGTCGCGACATTTGCTCTATATCCTCCCACGCGCTGATGATAGGGAGGAACTCGTCATACATAGCCCCCGAGATCGGAACCCCTAAATATGGTGGACATCCCACAGGCTGATTCCCACCTCCCCGTGATGCAGGTGAAAGGTATTGGTCCTAGACAACCATCTGCTTAGCAGTTCCGACATCAGTTGCTTTGGTTGGTAAATGTGGAATTGGGAGGCCCATGCAGCCTCATACAACCCCACTCTCCTCAGCTCGGCCCCGAACTCCTCGCATGAGGTGCCTACCCAGGAGGCCCAGGCCCAGTCATTAGTAAAGTTGTCGCCCTGGCGCAGGTCCCACTCATCAGACCATCCCTTCTTCGAATCCTGCAAATCCGCCTTCAGCATGGTGCGGTAGAGAGGAGGGGACATCTCTGTTTGTAGTGGCTTCCCGTCAATATCATTCAAATGGTTGTAGAGATAGTCAGTGGTGATGGGTGTGAAGTTCTCCTGTGCATGACCATCGGCCGCCCTGAACCATTGGTGCTGGCATGGTGTGCTCCTGAACCAACAGGCTGGGTCATCCCTACTCGCCTCAGGGATGAAGACGTCATCCCTCAGCCCGAAGTCGTACAATGGTAGCTTCTTACACTGCGGATAATCCTTATGACCCTCCGATAGAAGATCTATCAAAGAAGTTTGGTCCGAATGGCTTCGAACCATCTTCCCCAGGCCTGGACAGTTGGCCATCTCATCCCGACGGGCATCATCTGCAAGAACCCCCAATACAGCCTCTTGATGGGCCATTTCGATTCCGGCCCTCAGAAAAGATTTTTTTTTTCAGCTGGATCGCGAAGCTAGACTGCGAAGCTGAATCGCGAAGCCAGATCACGAAGATCAGTCACGAGACCAATCCGCGAAGTCTGGCTGAGGCTGACAAGCAGAAGTTCGCTTGGCGCGGACATGGAGTCAGAGACCCGCAGTTCGCCGCGAAGCTCGAGTCGCGGAGGGCTGTCCCAGAGTACGCAGAGCTTCGCGAAGTCTAGAGCACAAAAAGACAAGGAAGTTGTGTGAAGACAAAAAAGGTCGACCCCCCTATTTATAGGTGGCGACCCCAGAGCATCACAACACGCCTCACCCAGGCGGATCATCGCGGCGCGTCCGGATCCGTGGCCCCGGTCAGCACCGCGGCCCCCCCTTCGCATAGCTACATCGCGAACCACCGACAATTTTAGCGATTTTCCCTCAGAATTCGACCCTTCACCCTTTGCAGATCCAAGTCTGAGGGGGGGCTTTTGTGGGAGCCAAAATATTGCAAGAAAGGAAGGGACGAAAAAGAAGGCCGACGCGCTGCCTCACGAAGCACCGACGTGAAGCACCGACACGAAGCACTGACGCGAAGCGCCCCAATCATCGCGGCCTCGCAAAGCTCCAGAGGCGGTAACTCTCTGCGAACGCATTTGATGTTCGCGAGCCGGCCACAAAGCTCCAGAGGTGGTAACTCTCCGCGAACGCATTTGACGTTCGCGAGCCCGCCGTGAAGCTCCAGAGGCGGTAACTCTCCGCGAACGCATTTGAAGTTCGTGAGCCCGCCGCGAAGCTCCAGAGGCAGTAACTCTTCACGGACACCATTGACGTTCGCGAGCGCGCCGCGAAGCACCTAAGGTGGCGCGCGAGTTCTGCTTCGCGGTGCCCCTTCCCTATAAATACTGGACTCCCCCTGAGTCCCCGGGGACGGACAATCTGACCTTTCGGCTTCTCCTCTCCCGAATCGCGAAGCACTCTTTTCCCCGGGAATCATGAGCTCTGCGAGGTACTTCTACTTCGCGAGACGCCTTTGCTTTGTCTCGTTTTGAGCCCCTCTTTCGAGAGGGATGCCCTTCGCGAAGCTCAAGGGCATTCGCGAAGGAAGGGGATTCCCAAGGGAACCCGGGTAGCCGTGGCGCGTTTATGCTTCACGAAACACCCAACCTGTACTAGTGATCCCTATGCTAAGGTAGGATCGCTACACATCGTGAAGCACACTTCTTCGCAGGACCCTGCTTCACTAGGCACCTCTTCTTCACGAGGCAGTGCTCCACGAACACTGTTCCACTTCACGAAGCACCTTCCACTCACACCTATTCCCCATGCTAAGGCCAAGGCACTCCACTTCGCGAAGCACACTCCTTTGCTTTGAAATTCCTCCTCCTGTGCGACCCTCCAAGTTTTCATGATGTGAGTTCAAAGTCCCATGGACAATACCACCCGTAGCGTTGCTTCTCCTAATGCTTCTTCTCATAGGCATGCTAACGGCTATTGCTTCTTCGCATAGCCACGCTAACGTGGACCCCTTGATGGATCATTCCACAACCCCCCTTGACCATGGCCTTACTGGTACCTTCCCTTCCCCAAGGACCATAGGGTACCGGTTATGTAAGTCCTAGGGGTGCGGAGTGAACCCACCTCGTCTGAGCTGCATGATGTTAAACTGCCAAGCACCACATCCTCAACACATGACGTTAAACTGTGACCCGACCTCGTGCCTCTCACGAAGGGTCCCCCCAGCTCGAACATTCTTTACACCACTCGTCTCCACAGGAATGGAATCACCCATCCACAAGGGGTGATATCCTCCTTATTGGAGTGGAGTATGTTCATAGGAGAAGGGCGACCCTAGTTCCCCAACGAATGGCTGCACCTCTGCATCTCCGTACTTCCCCACTACCAAGGTCAGTGGAGGGCGTGATAGGGAACGAGGCACCTCCCATAATTGGTCCCAAATCCCTCTTTCGCTGTGCTTTGCCGCACTCTAGGCCTCCATCCTGGAGTAAGTCCCAGCACCATGGGCCGCCTAACGCGTAAGCCCCTCTTCACTTTTCACAGATGCATCCTTCGCGATGTGATCCTCAGGTCCTTGAAACCTCTTGTTTCTCACACCAAGCATGACTCACGTGGGCTTAGAGTGAGCACCGACCCTAACCCCCACACACAACGAACTATGAGGACTTTGATCCATGTCAAGGCATGGTACGTAGGAAGCCTCCATGAGGTTCAAGCCACATTCCTCGGTCGTTCATTCACGTCGAGTTTCTCCCTCGTCCAGCATGACGTTAAACTGTATGCCCCCTTGTCCCGCATGACATTAAACTGCACACCCATTCCCATATGAACTACGAAGACTTTGATCCATGTCAAGGCATGGTACGTAGGAAGCCTTCCAGAGGTTCAAGCCCACCACTCATTGGACCAAGGTCCACCTTCACGTCGGTTCGCCGACAAAGCCCCATATGAACTACGAGGTCGATGATCCATGTCAAGGAATGGAACGTAGGAAGCCTTCCTGGGGTTCAAGCCCACCCATCATCTTTCACGTCGAGTTATACCTTCGTCCGTCATGACTTTAAACTGCATCCTAGTCCGACGGAAAGCCGTTGTGACTAACCCGAACTACGAGGTCTTTGATCCATGTTAAGGCATGGTACGTAGGAAGCCTCTACGAGGTTCAAACCCACCATCCGGTCATTACGACCTCATTCACGTCGGTTCACCCCCGTCCCGCATGACGTTAAACTGTACTCCAAAACTCGAACTACGAGGACTTTGATCCGTGTCAAGGCATGGTACGTAGGAAGCCTCCCCGAGGTTCAGGACCAACAATCATTGGCCCAGATCGTCTCTTTGTCGGTGTGCCAAGCCCCCATTTTCAATCCGAACTATGAGGATTTCGATCCGTGTCAAGGCATGGTACGTAGGAATCCTCCCAGAGGTTCAAGCCCATATCCCATTGGACCAAGGTCCCTCATTTACGTCGGTTCGCCGACACCCACCGCCTGTCATTTATTCACGGCAGGGTTCACTATCGTCCCGCATGATGTTAAACTGTATTCCATCAATCCTTTAAACTATGAGGACTTTGATCCATGTCAAGGCATGGTACGTAGGAAACCTTCCCAAGGTTCAAGCCCACCACTAGTGGACCCACGAGTCTACTTTCACGCCGGTTCACCGATGAAACCCTTTGAACTATGAAGTCTTTGATCCATGTCAAGCCATGGTACGTAGGAAGCCTCCCCGAGGTTCAAGCCCATCTCTCATCGGACCAAGGTCCACCTTCACGTCGATACGCTGACGATGCCCATCGGACCAAGGTCCACCTTCACGTTGGTTTGCTGACAACATTCATCGGGCCAAGGTCCACCTTCACGTCGGTTTACCAGCACCATCCCGAACTACGCGAAATTTGATTCCCTGCCATGGGGATACGTAGGAAGCCTCTTCAAGGCTCAAGCCCAACTTCACCATCGCCCCTGCGATGGTCCCATCTCACTCCCCCTCCACTCCATTCATCCATCTATCACCCATCCCAATTCTTGCCCGGACAGTTATATCTCGGTGAGACCATGTCGGTACGCTCCTCTTCACCACCGCCCATGGGCTGGCCCCGGTATCGGCATCCCTTCAAGGGGAATCCCTCAATCTGAT